>HG995349.1:7903762-8599387 GCA_905333045.1 Lysandra bellargus
TGCATTTAAAACGCGGCGTAAATGCGGCAGAATTTACGCCGGTGTAATTCAGCTTAGTGTGTTTAGACACTCAGTACCATAAATGAAACTGATTCATGGGCAGACAATTTAGATCTGCGGCATATTTTGTTCGGGTTTTTGGGAACACTGAATTGACTATTCAATGTTAATACTTAATTGTGATCTGTTGCCTGAGTTTCACGTAACGCGACCAAATTACGTAAGTTCGAAGCAACTTGCCTATGAATCAATTTCTAATGAAGAGAGTACATCTTACTATAAGTAGTTTTTTTTTAATAAGCCACAAAGTGCAAAACATTAAAAATTAATATTAAATTATATTAAATAATAAAATTAAAAGAGA
Organism: Lysandra bellargus; assembly: GCA_905333045.1. Lineage (NCBI taxonomy): Eukaryota > Metazoa > Arthropoda > Insecta > Lepidoptera > Lycaenidae > Lysandra > Lysandra bellargus. The sequence goes on from HG995349.1 coordinate 7,904,127, forward strand.
ATGGGCAAGTGTCCATGGAAGCCATGCTTCGGCACGAATGGGCCGGCTCTACCGGAGAAATACCACGTCCTCACAGAAAACCGGCGTGAAACAGCGCTTGCGCTGTGTTTCGTCGGGTGAGTGAGTTTACCGGAGGAACAATCCCCTACCCTTTTCCCTTCCCTACCCTTCCCTATTTCCTTCCCTACCCTCCCCTATTACCCCTTAAAAGGCCGGCAACGCACCTGCAGCTCTTCTGATGCTGCGAGTGTCTATGGGCGACGGAAGTTGCTTTCCATCAGGTGACCCGTTTGCTCGTTTGCCCCCTTATTGCATAAAAAAAAACGTATGCCCGTTTTCACCAACAACACCTAAAATTTAGGTGTCCCTTAAGCCAATATCCCAAGTTTTGTTATTGATGAATTGACAACCGATTTTTAAGATTATCTCAAAAGAATAATAAAAATTTCTAGATTTCTTGTTTAGAAATAATCAGCGTTTTTATGTTAACATTAAAATGGTGACTATTAAGAAATGAACAAAAGCATAACATTTAAACAAATTGTGATAATTTACTTTTGTTGACGGATTATTGTTCATTGATATGTCTACTTAGTACCCAAATTTTTTTATTTCTTTATATTAATATTCAATCAGTTAAAATATATTTTTTAGTTCGCGTGGCATATTGCGGCAATTCACGCGAAACCCAAACTACGCGTTTTTACCGTTACTTTCGCCGCTCATTTAAAGCTATAAGGATTATTGGTAAGGTTAGGTTAGGTTAGTAAACTCTAAAAATATTTTTTAGTATTAAAATATTTTGTAGTAAATTTACTATTTATTTATATATATTTTTAGTGTTTTACTCTATTTTTTAGTGTTTAAATATTTAGTAGTAAATTTAGTAAAAAAAATTTATACACAAAAAATTTTTTTTTAGTGTTTAAATATTTTGAAGTTAATTTTTGTTCAGGAACCTAGGTAATTACTATTTTAAGCTGAAAAATAACTCAAACATGTTAAATATTTTCGTATGACAAAATGATTTTGGTATTACGTTTGTATGAGAATTTTGAGGGTATCCGGCCCCTTAATATCATAATCTAAAAGCCTTAATTTTTTTAATATCTAAATTAAAGTTATCAATAAAAAAAGAGACACAAAATTTTCGCTTAATTTATGATAAGGTTTTGCTTAAATGTATTCTCTTTACACAAGCATGCAGCACCATGTGGCCGACTTTTAATAATTAATCAGTTGAATTACAATTTGTCTGATTAGATAGAGAACACATTCCGTGCTAATGTGCAAAACTTAGCTCTCTTGTTGATATGAACAAAACAATAATTTTTAACACGCTTTTATTAATAGCTCGGGCTGTATGTATGTAACGGAATCTTTGAGCACTATTTTTACCTATCTCCAGTAATCTAATTAATTAGAAACTTTGCATACGCGTTAACAGCCAATGAAAATGCAATAATTTGTTAAATTTTTTGGAAAAAAATGTTAGTTTTTTTTTAAATTAAACTATTACAGTTTATTATAAGGAATGTTAGACAACTGTTTTTGCTTAAATCAGTTTTAGACAGGCTGAATGTAAACCATTACTGGGTAGCCTTTTCTAAGTATAGAGAGTTATGCTTAGCACAAACCTACAAAAAACACATTTGACAACTTGACGCAACTCGACGCTCCGTCACTGACGCGTAGGTTTATGCTAAGCATTACATTATACATTGGGGGGGGGGGGGGGGGGGGGGGGCAGCATGGTCTGGCTTGCTTGGCATCTCATTGTCCTCATTGAAAATTACGAGATGTTCGAATTTGAAGTGTATTTTTATGTGATATACCATATACCATTTTTCAATATTAAGTTTGGTTATTTTTTTACTTTCTTCCTTTTTGAGTCTAAATTAATTTTGATGTAAGAGAATTCCACATAATTTCACGTTTTCAATTCCCACTTTCCAGGAAAATTGACGTTTATTTTACCTTCCAGGGCCCCCCCCCCCCTCGGTACGCCCATGACATAATACATAAATTATGTGAATAATAATATATTTTACATACAGTTATATCAGTTATCACCATAAATTTGACTAGAAGCAGTGCATTAAAAGCATAATATTATACTATACTTCATTACTTTCGTTTCGCCTGTTATACTTAAGCAAAAACATTAATATCCTTGATGACTTGTCCGTTACTATCAATTGATTTAATAGATAATCCCATTAGGTCTTCGGAAAGTCCATCTTGAATATTTCTGGAACGAAACGCAATGCCTATTTTTTAAACTGAACAACATTGTAAATCAAAAGAACTGTTTGTTTTTATATCAAAACTATTTATAAAATATACAAATAAATATGTATATTTTGGAAATTATTTTTTATAGAGATGGTGCAACTTTTTTTTGGTCTATTGATACTGGAAATTATTGAAAATTCTAAAGGTGCTCCCAGACAGGACATGTTCAATACTCGAGGACGTGATATCCAACTATTAGTTGAAAAAAAAAATATATAAATTAATAATATCAATAATTGATCACTGAGTAAATGTAGCTTAAAGTTAAATAATTATTTACCTAACGCATGGACACCGCACGCGGGAGGGGTAGTGCGCGGCGCGGGGCGCACACCGCCGCGCCAGGCCGCGCCGGCGGCCGGCCGCATAGTAACTTAGTGTCCACGATTCATTTATTTAAAGGGAAATTTGGTCAAAAATTAAGTTACAAATTTTATGACATAATTATAATGAGAATAGAGTACCGAGTACTCTCCTTAAGTATTGATCATGTCTCACCAGTCATAGTGTCTAACATTATAAAACATTGTGTAACACGATAACATATTATTTTTATAACATCGTGTAACATACACTACATGTAAAAAAATAAACGTGTATTTGTTATAATATTTTGTTAAAAAAATGTTATCTGACGTTATATAATTTCTGTCTGGGAGCACCTTAAAAACATACTTAATATGATCATTAAAAAAAACATATTCTATTTCAATTAAATCATACCTGTTGTTTGTCCTGTTTGTGTCCACATCTCCCAAAAAGCTGTCGGAATCTTCATTAAGAGACGATTGAGAGTCTGCAAAACAAATCATAGGTTGGCAGATTTATTTAAAACTAAAATATTTTACTGAATGCGGGAAAATTCATAGCAATTAAAAACGCTCAGAAGAAAATCCTGACATCTTGCTTGAGTTCTCTTGAAACTAAATTCGAATTTCATGATCACGATTTTTTATTCTGCTTCTACGTCACTGGCTACACGGTCAATTTTTCATCAATCTGATCCATCAATCCGCTACGGATTGACGAAAATTTGATCGTGTACGACTCGGATTGATGGATTGATCGTATTTTTAATATGAACTTTTTATAACCATCAATATTCCGTCAATCAGATTGATGGATCAGATTGATGAGAATTTGACCTTGTAGCATGTGACTAAGAACAGTAGCAAAATAATGCTTGAGAGGTGTCAAGAGATATACGGAATATGGATGGAACGAAGTTATAAAAAATAAAGAGTATCGCCACCCCACCCAGCTAAAAAAAACAAATTTCCCGCCATAGATGAATGGTAGAATTTTAAACCCGCTAGTTGACACCATCGCCACATCACCGCCATCTGCCCTACTTCGCAGGTACTAAAATAAGTGTCGGTCAAAAAGTATCGTTACAACTTTCGTCGTAACTACTTAGTACCCAAATTTTTTTATTTCTTTATATTAATATTCAATCAGTTAAAATATATTTTTTAGTTCGCGTGGCATATTGCGGCAATTCACGCGAAACCCAAACTACGCGTTTTTACCGTTACTTTCGCCGCTCATTTAAAGCTATAAGGATTATTGGTAAGGTTAGGTTAGGTTAGTAAACTCTAAAAATATTTTTTAGTATTAAAATATTTTGTAGTAAATTTACTATTTATTTATATATATTTTTAGTGTTTTACTCTATTTTTTAGTGTTTAAATATTTAGTAGTAAATTTAGTAAAAAAAATTTATACACAAAAAATTTTTTTTTAGTGTTTAAATATTTTGAAGTTAATTTTTGTTCAGGAACCTAGGTAATTACTATTTTAAGCTGAAAAATAACTCAAACATGTTAAATATTTTCGTATGACAAAATGATTTTGGTATTACGTTTGTATGAGAATTTTGAGGGTATCCGGCCCCTTAATATCATAATCTAAAAGCCTTAATTTTTTTAATATCTAAATTAAAGTTATCAATAAAAAAAGAGACACAAAATTTTCGCTTAATTTATGATAAGGTTTTGCTTAAATGTATTCTCTTTACACAAGCATGCAGCACCATGTGGCCGACTTTTAATAATTAATCAGTTGAATTACAATTTGTCTGATTAGATAGAGAACACATTCCGTGCTAATGTGCAAAACTTAGCTCTCTTGTTGATATGAACAAAACAATAATTTTTAACACGCTTTTATTAATAGCTCGGGCTGTATGTATGTAACGGAATCTTTGAGCACTATTTTTACCTATCTCCAGTAATCTAATTAATTAGAAACTTTGCATACGCGTTAACAGCCAATGAAAATGCAATAATTTGTTAAATTTTTTGGAAAAAAATGTTAGTTTTTTTTTAAATTAAACTATTACAGTTTATTATAAGGAATGTTAGACAACTGTTTTTGCTTAAATCAGTTTTAGACAGGCTGAATGTAAACCATTACTGGGTAGCCTTTTCTAAGTATAGAGAGTTATGCTTAGCACAAACCTACAAAAAACACATTTGACAACTTGACGCAACTCGACGCTCCGTCACTGACGCGTAGGTTTATGCTAAGCATTACATTATACATTGGGGGGGGGGGGGGGGGGGGGCAGCATGGTCTGGCTTGCTTGGCATCTCATTGTCCTCATTGAAAATTACGAGATGTTCGAATTTGAAGTGTATTTTTATGTGATATACCATATACCATTTTTCAATATTAAGTTTGGTTATTTTTTTACTTTCTTCCTTTTTGAGTCTAAATTAATTTTGATGTAAGAGAATTCCACATAATTTCACGTTTTCAATTCCCACTTTCCAGGAAAATTGACGTTTATTTTACCTTCCAGGGCCCCCCCCCCCTCGGTACGCCCATGACATAATACATAAATTATGTGAATAATAATATATTTTACATACAGTTATATCAGTTATCACCATAAATTTGACTAGAAGCAGTGCATTAAAAGCATAATATTATACTATACTTCATTACTTTCGTTTCGCCTGTTATACTTAAGCAAAAACATTAATATCCTTGATGACTTGTCCGTTACTATCAATTGATTTAATAGATAATCCCATTAGGTCTTCGGAAAGTCCATCTTGAATATTTCTGGAACGAAACGCAATGCCTATTTTTTAAACTGAACAACATTGTAAATCAAAAGAACTGTTTGTTTTTATATCAAAACTATTTATAAAATATACAAATAAATATGTATATTTTGGAAATTATTTTTTATAGAGATGGTGCAACTTTTTTTTGGTCTATTGATACTGGAAATTATTGAAAATTCTAAAGGTGCTCCCAGACAGGACATGTTCAATACTCGAGGACGTGATATCAAACTATTAGTTGAAAAAAAAAATATATAAATTAATAATATCAATAATTGATCACTGAGTAAATGTAGCTTAAAGTTAAATAATTATTTACCTAACGCATGGACACCGCACGCGGGAGGGGTAGTGCGCGGCGCGGGGCGCACACCGCCGCGCCAGGCCGCGCCGGCGGCCGGCCGCATAGTAACTTAGTGTCCACGATTCATTTATTTAAAGGGAAATTTGGTCAAAAATTAAGTTACAAATTTTATGACATAATTATAATGAGAATAGAGTACCGAGTACTCTCCTTAAGTATTGATCATGTCTCACCAGTCATAGTGTCTAACATTATAAAACATTGTGTAACACGATAACATATTATTTTTATAACATCGTGTAACATACACTACATGTAAAAAAATAAACGTGTATTTGTTATAATATTTTGTTAAAAAAATGTTATCTGACGTTATATAATTTCTGTCTGGGAGCACCTTAAAAACATACTTAATATGATCATTAAAAAAAACATATTCTATTTCAATTAAATCATACCTGTTGTTTGTCCTGTTTGTGTCCACATCTCCCAAAAAGCTGTCGGAATCTTCATTAAGAGACGATTGAGAGTCTGCAAAACAAATCATAGGTTGGCAGATTTATTTAAAACTAAAATATTTTACTGAATGCGGGAAAATTCATAGCAATTAAAAACGCTCAGAAGAAAATCCTGACATCTTGCTTGAGTTCTCTTGAAACTAAATTCGAATTTCATGATCACGATTTTTTATTCTGCTTCTACGTCACTGGCTACACGGTCAATTTTTCATCAATCTGATCCATCAATCCGCTACGGATTGACGAAAATTTGATCGTGTACGACTCGGATTGATGGATTGATCGTATTTTTAATATGAACTTTTTATAACCATCAATATTCCGTCAATCAGATTGATGGATCAGATTGATGAGAATTTGACCTTGTAGCATGTGACTAAGAACAGTAGCAAAATAATGCTTGAGAGGTGTCAAGAGATATACGGAATATGGATGGAACGAAGTTATAAAAAATAAAGAGTATCGCCACCCCACCCAGCTAAAAAAAACAAATTTCCCGCCATAGATGAATGGTAGAATTTTAAACCCGCTAGTTGACACCATCGCCACATCACCGCCATCTGCCCTACTTCGCAGGTACTAAAATAAGTGTCGGTCAAAAAGTATCGTTACAACTTTTTCCGTCTAGCCCCCTTTCGCAACGCGCGATAAGGAACTTCGTTCCAAAAATCAAGACATTCCGTTCTCAAGGCAAATATAAAAAAAATCAGTTATGTGTACCTACCGGAGGTGGTGAGGCGGTGCGTGGTGAGATAGTCGGCGCTGAGGTAGGGCGGGAGCTCGTCCGCGCCGCCCGCCCCGCCCCCCACGCCGCCCTCCGCGCCCAGCGTCTCCACCACTGACAGCCACTGACCGTTGTGGCACCTGAACCGCTCCACCTGCACAAACGTTCATGTACACCTACTGATATACTTGTCCCTAACTTTGGAATTAATATTTATATCCTTCGAATTCATGAATTTCACCCATCAATCCCCAAGTGGCACCCGGCTGCCGTATAACAATTGAAAATCCATTGTGTCTGCGATTCCCACAACCGAGGTATTATATTGCTCGTATTAAGTCACGAGACGTTATCTTTATAGTTTGTGCGTTTTAAGATGATGTGGGTGACACATTATAATTGACAATAGTAGGGAAGTTACCTAAAAATTTTAATCGATAATTTAAAAATATCGAATCAATTCGTAAAGGAATTGCAATCGAAATTATCGATTTCGTACTGACGTTTCAAAGTGGCGCTAGCGATTTAAGATGGCCGCACTTTTTATCGATTTGATTTCGATTCAACAGTGTCAATCTCTATCGGCAAAAGTTCAAGTTTCATCCATCTGACATTTTTCAAATATTTTCGTATCAATAATTTCATACTCCTATTTCACTGTTAATATTTGTAATTTTATATTAATAAGTTAGCATTTAGCAACTTTTCATTTTTATTCATTTACAGTCATAGGAAACATTTGTTTTTGTAGATGGAATATAATTTATTACATATTTTTGATTTTTTTGTTTTCTTGTAAAAAAATCCGTAGCAAGGAATATGAGAACTGTCACCCATATCATCTTATAACGCACAAACTATAATATATATTACTTTGTAAATTAATAAAAACATTATATTATATTGTTTTACGTTATTAAATTAGATTTACTTACTTTTATTCTTTCTGCCCATTCATTCTGCATTTGTGAAATGATGTCGAGACAAGAATCGCACATTTTTCGTATTTCGACATTCTTGTCTTGCATGAGATCTATGAGGTAAGCTGGTGCTTCTGTAAATAATTTTTAAATCGCATAATATATTATTACGATATGTAAAACGTGAGGCTGTATTCGTATCAAGACGGTTTTAAAATCAGTCAATGTATTACGTCCTTTTTTTTAACAAAATCGCAAATTGCATAATACTGCTGCAATGGTAGGACAGAGATAATAAAATTAAGCCTAACCAGGTTTAATTCGGACAAAGTGCAGTAGCAGTTTTGAGTGCGAAAGCGGGTATTACCGGTGTTTGAGACGAGGTGGTGAGCGGCGCGGGGGTGCGCCAACATCTGTCGGAAGGCGAAGACGGTCTGCAGCACGTGGTCGTCGTCGGCCTGTCGCGCCCGCAGCGCCGCCACGAGCGCCGCGCCGCCGCCCGCGCGCGCCAGACCCACCGCCGCCGCCTCCACCGCCGCCACCGCGCCCGCCACCACCACCGCCTCCAGCACCAGCTCCGGGTCGCGACCCGACTCTAAACACATAAGCGACGATTATTTTTGACGTAACAACGTCTAATAACTCGATCCTACGGGCCGCATGCACGAAAAATATGACGTCATTGTCCCGTTACGGTTGTTGTCGCGTTCCGCAAGCGATAGCGCGGCACGAACGAGAGAGAGGCATGATCGGATCGAGCGATCGGCTCAGTTCGTAGTTGTCACGTCAAACTATCGTCCGTAAACCGACTTTACAAATAACCAATTTTTTATTTATTTAATCTTTATGCACAAAGTTACAGAGACGGCTTTCAGTAGCCATTATCAGATAGTGTGTTTATTGCTAGTCACTTAATTTACTAGTCACTAATAATATTTTTAATACCTGGATCCAACATATTCATGATGAAGGGTATCAAGTTGTATCTGTCGACGACGGCGTTGATGTCGACGTTGTTGTCCAGGTTGAGGATGTTGCTCAGTGTGCCGAGACACTCGATAACAAACTCCTCCGGGGCCTCGCCGTTCGTCGCAGCGCCGGCGATGTCTCCCACGAACTCCTGATTTAACACGTCACACGCTCAGTTTCTCATCAGTGCAGTCCGTCAAACTGGTAAAGATTGACGCGAAACTGAACGTCTAGCCTATGGATTGATGGACTGGTAATTTTTTTATTAGTACTACCAGATAAGTTGATTCCTAGGCTGATGGCGGACCTAAGAGCCAGTTCACACGGCGCGTTGCGTCAACGTTGCGTCGACGAAGCACTGCCGTTGCGTTGTTTTACATACAAATAACCAAGGTGTTCACACGGCACGCTGCGTCCTCGCAACGCACACATGACGGACAGCAGCCCTCGAGACGAAGCGGGAGGGGGTGTTGACGTTGACTGCTTCGTAATAACGCTGCGGCCTGCGATGACGCAGCACCCGTGTGGCCGGCCATGCGTTAAACGACAGCGCTGCGTCGACGCAACGCTGACGCAACGCGCCGTGTGGACTGGATCTCAGTAATTTGGTCGCGTTAAGTCAAACCCATCTGACTAATCATAGCTAACACTGAATTGACATAAGGGGACCAAATGACGTAGGTCAGTCAACTGCCTGGTAATCAATTTCCTCGATGGTACTTTTCGGTCATCAACTGACGGACTGAACTAATGCCAGATTGACCGTGTAACCGTTGTCTAACAAGTTTCGTTTACATAGTGATTGATTCTTGTAACACCTTGCCGGTTTCTAGATGTCCTTTGTTGAACCGATATTTATTGACAAACTGTAAATTTTTTCGGAATCCAGGAAGGTATCTCTTGCACATTCGTAGTAACCTTAATTTCTCCAAATAAAACATCAAAAGATTTTGAACCTTTTTGTATGGAATGTGGCATACCTAATTATTTTCAAGTACTTAAAAATATGGTATATTTTCGTGTACACCTATGAAACATACGTCAATCGACAGCAAAAATAATTACAAACAACAAATACTCTTTGGCAAAATATAACTCAGAAAGTATAATATTATTTACGACATTTTGTCAAAGAATATTTATTGTTTCTAAACATTTTCTCTTTCGATTGGCGTATGTTTCATAGGTGTACAACACCAAAATATGACCGGTATGACGGATAGACGAAGCTACATCGCAGGCATTGGCAATCGTATGTACTATCAGAGAAGTTGATTCCTAGGCAGATAGGGGTTGACCTACGTAGTTTGAGTCGCGTTACGTCAACGGTCAAACCCAGCCAACGGATCACAATTAACATTTAAAGCCGCCATTCCACCGCGGCGCACGCTGTGTACGGCCACGCGGCGCACCTTTTTATTACTTTGAATACGTCAATTCGTTTGTAGCGTATCCGTGGTTTGCAGTGGACACAGTCACACATATTTTCTTGCAAAGCGAAACTTGACGCACGTGCGTAGTCTCCATGCGCTGCGGTGGACTGGCGGCTTAATTGACATGATCCGACCAAATGAAGTTGGTCTGTCAACTGCCTAGGAATCAATTTCCTTGATGGTATTTTGAAAAATGCAACAAATGCCGCACGTTTACTATCAAAATACTAACCACATAAAGAGGTTGATTCTGGGAATGATGGGAGAGGTTGCGCACGAGTTTCATGAGCATCGCGTTCTTGTGTCGGAAGGCCCGGGCGAGGAGCTCGCGCAGGCGGCCCTCGGCGGCCATCTGCTGCGCGGCGGGCCCGCACCACGCCAGGTTGATGCACAGCGCCAGCAGTACGTCCGTCGTGCCCGGGCCCGCGTCGCCGCCACACTCGCTGTTCACGTTCAGCAATAGCATGTCCGTTAACTGAAATATAAACACATCACATTACCCCCGCATTCCATTTGATGTTAAAAACGATCAAAACGCCCAAAATGCCTCCTATTTTGAGAGTTTTGATAGTTTTTAACATTAAATAGAACGCGGGGAGTGTCTACTTGTGTAGCATAAAAATATTATATAATTTAGCCTTCCTCTTATGGGTAACCTAATAAGTAATAATAATAAGTGAATAATAATAATAATATATATTATGATTTTTATAACTTACGAGCTTTTGCCCGCAGCTTCCCTCGCGTTAAGAAGTATTATTATATACAAACTTTCATCCCCTATTTTAACCCCTTGGAGGTAAAATTGATAAAATTGGTCCAGTGGTTTGGGCTGTGCGTTGATAGATCACCATGTCAGTCAGTCACCTTTGAGTTTTATTTAAAGATATTTACACCATGTCGAACTATTAATAACGAATTTAAAAAAACATACCAATTTAACGCAGTCCGACTGGGTGAACATTACTTTGACCCTGTCATCCATACTGAGATGGTAAAGTATTTTCATAGCGAGGTTTATATGCTTATCATCACCTGAAAGTGTATTATATGATTCTATTTTATTTGTTATTAACCTAAGACTCATTATTATTAAATCATCATCATCATTTCATCATTAAACTTTAAAAATCTTCATTTAATTACAGTTAGGTGATTAGTATTTGTCTCTGAGTGCAGCATCAGCAGTTAGATTTATCTCAATTTATAAAGCTTTTTGAATTGATAGTAAATAAATAAATCTTGTCTATATAGTATAATATAGAAAAACTTACTGGTAAATTGTATAAATTTTGGAAGCAGATTGTTTTTAATCATTTTATTCCGCATTTTAGTGTCAAATGATAAATTAAACAATAACTTTAAAGTAACATTGACTAAATCTGGGTGGGCAGAATCTAAAAGTGGAGACAGTTTGTCTATTATTCCTTTAGAAGCCATAGCATTTTTGTTTTCTACAAATATAGACAGTTTTTGTAAAAATGATACAATGAGAATTAAGAGATCAATGTTGGTATGTCTTTCCATAGCTCCCGTAAGAAGACCCACAATGTCTTTTTTGTGCATTTTTTCTTCAACTTTAATATTGTCAGCTATATTCAACAACATATAAAAAGCCACTCTCAGGAGTTGCTCCTGTCTCTTTGACAATGTCTTTAGTTTTCTTTTCATCTGTTCCTCGTCACTTTTGGAAAGTAAATCATCAGAGGCGTTGCATAAATCTTCATGGTAACTGGAACCCAATGACCGTGGCTTCTGTAATGTTACATCTGCAACAGCCCATGTACCAGACTTGGGTCTCCTCTTTGGCTCGGGAATGCGACTTTTAGGTAACTCGGTCTGTAAAGGAAAGTTAATATCTTATTAGGGAATAATGGAAGATAATATTATAATTCATAAAATTAGCATTGAAAGAAAATTTACTTTATCTGGGGTAAGAATTTGTTTCTTTCCTTCAACTTTCTCTTTCCATTGATCATATCTTTTGAGTTCATAGTCTATAACATCCATACACAAAGAACCAATTTTGTATTGGATGATAACAGAGTGAAACTCTATGTATGTTGAAAAACAAAAAAATGTATACACTATATTAGTGCTCAGCTCGATACTTCTTTTCCATTCCTCTCTTAAAACTCTTGATAAAGCACTCAGTAAGGCTTCTGAAATAAATAAAAAAATACATATTTTTAGCAATATATTATATGCTTAAGTACATACTTAATGTAAATGTAAAGAGGTGAATGAGAACAATTATTTTTAACAGATCATGTAATTATACAATTTACAGATAGAATGTGATCTTGAACTACACATTCAGAGTGCTAGAGCCAGTGACGTTGCCATGTGACCTCTGCGTCACCGCATAGCGGTGTTTTTAAACTTAACTTAAAGAAAAACAGCTCTTTGCGGCGACGTAGAGACGCCAGACGTTACTTGGACATTTCCATGGTAATGCCACTGGCTATGTTGAGTGAGTTATGGCTCTAAGCGATCTAGAGCTCCCAGATGGAGGTTTTATTTTGTGTAAGTTAGGATGTTGCATATTTTGCATCAATATATTATTATTTACAAATTGTCAAATGTGAGAACATTAACCATTTCTTGCAAGTTCAATCAGATTGTCAGGATTCCTTGCAAGCTGCAAAATCAATGCTGAGCCCTTAATTTTCTCAGGGATGTCATCATAAAGTAACTCTACATATTCATCTATATGGCCTAATATTGCTATAGGCGCACTTTCCACAGGACTCATATTTCTATCTTCTTTTCAGTTAAAAAATCTGAAATAAAATGTAATAATAATAATTATGTAATTATATGTTTTATATATGTTACGCTCAAAGACCGAAATCGCTCAGTGAGCGAAAAAATTAAAAAAAAAATTAAAAGAAAAAATAGCTCACAATGCGTTGTGGTCACAGTGAAACAGCCACAACGCGAAATTCGCGTCGCGGCTTTAATGAACACGGCTATGACGCGTTCTGGCAATCACAAAAAGGCCATAACGCGAAATTCGTGTCATGGCCGATATGCTTTTCATTTTTCTTGATTTGTTCTTGATTGATTAATCATCCATAGGTATGGAAGATTATATTTGAATACTACAAAATACTATACGCATACTACAAAATATTTTTTCTTTTACTAAATCACTGCATAACATGCTTGTCATATTATTTATAAAATATCCATAGTTCCTATCTGTACTAATATTATCTGTCTGCATGTCTTTCGCAACGTGTTGTTTGTTGTTGTTTTTTTAAATACATATATGTATAACTAAAGTAATCTGATCTCAATAAATAATAAAAAATAGTTTTATTTTAATTAATATAATTCAAAACTATGGATATTTTATAAATAATAATGATAAGCATGTTATGCAGTGATTTAGTAAAAGAAAAAAATATTTTATAGTACGCGTGGTAATTCAAATATAATCTTCCATACCTATGGATGATTAATCAATTAAGAACAAATCAAGAAAAATGAATAGCATATCAGCCACGACACGAATTTCGCGTTATGGCCTTTTTGTGATTGCCAGAACGCGTTGTAGCCGTTTTCATTAGAGCCACGACGCGAAATTCATGTGACCACAACGCGTTGTGAGCAATTTTTTCGCTCACTGAGCGATTTCGGTCTTTGAGCGTAATTTATACACTACAATTAACTTTATTTTATATGTAGTTACTCTAACCAATCACAATTAATATAAATCGGTTTCTTGGCAACATTTGTGAGTATTTTTAAAGAAAATTGAAACATTTTGGGTGGCAAAACTTGCAAAGATTCAGCACAGGAAAATCGAGTATCCTTAAAATTATTTGTTTATACAGCTGCTCCTACACATATTAGTAACAGCTGTTTGGTGCAGGTGATACACATGAACAAAGAAATCGAAGGCTAAATCAAATATCGAAATCCTTGAATAGCCACGGTATATTAGTAACGCCCTTGAAGCACAATACGACTATAACTAATCTGACTATATATCATTAAAAATAAACATTTAAATGATATCAAATGCAAAATATGATAAACCAGATCAATACAAATTTAGGTAAAGCACATAAAAATTATGAACTTATTAAGACATCACGTAATTAAGTATCGCAAAAATGATTAAAACGTTTTAATATTGTTACAAAATATATTAATTTCACACCTAAATCAAGCAATTTTGTTTTATCAAGTTCGAGAATCGAGAAATGAAGAAAAGGAATCACAAATGTCAATTGTCAACACAGTCAACAACAAATGTCAACAATCAAAATGGTCCACAGGCTACATCAATGATTTAAACGGTCCATTCACTATCCTGCATTGCAGTTCTGTTGCAAGACTTGCAAGCAGGGCTTCATAACGTTATCGAATAACAGAAAAAATATCGTTACGTACCGTTATTTTCATAATGGTAGCCAGATAACGTTATTTTTTTAACGATATTTAGTAAAATTTAATAAATTATGTATAAACTATATAATTCGTTATGTATAAACGAAAAAATATCGTTATAATAATAACGGTAAATATAACGTTATTTTCTGGTATCAGGTATGCGATCGTGCACGGTGCACTAAATCTCACTTGCAGCCCACTTTTTTGCGAGATTTGTGTGAAAATACAAAGAAAAAATACACCTTATAAGCGTGATTACGTTTAGAAAATTTTCCCGCCTGTCATGACTTTCTTGACGGACTATAACGTTATCAAAGAACATATATTTACCGTTATAAATCCTATATAACGTTATAGCATTAACCGTTATTAATATCAATTTTTAACGTTATTTTTAATATCGGGTAAATTTTATAACGTTATCTATGCCCTTGAAGCAGTAACGTTATGAAAAAATAACGTTATTTGAAGCCCTGCTTGCAAGTTGCAACTTGCAGTCCGCCGTGCAGGCCTGCAACACAACACCATTCACTATCCTGCGTGCAGTCCGCCGGCATAAGCAGGATAGTGAATGGTGTTGCAGGCCTGCACGGCGGACTGCAACAGGACTGCAATGCAGGATAGTGAATGGGCCCTTTATAGGGCCCGATTGTCTGATCAGTCTGTCTGAAGCAGGGCTTCATAACGTTATCGAATAACAGAAAAAATATCGTTACTTACCGTTATTTTCATAATGGTAGCCAGATAACGTTATTTTTTTAATGATATTTAGTAAAATAACTTTATATTTACCGTTATTATTAAAACGATATTTTTTCGTTATGTATAAACGAAAAAATATCGTTATTATAATAACGGTAAATATAACGTTATTTTCTGGTATCAGGTATGCGATCGTGCACGGTGCACTAAATCTCACTCGCAGCCCACTTTTTTTGCAAGATTTGTGTGAAAATAGAAAGAAAAAATACACCTTATAAGCGTGATTACGTTTAGAAAATTTTCCCGCCTGTCATGACTTTCTTGACGGCAAGGAACTTAGAGTTGCTTGACGGACTATAACGTTATCAAAGAACATATATTTACTGTTATAAATCCTATATAACGTTATAACATTAACCGTTATTAATATCAAAACATTAACCGTTATTAATATCAATTTTTAACGTTATTTTTAATATCGGGTAAATTTTCATAACGTTATCTATGCCCTTGAAGCAGTAACGTTATGAAAAAATAACGTTATTTGAAGCCCTGGTTCTATAGAGAAAAAATATTTGGTAACAACCGGAGACATCTATGGTAAGACTGATTTTCTTAGTTTTTTAGAAAAGAAAACGGACTTTTATAAAATTTATACAGATGGGTCGAAAACTACAGATGAGGTTAAATCAGCTTATTATGATGAATTTCTGGATGTTCATAAATGTTTTATGATCAGTAATATGTGCTCTATTTATACAGCCGAATGCTATGCCATTTATATGGCATTACAGCATATTAAAACTTTGACCTATGTAAATAAGTTTCTTATAATATCAGATAGTAAAAGTGTCTTAGTAGCTATAGGGAATAGTAATCTAAGTTTCAAATGCAATTATATTATTTTTAAGATCAAAAACATATTACATGAATTAGTCAGTAATAACGTTAATATTATAGAGTTTCTATGGGTTCCCTCCCACAGAGGGATTGCTGGAAATGAAAGAGCAGACACAGCTTCTAGAGGACCACCAGACGAAGACCATAAGAACATTTTAAAAGTCCCATTTACAGACCTCTTTTTGACGATCAAAGATGAAACCTTTGAGCTATGGAAAAGAATTTGGAATATAGTAAATGTTAATCAGGGCTTTATGTTACTGTACCATTTGGTACAGTAACATAAAGAAAGATCTCTCAATACCATGGTATAACACTGTACATTTTGAATCAAGAAAATTCACATCAGTAATAACAAGAATGAGATTTGGCCACTGCTTGGTCCCCTCCCACCTTTATAAATTAAGAATATTAGAAGATGCGAAATGCCCCAAATGCCTAGAAAATGATGCTGACCTCAAACATATTATCTTTGATTGCAAAGAACTAGGTCTAGACAGAATATTACTCTGCTCTGAAATAGATAACATATGTAAAGATAGAGACATAAGTGTACCCCGCCGCCCAGAAGACTTATTATCCAATTACGATTTCTTCAAATGTTTATACCGATTCATATGTTCAACGATGGAAAAACTGTAAAAATTATTGTAAATAGTGTTTTTTTTAATGTGTTTTGTAAATAGTGCTCAGTAAGAACTAAGAAGAAAGAAGAAGGACTTTAGTTTTTTTTTTAATTTAATTTGACGTTTATTAATGTATTTTTTTCTGGAGCAAAGGACTTATTTCCAGCTCCCAATAAATTAAAAAAAAAAGTTGACTGTTGTCAGTTGTCTGCACAGACTATTAAGAGATACTAACGTATGTTGTCTGTTTCTGTGTGATTTCTGTGCTTACTGGTGAATTGGTGAATAAATTTTACAATTAGTAGTGTTTTATCAAAGCATTTCTTTTAAATATAATACGTAAAAGTTTTTAAGTTTGTTTCTAATCGTATTTTTTATATTTTTGTGATGTGAAATGTGCCTAAACTTTCATAGTGCCTAATTCCATTTCAGACAGTGTGATAAGAAATAATGATAGCAATTTAATCTGATTTTCTTGGTTCACAACGTTCATGTGCTGGTAATTGTATAATAATGTTTAATGTATGCATAATAATTAAAGGATTTAAGGAAATCTTACACTAGAAAGATACCTTTTTATGTTGTGGAAAAAATACCAAAAGTATGATTTATGTGCTTCAAAAGTTTTATCAATTTCTCATTTGTGTGTTTCTTTGTGGAATATAATTGAATTACTTATGGAGTTGTAAAGTTGGTCTGAATGCAGATTATATTATTATGTCATTAAAGACTGCATTGAAACAACAATAATATTGTGCATTCAAGTTTGAAAATTGACCACAGGTCATAGTCCTACATCATAACAACGATTGTAATATAACATAGTTACTTATATACATATGTTATTTCTATATAACATTAAGATAAATAGAGTGTAGAAGAAAATATAGTGTGAAAAATCGTTTAAAATATTACTTACATTCAATTTTCCCAACAAAAGAAAAAAGCTAAAGTAAACATAATCTCCTATTACTCTTGGGTTAGTAGTAACAAACAACTTGTTACTGTTCCTGGTAAAGAATACAGCATAGCAATTTCTTGCTTTGCCTTTTTAAATTAACTGTATGTATAACAAAAAATAGATAATATTATACTAAGCTTCATTAAATGAATGGTCGGATATACAATTCTAGTTTTATAAAAATTGTGCTTTTTGCCATCTTTTCCTTACAGTTTTGGGTTTGTTCAACCACACAAAATATTGAAAAAAAAACAAATAGTTTTATATGTATAATGGTGATGTAGATGTTTCCTAACATAGATGTGTAAATGTTAGCACAAACTTACATTTAAACAATTTTTAAAATAAATGAAGAGATCACTTTTCTTTATGGAAAGACTTAAAAATTTAATTTTAAATTCTAGTACCTATGAGCAAGAATAATGCAGTTAAGCTAAATTGCTTCATTTGAAGTATGATAATATAAAATCAATCCAAGATGACAGAAAATACTGCATCGGTGCTCACTGCACCTATATCCTTATCTACGTATCATCAGCTCAGTTTGACAGGTATGTAAAATTATGTTTAAATGGAGAATCAAGGCAAAAAACTATAAAATGTTAAAAGAATCATGGCCAAATTTGTATAGGAGCTGGACTCGACTTTTATTTTTGATGTCCCAAAATAAACTATAGTTAGATTTGGTTGTTCTTATGCTTTAAACATAATTCCGTTTGAGAATTATGTCTAAATAGCCACGGTTTTTTTCTAATAATTAATAACGTTAGCAATTATTTTGAGGTTAGACTTAAGAACTACCTTTTTCCCGACTGCGGTGTAGCCTACAAGTGTATATTCGGCGATCTTGTTTCTAATTATTTCAATTTTTCCTAGAGTATTACCCAAAAAATAGAACGAATGCGAATTATCGCCGGCTGTCAGAACATAAAGAAACTAAAATATATTGATCTTTTTTTTTGTGGCTATTTACAGACACATTTCTAATATTTTTCGATGCCTTAAAATATTAGATAATTTTTGCTACCAATGGCATATCGGGACACCATTTATCATCTGGTACGATTTGGCCATTGTTCTTTGTAAAAATTCTGTACCTCATTATTTTGATTATGCCAAAAAATTATTTAAATAATATATTTGTCAATTAAGCATTGATAACATTTTTGTATGATTTTTGTATTCATTTTAGTGGAATCTGCAAACATAAGGAACTCTGGACTTTTTAAACCAAATCCATATTTACAAGTGTTGATAGATGAAAAAATGTCCAGAAGAACAGAGGTGATAAAAAATACTTTACATCCAAAATGGAAAGAGGATTTCACAGTGTTAGTAACACCACTCTCACAAATTTCACTTCAATTGGTTGATCATCATAGCTTTCGAAAAGACCATGTTATAGGAGAGAAAAAGTTAAGTCTGTTAAAGATACTCCAGTACTTTAATGGAAAATGTGAAAATGCAGAATTGACAATTGGTATGTATTAAAAAAGATATAATTTAATAACTATTAAGTGTAAAATATGACTCACATTAATTACTGTGAAACTGTTAATACTGTTACATAAATTTCCTATAAGATCAAACAGTGTTCCGGCAATTTCAAACTCATTTGATGTTTTTAAATTTAAGTAATTCACAGATTTAGTATTATGTAAATATTGTGGAGTAAATTGAATCTGTCATTAGAAAAAGAAGTGCAGTTTGAATTTAAAAGAAGTACAAAATCATGCCTAAAGGGGTATGAAGATTTTGGCCGACCTACTGTTCGCCTTTGTGTATTTTCGCGTTCACGAATAAGAAGCATTTTTGAAAAAAATATTCGCGAACGCGGAAATACACAATGGCGGACAGTAGGTCGGCCAGGCTCCTTTGAAAAATCTTCGTACCCCTTTGCATGTAACATGTAACCCAAAATTAGGGTTTTTTTAAATTGAAATAACTTAATTAAGTACATCTTTTGTAGATCTAATGAAAACAGTGTCCCAGGATAAAGATAATGCTGCTGCGTCCAATACAGAAGTAAAAACTGCGGAACTTGTTTTACTATTGGACGGCTTGAGAATAGACCCCACAGTTCTCAGTCAGTCTATTGAAGTTCTAGGCGAATCCTCTAGTTCGAGAAGGTGTCCTCTTATAGAAGGTGTCCGTGCTAAAATAAGAGTAGGAAATGATTTGGACTCACTAAGATCAATGCTGAGAGCTCAGACTTTGAGAGTAAGTGAACTTATTTACAATATACTGAACTTAATCTGAATGGGCAATGGGCATAATATATATTGTATAGTATATGAATTGAAAGGGATAATAATTTATTTTCATTTACATGTAAACAAGGCTGAGTGTGGGCTACTATAATATGGATGATATAAAATGTCACATCTTAACCACACAATAAGGAAAAACGATTGCACAGTAGTTGTTTGACTTTGTTGGTTGACTTTCAAGTTTTTGTTTCCGTTAAGATAAATCGAAATCTATACTTAATATTATAAAGCGGAAGAGTTTGTTTGTTTGTTTTAACGCGCTAATCTTAGGAACTACTGGATTTATCGAGGAAGGCTATAGAGTATAGGCTATATTTTATCACACTAAGACTAATAGGAGGGAAGAAATAGAGGAAAATGTGAAAAAAAGGGGAGGAAATTATTTGAAAGGGCTAACTTGAACGCGCTAATCTCATGAACCACTGGTCCGATTTGAAAAATTATTTCAGTGTTAGATAGCCCATTTATCGAGAAAGGCTATAAGCTATATTTTATCACGCTAAGACTTATAGGACCAAAGAAATAGAGGAAAATGTGAAAAAAACGGGGGAAATTATTTGAAAGGGTTGATCTCACGAACTACTGGAGCAATTTTTCTGTTATTTGGTACAGATAAGAAGTAGACCACGCGAAGGATCATAGGCTATTTTTTGTTGAATAATTTGTTTGTGAAATATCTAATTTACGCGGGCGAAGCCGCTCGGAACGTCTAGTTGAGTATAGAACAAAATTGCAAAATTGATTTCTGGTATAAGTAGTATGTACATATAAGTACTCGGAGCGCAAGCTTTATAAAAAATATTTTTGGGGGAAACGGGAAACCCCTTGTGATTTAGCTTTTATAGTCACGCACATGCTTTCCCGAATCTCCGAGCTCCGAGTAAATTAATGAAGGTAAAATGTAATATAATACATTCTTCCTCAAGTAATATCATTGATAAGAAGTAGATAAGGTTGTGAATAATTTGTGAGTTGATACATAAAATAAATTTATGTTATTTACCTTTCTATCACGTTATCTAATACCTGTAGCAGCGCTTTGTTACACACACTAATTTGGACAATTTCCGAATTCTACCTATTGTTCTTTTATGAGGGCACCCTAAAATTGCGGTAGTCATTTAACCCGACCGCACATTATCCGAATTTCTGATCGGAAAAATTCGGACGCCCCGCCCCGCTCATACATTATGACCAATGACAAAAGAAACAAGTGTTTCTTTAATCATTGATTTTGACACGTCAGAATTCTAATAGTATGCGGGGTCCACAACAAAATGTATGGACAGAGTGCGTTCCGGTGGGGCATCCGAATTTTTCTGATCAGCGGATAATGTGCGGTCGCCAGCCGGGCTTAGGGGATCGGCAAAACGTCTCGCGCTATGGGATGTCGTACGTTGGAATTTTCTACTATGTACACATGTTTATATCATTACTATACACTAGTGCAGCTACTGCGTGTATACATTTCATTTCCTACTATGTATACATGTTTACATTATTGGTATATTCTAGTATTACCATATACTCTAGTATATGTAGTCTAGTAATAATAGAATATACCAAGTTGTAGTGTCTACACTAGTGTCTAGTGTCTACTGCTTGTACTCATATGATCGATGTCGGTAGCCTCCGCCGGGTCCCCCGCCGCTCAGCAACGGCGTGGCGGGCGCGAGCGCGGTGGGCGGGGCTAGCGGCGGCGCGGAGGGCGTGGCCGGCCCATCGCACGCGCCCGAGCCCGCCGCGCCTCAGCCGCAGCCGCCGGCCTCGGATGAACCTCTGCCCGCCGGCTGGGAGATGAGATACGACCTCTACGGCAGGAGGTACGCCCAGCGTGCGCGTGGTGGTCGCCCGCGACTACTAGCATGCGCTGTATGTTAAACGTGACGCGCTTCAAAATTTAAACGAGGATAAAACGCAACCTCGTAGCGAAACTGAGCTGTCGTGAACCGCGGGTATGGTCCACGATACCATGAACGCGGTTCGCACGCTCATTTGTATCGCGTTTCTCACGCTTTTGAATTTATAAAAATGCAACGTAACCTTTTCAAATACGCCGCAATATATTGGCTATATTTAGATTACGAGAGGGAAGAAATTGAAGAAAAAAAAATCACACATCAAGAAACACAAACAAATACAGTATAATAATAGGATGATTGCACAAGGATAACGCGCATTTCATGTCGTAGCTTTAACGTAATTCGAAATAACACTTACACATCGACTACTATATAATAATTAACGAGATCGTAATAGAAACACTACGGCGCAGGTACTACGTGGACCACAACACGCGGTCAACGTCGTGGGAGCGGCCGCAACCGCTGCCGGCGGGGTGGGAGGTGCGGCGCGACGCGCGCGGCCGCGTCTACTACGTGGACCACAACACGCGCACCACGACCTGGCAGCGCCCCGACACGGAGCGGCTGGCGCGCTTCCAGCACTGGCGGGGCGAGCGGCGCCACGTCGTCGCGCAGGGCAACCAGCGCTTCCTCTACCCGCACCAGGCGGCGCCCGACACGCCCCGTGACGCCGCCGCAGGTCAGTGCTAGCTGTTACCCGAGCGCGAAGGAAGCGGAAAGAATGCTAAAGCGTAACTGGTAAGAAGGCACGGGGAATTGGTGGGTAAAGGTCGATTTACACTGGTGACTTAACGGGTCGATTTTAGTCACCCGGCAAGTCACCAGTCGAATCGCCTGTCCAAGTCGAATCGCCACCCCATTTACACGGGTGACTAACGGGTCGATTTTAGTCACCCGGCAAGTCACCAGTCGAATCGTCTGTCCAACTCGAATCGCCACCCCATTTACAAAAGTCGCCTGTGACTAGTTCATTCTGCGTGAAAATGTCGCGTCTGCGCTCGCTACAGTAGTATTCGCAGCAAGCGATCGCTTACGACTGAGCGTTTACACGGTCGATTTTAGTCACCAGCGGCGATTGGCCGCACGACTTTGGGGCTTGCGACTTTAGCCGCATGCGGCGTAGTCGAATTGCCATTTATACGGTCGATTTTCGCTGTGCGGCGTAAATCGTGCGGCTTTAGTTACCCGTGTAAATCGACCATTAACCTCGATGCACTCGAGCGCCGAGGTATTCCCACCCCTGGCGCCTTCCCCCGAAGGTGGCGTATTTTCCCTACACACAAAAAGGTCAGTGCTACCCGGACTTGTTTGACCCTCCTACTAGTAAAGATATTTGCGAAAAATACGCAGCCTTTAACTGAACATTATTATTAGCCTTTTTTGCTGATAGCAGCTATATTGTATTGTGTCATAGCAAAGTTGTCGCGTCTTGTTCTAGGTTAGTAATTAGAGTGTCCTGTGCAGAGCCGTAAATAGCCTTTTTTGCGCCCTGTGCGAGCTTCTATAACTGCACCCTTGTTTATAACCGACTTCCAAAAAGGGTGGGGTTATATTGTCGGCCGTGGATATTTTTTTACTACATTGGGAAACATCTCTGGGGCGCAGCGAGAACTTATCGAGAGCAAACCGAAAAAATAAGAGTCTGCCCTGGTCTGGCCATTCCTGCGCCTCCCAGAGTCTACGCCCTGTGCCTGGGCACCGGTGGCACCACCCTATTTACAGCACTGATCCTGTGACACATAGGCCTCCTCCAGCTGTTTCCATTCGCTTCTGTTCCTAGCCACTCTCATCCATGTTACCCCTGCTATCTTTTTTATATCTTCGGGCCTGGTCTAATCTGATGGTATTCTTGTCCACTTTTCTTTCACCTCTCTTGTCATGTGTCCTGTCCATCGCCACTTCAGCTGTCTTATCTTCTTTATTAAGTCTTCCACTTTTGTTGTGTGTCTAATTTCTGCAGCTCTTTTCCGATGTTATAGTGTGACTCCTACCATACTCCTTTCCATTGACCTCTGACTCGTTCTGAGTTTGAGAAGATGTTTGCGTGTCAGTGCCCATGTTTGGCAGCTGTATGTAAGGCATTGCAGAACACATGAGTTAAACACTTTACTTTTGGCTTTCATTGGAAAGTGTCCAAGCACTTGCGAGAAACGTTTGCGCCGTTCGGGCTGCCGAAGCAAGTGGTGTCCGACAATGGGCCACCTTTTTCTAGTAGGGAGTATCTGGAATTCATGACTAATAACGGTATCAAAATTTCGTTTTCGGCGACTTATCACCCGGCCTCTAACGGTGCCGCCGAAGGGGCGGTCAGGATTTGCAAGCGGGCGTTGAAGAAATCGGCCCGGGATGGCTGCGATCTAGTTATATAGCGAATAAGTTGCCATTTTTTCTTTATATAGCCAAGTGTGTACACACCTCATTTTTATACTTGTTTACAAATTACAATCCTCGAACTTGCCTAGGTCTTCTTCCGATCTAATGTTGTATATCTTTTTTTCTTCGTCATTTTTTTTTAACCAAGATATTACCATTTTGTACCCAAATATACTGGAAGCCCTTAGGTTTTAGGTTATTTCTTAAGCTCCACAGTAATTGCCGCTTAATTTTTGGAAGATCTTCATTTATGTATATTCGTTTTTCGTTGCCATTACCATATACTTTGTGATTAGTTATTTTAGTTTCTTTCTTCACCATCAGCCAGCTATTGCGGGCTGTTTTAGAACGTAGCTTAACCAGCATAATTCGGGGTTTTGAGCCTTCTATTTTTTCTGATCCTACCCTCTTGGCATCTTCAACTTCCTGCGGGTCCAGATTTAGTTTCTTGGCCAGGTTTTGAATTAGTACTTTTGTATTTTCCGATTCCTGTTTCTCTAATCCATGTATTTCAATGTTTTTTTCTTTGTTTTGCATCTCCAACTCCTGTACTCGTTCTTCCAAAGCTTTTGTACACTTCTCCAAGTAAATATTTCTGTTTTCTAACGCCTTAATTTTCTTTTGTGATTCTTCTTTATAGTCATGTAACGACTGATACATTTCAGCGTAAAACTCGACACTATTGGTAAGATCTTCAATTTTTTTTCCACGCTAAAAATTACCGCTAACTTTTTGTTAATTTCAGCCAAAACCTTCTCCGCACTTTCTTCTTTGGGGTTGAGTGCTATTATTGGGTCTTCTAATTGCCTTTTGGGGCTGTTGGAATTCTGACAATTGTCGCACATTGCAGAGTGTAGGAATTTTTTATTTACACATTTTTTATGGTAAACGGTATTACAATCACCCTTGCATTTCACTATGTCATCCTTGGTTAATGAAACAAAAAGTTAGCATTTTTTGCATTGCGCCATTTTCGATACTTTTAAGTTTCACTTCAAGTACAGTTGAGCTTTGTTAAGTATAATAAAATAAAGTCGATAACACGCGTGACGCGACCGTGCGTTGAGCGCTCGCGCACCGGACTTGAAGAGCCACTTAGTAGAGCCACCACCCCCAAGCGACGAATCCGCCTCCTTCAGTTCCACCTGTACGCATGCGCCGGCCCAAACGCCTTACGAGGCCGATTGTTAGGTTAGGCTATTAGTTTGTATATCGTTTTATTACTTGGGCTAGTTAAGTACTATTTTGTAATTTAATATGAGGGTGTGATGTTTGGATAGAACCTTTTTATAAGTTTACCTTTTTGATAAGCATTGTCATCGTCATTCTGTAAATAAATATCTTTTCATCAGCATGTCCTAAGTTGTATTATTACTAAAATACGCATATATCATATATTTTGAGTTTATCTTAGAGTGCTTGCGTCGTCGGCTATCAGGACTAAGTCATCTGCAAACCTTAGGTGGCTAAGCTTTTTTCCATCTATGTTTACGCCCTTACGGTCCCACTCTAGGTTCTTGAAAGCTTCCTCCAATAAGGCGACGAAAAGTTTCGGTGACAACGGGTCTCCTTGTTTTACACCTCTCATTATTGGGAACTCTTCTCCAGTGGTTTCTAGTTTGATTTGTGCTGTACTTCCTGTGTATATATTTTTTATGATTCGTATATTGTACTTTCTTGGGACTCCTTGATGGATAAGAGCTTTCCAAAGTCAGTCGTGATGAATCGAATCAAATGCTTTGCTGTAGTCAACGAAAGCGATGTAGCTCTTCCGTATTCTTGGCATTTCTCTATCAGCTGTTTTATAACATGCGTATGGTCTATAGTCGAAAACCCTGCTCTAAAGCCAGCTTGTTCCATTGGTTGTTATTCGTCCATTATATGTCGTCCGGATATTCTGTTTAATATTAGTAATTTAGAGAATATATTTTATACTAATATTATAAAGCCGAAGAGTTTGTTTGTTTGTTTGAATGCGCTAATCTCTGGAACTACTGGTCCGATTTCAAAAATCCTTTCAGTGTTAGATAGCCCATTTATAGAGGAAGGCTGTAGGGTATATTTTATCACGCTAAAGGCTGTCACAGACAGAGCAGGTAATGTAAAGATGTATATTATAGCACGATAAAATTGTACATAACAGCTATAATGTAAAAATATATATTATAGCTGTTGTGTTTTCTCCTGACGATTTCTATAGAAAGATGTATCGAGATGTATCGTGCTATAATATACATCTTTATATTACCTGCTCTGTCTGTGACAGTCTTAAGACTAATAGGAGCAAAGAAATAGAGGAAAATGTGGAAAAAACGGGGGAAATTATTTGAAAGGGCTTATCTCATGAACTACTAGAGCAATTTTTCTGTTATTTGGCCTACGAATAATAAAACCTGAGGAAACGTAACTCCCATACTATTACCGTTTAAAATTTGGTTCCTTTCGAACTGTCATGTAACGTCAGCCTTTATACCGCTCAAGGCCACCTAAATATTGCAAATGTATTGAAATGTGTACCTAAGGTACACTTTTTTGACAAGTATTTTGGAGCATGTTTTTTGACGGAGTTACTCTTCCTTAGTTTTTGTTATTCGTAGTATTTGGCATAGGCTATTTTTTGTTGCCTAATTTGTCTGTGAAATATCTAATTTACGCGGGCGAAGCCGCGCGGAACGTCTAGTAATCAATGTGTTCGATGTTATGAGGCATATAGGCCTTTAGTTTTCCATAATATTGTTACGGATACGGATACGTGGTCCCATCTAGCGTCGGACCAGCAAACTGATCAAGGGAACACAGGCAACATAAATCCCCTACTCGATACTAGATGGCGCTAGGAGTAAGTACCTACGAGTAATTTCTAGAAATATCTCATACTTGTTTACGCATATCGGGTTTACTCTGGGATGTTCCGGAATTTTCTGAGATTTGATCCGGCCCGTATAAATAGTCGCAGACTGCAGCCGGCAATTCAGTTTTGATACAAGCGATCACCAAGGCGACTTCATAGTGAGTGACAGTGATAGTGCTTAGTGTTTGGACTTAGTGATTAGTGTGACCTAGTGTTTGTGAATAAAGTCTTCAAGAGAGTCACCAGGTCTTTCTCTCCGAATCCTCGAACCCTAGCACGTAACAATAATAATTAATATAAATATAACTGAACACAGTCTTTCTTATATATTACAGGACAAAGACAGACAAATCTTGATCATTTAAGTTTAAGGGGAAGACAGCTGCCAATTCGACATCTTTGTGCAGTTTTCTAGACGTATGTATTTCATTGACTGGCACAAAAAAATATATGTGATTTATGATTATATTTGGAAAAGCTTGTCGAATTTAAATAATAAAATAATGTACTCCTAATGGATGAAAAAAAAATACCAAAGTCACATCTTTCAGGAACTTTAAACAGTTCTAACTAAAGTAGTAATACAATCTATGCTTTAAAAATTTGTTTATTTGATACCTTTTTAAAAAATCCAAAGATTGCCGGATTTAATTTTCGGTTCTGACATCTAGATTTCCCATAATATTTATTTTTTCCTCTAACAAACGAAAAATGCATCCACGCTACCGAGTGAACACTTCACATCTCTGTCTCTCTGGCATGGAAATCGACACACGTGCGAGAGTGATGCGAGACCAAGGTCATTGGCAGTTGTCAGCGTCTTAAATATGTCGATTCTTATTTGCTGTGTTTATCTATGAATAGTAATTAAAATTTCACTTGTGTTTTGCGTCAGAAATTAGTACATACTCTTCCTTAGTTTTTATTATTCGTAGACACAAGCCCAGTGCAGTTGCTGTATATACATATTAAAATACTTCGATAATATCAGATAAGATATGATGTTATTTACACATGCTGATTTTCTATTCGTAACTATGTAAAAGTAGTAATCGGTTTTCTGTTTATATTTTATGTAGTATCTTAGATAATTATTTCGGGTTCTCGCTCACTAGTATTCAAATCTCAATGAGGATTTATGAATCAGCTCCAGCATGCTGCATGCTACATCGGGGGCTCCTAGTAGGTCTATTTAAATGTGCAACTTATTTATTCGTCCGTTCTGCTTACTTATGCTTCGTTCAAACCTACGTGACCAAGCGATTGCGTCCTGCGAAGCGAAAGCGTCAATACAAAACACACATTTGACAACTTGACGTAACTTGACGCTCGGGCGCTTCGCAGTCACTTGGTCGCGTAGGTTTGAACGAAGCCTTACTGCTCAACTTGAACGTGACATTCGCCTTAAATTGATTTTAAAGTAGATATTAACTCAAAACAAGTTGTTAGTGTCCAAACACACTAGGCCGAAAATACGCGGCCGAAGTTCGGCATGATTATGCCTGCAATGTATTTTAAATTCCCGATGACACACCATGCCGAAATTAGGTCGCGTTATATTGTATGCGTAGCGCATTGCTGGCGTAATCATGCCAAACTTCGGCCGCGTATTTTCGGCCTAGTGTGTTTAGACACTTAATGACAAATCATAGTGATAATTATTTGAATGAACGTTACAGGAAGCAGTGCGGCGGCGGGCGGTTCTGTGGCGAATGCGGGCGGAGCGCCGCCCAGCATCAGCGCGCCGAGTGCCGCGGGCACGGGGGGCGGGGCGGGAGGGGCGGGTGGCGCGAGCGCGGACGACGGGCTAGGTGCGCTGCCGGCGGGGTGGGAGCGCCGCGTGCAGCCCGACGGCCGAGTCTACTACGTCAACCACAAGAACCGCACCACGCAGTGGGAGGACCCCCGCACACAGGTTGGTGATCCACTTCTTTTTAGGGTCTGGCGATCTGTTATAACCCTACAATGTAAGCAATCGTGCTTACACTTATTTTTTCCCAAGCCAGCATAAAATAGGAAGAATGTTTCTTGATTCGGTTGCTCGGTCGTCGGGCGCAGTCAGTTCTAATCCAATTTTCGAATCGGTCGGACGAATTTTAATTAATCGATTTTTTGTAATTTGCTATTTCCTAATTCTATTTCTTCGTATTATTTTAATTTTAGGTAATAAAAGTTTTCTTATAAAAGGCTTTCTCTATATCTCTTATAATGGTGGCAGCGGTGGGATCGTCGAACGCGACTCTCTGCCGTCCCGTTCGTGCCAAAATTATGAAACGCTACTCCTAAAAATTGTTTTGAATGTTTCATTAGGGCCAGGAGATATTAAGCGCCCTCGAGGAGGCTCTCCCGCCGGGCTGGGAAACCCGCTTCACGGAGGAGGGCACGCGGTACTTCGTGGACCACAACACGCGGACTACCACATTCCAAGACCCCCGGCCGGGCGCGCCGAAAGGGCCGCAGGGGGCGTACGGGGTGCCCCGCGCCTACGAGCGCTCCTTCCGGTGGAAACTCAGCCAGTTCCGCTACCTGTGTCAGAGCAACGCCCTACCGAGTCACATCAAAATCACCCTCTCCAGGCAAACTCTGTTCGAGGATTCGTATCACCAGGTCGGTTGGATTATGGTCTATGGATATAAAATATTAGTATTATTTGACTTGATTTTGCCTCGCAAAGTGCGAAGACGTAAATAAATGTGTTTATCTTGTGTTATTTGAGTAGGAGCTCGAGCATATGTTTATTAACTGACTTCAAAAAAGGAGATTATCAAGACCCGTACGTATGTAATATTCCCAGAACTGCCCAGTTTTCGAATATGTTAATTGTTAGTATATATCAGCGTCTAAATAAATGTGCCTTCAAAAGTGTATGTATGTATATTCTTATGTTTGTGTTCGCATATCTCCGGAACTACAAGAACGATTTAAGTAATTCTTTTTTTGGTGTACTTACTAGGTATCGTTTAATTAAGGGCGTTCGCTGCGTTGAGCGTGTGCCCGGTGCTGCTGCCTGTCGCGGGCGCCCGCGCCGTGCGCTCGCCACAGTATTTGTGTGACGGCTGACTCGCTCAACGCAGCACTGTTCTATGGGATCACATGAAACAAACACTCCTCGCCCTTAGGGGATGCTGCGAGTTTCATCAAAACCGGCTTAGTAGTTTTTCAGATAGAAAATTTTCGCATATCACGTACGATTTTGAAGTCGGTTTTATCTTTTTAAAATATTATTTGTTTGTAAACTAATTACCATAATTCATAAATGACAGATAATGAGGCTGCCGGCGTACGAGCTGAGGCGGCGACTGTACATAATATTCCGCGGCGAGGAGGGGCTGGACTACGGCGGCGTGAGCCGGGAGTGGTTCTTCCTGCTGTCGCACGAGGTGCTCAACCCCATGTACTGCCTGTTCGAGTACGCCAACAAGAACAACTACAGCCTCCAGATCAACCCCGCCAGCTACGTAAATCCCGACCACCTGCTCTACTTCAAGTTCATCGGCCGGTTCATCGCGATGGCGCTCTACCACGGCCGGTTCATATATTCCGGCTTCACCATGCCCTTCTACAAGCGGATGCTGAACAAGAAGCTGACCATGAAGGACATAGAGTCCATCGACCCGGAGTTCTACAACTCGCTCGTGTGGATAAGGGACAACGACATCGACGAATGCGACTTCGAGATGTGGTTCAGCGTGGACTTCGAGGTGCTGGGCCAGGTCATACACCACGAGCTGAAGCCCGCCGGCGACAAGGAGCGAGTCACAGAGGTCAATGTTACATGCTACTCTGGACGAGATTAAGGGCCTGTTTCACCACTTCCTGATAAAGTGCCAAATAGGCTATTCACAACTTTTTTGACAGATTCTCCATACTCGATCTGTCAAGTTAATTGGTGGATAGCCTATTCGGCACTTATCATGAAGTGGTGAAACAGGCCCTTAGGCTGCGTTTCCACCACAGATGTGTTGCAAGGAATGTGTTTTTGAGATCCAATAGAATCGCTGCGCTCAGCCAGGTCACGTCATGAAGGTGGAAACGCAGCCTCAGGCCCAATTTCACCGACATGTTAGTCTTAACGGCTTGTTAAAATGGAAACGTGATACTAGTTCGAGTATTAACTTTAACGGTCTTTGATGAAATTGGACCTAAGCTTGCAATTTTAAGGCAAACATTGTTGCAAAACAATTTATTTTGCAAATTAGATTTTATTATTATTGCAAAGTAGATTTATTTTTTTTAAACAATTTACATTACTTAGAAATAGATAATGACCCCTAGGCACTAATCACGTTTTCTAAATTGAGGTAACATTATTGATTCGTTGCCTATATCTAGACATTTTTAATTTTCAGAGTAATAAGGAGCAATATATTCAACTCGTAACTCAATGGAGAATGACCAGAGGCATAGAAGAACAAACGAATTCTTTCCTAGACGGTTTTAATGAGGTATGCAATCATTTTATAAAATATTTCATCGCAATAGGCGTAGCGACTTCGGCAGAATAAATAGCTTTGCGAACGCGCCCCTTATATTAAAGCTCAAGGGCGCTGAAATAGCGTTTTAAAATTTCATAAGCGTGATTTTAAAATATTTTATCCACCTGCAGCATCTCAATATAGATCACCGTTTTCCCTTTAAAGTTTTATAATGAATAGTGTGATGAATTGCATTACAATGTCTCCAAAACAGGCAAAGGTACCATACATTTAAGTAAAAAACATTTAAGTAGGTACCATACTTAATTTTTTTTAAATGTTTTTTTTTATATCTTTTAAATCAGGGGTTCCCAAACTTATTTTGTCTACTGCCCACTTTGAGAAAAAATTATGTGTACGCGCCCCGATTGTTTCAATTTTAAATGCATCCAGATGAAATAAATCACCCCACAAGCCTCTACACAACACCCCCATTTTTTTCTGGGCCCCACTCTTTAGACTTTCAGCGCCCACAAGGAGGCGTTATCGCCCACTTTGGGAAAGGATGATTTAAATGAAAGGAATTGGATAGGTTTATTTTTGTTCAGGTTTTACCAATGATGATGTAACAGGTGGTGCCGTTGGAGTGGCTGAAGTACTTCGACGAGCGCGAGTTGGAGCTGATGCTGTGCGGCATGCAGGAGGTGGACGTGGAGGACTGGCAGCGCAACACCATCTATCGACACTACACGCGCACCAGCAAGCAGGTCGCTTGGTTCTGGCAGGTCGGTCGCCACCAAAAAGTTAATATACCTAGTTAAGGAATAGAGAAACAAAGGCCCGAGCAAGCGAGACGTCACTATCAGTAACACTGCATGGTAAAAAGAGACGTGTGATACAAGCACAACTCTTTTTTTGACGTCCAGTCGGCACTTATCGGCACGTTGAGAATTTAATCTCTTAGAAAGATGCTTATGTAAGTGTATACGTATTATTACGTACACATATTTTTACACACATATGTAAATCAATTTCGGTTTCATTCAACAGCTCGAGATTGTTGCTCTAATCCGCTAGCTATGGTCGCCCCGGGACTTATAGCCCGTTAATATAGTTTAACTTCCGCACTCGAAGCGGAACATTAATTATTATTACTTATGGTCCGCGCGGAACTAGTTGGCCGCAACGATGTCAATACTTAGAAGGTTATAAGGGTAATTCTATGCTTGGCCGCGCCTTAGGTATGTGAGCGGTGGAACGGAGAGGCGGGGGCGCTTGATTTTGACAGTTCTGGCTAGTTAAGATAAAACGCACAAGATATTGCAATAGCAAGATGAGTCCGCCCGCGCCGATAAAAAGACAATCTAAGGAAATAATATTATTTAAAGTGCATACGTTTTTTAAAACGGAAAGCCGATGTCAATAATTTAGAATATAAAACTGATCAATTTTTTTCTTTTCCATAATTAAATAATATTATTGTTCACGATATCGCGAGATTGGTCGTCACTGTCTAATCTAATGTGCGTGGCGAGCAGCAAGCAACCCGCCCCCTCACCCCTTCCCTATCTAAGGTGCGGCCAACTAGTTCCGCGCGGACTATAAATGTAATTAATTCAAAATTTTGACAGCCCCATTATCCATACATTATCTGTCAAACTCTTCATTAAATTGAAGGTTAATCACACTGATCTCTATTATACAAGTACGCTGGATCGATGATAACCACCTGCTTTTTGTGCCTATTTGAAGCGGAATTAGCGCCCCCATTAAGGGGGCTGAGAACTAAATCTGACGTAACCACAACCAATAACAACAGTTGTCATCACTAGTATTAGTTCCAAGTATTCTCACTACTGCTATCAGCGCCAATATGGCGGCTTTCAAACGTCATTTTTATGTCAGATTTAGTTCTCAGCCCCCATAATGGGGGCGCTGATTTCGCTTCAAATAGGCACAAGAAATAGCTGTCATTTCAAAGGTCAGTGGTTAATCATAAAGGTACAATTCCGTGCATCGCGATCGATCGCGGCCGCGCGTGGCCTACGACTGTCGTCGGCCGCTCGCGATAATAGTCAGTGTATGAAAAATGTATGGCACCACTTCCCGCTTCCGAGGCCCGCGACAGACGCGCGCGGCCGCCGAATGTCGTGAGCCGCGCGCTCGTCTAGGGCCCCGCTGAGGATAATTTCGATTTAATTTCCTTTACCAGCTATCCGCCGCACTCAGAGACGTCAATTAAGACTTAATGCTCATTTAAAATGAAATGTCCCTCTCAGAGATGACAATTAAAAAACGTCAAATTCGCTAATTGCAGAGTTTGATGTTCAAGTTTGAGGTTATTCTTGAAAATTATTCAGTTTTAATTTTTTAAACTGTTACAAGGGTTCTTTTCAGGTATTTATTTGAAGTGTTAATATAATAATAAATAATAATAATATTAGACAATGCCACAACAAACATAGAACTTCATAACTGTGATAATACTAAAGCATTTTTGTGCAATACATGCCTAGTTACTTAGTAGGTACAGCTGTTTTTACCATTTCTTGCAAATAAATAGAAGTATTTGACATGAAAAATACCTTATAGTCGCTTCCATACAAACTAAATATACAAAGAAGTATGAACATTGTCACCAAATTGTGTAATTATTGAAATTAAAGTATGTTTATTGGTTACTAGTTACAATTATGAAAAAATCCTAATAGCAAATGGTTTTCTTATTACAAGACATTATATTTTTATGCAAGGAAATAAAAGCATTGTTATCACTTATCTCCGATTTTGACCCTTTCCTCTGTTAAAACTTTAATATTATGCTATGATAGTACTGCATGGAATAACACCACTCTTGTTTGTAGTTTTACTTACAAAGATACAGAAAGTGTAATAGCAAGTCAATAAAAAATATATGGTATTGACATCGTTGCTCGACATACGAACACGGAACAACCTACGTCATAAGTTCATAGGTAACTCATAGGTCATAAGTACGCTGTACGAATGCTTTATATTATGGGACAGAAATTAATCAGTAAATTAATTTTGTCTCTAAGAGGTATCTGTAATGAAAGCATTAAATTTCAATTTGTTAAATGATGTTTATCGTTATTTTTTTAATGACCGATTCTGACGGCTGCAGTCACGGCCAATAAAAAAAAATAGTTTTGGAAAGTCAAGCCGTGTTCTTTTCATTTTTCAACTACGCATGCGCGGCTTTTTTCGCAGTTTGGCAGCTGACTGTCAAGTACTGTCAACTTCATAATAAATTAACAATTATTTCTGTCAGATTTTAGAACATGACACTCACACTGACAATAATTTTTAACTTTACGCATGCGCATTTGCGAAATGTGCATTGAGAAACGAAACGAACACGTTACACGACTACAGTCTGTCAAAAAAGAGTAGACACAGTACAAAATTTTCTAAACGTAATCACGCTCAAAAGGTGGTTTTTTCTCTTTGTATTTCCACAGAGACCGCTTATACACTTTAAATATTATTTGCCTTGCACATTTTTAACTCGATTGAATAAGGTTTTCGTATTTGTTACATGATTTAAAATTGCGTAGAGTGTCTACTCTTTTTTAACAAGCTATAAATTGTTACGTAGTATATTACATTCTCTTTGCTATCTATAAATCAAATCAAATAAAAAAAGAAGATCATAATTCATACCCCCTATATATTTCTCTATGTCATACCCATTTGACAGCAAAATCCACGATTAGCGACTCAATCGAGTTAAATGGTGCTTCTTCTGTATTTAAATTTATTCGCCATTTTGATGTGTTAATCTATCATTAACTGACTCTGAGAGGGAATTTCATGTTTAATAAGCATTTAGTGTTGCGGTTTGTATGGGCAGCGGATAATTTTAATTTTTTAAATGATGATTTAATGAACGACTCTGAGTGCGGCTGTATGTAGTTCAATATTTTAAACAATTGATTAATTTATTTTATGTAACTTCACTACGAATTTCAAATGTAATGTGTCACGAAACTGTTTTAGGGAGCATACCCATACTACGTGACCCATCTAGGGTGGGGGGGAGGGGGATCTTCAAAATACTACGCTCGGTCACAAGAGGGGGGGGGGGTCTAGAGTTTTGTCACGTAGACAATTTTGCCGAGAGAAACGTCATACGTTTTTTTTTCTCGCCATTTAATATTTGACACTAACATTTATTATGGTTATATTTTATAAATTATAACCAATACAATACAATACAAGTTTGGGAGTTTCGGCGTTGTTTTAAGAACAGAAAGCATATTATGCTACTATGCAAATTACATTCATCATAATCATTTTCATTACTGCCATATTATACCTATTACCTATTATGACCCTATTATTGGTGCTTTTTATAGTCTTTTAGATCGAGACTCGAGTTTGCGCGATTTAAAAAAAATCGATACTAATGTTATAAACCTGAAGAGTTTGTTTGCTTGAACGCACTAATATCAAGAAGTACTGGCCCGATTTCAAAAAATCTTTCAGTGTTAGAGTGGGTTGCACCAGAGGCGTGGTTAAAGTTAAAGTTACGGTTAAAGTTAAATATGGCGTCCTTTAGCTTTAACCTTAATATTAACCTTAACTTTAACCTTAACTTTAACCGGAAAAATTGACAGATGTCATATGAGCATATGGGGTGTT
This sequence comes from Lysandra bellargus, assembly GCA_905333045.1. Lineage (NCBI taxonomy): Eukaryota > Metazoa > Arthropoda > Insecta > Lepidoptera > Lycaenidae > Lysandra > Lysandra bellargus. The sequence continues at coordinate 7,940,396 of HG995349.1, forward strand.
TGGACGCCATATTTAACTTTAACCAGAGATTTGACATTTTGCACTGTGTAATGACTAATGTCAAATCTCTGGTTAAAGTTAAAGTTAAAGTCAAAGTTAGTTGGTGCAACCCACTCTTAGATTTATCGAGCTATAGTCTGTCAAGAAAGTCATGACAGGCGGGAAAATCTTTAAATGAAATAAAAAATATGAGAACTTTATTAATTAGAGATAAAAATGTGCAAGGTGAAAATTTAAAATGTATTAAGCGTTCTCTGTGAAAATACACCTTTTAAGCGTGATTACGTTTAGAAAATTTTCCCGCCTGTCATGACTTTCTTAACGGACTATATAATAATAGGTCATTTATCAAGGAAGGCCTAGGTAAGGTCTGTATGTATTACGATATTATCACGCTAAGACTAATAGGACCGAAGAAACAGAGGAAAATGTGGAAAAAACGGAAAATTATTAGAAAGAGTCTATCTCACGAACTACTGGAGCAATTTTTATGTTATATGCCACAGATATAGAGTAGACCACGTAAAGGGATATAATTTATTTTTTTGCGGGAAAATGTACGGTTTCCGTGAAATTCCCAATTTACGCGGGCGAAGCCGCGCGGGACTACTAGTTTACTATATTTGGTGTTCGATTACAATTTGAACTACAGTCGTGACTAAAATAGCTAGTATGTACCATCGAGGAAATTGATTCCTAGGTAGTTGACAGACCAACGTCATGTAGTCGGATCATGTCAATTCAATGTTAATTGTGATCTGTCGGAGGGTTTTAACTTTAAACGCGACCAAATCACTTAGGTCAACCATCTGCCTAGGAATTAATTTCTCTGATTTTTAATTTTTTCATTTTAGACTATTATTATATATTAAGTATATTAAACTTAAATTTAAGTGAAAATACTTTAGGGTGTTTAAGTGTTCCTTAGATAGAGTTCACTGTGAAAGTAGCAGTGCTGAAAGATCTTTTTTTTTCAACGTTACATTGGGGCGCTTACCCATAGAAAAGTGGAAAAATTTTGGTCATTCAGCGCTGCTACTTTCACTACTTTCACAGTAAACTCTCTATAAGGGACACGTACATATCCTAAAGTATTATCACTTAGTTTTGTTACACCATGTATAGTATATCTTAAATATTGGTGTCAAGTATTTCTTTTTGGCAAACTATTGGGTATCAAAAGTATTTTTGGTGATCGTTATTTTTATTCCCATATAAAATTCCCATTCCCAGTAATAATTAAATTTTAAATATCGGTGTCAAGTATTTCTTTTTGGCAAACTTGGATTCAAAATATTTTTTGGTGATCGTTATTTTTACTACATACAAAGAGTCTTTTGTAATAATATTTATAATAACTAAATAAACACAAATATGAGTCAAATTATTTTCATTTGCTATCTTCTCTTTCTACTTACAAATGATTAAAAATTATTCTTGTCAATACCACGTGAACAATTGATGGGGGGGGGGGGTCATGGCATATACTACGCGTGGTCACCAGGGGGAGGGAGGGGGTCAAAAAATCTTAAAAAGTAGGTCACGAAGTATGGGTATGCTCCCTTAGGACTTATAATGTATATATAATACAGGGTGCAATTAAACCTTCCTGCCAAATTTTGATATATTAATCCTTGTGAAAAATAAAAATACACGTATTTTTTCTTTTATAGTCACTCAGTACTAAAATGTTGAGAAATAGCTTCCGCAAGTTATCCTAAAACACACTACAATTAATGGACACGATGCGCCGGCCGCGCGTGACGTGATCCCGCGCGCGCGCCTCATCCCGCGTCACCCCCGATCATTCCCCCGCGCCGCGATTGACCATTCTGCAACGATTTTAAATGGGACAAAATATATCATTGAAAAAAAAATAACACCCAATTTTTTTTTGTTAAATGGACTCTCCTAATGATACCTAAGCCCTGGACAAAATTTGGCAGGAAGGTTTAATTGCATCCTGTATATACTTAGTCAAATTAATGAAATAAGGTGTCCGCAGCGTTCATTGACCTTTTTATCTGGGACTTGGGAGTTACATGAGAAATAGCATTGTTTTCAGTTAACTATAGAAAAAAATTGAACCCATAAGGGGGGGAATATACAAATATAAAAATTTATCCAATGATCAAGGATATTTTTTGAAAATCTGCCATCAAAATTTGCCATCAGATTCTACTATAACTAGAGATCAACTACGATAATATGGCGCGCCCCTCCAAAATTCAAAACGTTTGAAATGCGTTGTCAAAACGTTTGAAGTTCGTTGTCTTGCGCGGTAAGCTAGTTATGAATTATGATTAGTTGACCAACAAATGTTGGTAATAAGTGACATTAACAGAAATATTACGTGTACTGTGGTAGGTTGAATACTTACTACATACAAACTCTTTCATAAGGATGTGACTACACACATTGAAACAGTTATTTGGAGGGGCGCGCCATGTTATCGTAGTTGATCTCTACCCTACTCCCTAGCGACGACTTTTGTCATAATACGTCAAACGTAAAAATTTCAACAACACGTTTTCTAAGGCGTTCTGCAGACGACGGGGTGGGGCGTGCTTTTTGTCGACGAAGCAATAAAGACCGCGTCTGCCCGTCGATGTCTGCGGCTGCACTCGCCGCGTACACAAAGCACACGACCGGCGGAGGCAGTCAGTTCAGCACGATCGTTCTAGTGGAGATAGAGAGAATAGAGCTAGGCGCCCCGCGCCGTCGTCTGCGTTACTGCATATAAACTGGTTTGACTTTGTGTGATCCACGGCGGGCAGCCGCGGCCATGCCGCGCTCCCAGTGCCCGCCGGGCACCTGCGGCGCGGCCTTATTGGCCTCTGTGTGCGTTGGTAATATAAAGATTCCCTTTGTGCTCTCGTTCGCGGCGAAATTGACCGGCCCTCATTAGTTCTGTCTACTCTATAAGTCGGCTGGGTCTGACAGAACGCGACCAAACTATAACGTAGGTCCGCGATATGCCTATGAATCATCTTCTCTGATAGTCCGTGCTTCTGCTTAGGAGTTAGGACTATAAATTATAACATTAATGTCCTAAGACTGTGCGCAAATTGTAACGATTGAAGTCTTTATTACACCAAAATGAAGCAGCCAAAATTTTACAGCATTTTAAAAGTTTTTGCGGTGATTTCAGTTCGTCCGTCAGATGGACAACGAGAAGCGCGCGCGACTGCTGCAGTTCGTGACGGGCACGTGCCGTGTGCCGGTGGGCGGGTTCGCCGAGCTCATGGGATCCAACGGCCCGCAGAGGTTTTGCATCGAAAAAGTAAGTTTCTGTGTATGTTAGTACAGTAGTAGCTAATAAAATTGATGCGTATATGTACTTGAGAGCCAGTCGACACGGCGCGTTGCGTCGACGCAGCGCTGCCGTTTGACGCATACGCGAGATATATAACGAGAGCGCCACACGGACGCTGCGTCATCGCAGCGTTATTACGAAGCAGTCTTAACGTCAACACCCCTTCCCGCTTCGTCTTGAGGGCTGCCGTCCGTCATGTGTGCGTTGCGACGACGCAGGCCGCCGTGTGAACACCTTGGTTATTTGTATGTAAAACAACGTAACTGCAACGCGCCATGTGGACTGGCTCTAACGCTTAATAAGTATACGCATAAGTTTTATTGTAAAGTTTTTGGGTTTTGTCAATTTGAGGACATACACCAAGAATGCCCTCGAATTTAATCTTCCGATAGTCGAGCGCGGTCCCACACTCGCTCGCTCATCAGCAGGTCTCGCCAGAAGTTTTAGTTTATGGGAGTATACATTGTAAATTAATTGTACCTTTGAATATATTTTTCAACATCTATCTCATTTACTAATTGAATGCCAATGATAGCGTACATGTACTTTAATAGCTTTTTTCTTTTATTGTAGGTTGGAAAGGACACATGGCTGCCTAGATCACACACGTGCTTTAACCGTCTAGATTTACCGCCTTACAAGAGCTACGAACAATTATGTGAAAAGTTAAATTTTGCAATAGAAGAAACTGAAGGTTTCGGACAAGAGTAAATTAATTACGTTGGCTAATTTATTAGGAAATTATTGTAAATTATTTTAGTTTTAAATGCACCAACCTTAAAGAGGCATTAATCACAAATCAATTTCGGTGCGATTTTTATAAAAGACCAACCAAAAAATTGTATGAATATTTGTTTAAACAATAATAATTATATATTGTGTAGATATTTTAGTGTATGATGTCAGTTATAGATAAGAATTATTATGTTTTAAATATATATAAACACGCAACTATAAAGTTCAATAAAACATTTTAATCAATTCCTCTTATTATTTCAATAAAAGGCTATGGGCAAAAATGTATGGGCTCCGTCCCCACCTACCAACAATCATAGAACTGATACCAACGTGTACCTAAAGTGCCCCCTATTTAATTAAAATCCTTTGTTTTAGATAAATCAGTGGGAATATATATTTAAAAACAACCATAATATTACTATTAGACCTTGCCAAGATCTAGTTATAATACTGGTCCATTTTGTCTAATATTTCATTTGGAGGTGGGCATTAGCGGCTGTAACATAGTTATAACTTCTGCAGCCCCCACCGTGCATATTATTTTTTGTATTCTGTGTTTTTATTTAAATAAATATTTTTTATTATTATTTTCTATACAGAAAGTTTAACAAAACTAAGTGATAATACTTTAGGGGATGTATGTGTTCCTGTCATAAAGTTCACTGTAAAAGTAGCAGCGCTGAAAGCACCGCTGTTTTTTTACTTATAAAATAAGAGGGCAAACGAGCAAACGGGTCACCTGACGGAAAGCAACTTTCGTCGACCATGGACACCCGCAACATCAAAAGAGCTGATGCCGGTGCGTTGCCAGTCTTTTAAGATGGAATAGGATAATAGGGTAGGGGAGGATAGAGAAGGGAATAGAGTAGGGGATTGGGCCTCCGGGCTCCGGTAAACTCACTAGTCACTCACTCGGCGAAACACGTCGAGGGCCCATTCGTGCCGAAGCATGGCTCTCCCACGGTGCTGTGGCAACCGAGCGGTTAAGACTTAAGTGTGAGCGCTGTAATACCACGCCTTGGTCATAAGCTGTGAGCGGTTTAACCGATCCAAACCGCGCGGTTCCCGCTGTGTCTGAACAAGCAGTGTCTAGCTATTGCGGGTCTTGAAATACACCCTGTGACAGACAGACAGCGAAATCATAGTACCTAAAATAACCGTACCATTTTTACAATTTGGGTACGGAACCCTAAAAAAGTAAGACGAAGATAATGAAAATACCCAAAATTAATTCTTATAAAAATAATTATTAGGCCCATGTTGGATGCGAGAAGCAGGAGATCGGTCATCTTGGCGTTCATTGAGAGGCCTAGCTCCGTGGAGAGGCCTATGTCCAGCAGTGGACGAATATATTGTGCTGATGTGATGATGATGATGATGATTAATTATTAAGATTAAGGGCCTGTTTCACCACTTTCTGATAAAGTTCCTAGGGCCTAGGCTATTCACAACTTTTTTGACAGATTCTCCAATATACCGCGACCGTTCTGATCTGTCAAGTTAAGTGGTGGATAGCCTATTCGCCACTTATCAGGAAGTGGAGAAATAGGCCCTTAGGAAAAGTAACTCCGTCAAAAAACATGTCCTACAATCTTACAATATTTGTCAAAAATGTGTACTTATAGGTAGTAGGTACACATTTTCAATACATTTGCAATATTTAGGTGGCCTCGAGCGGTATCAGGCTGACGTTACATAACAGTTCGAAAGGAACCAAATCATAAACGGTAATAGTATGGGAGTACATTTCCTTAGTTCTTATTATTCGTAGGTGGATAGCCTATTCGTCACTTTTCAGGAAGTGGTGAAACAGGCCCTATTGTAAGTACTGTAATAAATTACGGTAATAATATATCAATGATATATTATTACCGTAATTTATTACAGTACTTACTTACATGATATAATATCATGTAAGCACTAATAATTCCTTTTTGCCGCGACTTGGTTTAGAAAGGCACTAGAGAAATTGTAATGTGGGAATGCGTGTAGACTGTAGGCCAAAGGAAGATCTTCCGCCCGAGCGAGGTGGAATGCTCGGTCAGGCCGGAGCCCACGTGATACATTAGGGCGGCCACATACATCAGTTTTCCTGATCCGGGAACCGTATCACGAAAAATACAGTACGGAAACTGATCGAATGTGTGTGACATGCAATTACTTTTGTATGAATTTACTGCGTTCGGAAGCCCGGTTTCGGAAAACGGTTCAGGAAAACTGATGTATGTGGCCGCCCTTAGTCGAGTCTAGTCGAGTCGAGTGCTGATAGGAAGTAGATAGAACTAATATTCCTACAAAGGAAACAACTAAGAAGTACGGTACCTGTAAGGTATCAAAAAAATGAATTTATTAGCCGAAGACAGGTGCATTATTTGATCGGGGTCTAGTTAAATTTATTATGATATCATTTGGATACCATGAATCTGTTAGCAGGGCTTGACATAACCAAATAATTCTGAGGTTACTTAAAAATCTCACAATAATAATTATTTTCCTCGTAAATACACTGTAAAGTGAAAATCTAAATGGTATGATCTGATTCATCCATTTCAATCATATTACGTACTTACACAACTACTCAGTTCTTCAGTTACTTATGTCACTTGTCCTTGGAAATGGAATGGTAGAAAAGCTTGATTGGAGTTTAACAAATATTTGTTAATTTTTAACCGACTTCCAAAAACGAGGAGGTTATATGTTCGGCTGTGGATATTTTTTATTTTTGTATGTTCAACGATTACTCCGCCGTTTGTGAACCGATTTTCGAAATTTTTGTTTTGTTGTATTATTCACTCCAATTTGGTACCATGTTCACAAAAGTGGTGACCTGATGATGGGATCCATGAGTAATCGAGGGAACTCCTCGAAATTTATATGGAAACATATGGTGATTTTGGTTTTATGAGAAGCATCCTAAGCATATGCTACCAAAACGCAAGATTTTGCACCGAGGTATACTATGGTTCCGAAGCTACTAAGAGAACTCCGGATTCCTTATAGATACAAGTTTGGGAGTTTAGGCGCTGTTTTAAGAACTGAAAGCATATGCTACTATGCAAATTACATTCATCATTTAGATGAATGTAATTTGCATAGTATATTATATATTGCTTTATTATAAGGATGTTATTATTGTTTTACCTTGGAAGTCGGTTTTAATTTTTTGTTAAAAATAATTTATTAAAAAATTAATCCATTTATCCCTTGGTTACGACATCACGCGTAAACTATAAAGATGTACTTTTAGTCACATCCCGGCATACGTACCGGCAAAATGTACGGTTACTGCACAATATACTTTTATTGATTTGTGCGTAAACTATTCAATCGATTTTGATGAAATTTGGTATGGAGATACTAATTTAAATTTCGGGACAAGGTAGGGGACAAGGAATGCTTTTTGTCCCGGAAAAATGTGCGGTTCCCACACACTATATTTTTATGATTTACGGGAACAACTATAAACTAAAGTCCACGCGGACGAAGTCACGGGCATAGCTAGTGATTAATAAAACAAAAAGTTATTGTTAGTAATGAAATGATTTATTCGTAAGCAAAATGTTAACAATATCATAAATTATATATTTTGTTTAAAGAATACATAGCTAAAAAGATACAAGCATAGAAAGTACGGCAATTGAATATATAACTATTGTAATTTAGAAAGTGCAAAGTCACGAGCTGTTTTAATGGCTTCCTCCAAACACTTCGGATTATTTCCTGAAGCTTGAGCAGATTCTGATTTGCCGCCGCCTTTTCCACCCATAAGGTGAACAACTGACTGAACCCAGTCTGAAGCAGATAATCCTCTCTCGACTAGTGATTTCGGAACGGCTGCCAAGCAGAATATTTTATTGGAATCATCATCAACTGAGAAAAACATAGCCGCAGAATTTGGAGAGTGCTGTTTTACTTGTTTTAAAGCACCGTCTAATGCTTTTGTGTTATTAAATGCTTTTAATTCTGATACAATCACTTCAGATGATTTTTGTTCAAAGCACAGTTCTTTTGCTTTCTCTATAACTAAATTAATAGTAAGAGCTTTGGCAGCGCGCTCTTTATCGTCCAATTCTTTTTTGAAATTTTTGAGCATGTTTCTTAGTTCTTCTTTTTTCCAATACGATATTTGCGCATGGGAAACATCATTAGTTAGTTCCACAATTTTTTTTACAATTTCTTTATGATTATCACCTTGGTCTTTAATAATATTTGCAATATTGTTAACCTCATTTTCTAAAATACTCATCTTATTGATGGCTTTCAGGGCTTCTGGTCCAGTTACAGCCACAATCCTTCGAATCCCTTTAGCTATTCCTTCTTCACTGACAATCACATATTCGCCAATGTGTCCAGTTTGGTGTAGATGAGAGCCACCACAAAATTCTACAGATGTATCAAATCCTAAAGGTCCTTCTGGATTATTTTCTAACTCTTCGACCGGTACGCCAACAGATACAACACGTACAGGATCTGGATACTGTTCATCAAACATAGCTCGTAAACCTTTAATTTTCTTGGCATCACTTAAACTTGTGTGTTTAGCAAAAACTTTTTTGTTATCATTGATAATAGTTTTAATTTGATCTTCAGTTTCTTTTATTTGTTTTGTTGTCATAGGACCTTTGTTAGTAAAATCAAATCTCAAACGATCTGGTACCACAAGTGAACCACGTTGGTCAGAATCATTTCCTAATACCTTTCTCAAAACATTATTTAATATATGTGTGCCAGTATGGTTGTTCATAATGAGTCTTCTTCTTTCTGTATCAATGTTTAGTGACACTGTGTCTCCCACTTTAAATAAACCTTCCACTTTGCCTATGTGAAGTACATAGCCTCCTTTTACTTGAACATTTTTCACAGTAAATTCTACACTGTCATCATCACTCTTGACCATGTAACCCTCGTCATATATTTGTCCACCTTGCTCTGCATAAAAATTAGTATGGTCTAATATTAATCCACACTCTCCATTGCTTACTTCTTCTACAAAGGTCTTATTTTGACGTATCGCCAAAATCTTTCCAGTGCATGGGCTAAAGGTATATACCGCGTCTTTGTCCATGGAAGAGGCTATATAATTATACTTAGGAGAGTCATCTGTTACGGGTATACCTCTGTTTTGTAAATCACTAATGGCATGGATGTCTAATGCTAATAAATCTTCTTGACCCACAGTTTTACCTTGGGAACATAACTGAGATTCCTTTTTAGCTTTATCATATGCTTCCATATCAATTGTTAATCCTTTTTCTTCACACATCAACTGTGTCAAGTCAATAGGAAAACCATATGTATCATACATCCTCCAAGCCACATCACCAGGTATAACTTTTGAGTCTCCCAGTTTTTCTATTGTCCTATTGAGTAAATTGCGTCCTCTTGAAAGAGTTTTCAGGAACTGTATTTCTTCTTCATTTATAATTTGAATAATAGACTCCGGATCTTTTGTAATCTCGGGAAATATATCACCCAATATTTCAACAACAGTATGTACTAATGAAGCAAAGAATCCTGGTTTAGCATTAAGTTTTTCAGATGAATAACGAATAGCTCTTCTTAATATTCTACGGAGTACATACCCTCTACCAGTATTGTCAGGGAATCCACCATCAGATAGAGCAATAGTAAGTGTGCGAGCATGGTCTGCTAAAACTCTGTAAGCCATATCAATTCCATCTACATCTTCAAGTCCCACCTTTCCTGTATAAGGCCTCACTTTGGCCTTGGTTTCAATAGTCTTGAATATAGGCATAAACAAATCAGTATCATAATTAGCTTTTTTATCTTGTATAACAGATACCAATCGTTCAAGTCCTAAGCCACAATCTATGTGTTTTTTTGGAAGTAATTTTAGAGTCCCATCTGTTTCTCTATTGTACTGAATGAATACAAGATTCCATATTTCCAGAACATCTGGGTCGTCCATGTTGACAAGATGTGCTGCATTTCTTCCACCAATTCTATCATAATGTAATTCTGAACATGGACCACAGGGACCTGTTTCACCCATTTCCCAAAAATTATCTTTCATGCTACCTGGTAAAATATGTGTTTCAGGAACTCCTAATTTTAGCCATATTTCCTTACATTCTAAATCAGGTTCAAGCCCTGAGTTTTTGTCCCCGCCAAAATAAGTAACATATAATCTATCTCCAGATAATTTATAAATTTCAGTTAGCAACTCCCAAGCCCAAGCGCATACTTCCTTTTTAAAATAGTCCCCAAAAGACCAGTTCCCCATCATTTCAAAGAAAGTGTGATGGTAAACATCTTTTCCGACATCATCTAAATCATTATGTTTTCCACCAGCTCTTATGCACTTTTGAGTATTTACAACTCTTACATATTGAGCCATATCTGAGTTGGGATCAACTGACCCTAAAAATATTGGTTTAAATTGATTCATACCCGCATTTGCAAACAGTAGTGTGGGGTCATCCAAAGGAATTGTTGATGAAGAATGAACATATTTATGACCTTTACTCATAAAGAAGTCGATGTATGATTGTCGAATCTCCTTAGCTGATTTTGGGATGTCCATGTTTAAATTTTACCTAGTAAAACCACAATAAGAATATTAAAATATTTTACAATTCCAGCTTTTTCAAAGTTATTTGAGACATAAAATAGCTATATTCTATACCATTATAAAAGAATGTTAGATGTGGTGCTAATGAAAGTGCCTATTTTATTAGCACCTCATCTAACATTCTTTATTATACGCTAGTTTAGTTTTAACTTGGAGTCATTAGGCCTTTTGCCGGAATACGAATTAGACTCATATTATATAGGTTAGGTGATATTATTTATATACAAAGGTGTATTGGAAAATTGCAAAACTAACATTACCTACGGCCTATGGGCCTACCATATGGTACATTGAATTTTTTAAAGTGTAAATAGGAAGGTGACGAAATATGAAAGCAAGGAGATAGCATACTGTTACATATTTTTACGCGTACTATTTACAAAAAAGAAAAATTATCTTTTCAGATTGTTCGACATTTTCACCGCCTAGTAATACATAATAATAATTTAATAAAATATACTTACGTTTAGATTATCGACAAAGCTGACAGTGAAAAAAGATTCACGTATCGATTAAAACTCAAAATTAGTCCAAGTTTCAACTTTCAACTTTCAAGTTCCAACCTCCAGCACACTGCACACCAGTCACCAGTACCTGTCAGTTTGCTATCAGTGTCACTGTCACAAAAGCGCTTTGTCCACAGATTATTTGGCTTTGTCCGTCAAGATACCGTCAAGAAAGTAGAAACTAGAAAGTGAAGAAATTAAAAAGTGGCAGCATCGTTTAATTGGCGACGACGACGGGGCCATAAATTAAAAAAAACCTGCCAAGTGCGAGTTGACTCGCCCATGAAAGGCTCTGCAGCAGCAATAAGATTTATTTCAATAAAATTAAAAGGTTTTTGATTTATTTTTTTATTTTAGTAGATTTAATGAAAGTTAAATTAAGGTTTACCATTCATGACGTATAAAAAAACTACTTGTTATATCTCGTTCAAACCAATTTTCGTTGGTAGTTTTTATAATGACAACCTAAAAGTCAAGAATATATTTCTGGATATTAGCAAGAGTGGCAATCCCGATTATAATGCTTCTGTAGTATCTGTGCAGCGCCTGGGTCGCCGGGAAACCGGAAAAACGCGTCCTATTAAGGTGGTGTTTTCCTCGCGTAATATCGCTATTGGAGTACATTGGAAAAAGCAATCACTGTGTTATTGAATTCAGTACTCAACTTCTTATAAAAAGACATGACGTGAATAATCAAAAGTTGCAAAGACCATACCATTTGATCAATTATGATAACTACAATCAATGATATTATATAAAAAACTCAAAGCAGATATGTTACTACCGCGCGCGTTGTGAAGCCATAAATACGGGCCAATTGGCCCGTCTTTTATTTAGTCTGTCTCTTTTATGTAAATGGCATTTCGTATCTTTTGTTTCACTTATCTGTCAAATTTGACGATTGAATTTGAAAATTGTTCGGAAGCAATTTAAGCCGGAAAATAGTATGAACGTAACAGATCTGTATTTAGTAGAATATCATTGACTACAATGCAGATCTTGCCATGCACTTACAAAATGTAAACCCGAACACAGAGGTACAATGGTTACAATTCCTGACAGCAATAAACACCACCACGAACAAACATGCCCCGGAAAGACTTATCACATATAAAAGTCAAAATAAACCTTGAATCAATAAAGACATTTTGAAACTTATCTCCAAAAAGAAAAAAAACTCTGGAAGGTATATAGATAGACTAGACTAAATGAGGACTATGAAAGATATCGTGAAGTGAATAATAGATGTGTCTCACTTACAAGAAAGCAAAGATTTAACTATGAATCAAAAATTTTGGATAACGGTGAGAAAGGGTATTACTCATATATTCGACAGTGTCTCCTCAAAAGGAGACACTGTTGAATATATGAGTTTTTTTATTAAATAAGGGGGCAAACGAGCAAACGGGTTACCTGATGGTAAGCAACTACCGTCGCCCATGGACACTCGCAACATCAGAAGAGCTGCATGTGCGTTGCCGGCCTTTTAAGAGGGAGGGTCGTATAGGTCCGGAAAATCTGCTGGTGACAGTTCATTCCAGAGTTTTACAGTGCGCGGCAGAAAGTTACGCGAAAAACGCACTGTGGAAGACTGCCACTCATCAAGGTGATGAGGATGGTATGTTTTTCGCGTGGGACGATGGCGAAAAGTTGCAGGTGGTATGATTCCGAACAATTCCTCAGAGCACTCCCCGTGATACAACCGATAGAGGATGCAGAGTGAAGCTACATCTCGGCGTAATTCCAAGGGGTCCAAGCTGTTTGAAACACTATGGCAGTCAACAATTCGAGCGGTCCTTCGTTGGATACTATCCAGAGGGAGCAGTTCGTATTTTGGCGCCCCTGCCCAGAGATGAGAACAATATTCCATATGAGGCCGAACCTGCGCCTTGTAGAGTTGTAGGCGTTGGTCCGGACTGAAGTACTGTCTCGCTATGTTAAGAACACCAAGCTTCTTCGAGGCTAATTTGGCCTTACCCTCTAGATGATATCGGAACTGGACTTCGCTCGATATTATGTTTACGCCAAGTATCTCAATGCTAGGGGAGATGGTTAAAGATGTGCCCTCGAAACGAAGACATACGACCATTGGTGACTTTTTAGTGGTGAACGCGCAGACTTGTGTCTTAGCGGGGTTGAATTGGACCAAGTTACGTCTACCCCATTCAGAGACCTTATCCAATGAATTCTCCACCTTAGGCACAAGTTCGTTTCGACTCTCAGTGACATTTTGCCGAGAAATATTGGGGGAGCCGGTATATACAGTATCACCTGTACTGTCATCCGCATAGCAATGAATACCGCTGGTCTGCAACATGTCATTGATATGCAGTAAGAATAGTCGAGTAGGCGATAGCACACAGCCCTGAGGGACATCAGCATCAACAGACTGAGTTTCCGAGCATTCGCCGTCAACTACGACCTTTATGCTTCTGTCTGCTAAGAAACCAGTGATCCACTTACATAATTTCTCAGGCAGCCCGTATGATGGAAGCTTTGAAAGCAGCGCTTTATGCCAAACCCGATCAAAGACCTTCGCAATGTCCAAACTAACAGCCAATGCCTCTCCCTTCGACTCAATTGCCTGAGCCCAACGATGAGTCAGGTACGCCAAGAGATCACCAGCCGAGCGACCCTTACGGAACCCGTATTGTTTGTCGCTTAGTAATCCCTGGCCGTCCAAGTATCGAAGAAGCTGGCGATTGATAATGGATTCCATTATCTTCGAGAAGGGAGAGGTTATAGCGATTGGTCTGTAGTTGGAAGGATTTGAGCGATCACCTTTTTTGGGGATCGGGTGCACCAAGGCTGTCTTCCAGGAAGCCGAAGAGGAGAGCCGAAAAAGACGCGTCAAGACCGGAGCCAACTCTGGAGCACACTTTTTTAACACAATAGGCGGGATTCCGTCAGGCCCACTCGACTTTTGGATATCAAGGGAACGGAGGGCTTTTCGCACTGAGCGCTGATGAAACCGAATATCCGACATGATGCTCGTGCATCGCGGTATGGTCGGCGGTTTTTGCCCCCCGTCATCCAGGGTCGAGTTTGATGCAAAGAGCTTGCCCAGAAGATCGGCTTTGTCTTTTGCGTCTTGGGCCAACGACCCATTTCCTACGTGTAGGGATGGTAGGGTTGGCTTGCAGAAATTTCCTTCAATAGCTTTGGCCAGAGACCAGAATGCACGGGTTCCCGAGGGGAGGCGCTCAAGTCTCTTGCCAATTCTATTGACGTGCTGTTGCTTTGCCCGAGTAATCTCCTTCTTGAGGGATCTAGAGGCAAGGTTGTACTCCTTTTTATATGTGCTGGTATTTAAATCCCGAGCAGACACCGCATTGGCCCAGGATTGGTAAGCCTCCTGCTTCCGGCGAGAAGCATTTTTGGGGGATGAACCAAACCAGGGACGAAATCTGCCGCCAGGCACTACAGAGGACGGAATGAAAAGTTCCATCCCCTGCATCACCACATCGGCAACAGAGTTGGCAGTGTTGTCGGGATCATCCGGCGAGAAGCACACGTGCCCCCAAGAATAGGATGCAAAAAACGACCGCATCCCATCCCAGTCTGCCGACTTGTAGTGCCACACACGACGGTATTTAACAGCACGCTGTCTTAACACCGTCGTAAGTGGCACAGAACTCCTGACAAGGCAATGATCCGATGAACCAAGTGGTGCGGTTACGGATATTTGGTAGCCGTCAGGATTTGAAGTCAGCAGAAGGTCCAGCAAGGAAGGATTCTGACCATCCACAACTGGGATTCGTGTAGGCGTAGTAACCAGTTGTGTCAAGTCGTTCGCAAGGGCAAAGTTGCAGACATCAGTTTTTCTGGAATCGAGCCAGTCGGCGTGGTGGGCATTAAAGTCGCCAAGTATTATGATCTCTGCGGATGGGATCTGCTGCTGCACAAAATCTGAAGCAGGACTTACTATAGTTAACAAATTTCTATTTTAAGTATTAAACCACGGTGATTTCCAAGGTTCATTTTGTAGTGTTCGGTACCATATGCCCTTCTCCACTGATCTCTCATCGAAATAAACCTTCCACATCAGGGTTTTTTCGCTGTCAAAAAAAGAGGGGAGGTCCAGACCAGAAACCGACAGTGTCACCACATGTCAAATATATCTCCAGTAGCTAATGAGGCCAAAGATTCAAATTAAATATAGCCATTATAAAGAAAAACCGGGAAAAATATCAAAGGTACCTCAACGCATATGGTGTTGTTGGTGGCACCAGAAAGTAAACTCGCAAAACGCAAATGGTGCGTTGCTGGCACTGAATGGGTTAACAGTTTACAGCAGTGGTCTCGAACCTACCGATTTTTCGGTATTTCTACCGATATGGGCTCTGTTCTACCGAAATACCGAAACATAACGATTTTTCAACGATTTTTACAGATACATGGAAATTTTTTAAGTTAGCTCTTTTGATATATTATAATGGGGGAAGCCCTCAATAGCATGGACCTATGGATGGAGCTTCCCGCTAGACTCGGGAATTTACCTGTCTAATGTATTATATATAAACAGAAATTCGGTTTAATTTTTTCAATTTTCACTTTGAATTTGAAGAGAGAGTACACGTAACAAGTATTATACACTGTCAAGACAGTGATAAGTGATGAGTGATGACAGACGGGAAACATTTTCTAAACGTAATCACGCATAAAAGGTGTATTTTTTTCTTTGTATTTTCACAGAGAACGCTTATTACATTTTAAATATTGTCACCTTGCACATTTTTCTCTCGAATTAATAAAGTTCTCATATTTTTTTATTTCATTTAAAAAATTTCCCGCCTGTCATCACTTTTTTGACAGACTATATTATGATTGTTATATTTTGATCTGTAAGTTTTTTACGAATTTGATTGAATATTGTATTTTTTTTGTCAAATACCGATTTTGGGTACAAATATACCGATTTTAGCTGGCAATTCTACCGATCTCGCTCTATGACGTTCGAGATCACTGGTTTACAGCAAAGTTTACAGGATAACACAGATGCAGTGTAGACAACCTCACAGTTTTAGCTGTAGATCTACAGTTTTTCGGAAATCCTCTCAGTTTTCAGTTTAGGCCTCGAAATCTACAGTTTTTATGAGCTCAATCTATTTTATTACACTAAACATAATAATATTTAAATCGAAACACATATTGTAACGGTAATTAATCGATTTAATAGATGGCATTAGTTGCAGACAGTCGAAGCAAGCTAGGATCCTAATTAGCGTACTAAATCAGAAGGATAGGGGCTTGCGATTGGTGCAATCAGAAGCTTCTATTAATAGTCTTCTTTTTAGGATCCTAGTTAGGACGTCTAAATTTAGTTAGGTGAAATAAGGGCTTTTTCACATTATCCGATATGATATCGGTGTCGGACGCCGATCCGATACCGGGGTAAAGTAAAATGTATTAAACCGATATCCGATATCGGGCCGGACAATATGAAAGACAGGTAGATATTTCATAAATTTTACTTACTCTGTTATCGGATCGGCTACTGTGAAAATGCTCTAAGCAGGGCTTCAAATAACGTTATTTTTTCATAACGTTACTGCTTCAAGGACATAGATAACGTTATGAAAATTTACCCGATATTGAAAATAACGTTAAAAATATTATTAATAACGGTTAATGTTATAACATTATATAGGATTTATAACGGTAAATATATGTTCTTTGATAACGTTATAGTCCGTCAAGAAAGTCATGACAGGCGGGAAAATTTTCTAAACGTAATCACGCTTATAAGATGTATTTTTATTAATAACGGTAAATATAACGTTATTTCACTAAATATCGTTAAAAAAATTACATTATCTGGCTACCATTATGAAAATAACGTAACGATATTTTTTCTGTTATTCGATAACGTTATGAAGCCCTGGCTCTAAGGTCGATCGATGGCTATTTTTCCGACTTTAATGCGCTTTAATGTCAGTAAAACAGGCATATTTTATGATATTTCTGGTTTTTAATTCCCGGCTTTCTAAACTATATTCTATCTATTACCACTATTAATTAATAAAAAATCATAAAAGAAAAAACTGTAGATTTACTGTTTTTCAATTTGATATTTACAGTTTTCTACAGTTTTTTTCTACCATATCTACAGCTTAGCTCTGTGATGTGGTTGGCAACACTGCACAGATGTTTAATTGCAATTTTTAGGCTTTGTTGGTGATTAATATTGTGAAAATGAAGACTTTTCGAGAGTTCATCAAGTTTTCCAAAAGTATAAATGCAATAAATATATTGCAACAGAAACGTTGCTATGCACAAACAAGAACACCAGCTGTAGTGAATGTTTTGGAGCGAGTGTCAACAGATGTATCAGACACAACACCTTATTTTCCCAAATCATTTAATCTTGCTGCGTATATTAATAGTTCTGAGACACTACAAAATCTGCTTAATCTTAATGTTGACCTAAATAAATTAGATAAACGACCGTATATTGCAGAGAAGATATTAAAATTAGATTTTGAAAAGGACATGAAACAAATATTATTATTTTTAAATGAATTCCTCAAAAAGGAAGACATGGGCACTTTTTTAACCAAAAACCCTATGATATTAACTGAAGACATTGACAATCTTTATGTGCGAATTCATTATTTGCAATCGAAGCAATTCAATAACAATCAAATAACTAAAATCATTCTCAAGAATCCATTTTGGTTATTGTACAGGTAAATTTTAGTGAAATATTTACAGCTGCATGTAACATAATTTTTGGTTTAAATTGCCTGACTGTTATTTCTTACAATATACCTGCAGTAGGGTGTTGATAGTCTGAACAACCAAAACATACCCTGTTCGGATGTACGCAGCGTTCGGATTATAGTATGTAGACATTTTTAAAGGCATTTTTTGGATGTTGAAGTCATGATAAAACACACGAATACAGTACAAGTACCTGTAACAAAATGGCGAAAACAGGGCGGTCGAAAACAATATGTGTAGTACTTAAAATGTCTATCTCGGCACTGGAATGTGACGGCGCGGCCACGGGAGTGATTTGTGCAGGGGAAGGGAGGTCGTTTGGATTATAGAGGTATTCGGATTAGCTGGGGTTCGACTATCGAAGCCCTACTGTATATATTTATTACGCATGCTCTGATTTTTATCTTGTTCTGATTTATCTCAGTATCACTCTCATGACTGAGACAGAAAACATCACAGTCCTTTTTATTTTTTCATATGACATGGATAGGTTATAGATCATTATTAATTTATTTTCTTTTTATTTTAGTACTGTGAGAATAGATAAAAGGTTGGGATATTTTCAAAGCAAATTTGACCTAAGTGGAAATGACATTCGGAGTTTAGCAACAAAACAACCCAAAATCATAACATACAACCTTCACCATATAAACACCAATTCATTTGTTATAAAAGAGGAAATGGGATATAACGATCAAGAGATAAAACAGTTGATATTGCATCAACCAAAATTGTGGATGATTTGTAAGTATTCTAAAAGAGTTTATTTAGCTCTACAATAAACTATAGTTTGTGCATTATAAGATGATATGGGTGACACTTCTCATATTCCTTGCTACGGATTTTTTTTACAAGAAAACAAAAAATCAAAAAAATGTAATAAATTATATTCCATCTACAAAAACAAATGTTTCCTATAACTGTAAATGAATAAAAATGAAAAGTTGCTAAATGCTAACTTATTAATATAAAATTAAAAATATTAACATTAGGAGTATGAAATTATTGATACGAAAATATTTGAAAAATGTCAGATGCATGAAACGGAACTTATGCCGATAGAGATTGACACTGTTGAATCGAAATCAAATCGATAAAAAGGGCGGCCATCTTAAATCGAAGGCGCTACTCTGAAACATCAGTACAAAATCGATAGTTTCGTTTGCAATTCCTTTACGAAGTGATTCGATATTTTTAAATTATCGATTACATTTTTTGGGTAACTTCCCTACTATTGTCAATTATAATGTGTCACCCATATAATCTTAAAACGCACAAACTATAGTTCAAAATATATTAATCATATTATATTTATTGAATATAACAAGCTACAAAAATACTGAAAGTCTAACTGCCATACTCAGTGACATTTAATTACATTAATTAACCTTCAATTTAATGAAGAGTTTGACAGATAACAATGATTGCCGCACTCAGAGTGGAACATTAAATTACTTAAATGTAGTATCCTACGATCCCACCGTAAAATACTGCATGAGTCGTTTTTTTTGAAGTAAGTTTAAAAGTAAGAACTAAGAAGGAATGACAGGACACTACGCATAAAAATAAAAACACCTGTTAAATAAAAATAGCAATCTTGTGGGTTCTGGATGTCCTCAAATCCTGCCAGGCATAATAATTGTAGGCCTGAACATTTGTCATATACAAAAGTGATGGCAACCCCAGTTTGCGGCTATCGTGCAACTGGCAACCATGGATATTCATGTACAAAATGCATAAAACTTTAATTTTGTATCAAAATTATTAAAAAATCGATGCTTCAATTTTGATGAAGAACTATGTTTGTTTACGGGCTGGCAACCCTAGGTTGCGGCCGACTTAGAGCTGGCAACCATTTACACCTTATTTTGTTACGTCATTTTCTTTCAAATGATGTAAAATTTATTGAAATGCATTTATTCATGAACATTAAACTTAATTAGAGGTACTTGCGGCTACTTTTGACAAGGCAACCCAACATTAATCCATTCTATACATTCTAAAGATTATTTTAAATATATTTGATCGAAAAAAACGATTCATGCAGAATTTTACGGTCGGATCCAATATTATAGTTTTTTCAAAATTTTGACATAAGCCACATACATTATCTGTCAAACTATTATAGTCGGGACATTTTAAAAGGCCACATTTGACAGTTCATCAAAATTGTACCAGCTGCCTGATTCACGATCGTCGGAAAGTTTTCACGTGAAAAGATCTCATATTCTGTCAGTATTACAGCGATTCACAAACTTTCCGCCGCGGGAATGAATCCGAAACCAAAGAGAATAATTGACACTAGTTTTTTTTTTTACAATAAGTGCTACGGCATATATAGCTACTCATTAAAAAAAATACAAAACACTACTTACATTCGTGAAATCCAGTTAAAAAAACTTCGAAAAAAGTACACGTTATAGCAACACACACTAAATAACGCACAATAGCCGAAAAGATACTAATCGCCCATAGTCTATATTGTAGTATTTTTCATTCAGAATGTAGCCAATATATCAAGGATCGTACGTCTAATGAAACTTCTTTATTCTCAGTATATAATTATACTGTATTATCTATATTCTTTATTCCGTCAAGCCCCATAAGGACACAGGTGACCGCGTCAACAATAGTATACAATAGCATTTCCAAGAATCCCCGATGGAAGGATTATACAAAAGTAGTCTGTAAGTCAGCGAAATATGTTACATAATTGAATAAAAGAGCGCGGTAACCGGCTGCCGCTTGGGGCTTGAGTCTTGAGTGAATGGCGTACCGCGCAGTACAAAGTACAAATAGCGCGGCTGCCGACTGCCGCTTGGGGCTTGAGTAGAATTAAAACAAAAAATATTGTTTATGTGCCGACTGCCGAGTGACAATGACAATCTGTCAAATCTGTAAATCGTGTGTTGAGTTCCGATAAATCACATAGTACTTTAATAAATTAATAAATCGGTAAATCTTGTTGTGTGACAATACCTTTTATTTATGTGTAAAACAAACTTATTAATTTACTTTAAATTTTATATAAGTTTCTTTTGTTTTAAATTTGTTTTTCATTTAATATTAGTTTTTATTAGATATACTATGGAAGTTCCAGTGTGGTGAGTATGACCTTGGAGTTATAATGATATTATATACTTAAATAACTATTTAAAATTATTGTAAAAGCACAATAATGGTTTAACATAATACATAAGTATTAATCCTTCAAGCCCAATAAGGACACCGGTGACCGCGACAACAATTGAATACAATATCATTTCCAAGAATCCCCGATTGAAGGATTAATACAAAATTTAAAAATTATCATACTTATTTCTAAATCTTTAAGTACCGAATATTAATACATATACCTACTGCATTTATGAATAAAAATATTTATTGTTCAATGAACACTTCCTAAAGATTTAACACATAATTATTACAGTACGACATTTATTTAATATTTTAAACAAGACACGACTAACTAAGTACTTATTGATAATTGCTTTGTTTTATTCTTATCATTAAATAATTTCATCTAACAATATCCGCCATGACACGGTTCTCGAAGTGAAAAGATTTCACGAGTCTCGGAGGTGGCGGGAACATTCCGCGAAAACGACTCCAATCCTCGGATAATTTCCCGCCGTCGGATGTCAAACTCCCATTCGCGGTGAGATCTTTTCGAATGCGTGGCGGAAACTATTTCACTCATACAAAAGAAATGTCACTACTGTCAAAATGACAGCAAAATCGGAAAGTATTCACTTGTCATTTGCTTGAAAGTGAAATAGTTTCCGCCAGCGGGAAAATTCCACGCGGAATCGCTTAGTGCATCACCCCGCAGGTAACCTTATAGCGACGTACATAAAAAATAAATATTTTCGTTTTATTTTAACTGCACAATTGATTAACTTTTTTCAATTACGATTACATATTTATTGTAAATATGACCGATACGAATTATTTAACTATTTGCTTTTACTGATAAACAATTCTAAACGTAATAAACAAATTCTGATCTTAATAATTGCACGTCGTCACAATGTTACGTCAGCTGACGTTTTTTTTCTTTTTAAACTCTAGGGAAGTTACCCTAAAAATCGAAAGCGAATAAATAGTATCGATGCATTGATTACTTGTAACGAAATATCCCCATAAATTAATAACCACGTTGTGAAAAGTAACACATATTTATGTGAAATGAATAATGATAATACTACATTTAACAGTTTTTATAATTCAAGCGAATAAATGCATTTTTTTTGTAAATTATGTACTTGTCTTATTTTGCTCCTTGAATTTGCAAAAGAAAAAGTTATAATGGGACAGTCTAGGGGGTTTCAAACGTATAAAATTCAAATATTTTATTTCAAGTCCGTATGGATTTGTTCGTTTTGGTCGATGTTTTTAGGCAGCTCACCTCACTATAGAGATTAATCTGACAGATGTCAAATGTGGCCTATTAAAATGCCCCGACTGTAAATCGAAGGTTAATCATAATTAAATGTCTGATTAATTATGGCAGTAAGTGGGGCAGTCAGAGACATTTAATTATGATTATACTTCAATTTAATAAAGAGTTTGACAGATAATGTATGGGGGTTGGCATTTGAATCACGCATTATAGGGAGAGGAGGGGGGGGAAGGATGGCATTTTATAGGGGTTAGTTGCCCCTTTCAAATGACACCTGATTTGGGTCTAGAAGATCGTATTTTTTTTTACATGTATGAAGTTACGGTGTGATCGGACATTATTTTTTGTTAACGTGTCTTTAAAATGAATTTTTCACTATAGTTACGTATTGTTTTACATGTAATTTGTTGTAAAAATATGTTTTTAGGTGTCATAAAATATGAACAATAGAAAAAAAATATACAAAATGTAACAATGAAACGGATCGTCGGCGCCATCTTGGTATTGCATTTTGACTCATGACATGACAGCTCATTGAGCACTGCCATTTCGCACTCCGTTTCTATCCGTAGTCGCGTAAATGTTTACTCCGTGTTGGCCCAATACGACTTGATTGAGTTAGGTTAGATGGCTAAGGCGGGAGTGTAGCGCAGCGAAGCTCCCGCCTTAGCCATCGTGGTTATTTTTTTGTGAACCACCCGCAGTAGCGGGGCTCCGTCGACCACAGAATACAAATAACTCGCGGAGCCGTCGACTCTTAATTGACTCTCCGGTTTTTGGTCGCATTCGAATCTGTCCACCAATCACAATTATGCAAAATGGAATAGGAAATGTATATTGTAGAATAGTAAGTATATAATTCTTAGGTAATTAATAGCAATGTATTATTCCGTGCTGATCCAATACGACTTGATTGGGTTAGGTTAGATGGCTAAGGCGGGAGCGTAGCGCAGCGAAGCTCCCGCCTTAGCTCCGTCGACTTATCATAATTGACCCTCCGGCTTTTTGGTCGCCTTCACTGCGCCAGAGCTGTATATTTACAATATTAGTCATAGAACTGAGTTTGCCCACACCCAAAAAAGACTAATTTGGTCGTAAGTCCACTAATTTGGTTGTTTTATTGAACATAACCTCAAAAATAATTTTTTTTTTCGTGGTAACTACTGATTTTCTAACTTTAGGGAGGGGTCGGGGGGTCTACCCCCTCCCCTCCCCTCCCTATAATGCGTAATCAAATGCAACCCCATGTATTATTGCGCTTATGTCAAAGTTTTTAATTAAGTTTTAAATTGAAAAAAGTTTTGTTCAAATAATTTTTATTTTTAATAATAAAAAAATGTTTTTATTGTAGAACCTTGTCACAAGATTGTTTTATAAAGTTAATTTTTTGTTAAATATTATCGGTCTTACCACAAAAGATTTAAACATCTGTTGAACAGTTAATTTTGAGACCATTTTGTACTGATTTTTTCTCTAATCAACTGTTCAGCAAGTGTTTTAATCTTTTGTGGTAAGACCATATATATTTTTTCATTTCAGGTCAAAGGAAGTTGTTGGAAAGGTTCAATTATATTCACAACACAATAAAAATTAGCCATGAAAACATATTGTTACATCCAAATATTTTACTGTGTAGAAATTTCAAGATTAAACAAAGGCATATTTTCTTACAACAATTAGGAAGAGCTCAATTTGATCCTTCTAAAGAAAACTATGTTCCAATTATGGCATTGGCTGAAAATACTGATGTAGAATTTTGTAAAAATCATGCTAAATGTCACATTGATGAGTACAATCGATTTCTAAAAACTTTATAGATTGGCTTAACCAGTTTTGCCTAATATAAATTTATTTTCCAATGTACTAATAGAGGTATATAAAAGTGCATCTAATATGCCAGCTATAGTAAATACGCCACCAACTATGGCGCATATGTTAGTAGCTAGATGTCCAATTGATCTGTAAATAGAGAAGCAACCTTATGTAGTAAAGCGAATAAAAGTTAATAGCATAAATACCTTCTCGTTGTGTTTTATTACCTTTCTTTTTCAGTATATTTTATCATAAGTGGTGAAAGTTCATAGTTAAAAAAAGCTCCTGGCATTCCAGATTCCATATTAATGTTAGATACTGCTTTTATATGTCTTGTTACTGAAAACTGATTTGTGTATAATACGGTTTTGTCTAGATTAACATACATGGTTGGCACTATTTTTAGATAATATTGGAACATAACAGCACCTAAAACAAGGAAAATATCAAATAACATCCAAAAACTGAATAAAATTACTGCTCATCGATTTTGTTAGCCGAAAATATTCCAAATAATACCCGTTTAACAACACAAGTCACAACGTTTATAATTCGGTTTGTAAAAGGTATTTATATACTTTATAGTTAAAAATATAATTTAACTAGCTGTCCTGGCAAACGTTTCTTTGCCATATTATATTAAGTATATCGCCCGTTTTATTTTATTGAATTAGTGACTAAAATATAAGTATGTCACCATGGCAACGTCCATCGCTATCCCGTGACCCGCGTCGCATAAACAATGGTCGCTCTTTATAGACAAATAATTAGCAATAAATTAAAATTGCGACTATAATTTGAGATTTAAACTATCCTATCTCTCAAGTTGGATCGAACTGCACATGGTGTGCGAATTTTATTATAATCGGTTAAGTGGTTTAGGAGTCCATTGAGGACAAACATTGTGACACGAGATTTATATATATTAAGATGTAATAGAATTTGTTTTCTACCAAAGACTATGGAATTAGAACTTCATGCTGTATCATCTGTAGAATGTATAAGAGAATTATTACTGTGGACTTATATGTGTCAATGTCAATATTACGTCAAAACTCAAATTTGAGGATACTGAAGTGTCAAATGTCATTTGAACGAAAGTCAAGACTCAGGTTATCCCGTTTGGAGAGATTTATGTAATTTGGACTCAAGTTTATCTGGGAAATATTCATAGATTGAAGAAATCATGCCGGTGCCAGGCGGAATGTATCAAAATCAAGGTCCATCGTGTTTCGATAAAATGAAGATGGGCTTTATGATCGGGTTTTGTGTAGGGATGGCTAGTGGGGGGCTCTTTGGAGGCTTTACAGCGCTAAGGTTATTATAAAAAGCTACTGTTTTATTACAAAATATACAAAAAAAGATTACTACAACATCAATAATATAAACCTCGAATGATTTTTTTAGATATGGTGCAAGAGGACGAGAATTACTACATTCTGTAGGTAAAGTGATGCTTCAAGGAGGTGGAACTTTTGGCACTTTTATGGCTATCGGAACTGGAATTCGCTGTTGATTTTAAAAGGCATTTACCTGTACATACTATTCCAAATAATATAAATGTAATTTCCTTATTTAATAAATTTACTTATTAAGTTTGTTGTTATTTTTGTTATATATTAGTTAAGCCAAAGATTAAAAAATGTTTTTTAACCTTTGTTTTAAGGATAAGTTACTTTAAACATGTGGCCGTGAGAACAATAGATTTCCAAGAATCCACGATCGAAGAATTAAATGCTTAATTACTAGCAGTGAAGAACATCATCTGATAATTGCTAGTGAAAGCCAATGGCAGATTAAATAGAAGAAAATACAAATGAGAATTATATATATTATTATGTAATTATTATAGAGACATAATATAGCCCTTACCTTCTTTGGCTAAACCTACAACTCCATCTAATGGGGCAGTATTGCCACTTTTTATATCAGTTCCAAACGACAAGTGTTTGATAATATGTGTAGTATTAAACACTGAAGAAGAAAATGGCTGCACATCATGAACATGGACATGGTTGCTGGTATAGCTTTTCCCAGGTGCTAAATGAAAACTGCCACCAACCTAAAAATTTAACAAATATTAAATAGCCTAATGTCTTTTGTTTTTTACTTGTCCAATAATTTTTATACAGCTAAAATTGCAATTCTTTACAATAAAAAAAAAAAAAAAAAAACAATTCAAAATATTACCCGGTTTACTTCCATGTATCCAAATATCTGACAACCTTCTTTTAGGGCCAAATTAGATTTTTCAAGTGATTCATCATTTTTACATTGTTCTATTGTAGACAAATCTGGCAGTGCCCAACGCCTCAATCTATATGCTTCTTTGACATCGTCACATGTGTTACAGCACCTACAATTTTTATGAATTTATAAATTTGAATTGTTATAGTCTGTTATTTTTTCCTATTACAATATATTATGTAACAGACTTACTGAGATTCATTAAATGCAGCACCATAACAACTTCCACAAGTTATTTTATTATTTTCCTCTGAAGTGTTTTGCTTAACCTGAAATCATTTTTTTTTAATTTTATTTGTTCTTATATACATTATAAATAAAATACAAAATATGTGTGTTCCAAAAATATTTTTTTTTGTATATTATTTGTTCTTAGAAAATATATATACAGTGTAAACTCTTTATAACGAAACTCAAGGGACTGAGCATTTTTGTCGTTATAGAGAGTTTTCGTTATATGGAATGAACAAAAAAACAGCTGATAATACGATAGGTACCCAGTATGCTTGGTCGAAGACCATCACTTCCGAGAAAACAATGCGTCATGCTGCACGTGTTCAAGGCAATTAAGGATAACAAAAGCTAGACCGACCTCAGATGTTTCGGAGCTTCAAAGTTTTTTGTTACCTGATAACATAACATGAACAACAATACCGATAATAAATATTTACTGTCTAAAAATATGGACACATTTCTTCGTAATAGAGAATGGCGTATTGCTATAAAGAGTGTTTCAATATGTGGGTATTAATGCAAACCAACCAAGTTGGGCTCACTTCAACACTTCAACGTTATAGGGAGTTTATCGTTATAAAGGATAATGTTATAAAGAGTTTACACTGTATATATATATATATATTTAGTAACTTTTTGACAAACAAATTAAGATACAATGAAGATGAGTTAAGGGTCCGTATATGAAATTTGCCGATTTCGCTGATTTTACAGACGTGATTTAACAGATAAATACAGTATTTCTATAAGTTTTAATGCACAACATGTAAGATCATTTCAATTATAATCTAATGTTGGAGCTAGATTTTTTTATTTTTTTAAGTATTTTTAAATAATCCAACTCAAACCCGCGACAGTTTTGTGATTTTTGCTGTAAAAGGTTTAGAATATCACCTGTTTATGGATTGTTTTGACGTCTTAACGGTATGAAAAAAATACAATGTACTGTTGAGAAAGTTGTCTATAAAGTGTTGGAATTACTTTTTACCACTTTAATATGAAATAAGTAGTTGAGAAAAAAATATGTAACTCGGCAAAATTTTAGAGAAAATGGGCAAAGAATTGCTGTTAATTTCGGCAACTTGGAGCTGTAATTCATAAAAAGAAAACGACAGAAATAATCTATAGATAAAATTCTATCCAATTCGAGAAACAAGAAAAAAAAAAACAAATTGTGCCAAAAAAACACGATTCAAAACAACCTGAATCTCACATTATATTGCTCACTGCAAGTTCGAGTCAGCTTTCTGCACTTAAATATATTTTAAATCTAATAATTAATATATATTTTTTTAAGTGCAATAAGGGGAAAATACCTAATAATATTTCTGTAGCGAACCTTTGCAATTTCGGCAAAATCTGAAAAATTTCGCATACGGACCCTTAATGAAGATAATGCTGTAATGGTAACCCAATCACTGAGAAAATAATATCATACAAAAATATTATAATTCACTAAAAGCTAAAAAAGGGAAGGAAACTAACTGTGGACGAACTTAAAATGTCAGTTTTCTTTGGTTCCTCAATTGGCACACCATCTAAGCTGAGTCTTCTTTTTTGTATGTTATGTTCTATTTGAAGATGCTGCTCTCCTGAAGAGTCCATTGCATCAAGCACAAAATCTAAAAGATAATGTTTAGGTTCCTATGTGGTCAACATTTTATACATATTTAAATAAGAACACGAGTTATTTTTACAAAGATTAATGTGATTTAATCCTTCAGGACTCGCGCGAGTACCGGTGATCGCGACAACAATAGAATACAATAGCAATTCCTGGAAATTCCGACTGAAGTATTAAGTAAGAGTGAGCTGTTAATAACACAGAATATTTCTTTGTGTAAAAGAAATTGTTTAAATTAAGAATAACAACTTGTCTCTCTCATCTCAACCTCAATATAGCTAAATTTTATATTTGTAGCTCTAAATTTTTAATTAATTTTTAAATAGGCTGGTTGGTAGTCTTTCAATGTTTCAACTTACAATCACATGATATCCGTGGAACAATTATATCAAAGTTAATGCGCAATTTGTGTCCTCTCGAAGTGTCCACAAAGAGTTCTTCAGATACATTAGGTTGCATATATGTAAAAATTTCAGACATAATTAGACAACCCATAATAATAGCTCCAATAACAGTAACTGTAACAATTTTCAAAGTTAATTTCAAACTTTCATAAATGCTGGAAAATAAATTTGTCATGAAAATTGAAAAGATATTATACTAACTGAATCCTCCTACGACAGTTTTTATTCTAAAATCCTCTAAAGTCTTAGCGTAAGCATCGAGATCTTTAAATTTATTAATTACTTGGGAGGGCATTTTGACTTTAGTTTTTTCGCTCTTCTCTTCAACACACTACAATATGTTTTACTTATTGTTTTATACTGCCACAAAGAGCCGGCTATTAGCTATAAATTCTATTAATTTTTACAAAACCATTTGAAAACGTTTCACTTTATCTTCTTCCATCTTCTTCTGCGAAATATTTGACGTTTGCTGTCAATTTTTTTTTCGCCCACGGCACAGGCACGACATAGACCATAGTCATTCCGCTTTCGACCTTTCGACCATACCCCCCCGCGTTCCAACTTCCAACTTCCACTAGCTAATAACACTCAAGTAGCTCAAGACCGTAGTTTTCCCGCACGGGCGGGACGGGACAGACGGACAGACACCGAAGTCTCAGTAGTAGGGTCCCGTTTTTACCCTTTGGGTGAAGAACACAATAATAATTCTTACTACTATTAATCGGCCAAGGCTGCCCGCGCCGCGTACACAAAGCACACGCCGTCACAGGGGACATGACCCCCCCCCCCCCCAAATCTAAGCTCAAATTGACAAATCTCAAAATTTTGCCAAATAATAAAAGGAAATTTTTGCCAATAAATTTTTAGTATATAGTGATTTAGTGAGTGATCTCTTCCAAAATTGCAGGCTGCGACCGCGCCTGTATCGTTCGCGGCGAAATTGACCGGCCCGCCCCGCCCCGTCGTCTACGAAGCGCCCAAAGCACCTAATAAGGCGTTTTGCAGACGATGGGGCGGGGCGGGCTTTTTGTCCACGAAGCAATCGAGACCGCGTCTGCCCGTCGATGTCTGCGGCTGCCCTCGCCGCGTACACAATGCACACGACGGGCGGAGGCAGTCAGTTCGGACGTTCTAGGTCAGTCATTAAAGCCAAAACCCGAAAGAAATTAGTAACTTGATAAAATTTTAGGGGGTTGTTAAAGAAGATAAAATAACTTACCGTGTGATTTTGCAGCGTTCTGGGGTGTACGGAAAGGGTTGAAAAGGGGTGAAAAAGGTTTTTTGTTAATAACATTGCGTAAAAAATTAGTAATACGCTGCAAATTTAGAATTAGGTTGTTCTTGCCAATTTGTAACGTGTATTAAATTTGCAGCGTTTTGCAATACACGGAACATTGATTATTATTAAAAAACAATAATATTTGTTAATAACAGGGGTAAAAAAAATAGTAACACGCTGCAAATTTGGAATTAGGTTGTTCTTACCGTTTTCTAACGTGTATTAAATTTGCAGCGTTTTGCAACATACGGAACATTGTTTATTATTAAAAAACAATGAAATTTGTTATTAAGAGCCCGTCCTCTCTTTTCTACTGCTCTCTTCACACTCACGCCCGTCTTTCATATGCCAGGTGAAAAAGGACGATCGCCAAGTTAGCGGGCAGATAGAGGTTTTCTGTTTTTAAAGGGTTTTTTATATTGAAGTGGTAAAAGTAATTCCAACACTTTATAGACGACTTTCTCAACAGTACATTGCATTTTTTTCATACCGTTAAGACGTCAATACAATCCATAAAAAGGTGATATTCTAAGCCTTTTACAGCTAAAATCACAAAACTCTCGTGGGTTTGGGTTGGATTATTTAAAGATACTTAAAAAAAATAAAAAATCTAGCTCCAACACTATATTATAATTGAAATGATCTTACATGTTGTGCATTAAAACTTATAGAAATACTGTATTTTAACTGTTAAATCACGTCTGTTAAATGAGCGAAATCGGCAAAATTTCGTATACGGACTCTTAACAAGGGTAAAAAATGTACTAACACGCTGCAAATTTATAATTAAGTTGTTTTTACCGTTTTCTAACGTATATCAAATTTACAGCAATTTAGTAATAAACAATGTTCCGTATGTCGCAAAACGCTGCAAAATTAATACACTTTACTCGTCGCTCTTATTCTAGAAGAGTCGGCCATTAAAGCGGGCCTCACGTACGCTGAGGCAATTGAGAAGGCCCGGCGGGCGATGAACATCGTGGAATTTGATATTCCTGAAGTCCGCTTTCGCCGGGCCCGAACGGGAGGGCGCCTCCTCATGATATCCGGGGAGGGCGCAGAGAAGAAGGCGGATGCCTTTCCCGCAAGGCTGAGGACCGTTCTGCCCTCGGGAGTGAAGGTCGGACGGCCGGTTGCAAGCGCGGAGATGCGTATCGCCGGCCTCGATGACTCCGTGACGACCGCAGAAGTAGTGGAGGCGGTCGCACTGGAAGGTGGATGCCAGGCCGGAGATGTCCGTGCGGGGCCAATCAAAGAGGGGCCACGGGGGACGGATCGTGTTGGGTCCGCCTCCCAGTCGCGGCCGCCAAGAAGCTTTCGAGCTCTGGGCGGCTGCGTGTTGGTTGGGTGTCGGCGAGGGTGGCGTTGTTGGCTGCGAGGCCAACGCGTTGCTTCCGCTGCCAGGACACTGGCCACGTGGCTGCCAAGTGCCAGTGCCCGGTGGACCGTAGCCGGACTTGTTTCCGGTGCGGGAAACCGGGGCACAAGGCGGCGGAGTGCGGGGCAGCAGAGCCTAACTGCTCCCTGTGTGAGGCCGCTGGCAGAGTAGAAAGGGGGCACGAGCTGGGCAGATGTCCATCTGCGTATAAGCCGGCCCCCGGAGAAGACAAGGCGCCGACCAAAAAGGCTCGACACAAAAAGTCGAGACCTAAAGGCACGCGGGCTCCGCCCGTCTCCGCCGACATGGAGATTGACGCCTAGACCCGTGGGTGGTGATCGGGGGATCACGCCCACAGTATGGGTCCCGAGAAGGCAGACCCCCTACAGCCCGGGGGGCTCTCGGTGAGGTAGATGGTGCCGGTTGCGGCTGCGCGCGGGAAGGGGCGGAGTTGAATTGCTCTGCGGTACCCGTCCCTCCCGCACTAGGCGCATGACGGAGGGCTGGGGGGGTTTTAGTGGGTAGACCGCGTGTAGGGAGTCCCACATACCCCCGCTCCTTCCCCCGAAGGGGTGGGGGATACGTAACGTATTTCCCCTCCTCAAAAAAAAAAGGTTATGG
Organism: Lysandra bellargus; assembly: GCA_905333045.1. Lineage (NCBI taxonomy): Eukaryota > Metazoa > Arthropoda > Insecta > Lepidoptera > Lycaenidae > Lysandra > Lysandra bellargus. The sequence goes on from HG995349.1 coordinate 7,972,275, forward strand.
CTCATGGCTTTTGAGACATAGCATAAAACTTTTTTGAAAACTGCCTGAGTAAGTTGTGATAGTTTCATACCTAAGTCCTATATATCTAAAACTGACAGCTTATGTTTACCGATAAATAACTAAAAAGAGGGAAATTATTATTTTTAGCAAAAAATTAAAACCGACTTCCAAGGTAAAAACAGTATTAATATGAACTAAAAATTATTAAATAATTCTTACTCTTTCTTAGTGCTTCTTTCAGAATTCGTCTAAATCTCAAGTACTTCTGTCAGGGCCGTCTCTAGCCCATGTGGCGCCCGTGTGCAAATATTACCCTAGCCCCCCCTAGCGCGCGGTCAAAATGAAATGGGTACAGACTACAGAGTACAAGTACAGATTTTCCGGGCACTTAAGGGCCGGGACACAAAAACACGGCACGACGTCGTACGGCGTCGTACGACGTCGTGCCGTAGAAACTCATCTTGAATTTCTTCGTGAGTTTCTATGGCACGACGTCGTACGACGCCGTGCCGTGTTTTTGTGTCCCGGCTCTTAGGCTGATCGAGGACCAGTGCCATTCCCAGTAAAATTTTCAGGTGGTGCGAAAACCTTTAGCCTTTAGTCCCCTAAGCAGCTTTAGTCCCCTAAGCAGCCTTAGCTCTCCGAAGCAGCCTTTAGTCCCCTGAGCAGCCTTAGCTCACCGGAGCAGCCTTAATAGTTCTCCAAAGCAGCTTTACCTCTCCGAAATAGCCTTTAGTTCCCTAAGCAGCCTTTAGTCTCCTAAGCAGCTTTAGCTCTCCGAAGTAGCCTTTAGTTCCCTAAGCAGCCTTTAGTCCCCTAAGCAGCCTTTAGTCCCCTAAGCAGCCTTAGCTCTCCGAAGCAGCCTTAGCTCTCCGAAGTAGCCTTTAGTTCCCTAAGCAGCCTTAGCTCTCCAAAGCAGCCTTAGCTCTACGAAGTAGCCTTTAGTCCCTTAAGCAGCCTTAGCTCTCCGTAGCAGCCTTTAGTTCCCTAAGCAGCCTTTAGTCCCCTGAGCAGCCTTAGCTCTCCGGAGCAGCTTTAGCTCTCCGAAATAGCCTTTAGTTCCCTAAGCAGCCTTTAGTCCTCTAAGCAGCCTTAGCTCTACGAAGTAGCCTTTAGTCCCTTAAGCAGCCTTAGCTCTCCGTAGCAGCCTTTAGTTCCCTAAGCAGCCTTTAGTCCCCTAAGCAGCCTTAGCTCTCCGAAGTAGCCTTTAGTTCCCTAAGCAGCCTTAGCTCTCCAAAGCCGCCTTAGCTCTCCGAAGCAGCCTTAGCTCTCCGAAGTAGCCTTTTGGTCCACTAAGCAGCCTTATTAGCTCTCCAAAGCAGCTAAACCGACATTATTACACTACAATGTCTTTTCAACGTTCTTATACAGCTTTAAAACTGCGTTAGGTGCTATATCGGCTGCTTATTAGGCGTTCTTTACGCTTGGTTGCTGCTTGGGTAGTGGAGCTCCGTTGTGAGGGACGCTCGGCGCCCCTAGGACCGCGGCGCCCGTGTGCAACCTCTGCACCTAATGGAAAGACGGCCCTGATTTCTGTACATACTATAGCTTCATTACTTTGAAGTCGGTACCAGTCCCAAAAGTTGAAACTTTTGGCTATATTCTGACATTGACTGATTAACTCACGATTAAATTAGCTGGTACCGACTTCAAAATAATGAAGCTATAGTATGTACAGAAGTACTTGAGATTTAGACGAATACTGAAAGAGGCACTAAGAAAGAGTAAGAATTATTTAATACTTTTTAGTTCATATTAATATTTATTGTTTTTACCTTGGAAGTCGGTTTTAATTTTTTGTTAAAAATAATATCACAACTTGTTCAATTTTGATGCTATTAACTTTTTAAAATGCTAATTAGAAAGGTAATTTTAAGCACTTTAAAAGGTATCTCCAGGAAGTACATGTCATAAAATGCATCGGTTTACCGTTATTTAAGTTTGAATGCTTAGACTTAGGTACTTACTCACCGAAAGAAAATATATATTATGTACTTATATTACAATCACCTATAGCTCACTTTGAATGAATATAGGAAGGTATTTTAGGGTAGAAATTAGTTTGTTTTTTATTGGCTTTAATTTTGGTAATTACAGATTTTTCGTAAAAACCTATAGTTTGTTATTTAATTATTAAGACAATTTGTATTTTTCTCATGTAAAAACATGATCTTTGATCTTTAATAACTCCGAAAGTATTAGTTTATTCAAAAAACTTTATATGTATAACAAATTTTGCTTAGAATTTGTGTCATTAAATTCTGGGGTTATTTTATTTTAAAAAATTCACCCCCCCGAAAAGGTTTGGTATCCACCCCCAGGGCAAAAGCGCAAGTTGACACTTAGGTTATCCCCCACCTACTCACCAATTTTCATGAAAATCGATGGAGGTTCAACGAAATCGGAGGTGAAAGCCTTCATTGCCTTCACTAAACATATATGACGTAGGTAGGTCTGTCAGACTGCATAGGAATTAATTTCCTCGATGGTACAACTACATTCATTAACTTATATTTCCATTGTTGAGTGTTGTGTTTCATACAAAATGTTAAGCGAGCTATATTTACCTAGATGTATTTGCTATTCTGAAATTAGAGGAATGTTAAATAATACTGTCCTACTTGTCCTAATCCCTACTAATATTATAAAGGCGAAAGTTTGTTTGGATGTATGTAGGATGTATGGATGTTTGTTACTCTTTCACGCAAAAACTACTGAATGGATTTGAATGAAACTTTACAATACCTAATATAGCTTATACTTAATTACCTATACATAAGAATAAATACATAGGCTACAATTTTAACCGACTTTCAAAATGGGGGAGGTGTTATGTTCGTTTTTTAGGGTTCCGTAGTCAACAAGGAACCCTTGTAGTTTCGGTCCGTCTGTCCGTCTGTCTGTCCGCGGTTTTTCTCAGAGACTAAAGAACCTAAAAAGCTGTAATTTGGCATGAATGCACATATTAATTATGCCGACAAAATGGTACATGAAATGTTAAAAAATATTTTATTATGGTACCTTGCCTACACATCAAGCGAGGATGAATTTTTTCATCCCAATTTGGTACTTACTATATTCACAAAAGTGGTGATCTGATGAAGGGACCCATAAGTAATCGAGTCCTCAAAATTTATATTATGGAAACTTAATATTATGTGGTGACTTTTGGGTGACTTCGGTTTCGTGGGAAGTAGTCTAAGCATATCCCAGCCAACACATAAGCCAGATAGTAGCGAAAATATATGAGAATAAGCAGTGTCAAGCTTTATTACTTTTGTATTACAGCTGACGTTATGGCTTTATTTTGAATAAGAGAGTTCTTAAATTAAAATAATGTTGTAAGCTTACTAAATTCTGTATAAAGTTCGCGGTATTTATTCAAGCTGAATAGTAATCAAGAGCTGCTAAACAAGCGATATTTTAATTTATTAAGCTATTAGCTGCACAGTAGCTGAAGTTTTTGCATTGTCTTGTATAACATATTTAAACAAAGCGGTTAAACAGCAAAATGCTGAATATTAGACGAAATATTTTCTTTACGCTGCATAGTGTACGAAATGGTACTAATTTGTTCAGAAGCTGAATACTTTAGATTTTTTCTTTTTTACACAGCAAACTTCTGCATAATTGAAAATAAACTGCTTGTTTTACCTAGCTTATAGCGCTATAAGCGAACAATTGTCTTTATGTTCAGCTTAAAACAATATCAGTTACAAATGTGAGTATCTTAAGCAGCAAATAACTGATTTGTCGAAGATATCTATGTTTATATCCAGATATTTCACCATTTTGTATCAAAACTTGATAAATGCTGCATCAACAACTGTGCATGCATCCTCAGAAAAATAATAACAAAAGCGTATAGAAGTATAGTTCTGAGAAATGTATTATTATTGTACTTTAAACCAAATAATTTCTGGATATGTAGTCGTATGTGAACCATTATGCAGAAAAATATAAAATAATCACCGAAACTGACACTTTTATTCAAATTGGCCGTCCTCCATTAACTAACATTCGACATAATCTTTTTTATAAAAATCCTCAACATTTATCTTATGAAACACTTGTTTAGTGAGTAGCAAACATTAGCGGTTATACAAAATTTTATTCTCATTATTTGCCGGGACTGAAATTTGATAAAAAGTATTAGATAATTTAATTTAAATATTATTTTACATTTGTTTACCTTTTAAATTGTAGCTTTATCTTAAGGGAACATACCCATACTACGTGACCCATTTAGGGGGGGGGGGGGAGGGGGGGTCTTCAAAATACTACGCTCGGTCACGAGAGGGGGGGGAGGGGGTCTAGAGCAAAGAGGATGTAAACTGTATACTACGTAACAAGAGGTCGGACTTAGAAGAAAAAAAATAAACATCCGTTATTTTTTTAATTTGAAACTGAAGTTAAAATTTTTAAGTGCAAAACCTTTCACTCTAAACATACCAAAAATTAAAAAAAATGAAATAAAAAATAAATAAGCTCAAATAAATGTTTTATTTCAATAAAAATTATTGTACACAGCTAAATAAATAGACTAATAAGGTAAATTAAACAATAAAACAGATTTAATCCACAAGCTTTTATTGATTTATATTACTCAATATTATAATATTACAGTGCAGTTTTATGTATTTTATTTATAAATATAATAGAATAGCTGTCTATGCTACTCCACTAACTACTTGATTGGCTTACACAGTAAACTCTATATGAGGAGGGGATTAAAGCTGCGCGTCCACCAGGTCAGAATCGGGGCGTACGGTGCGGACTGCGCGTCGTGTCGTCATATATATTTTGTTAGGCGCAGAATGACTTTCCAGTACTTCTAGTGCAGTTCACAGTAGTCAGTACCATACATACAAAGCAACAAATCCGTCCGCTGCATACCTACGCAGTATGCTCCGATCCCGATCCAGTAGACGCGCACCTTTATACATGTAACACACTTAAGTATCATTACTTTGTTTTGTTACACCCTGTATACGACAGCTGAAATCTATCGCGTGGGCTCAGGCCAGCTGCATACCACCTCACGTCTTGATCAGAGGATTTTTCCTTGGTGGCCGTACCACTCATAATCCCATACCTTCCTTCTCCAGCTATTGCTTGCAGACTAAAATGTTGCAAACTAGTATAGGGACCTAAAAATCTGAAATTAATGAAACATTTTTCATTTACTACATTTCCATACAGTTTACATAAATTATTAAGTATACTTATCAACCTTTTGTATTATTACAATAAAACAATATACACATTTTAACATTTTCCAAATTAACTGCATACTGATATACATTATATTTTCTATGAAATAATAATCTATCTTTTTCATATTAATATAGTTTATGTTGTAAATTATTGTACAAATATGCAAATAATACTGCGACATACTTTGTATTAGAACATGGTATGACATAGTTATGTTTTGCTTCAATTTATCAATTTACGGTTACATTTACATTTTACATTGGCTTACCTTTCGTTTTTCATTAATTAATCCACTTAATTTACAATTTTTGTATGAGTTGCTACAAAATAATTTTCACAAAATGAAAATCGAACTTTGAATTTTAAAATCCTTCTTCGTCTTTTTTATCATGTAGTTTATATTCTCTATGGTCTTTTTTATCAGCCAATCACAGTCGACCTTGCACAGATTATCTGATTGGGTACAGTTACTCCGTTTAAATTTGGAACCCAAATTTTTTTTTGTTCGGGAATTTCGTCCACCTGGTCTAGAGTTTTGTCACGTAGTCAATTTCACCGAGAGAAACGTCATACTAAATTTTTTTTCTCGCCATTTAATACTTGACACTGGCATTTATTATGGTTATTTATTTATAGCCAACATCCATTAAAAAACAAGAACTGTTGACACTTGTCAGGCATTTTGAAGTTTAGTGAAGCTGTCAAGCTTGGTGATCATTTACATATTTGGTGTTTTACAATTTGACTTTGTACTACAGTCGTGACTAAGTATGTACCATCGAGGAAATTGATTCCTAGGTACTTGACAGACCAACGTCATGTCTTAGTCGGCTCATGTTGGGTTTAACTTTAAACCATAAAGCTTTAAACGCGACCAAATTACTTAGGTCCGCAATCTGCCTAGAAATTAATTTCTCTGATTGTTCTATTGTAATTTTAGACTATTATTATATACTATAGTGTCTAGTACTTCCTTGGATTAGTGCGCTCAAACAAACAAACAAACTCTTCCGCTTTATAATATTAGTATAGATATCCATACTTCCATACTATCCATACTAATATTATAAATGCGAAAGTGTGTCTGTCTGTCTGTCTGTTACCTATTCACGCACAAACCGCTGAACCGATTTTGCTGAAATTTGGCATGGAGATACCTTGAGTCCCGGGAAAGGACATAGGATACTTTTTATCCCGGAAAAATGTACGGTTCCCGCGCGATAAACTAATTTTGGCGCAACGGAGTTGCGGGCATCATCTAGTTATACATAAATCTAAGTGATAATACTTTAGGGTGTGTATGTGTTTCTTATATAGAGTTCACTGTGAAAGTAGCAGCGCTGAAAAACCAAGTTTTTTTACTTTTGTATGGAGATTGGGGACACTCGTTACACTAGGGCGCTTGCCCATACAAAAGTGAAAAAAAAAATTCTCATTCAGCGCTGCTACTTTCAAAGTAAACTCACTATAAGGAACACGTACACATCATAAAGTAATATCACTTAGTTTTGTTACACCTTGTATAGTATATCTTAAATATTGGTGTCAAGTATTTTTTTTTGGCAAACTATTGGGTATAATGGAGGCACTTCACATAGCTATTTGTATTTGCGTATTTGATGTATTCGCTAAACTATCACCATATTGTATAGACGGTATGTTTGACACGTATTGGTCTTATTTGCCTATTTGACAAATATGACCAATACCAAATACACGTATTCGTACCTTTGTCGGTTTTTGACGCACATCAAAAGAGTCAAATAGGCAAGTACAGCCACAGACTAATAATAGGTGCTACGTATAGTGCAGCTCGACAAGGCTTTAAACGAACGTGGCGAAAAAAGGAACTAACGCTGCCATCACACAAAACGTCATTTTTGACAGTTCTCCAGCAGCGCCACCACCGACGTTTATTTAAAGCCTTGTCGCACTGTAAACAAAATCAAGTAAAAGTTTGGTATTTGACGTCCATGTGTGGAAGGCCGTATTTGCCTTTATTTGCTTGTTTGCGTATTCGTCAATAATGTTGCCAAATACAACAAATAGCCTATTGGCTATTTGTTGTAATACAAATAGCCATGTGAAGTGCCAGCATCAAAGTATTTTTGGTGATCGTTATTTTTATTTCCATATTTAAATATGTAGGTAGTAATAATTATTTTTATAAACATGCAGTCTTTTGTAAAAAATAGCTTAATGAACACAAATATGAGTCAAATTATTTTCATTTGCTATCTACACTCTTTCTACTTACAAAATGATTATTAAAAATTATTCTTTTCAATACCACGTAAACATTTGAAGGGGGGGGGGGGGGTCTTGGCATATACTACGCGTGGTCACCAAGGGTATCACCGTGGTACCTTAAAAAGTAGGTCACGTAGTATGGGTATGCTTCCCTAAGGCGCTCAAAAAATGTAAGATTATCATATTGATAATTCACAGTAAAGTGCCATGCGTTTATATAATTCAGCTTAAACTTATTTAAAATGTATGAAACAATTTACTTAAGACGTGACGAAAATTACCACCATTACATTTTTTTAAACTAAGTTTATCACAAAATAATCTCGTCACGATGAAAAATGACATGTTTATTTTTTTACTGGCATAATTTCTTTATAAAACTTCTCTTGATATCGGATTTTTGAATATCATTTGAATGTCTGAAGTCACAAATTATCAACTGCATAAAAGATGTATAATTTTTGGACTAAAGAATAATCAGAATTTATGCAGAAGATATTCAGGGTGTTGTATTCAGCTGCTATTGACTATTAATCAAATGTTATCCAAATTGAAGCAAGATATTTTGTGCCCAAATTGCTTGAGTATCATCTGTATAAGCGCTTATACAGAAGTTATCGCAAAACTTATTCAGCTAATCTGTGTTGATTGGGATTATGCTACCAACAAGTAAGATTTTGCACCAAGATATACCATGGTTTGGAAGGTGCACTCCTGGGGGTGTGCCAAAATGTTTTCGTTTTCGCTTCGTTATAGAATTGCCGATGAAAATGTATGGAATTGACATAAGCGTTCGTTAATATGACGTTGACGTTCGACTCGTCTTATGTCAATTCCGTACATTTTGTTCGGCGATTCTATAACGAAGCGAAAACGAAAACGTTCGGCTAAATGGCGATTCTTTATATATACAAGTTAGGGAGTTTCGACGTAGTTTTAATACCTCGATTGTGGGAATCGCAGACACAATAGAGTGTAACCTCAGGCAAAATGAAAGATCTATAATTCTTAACAACATACTTTGCAAATCTGGAGTACCATATTACGATGATCTCGTGGACAGCGCATGGAACTTCCGTGCCTTTAAGCGTGTTAAGGAAACAATGTAACACAACAAATTCCAACGTTAACTTAGATCTAGCATAGTAGTCATAATTGACATCTGGGTGCACGGTACTGCACCCGCCGAGACGAGCCAAGCGAAGCGCAAGGGCACTACACTACCTTTTCTCGAAGTGTTTCGTCGTTTTTTTGAACCCTCATTATTACAGCTGTTGGTTCCCGATGTACCAGATCTAGACACGCGGTAGCGTGTCAAGCCAAGTTCATATTCTCAGGATATGATGTCAATAATAGACGTCTTATTAAACATACAAAGTCTCAATTGAATAGCTGTAGATTTTATTGATATCTAAAATACACCAATTTCGTCACTAACATACTGACTCACTGACACACTGATTATCATCAAAATGTTTGGCTATTTCCTGAAGAGCTAGAAAGCTGAAATTTGGTATGTAGTTTATTATCTAAGTTTACAACCAACAAAAAAAAAAACATAAACATAACTTTCGCCCCCATCCCCTAAAATATGGGGGTGGAGGTTTATATGGCAGTTTCACCAATTTTATGAATTAGGACATAAGAGTTTGTACGAGACTGTAGACAGTTACTAAACAAATCTTTAAATAAGTAAAATACAAGAACCAATAACTTACAAAAAGAACTGAAATCCCACCAAAAACATTTCTTATAAAATGTTGCCTCGACGACCACATAAGGCTTACCCTGTGAAAGAGATATGAGATCTCACGTAGAACCAAACTTCTGAATCTACATGGCTTAACTCTACTGACCCTAACTTAAACAAATTCTACATATTATCAGTAAATATTTCTGGCTCGGCTGTTTCGTTACTAACTTCAAATCTGAAACTAAATATTCGCATCATCCACAGACAGTGCCGTAAATAGCCTTTTTTGCGCCCTGTGCGAGCTTCTACAACTGGGCCCTTGTTTTTTTTTAAAGATATTATTATAGGTACCCAGAGCAATGTATAGGCCTATTTTATTGTTGGGATCGAGCACTAGGGGCGCAGCGGTAACTTATCGGGAGCAAACCGAAAAAATAATATTCCTGACTCCCTGACTGGTCATGCCATTCTTGCGCCCCCCAGAGTCTACGCCCTGTGCCTGGGCACCGGTGGCACCGCCCGGCGCCCTATTTACGGCGCTGTCCACAGATATAGATCAAGATAGATACCGCATGTCGCTCCATTTGTATGAAAACGAACGTGTCACTTTTTTCCTACTACTGTGAGTTACCGATGATAAGAAACGTGTCCATTATCAAGGCCAACGTTTCTATTTGAATTTCTACAGCTCAATACGGTATTTTTAGTCATTTAAGCATTTTTTAAAATTCCGATTGACGTCCAATTCCGAAAGCAGACTAGTCGAAAGACGAGCATTGCTCGTCGCTTGGGAACGCGATAATATGGCACGCGAAGTACATACACATGCGGTATCTATCCTGATCTATGTCTGCGGCATCACCTTTGTTAGGGGAAAATTAAAAACGTATTACCAATTATAATTATATTATTGTTCATAAGATTTTAACAACCTAAAACTTAATACAAACAATTAAGTTTATCTTTGTATAAAATGTGAAGAGGCAGTAGAAACATGATCGATAATAGTTAATATTATCAGTACGCCGCACATCAACTCGAGCTAGTAGTTTTAACACAATAGTCGATACACAATAAAACAGTAACAAAATATTATTATGTCGATGTTCGTTACAGCTGCCATCTATAACTCGCGATTCTATTTATTAACATTACTGAGTATTATTTACATGTGTACAGTCTTTTCTATTTAACTTAAAGAGATCACTTCCTAACACTGAAGCCCTCTCCCGTAGGATCCAAGATCCACGGGTAGTGGTTCGGGCACTCCATGCAAGTGAACAGGCGGAGTGTCTCCCCGGGCAACTCCCGGGTGGTCAGCGGGCAGGCGTTCGGCAGCGAGCAGAAGGGTTGACCCTTTACGTCGCACTTGTCCTGCTTCCACTCTTGGAAGTCTCTCAGAGACGATAGCTCAGTCGGGTTTTGCATCCATTGAATCACTTGAATCATAGACGTGAAGTATACATCGTTCTTTTCCAACATCTCTTCGATGAATTTAATGAGCTCATCTCTGAATTCTTTGTTAGACTTGAGCCACGAAGCGTGGAAGTGCAGACCGAGGGGAGCACGGTTGGTCGTGTAGTGGCGGTTGAAGTTGTGACGCAGGAGGCGCGCGAACTGATCGCCGGTTTGGATGTTGGAACAGGAGTCGACGACGTGACAACCCGGGAGAGACTCGTCGAAGGTAGGATCGTCTCGACGATCCAGCTCGTTCATGACCATCTCCCAAACCGGGTGGCTCCTCGACGGGCAGTTGTGGGCGTTACCGTTGCACTTGTGCGGCATACGGAAGTACAGGGTGTACGGCCAGATAGGAACGCGGCTGAGGGGCGCGGTGATGGAGGCGTCGTACACGAAGTACTGATCGGCCATCATTTCGAATTGCTTGTTTCCACCGACTCGCAGGTAGGGGGCGCGGACTCCGATGATGGACGCGTCGGTGATGTTCGCGAAACGTTCGACGATCAAACGGGCGCCGGCCATCTCGGCGAGCCAGTCGTCGTAGCTGCCGCTGCTCCAGTATTCCGGGTCGTCCTTGTGCGTTATGGAGAATACTGAGATCTCGTGACCTTTACGGTGGAGCTCCTGAACGGCGGCGTAGTTGGTGTACTTATGCGAGACGAAGAACGTACCGCGGATCTGGCAACTGTTGGGGTTGTGACGATTGCCATTGAAGATCTGCTCGTATAAATCGATGTTGTCGACGTTTACGGCGCCGTTGAACGTGATGGTGATCATCTGGGGCACCTGGTTGGGCTCGATGCCCCCGGGGATGCGGGTGCCGTCAGCGGAGCAGAAGCAGTCGGGCAGGGTGCACTGGTTGGGGTCGCAGTCCGGAGCTCTGTTGGGATCGACGTCCACGGCTGCAACGAATTTGATATTTATATTGAAACCGAAATATATTGGTTATAATGCCTCCCACACCGTTTACCGGACATTGTATCCGGTTTAGAAATTAGGCCTTTCATTCATGAGTATTAAATAACATGGCCTTTTAGTCGAGACGTTTTCGATCAAAATGCATAGGATTGACATGAGTCGAATGTCGATTTTACTTTAACGAACGCTTATGTGAATTCGATACATTTTGATCGGCAATTCTATAAAGAAGCGATAAAGAAAACGTCTTGTCTACGGGCTCTGACCTAATTACCTCCTTAAGCTTATAATTATTTAACATTATTACATTACATACTTTAAAGTATCCTCTATATTGTCAATTTATAGGTTTTATGATTAGACGCAAAAAAAAACCCGTTTATACCATTACAAAATGATGTTACAAGACAGTGTGTTTGTTAAGCAGAAACAATTACTTACTACAAGCATTTTCATCTGATTCATCCTTGCAGTCGGGTTTTCCGTTACAGAACAACTCTTTTTCCATGCAGTCCCCACTTCCGCAGGCCAGCTTGCCTTCAGGACAGATAGGCTCGTCTGTCTTTAGTATTGGCAGAATTTTTCTGGGCTCTGTAAATGTTCACCACCAATAAATACAAATGAAATCGCTGGAGACATGATCTCTTTTAGTTTATATGTAGTAATTTATCTACCTAATACATTCTGTTCGCATCGAACAGAACGATAGTAAACGAAAGTGACCAACAAGATAGTTTACATCGTATGTGTATATTTTTATATGTGGGCAGTGGGAATTGTGTTTGTCGGGGTCCACAAATAAGAAAAGAAACGAAAGAATCGGCAAAGCGTGAAAGAAAAATTAGACGTAAGAAATTATAGAAGAATTTGAGGTTTTAGCTATAATTTATATATTATCTTAAATAGTAATTATAGCCAAAATACTCAAAAGCATGATTTAAGAAGAAATTCAATGAAGAGATTGATTGTTTCGATTTAATGATTTTAACTGAGTTTTATATGTACGGTTGATAAACAGACAATGATGACAGAAAACAAGTAAGAGATTCATCAAGCCATAAGATGTTTAAATGTGATTTAATCGATGCATTTATAAATCGAAAATAAAAAAAGTTATAAAGAAACGAGATGTGATATTTGGACTCTTTGTAACTTATTTTATACTTACTAATGTCGTTAATCTTGCGAATAAAATAAATCTATTAAAAGAAATAATACCAGACACCATATTAATAATTAACAAAAACTATTTAGGTAAATGTTAGTAAGAAATTCAGATTAGTAATGTGTATTAGTAAGAAATAGCATGTGTATTATACACGGTTAATGATTGCTGATTGCTGTTTATGTTAGAAAATGTTATTAAATATTTTACAAGAATCGATCATGTGGGTTAGATGAAGCTTCGGCGTTATGATTGAAGAAAATATTTGTGACGTGATATGTTTCGGTATGTGATATTATGTTTTTACACTTGTATATCGATACTCCCACGATAGTCTGCGCAGGAGTTACCACAATCATCGTCACTAGCTCGACGAGCGTGTGCAATAATCTCGGTTGAGGTTCAATAGACTCGATTCGTAGCAAGTCCGTTTTAGTTTTGGTAGACGTCGAATAACCATATTATAAAATTATTGTGTGGTGTTTGTTAATAAATTTTGTGCTTCGATCCTGTTGCGCCGCTTCCTCACAACGGGCCTCATGCAACCTAACTACAGTGCGACGCGGCCCTTTCACCGAAGCTCACTTGCTCGCTACTCGCGAATACAGTTTCGCACTTACTCTCGAGTTTGTCACAGTTGGTCACTTTACCCTTCCAGTCGCAGGTCTGTTTATCGAGATCGAAAGACAGTCCAGACGGGCAAGTGATCTGTTTAAGACCTGACCTAGTGCACCTGTGTCGATAATAAACGTAACATGTTAAAAAATAGTATGGGATCAGGAAGCGGATATGCGGAAGGCTCGCGGCCCGCAGACGTATTTCCATCTCCGTCGACGCGATCGATACGGTCGGAGCCTTCGCATAACCGCTTCTCTTAAACGACAGAACTTACTTTCTATTTTATCGCAATTCTTAACATTTGTTTTCCAGTCACAAGTTTCACGGTCGATATCGAAAGCCAGTCCGATGGGACAGCGGACTGATGCGAGTCTGGTGACGCCATTTTCACCTCCTTTGTCACACCTGTACACAGCCAAGTTTACAACATCCACATCCTCATATATCAAGCTCCATGTCGGTATTGAGCATGCAGCAAAAACAACTCAAATTACAAACAATTTCAAATGTGTTATTTCCAAATTAGGTAGACAAAACATAAGAAAGTCATTTTTATAAAAATGTCATGTCATTAATATGGCTGAAACATAAAAATATATATTATGTCTAAAGTAATAAAGAAGACGTGACTGGAAGAATTGAACAAGTAACATTTCGTAACATATGAACAATACCTAATTTTTTCCCTAGTTATTTTAATAAAACTTATAACTTATCTACTTCATAACCTAGCTAATATATCTGGCTACACATAAAATTCATAGTTTTTCTATTTCAAATATTTTTTCCTGCCCTAATGCCTCCATTTAAGCAAAAAAAACGGGAAGTTTTTTCATGTTACTTACCTTATTCCTCCACTCACGTCTTGTTATCGTCTTATAATTGATTAAGTTATGTAGGCGTTTGCCTTAAAAGTACCTCAGCGCCTAATACTTAATTATACTTTTACATAATAGAGGCAAAGGAAAGGCAAGGAAAGGCAAGGATATTAAGGCCAGGTAAAGTCATTGCTATAAAGAGCTTTCTATTCTGATAAAGAAAAAAATTATTTTCACTTTATTTTATAAACAGTAATACTAATATTTTAAGAATCCCATTTGCCTCTTTTACCCCATGTTTTTGTTTATAATAAGAGATTTATGAAAATAGAGCCAGCGACCGCCAAAAACTTTCGTTCAGTGCGGTCGTTCGCCTCCGAAGTTTATGATACAACTTTTAAGTTGTAGAATTAAATTTTAATCAATTTAATGGGCTGTACTGAACAACCTCTCTCGTGTCGATGGGCACGGTAATCGCTCGCCCTCAAACGGCGTACTAACCTGACGACATCTCGGCAGTCGCCCTCGGTGGTGAGTCTGAAGTACTCGTCTGGGGGGCGGTCCTCGCATAGCTGCTCGGGGGTGGCGTCCTCACCCGCGTCGTCCTCCTGACGCTTCACACGGGTCTCGCCCACGACTGCCACGTACACACAATATTATGAATCGTTGAACATACAAGAAACAACGTTGAGGAAAAAAAAAGGAAAAATGTTCTAAGGAGAGAATAGAGTAGCCTCTTTTTTTTCAAGGATATCTCTCTCTTTCAAAAAAGAAAGAGAAGGTTATTCTCCTCTTTCTCTTAAAAGGTCTTAAAAAGAAGTTAAAATAAAAGTGCAGTCAGCTCCTAGCCTAGTTATGTAACCTGGGAGTTTTTGAGAGTGATGCCTACCTACAGTACTTAAATTAAGGGTGAAGGGGCGTACGATCAACTTTTATTTCTCAAGCAGTAGGAGGGTGAATGGCTTACGAAATTTTCAGAAAACAAATTTTTAAAATTATTCATGAAGGCTCTAAGTACCTAACTCAGTAGTAATAATAACTCTACAGCAGAGAAGGTTCTACAAAGAGTCTACGTCAGGAAAGTTTAATTGTGTCGTATTCGACATCAAAATAAGACAACGAACGCCGTGAACTGCGAGTTACGACGTTACTCGAACACAACATGCATATTGAGCAACAGCATAATGTAAGGCCCGATTGCCACACGGCGCGGTCGCGGGCCGCGGCGAGCGGTGCAGGAATGTTGTACCGTTTCATTTCGGCGGAAAATGTCATCGCTCACGGGGTTGTCGGTAAAACCGTCGAACTGGCCGAAGCCTTTGTTGCACGCATCGATGTAGGTACCGAGCCAGTCGACGGCATTGAAAGGTACGTTCGAAAGAAATCGAGGTCAGCACCGGCCACGTAGAAAACCGGTGTTTCTTTTATAAGCTTAATGTAACTTTATGTAAGTGACTATTATGCGTATACAAAAAAATATTTATTATGTAAACTCGATTCGCTATTGCACAACGATTTTTAGAAAAATACTGTATCATTATCGAACCCCTAGCGTATCGATACAACGAAACCTATTTAATTTTAAAAATAGTTACGTAACCATTTATTAAATTAAAAAAATTGTTTGATTAAATCCTATTATTTAACTTAATTCAGTAAATAATACTTTATATTTTGAAGTTTTTGATTAATATTGGTATCGAATAAAAATAAATTAGTATGTACTTAAATGGTACTCACCTAAGTGGGCGAGTAGCAGCACGCCGAGGCACAAGTACGTGCGTCTCGCCATCGCGCTCGGCTAAGACTGGCCGTAGTTTCGCGCTCCACAGGAAAGTGCAAGAGGTGCCTACTGCCCCTCTTCACCTATTTATATAACCAGGCGGCTTCGGCTCAGACCAGCCGACGAACTCCGCCGTCCTGTACGCGCACCACCGATATAAGCCGAAGCTTCGCGTCGCAGCTTTTAAAAAGCACTTAGCTCACGATGACGTTGTATGGTAATTTTCAAAATCTAATGTAAGCTAATGTCTATGACACAATGAATTTATGCACATTAGTTAATGTTAGGGGCATCGTCAATTAGTCAGCTCCCTCCGGCGATGCAGCACCCCACGCACTCTACAATAAGAGATCGAGCAGACTATCGACTAGCAATTGTACGATAGGTACTAAAACTAGTTTGGACTTTCTTGCATGGTTTCGATGGAGGTTTTTAGATATCAAAAAAAAAAATGAATCACGTCTCTAAATATATATAACTCAAAAGTGACTGACTGACTGACTAAAATAGTGCTCTATCCACGCAAAGCCCAAACCGTATGCAGGTAGATGTTATGATGTATGCATCCGCTAAGAAAGGATTTTGATCAATTCCACCCCCAAGGGGATAAAATAGGGGATGACAGTTTGTACGAAACTTTGTCAATTTAAACCGATCGGGCTGAGACTTTGTATGCATAAAGCTACTATGACGTAGGCATCCTCTAAGAAAGATTTTGATAAATTCCACTCCTAAGGGGATAAAATAGTGGATGAAAGATTGTATATAATAATACTTCTTAACGCGAGCGAAGCCGTGGGTTAAAACTAGTCTATTATAAATACCTTGCTCAACTCTATAATGCGAATACATGGAATTCTCACTGAATTCCAATATTCAATGGGCACGTAATTAAAAAATAACTTTACTTTATGAGGAAATTTGTCTAAAGTAAAGATCTGAAAAGAAAGAGTATTAAATTGTATGTATATAATTTTGTAAATATGCGGGTGGTTATGACAACTTTTCAAAAACTGATAGACTATCTATTTACAGATTAGATACTAGATTGCATTTGAGAAGGTTAATACCACAAAAACATCCAGGAAGATACATGGGTAACAGAAGTGTGGATAGGCAACACGAAATGGGAAACTTGCAATGCTTCCGCCATTCTCTACATCGAAAACCGCTACTACCTATGTTCTCGTAAACCGGAAGTTATGATTATACTTATATTATTATGAATGTAAGTAAACAATTGTTGACTAACTGGTGGAATTCTATACATTATATTTTTATAAATAAAATAATGTCATGCTGTTTACAATTTATTATTTAAATGTATAACTTGGTACTTTCGGACGAACGAAATGCCAAAGTTACATAATATTTAGGCTAAAGTGTAGAGTTGTGTCATTAGATCCTGAATATAGGTATAAGACCTAACTTTCCAGCACCAAATGTATGGAGTGTAGATAGACCAAATGACACAAAGGTCGATAGACCAAATGACACAAAGGTCGACCAAATTACACAAATGTCGATAGACCAAATTACACAAAGGTCAAAATGTTATAAGGTAATTAAGATCCGATAACTACTTATCAACTAATCTTGTTTGGGCACAGTTTTACATTAAAATGAAGCACAACTTAAAGTGGTTAGTTTATTAATAACCTAATTTTATCTTAGAAACCACGTCTACTAGATGTTTTTAAATGACATCTAGACATACGATATGTTGTGGCTAGTTCTGCAAGGATCATGCTGTGGTCAATATAAATATAAGAGTATTATCTAGAATAGTCATTTATAATAGACTAATATTATAAATGCGAAACTGTGTCTGTCTGTCTGTTTGTTACCTCTTCACGCCCAAACCGCTGAACCGATTTTGCTAAAATTTGGTATGGAGATACTTTGAGTCCCGGGAAAGGACATAGGATACTTTTTATCCCGGAAAAACATACGGTTCCCGCGCGATAAACGAATTTTGGCGCAACGGAGTTGCGGGCGTCATCTAGTTCATAATATTCATAATAGAGTATTATTCATATTATTCCTTTGTTGAAGTTGAAGGACTAAATTTATTTAAAAAAAGGGTACAAAAACACGAAGTGTTTTTCTGCCATAGGTTTATGTAACCTGTTTTATTCATTTCGGGGCCAGGCGGAAACAAATTATAATGTTTACGCTCTGAAAAGACAACTGCATAAAAATAATCTCTCCAAAACAAGCGAGCAAGTAATGCTAATAAAATAATATTTAATAAGCATAAAATATTTTAATTTTATTCAATATTTTGGTAAGTATCATAATATGACTATACGAGCCTAAATGTAAATTTTTATTTACGATACTTTATATAATGATCGGTTTATTGTTTGCTTGAATAAGAACAACTTTTATTCACTAATCCATAATATTCACTCACAGTGAATGGGGAAGTGAAATGAAAAAACAGAACAGCCTCGCTAGTCGCTTGTCCTTTCATTATTTTACTTCCTTTGTACTCAATCATGTGAAGCATTTATTATAGCATCCAATTCTGGATTAATATGATGAATTAAAATTTAAAAACAAGACTCAATGCTTGTCTTATAGCGTAATATTATGCATGTGCGAAAACTGCAGTTTAAATTAATATACATTAAGTTATATTTCAGTGTGTTTCACTGTAACTTCGTTGTGTGGGTATTTGACTTCTCATGATAGTTAAGGTACCATCGAGGAAATTGATTCCTAGGCAGTTGATAGACCAACGTCATTTGGTCGGATCATGTCAATTCAATGTAATTGTGATCTGTCGGCTGGGTTTGACGTAACGCGACCAAACTACGTAGGTCCCCCATCTGCATAGGAACCAACTTCTCTGATGGTACAACTACGTATAACGAGATTTCAATTCTATTCGTGAACCCGAAATAAAAGTATTTTAATTTTAAATGACACGTCTAATCTGTTAAAAAAGGTTACAAATCATTATGTTAATTTATTTGAAAATTAACCTTTGAATCTCTTGAATAGAATATATAAAATGTGTGTGCATATATTAAACTTTAATTTTTAAGATACTGCTGAGATCCGCTTATTTTAGAGTAAATATTCAAATGTGAACAATGAATCGAAAGCGAAAGTGCTCGTTTTACGTTATACGTAGGTCAATGCTTTAATTCAAATACAGTAAGGGCAATTATTATTTCACTATTAAGTTAATTTTGATCTATGATTTCTTTTGTAATGTGAAATTCCACACATTGTGGCTTGTCAAATCAATCTGTTTTGAAACCAAATGAAACCGAGTGAAAATAACGTATAATAAATTTCGAAATGCATGCTTAAAATGAGCAGGTATTTAAATGGTCATCGTTTTTCAATGTCACCCAATAAGTATTACGCTAAAAATATTCTTGAGATGGAATAACCTTGAACTTTATATATTCCTTTTAATAGACATTTTACAATATAAAATTAATATTATCTTGTAATCTGGGGGCACGGGAGTGCCCCCGCCAAGATGAGCCGAGCGAAGCGCGCAAGGGCACTACCTACCTACCTTTTCTCGAAACGGCGTCGCACGGGTATAAAATATACAGCTATCGATAAAAAGACGGGTTGCACTCCGGGAGTGCCGGCAGAAGTGAAAACTTGATTATTAACGTTGTGCATCATTTTTTTAACCCATTTTTTATGAAAATCAGATCGTTTTTTTATTTTTATGAAAATAAAAAAACGATCGTTTTAATTAATTAATCGAAACCCTTACAATCGATTAAAACATATCGACAATCGAAAAAAAAAGTTGCTGTCAGACAGACTGTCAGACACTTCTCGGGACAGTTGTCTTGCAGGTGGAAACGCGGCCTTAATCAGCGCGTCTGCTAAAGAACTCATTTACCCCGACTGTACATTTCTACTAAGCAACTCATTTCCCCGACTGTACATTTCGTTCGAGTTCGAGTTCGACACAAAACACTACTCTCCAACCGTCTTACGCGTTTTCTATGGTTTTTCGATCAACACGAAAATCTGACGCGAGTTTCACAGTTTTTACCCATCCCACAAAAGTGCTCAACGCCGCTAAAGAAGTTTTCACTTCAAAATGATTAAAATCGTTAGCCTATGATCCTTCACGTGGTCTACTTCTTATCTGTGCCAAATGACATAAAAATTGCTCCAGTAGTTCGCGAGATAAGCCCTTTCAAATAATTTCCCCCGTTTTTCCCACATTCTCCTATTAGTCTAAAATATAGCCTATAGCCTTCCTCCATAAATGGGATATCTAACACTGAAAGAATTTTTCAAATTGGACCAGTAGTTCCTGAGATTAGCGCGTTCAAGTTAGCCCTTTCAAATAATTTTCCCCGTTTTTTCCACATTTTCCTCTATTTCTTCGCTCCTATTAGTCTTAGCGTGATAAAATATAGCCTATAACCATCCTCGATAAATGGGCTATCTAACACTGAAAGAATCATCAAAATCCGTTGCGTAGTTTTAAAGATTAAAGGGAACAAAGGGACATGAGGGAAAAAAAGTGACTTTGTTTTATAATAAGCATAGATAACCGATCCCCTCTTAAAGGCTGGCAAAGCACTTGCAACTTTTCTAATAATGCGAGTGCACATGCTCGTATGCCCCATAATTTCATAAAAACGTGTGTTGTAAAACTTACAAAAAGAAATGAAATCCCACCAAAAAACATTTTCATGTAAAAATGCTGCCAAGATGAGAACATAATAGTTCGTGGTGTCAAAAAGTAGTGAGATCTCATGTAGAGCCAAGTTTCAAACCTTACACACTCAGCCCTACATCTAAAAACCTTAATTTTACACATAAATCGCGGTAAAATACTTGATCTTCTCGTGCAGCTGACACATTATATCAAGTATTATGCCGCGATTTATGTGTGAAATTAAGGTTTTTAGATTTAGGGCTGAGTGTGTAAGGTTTGAAACTTTGAAACTTGGCTCTACATGAGATCTCACTACTTTTTGACACCTCTAACTATTATGTTCTCATTTTGGTAGCATTTTTACATGAAAATGTTTTTTGGTGGGATTTCATAATTCTGGAAAATGGTTTGTTTTCAAAGCAGTAAAGTACTACGGCACTTTTATCTTTCCCTATAATTAATGCATTTCACACATAAATTCTCATAATGTAGGGTCTCTATCAGAGAACCTCACTTTCGATTTTATTATTATCCGAACCTGTTTTAAATATTTATGTCAATGTCACATATCAGCAGAAAGAAGATACGAAAATGAAATCTTAATCTATATCATTATATAAAAGGCTTTGTCCTGAATGACATGAAAATATCCACGTCCAGTGATTGTAAATACTTAAAATTTGGAGGGAGTGTTCTTCGTATAACGTAGGCGTGCGATAAGGAGGGATTTTTAGAAATTCCTCTCCTAAGAGTGTGAAAAGGGGGGATGAAGTTAGTATGGGACAACTCGATTCCTTAGTCCAATCTGCTCGAAAATTCGCATCATTATTATTTGATGTATTTTATGGAGGATGTAATTCATAGTTTGTTGAAATTTATCCTTAAAAGTCGTTAAAAAGCATGAACAGTTTACAGCGCTTTACAGTGTTTAGCAGCGGCTTGCAGCGACGCAGGGAGTTAGAGACGCCAATCACTGCTTTTTTGCCACGATAGACATAATCTGTGTACTCTATTTTTGCCATGCAAGTTATGGCTGGTTTACACGTATTAAGCAGATAAGTAGTCAACTAAATTTTAACTTATGACTTTATAATTACTTCACTAAATTTGAACATGCTACTTGCTACTAAATTTGTGTTTACATGCAATTGATAACTTAAAATTAAGTAAAAATTTTGTTAGTTACTTATCCACTTAATACGTGTAAACCAGCCATTAGAGCTCATTTGAGTAAATACTCTTTTGCTTATGAAATAAAGCCACCATTCACGATAAAGCGATCTCATTCTATTTGTAAATTATCTAGATTTACAATCGAAATTGCAACTTATGAAGCCTATTATATTATCGTAACAATTAGTTGTTAAGGCATTATGTTTTGTCATCTATTGTTAAAAAAATATTGGCGTTCGAAATTCAAAATTAATTATTCCTGTACGAATTGGTGTTTTTTTTTTCATTGAGAATTGAGATTTAATTTTATGCACAAAAGATTGTGTAAAGTGCTAAAAATTTAAAAATGTTTTTAGTTTTTAAAATTTAAAAATGTTTTTAATTGAGAATTGAGATTTAATTTTATGCACAAAAGATTGTGTAAAGTGCTAAAAATTTAAAAATGTTTTTAGGGTTCCGTAGCCAAAATTTTGCCGTTTTTTGCCATTTTGGCAAAATTTCATAATTCTGGAAAATGGTTTGTTTTCAAAGCAGTAAAGTACTACGGCACTTTTATCTTTCCCTATAATTAATGCATTTCACACATAAATTCTCATAATGTAGGGTCTCTATCAGAGAACCTCACTTTCGATTTTATTATTATCCGAACCTGTTTTAAATATTTATGTCAATGTCACATATCAGCAGAAAGAAGATACGAAAATGAAATCTTAATCTATATCATTATATAAAAGGCTTTGTCCTGAATGACATGAAAATGGAATCACGCCACGGCCTTTAGGCCGTGGCGTGATTCCATTTTCACGTCCAGTGATTGTAAATACTTAAAATTTGGAGGGAGTGTTCTTCGTATAACGTAGGCGTGCGATAAGGAGGGATTTTTAGAAATTCCTCTCCTAAGAGTGTGAAAAGGGGGGATGAAGTTAGTATGGGACAACTCGATTCCTTAGTCCAATCTGCTCGAAAATTCGCATCATTATTATTTGATGTATTTTATGGAGGATGTAATTCATAGTTTGTTGAAATTTATCCTTAAAAGTCGTTAAAAAGCATGAACAGTTTACAGCGCTTTACAGTGTTTAGCAGCGGCTTGCAGCGACGCAGGGAGTTAGAGACGCCAATCACTGCTTTTTTGCCACGATAGACATAATCTGTGTACTCTATTTTTGCCATGCAAGTTATGGCTGGTTTACACGTATTAAGCAGATAAGTAGTCAACTAAATTTTAACTTATGACTTTATAATTACTTCACTAAATTTGAACATGCTACTTGCTACTAAATTTGTGTTTACATGCAATTGATAACTTAAAATTAAGTAAAAATTTTGTTAGTTACTTATCCACTTAATACGTGTAAACCAGCCATTAGAGCTCATTTGAGTAAATACTCTTTTGCTTATGAAATAAAGCCACCATTCACGATAAAGCGATCTCATTCTATTTGTAAATTATCTAGATTTACAATCGAAATTGCAACTTATGAAGCCTATTATATTATCGTAACAATTAGTTTTTAAGGCTTTACATAATGTTTTGTCATCTATTGTTAAAAAAATATTGGCGTTCTAAATTCAAAATTAATTATTCCTGTACGAATTGGTGTTTTTTTTCATTGAGAATTGGGATTTAATTTTATGCACAAAAGATTGTGTAAAGTGACAAAAATTTAAAAATGTTTTTAGGGTTCCGTAGCCAAAATGGCAAAAAACGGAACCCTTATAGATTCGTCATGTCTGTCTGTCTGTCTGTCTGTCTGTCTGTCTGTCTGTCCGTCTGTCCGTCCGTCCGTCCGTCCGTCCGTCCGTCCGTCCGTCCGTCCGTCCGTCCGTCCGTCCGTCCGTCCGTCCGTTCGTCTGTCTGTCTGTCGATAAAACCTAAACCACTGATAGTAGAGACTGAAAATTTTGGGGAAGTGTTCTCCGTATGACGCAGACGTGCGCGATGCAATGTAAGAAGGGATGTTCATGTTTCGAAAAAATGTTAGTAAGTTGTACAATAATACTTGCTGTCCTGGCAAACGCTCTTTTGCCATATAAAGTATTTTAGTGAGGTGATTAATAAGTAATAGTATGGTACCATGGCAACGTTCGTCGCCAGCCCGTCGCAATGGTCGTCGACACTCTCGAGTTGTAGTAATTTACTATTATTTATTCAACAAAATATACACTCATCAATATAAAAAGTAGCCAGTAGCCCAGAGACCAGACATACTATTTTCTTAGTCTATGCAGTAGCCGATTCTCAAACCTACTGAATATGCATAATACTTATAATATAAAAATCAGTGAAGCCGTTTCGGAGGAGTATGGTTTATAACTAACATACAGTGTGTGACAAAACTAAGTAATAATACTTTAGGGTGTGTACGTGTTCCTTGTAGAGAGACGTATTTTTTTTCACTTTTGTATGGGCAAGGGCCCGAGCGTCAGCGGTTTCCTCATACATAAGTGAAAAAAAATTGGTATTTCAGCGCTGCTACTTTCACAGTGAACTCTCTACAGTCTACGAGGAACACGTACACATCCTAAAGTATTATCACTTAGTTTTGTTACACCCTGTATAAGATTATTATTTTATGAGTAAACTAGCGACCCGCCCCGGCGTCGCACGGGTATAAAATATATAGCCACTGAATAAATTATGAAAATCGATAGCCTCCTTCACGTGGTCTACTTCTTATATCCTATGACAAAAACATAAAAATTGCTCTAGTAGTTCGCGAGATAAGCCTTTTCAAATAATTTCCCCCGTTTTTTCCACATTCTCCTATTAGTCTTAGCGTGATAAAATATAGCCTATAGCCTAGCTGAAAGAATCCTCAAAATCCGTTGCGTAGTTTTAAAGATCAAAGGGAACAAAGGGACATGAGGGAAAAAAGCGACTTTGTTTTATAATATGTATAGATAGAAGATGTATATTATAGATGCACAAAAATTTTACCTCTACAATCTTATAAATAAAATTCTCGTGTCACAATGTTCGTTCCCGTACTCCTCCGAAACGGCTTGACCGATTCTCATGAAATTTTGTGAGCATATTGAGTAGGTCTGAGAATCGGCCAACATCTATATTTCATACCAAAAATTATTAATATGGCAAAACAACGTTTGCCGGGTCAGCTTGTTTACATATAAACATCGTATAGCAGTGAAGGACTTTTTTTTGCTTAAAATTGCTTTGCTTAAAGAAACTGAATGCATTATATATACTTTAATCTGACTTTATTCGTATATTTAAAGGAAATAATTTGTCCCGCGGAAACAGAGTTACTGTAAAATGTAATGAACTAAAGACAGCAACTTGCAGTAGATTGTCAATTTGTATAATATTGAAATATATTTTCTGCAACTCTACTAAGTGATTATTTTTTGTTATATTTTTAACCGACTTCAAAAAAAGGAGGTTATCAATTCGACGCGTATGTATGTATATATTTCTAGAACTGCCCAGTTTTTGTATATGTAATCTTCTGAACAAATGTGCCAAATTTCAAAAGTGTATGTATGTATGTATGTATGTATGTTTTTATGTGCACGCATATCTCCGGAACCACAAGTCCGATTTTAGTGATTCTTTTTTTATTGTACTAGATATTGTTCAACTTAGGGAATACTGCAAGTTTCAACAAAATCGGTTCAGTAGTTTTTGAGATAGGGAATTTTAATTCTTAATTACGTACAAAAATTTGAAGTCGGTTTTATCTTTTTAAAATACTATTATTATGTACTGTTTAGTTTAGTGTATGTTTGCACAGCACATTTTCTAAAAGAACTCAATTATTCACTTAATGTATTGCGGAAAATCTTTTTTTTTTCAAAATCGTAAAAGTGCAGCAAAATATAGGTTGTTAGTTGGCCTTGTGCCAACATCCGGGTGTGGCGAATTATTATGTAACGCGACGGAGGATCAGCTGCGAATGGCCAGCCGGCGGCGACGTGTTGCCAGCTCTAACTTTACTCGATGCCTGCACTGATAGAACTCTGTGCCACGCTCGAAAGCGACACCGAAACTCTTATTTATACGAAATGACCAACTCTACAATTACGGACAACACCAAAAGAAGATTCTCGAAAACTACTAAGTTGTTTTCAATTTTTTCTCATTAAAGATAGAGTAAAACTGTAAGATTTCGTGGAAAATGACTTAGTTGGTAACTCCGGGGTCGCGGCGAGTGGCGTACCAGGCGCGGGCGCTGTGACCGAACGATACCTACAAACTTGACGCATAATTTATTCAATGTTAACATTTACATCTCGATGGCCAATACAAATAAAAACCCGATCCTGTTTATGATTAAAATATATTTTATTAGTTTATTCAGTTAGAGTAATGCCTAATAATAGCTCGAGAGTATGGAAGTTAATCGACATCATAATTTTGGGCAAACCAAAAATTTACAGCAAGCACGAGGTCCCATAAAAGAGATGATTCTAAATAATTTTGAATTTCGTAAGATTCGATAATTTTAAAAAGGTGAAGAATTAAATATTCATTAAAGCAGAAATATGATTTTGATTATTATTCGTATATTTATCATAAAACGTTTGACCCAATTTAACGTAGCACGTGACTGGTGACATGGTATAAAATTGTATTCAATCATTATAATTTGTATCTATTGACGCGTTCATTTTACACTGACTTACAAGAATTCAAATTCAAATTCTTTATTAAGCATACAATAATATACAATAGTATAAAAGCTAGGTAGCGTACATCACGTCGTCTAATTCCATGCTAAGTAAAAACTTGTGTTATGGCAATCAGACAACGGATGCACGCCCAACAATTTTATCCTAAGAATGAGACTCAAGAGCCTATATCGTTAGTCTGCAGCGCAGGATGACGCTACAAACAGGTTTAACTATGTAACGGGCAACGGCGCATGTAAACACGCTGCCCTGAAACGAGTATCCTTGAAACTTGAAAGCTGTTTACTTCTCGGTATAATGACTGTAGGAATGATATTGTCATCGGCGATCCGGCGCAATGTGTCACTGTATATTTACTCATTACTAAGTTATTCCTTATTATCATTAGCATTATTGAGCGAACATTTTACTTATTAAGTAATTACAATTAAAAATATTAAATGACAATTTAAACATTTTTGAAAGAAGCATTGTCGCGAGTTGCGAAGTCATTCTAAAAACAATTGGTACATTTTTGTGTTTGTTCATTATTTAGACATCAACGCGTACGCGGTACGATCTCACGATTAAATTTCAACTTCTGAGAAAAATATCTCAAGTTTTTTGAACCTTGAAATTTTATACGTAGTCTTATACATTTGTCTTTTTTAAGCGCAAACAATGATGTTATTACCCAACGTATTCAAGTTTTGTTACATTTTTTGTAGAGATAAAACAACAAAAAGTTCATAAATAAAAGATAACAATGACGACTAAAACCGCTGAACCAATTTTAATCCTTTGATCGGGGATTCTTGGAATTATCTATGTTAATTATATTGTTGTCGCGGTCACCGGTGTCTTTATGGGGCTTGATAGGTTAATAAAGTTTAGTAATGCTCTTTTGTTTTTTGATATTCTTCTTACTTCAAAAAACAAGAATCGCTATACACTCCTCTAAAATCGGGTTATCGGAATTTATGGTATAAAAAATAACAGATATAGGTAATATGGTCATATTATTTATCAATGTCAAAGCTGGGTTATAAAATAATTTGTTACATCCTGTTGTGCACATCAATATGTTCTTGAAGGGGATAGTAATTAATTATGAGAGTTATCAATTTATAAAAGTGTTTCGTGAACAAAATCGAAACTTAGGACTCCACTGTCAATTTCAGAGGATAAAGATTTTTTTTTACAATACTTATTAGAGAATATATTGTAATTTATAACACAATAAGTAGGTTATTGTGTTATAATATATTCTCTAATTAGAATGTTAATTTCTTAAGTAATGTTGTGTACTGAAAGCTAATTTTATTTTCCTATATTTATACGCAGATTTGTGCGAGATCAAATCTATAAATTATTTAAATTATATGTTGAACGTTTAGTAAAAGTTTAAAAACCGGCCAAGTGCATGTCGAGCCACGCGCAATATAGGGTTCCGTAGTAGCGCATTTTTTTTTTAATTTGTGTATGGTCAATGAATGTACATAATTATTTTATAACGTGTTTTACACTACTAACAACATCATCTCAGTTGTTTTTAAAGGAATTGGAACGAAAAGTCCCTTTATACTTCGCCGAAAAATTTTTTTTTAGTTGATCGACTATTACTCAATAACTTATGAAGGTTCCTTATCCGTGATAGTTTTACTTTTAAATTCACCATATTTCCTGCTTCCGTGAATATTTTCAGATTTCCAGAAACTACTGACTACCGTTTAGCTGTTAGAAGGGGGGGACACTGGACTCTAACGATTTTTTCCACTTTAAAACTTAATATTTCACAAACGGATCCCTAAATCGGAAAATGATCTATGAATACTCATAATATTTTAAAATACCTATTCAATGACACCCCATGCGATGGGGTCGAAGCGAAAAAAAAAATCAACCCCGCTTGATGTGTAGGGGAGGTACCATTAAAAAAAATATTTATTTAATATTTTATGCACCATTTAGTTGGCATCATTAATATGTGCATTCATGCCAAATTACAGCTTTGTAGGTTTTATAGTCTCTGAGAAAAACCGCGGACAGACAGACAGACAGACAGACAGACAGACGGACAGACGGACAGACGGACAGACGGACAGACGGACAGACGGACAGACGGACAGACGGACAGACGGACAGACGGACAGACGGACAGACGGACGGACAGACCGAAACTATAAGGGTTCCTTGTTGACTACGGAACCCTAAAAAGTGTGATCGAGTGTTACTTGAAAGTATTTTACGGTAAAACTTTCTTCGAGACGAGCTGCGATGTTTTTAACCGACTTCCAAAAAGGAGGAGGTTATACGTTAGTCTATTTATATATTTTTTTTTTGTATGTTCAACCATAACTTCGCCGTTTATGGACCGATTTTCATGATTCTTTTGTTGTTGTACAGGGTTGAATCCGAGGTTGGTACCATGTTCACAAAAGTGGTGATCTGATGATGGGATCCATGAGGAATCGAAGGGACTCCTTGAAATTTATATGGGAACATATGGTGATTTCGATTTTTTCTGAAGTATTTCAGGAATATACTACCAAAAAGTAAGATTTTGCACCAGGATATACCCTGATTCTGAAGGTACCTAACAGAACTTTTGAATCCTTATAGATACAAGTTTGAGGATTTTGGCTTTACTACTCCAAGCAAATCCTACATTATTTGTGCTGAAGATACGCTAAATTGTATTTTGGAAAAAATAGGGTTTCGTAAGATATTTGGGTTTTTCGGACGCCAGGTGAAAAAATCAACCAGAAAAGTTACTTATTTTGCGTACGCTGCCGAAACTATAAAAGATAGAACCATAAAATCTTCTAAGTATTGTAGATCTTATAAATATCTACAAAAAAAGTCCGCGACACACTATACTTATCTATGTCAAGTGAGGCACAATAACCATTTTTTTATTTAAAAATCTTGAATTTTTTTGGACAACTATTAAACGCGTTTATTTTACTCATGCCATTTATCCTTATCAAAATAAATTATTTCATCACTAAGTACAGTTTATGTAGATAAAATTTGGTCTGTGAATGATTAAAATTGGACGTTTGGTTTTGAAATTATGGCGAAATTAAAATATTACGATAGTGGGCGTCACCAAGCGGGATGTGCAAGCGCAAATCGCGCGCGCGCGGGAAGACAATCTGTGCAGTGTGCACTGTTAGGTATACACCCTTCGGATAATGACTGCGTCCGCGTCGTCGATGTCAGTGTCGGAGTCTGTGAATTTACCTGGGAATCATTTTGCTGACCGAGTCTTTCCTTGGTAGGCTTTTTGTAGCCGTAATCGACATCCACGCGGGCAGAGCCGCAGGCGACCGCTAGTAATATGTACAACTCTAAGACAACAAGCTATAATATTATAGCCTTGTCGTCTCATATTATGTACCTAACTAAAAAGGGTAAAATTATTATTTTTTAACAAAAAATTAAAACCAACTTCCAAGATAAAAACAAAAGGACTACTTATTCTTAATCTAAAAAGAATCAAATAATTCTTATTCCTTATTATAGTGGCGTCTTCAGACAGCCACTATAATAAGGAATAAGAATTATTTGATTATTTTTAGATTAATAATAAGTATTACTTTTGTTTTTATCTTGGAAGTCGGTTTTAATATTTTGTTAAAAAATAATAATAATTCATTAGGTTCATATAGTCGAAGAAAAGTACGTATTCGTCATTCGTAATCTCTGTCAATAATTCTATTTTGAATTTACCGCAAAAGTATGTTGTAAAACATTGGAAGTCCGCTACAATATGCACGGCAAATGTGTGTCAAGTATCCGGGTCATATGTGCACGTAACGACTGCATATTGGTAAGAAACTAGCAACCGATAGTTTAAATGTTAAATCTTCGGAAACGTGATGCAACGGATAGCGGCGCGTGAAAGCGTGATTAAAACGACGACGACGTGAAGCTCACAAGTGGGCTTTTTTAATGAAATAAGGGGGCAAACGAGCAAACGGGTCACCTGATGGAAAGCAACTTCCGTCGCCCATGGACACTCGCAGCATCAGAAGAGCTGCAGGTGCGTTGCCGGCCTTTTAAGAGGGATTAGGGTAATAGGGGAGGGTAGGGAAGGGAATAGGTTAGGGGATTGGGCCTCCGGTAAACTCACTCACTCGGCGAAACACAACGCAAGCGCTGTTTCACGCCGGTTTTCTGTGAGAACGTGGTATTTCTCCGGTCGAGCCAGCCCATTCGTGCTGAAGCATGGCTCTCCCCCGTAAGCATGCATGTAATGCATGCGTATGACATCTCAAAAAGATGTCAAAAGATCAATAAATTTCTAAATGTTTGCATAATATATATTATGATAAAATCGTGCGGATAAATGAGGATACCTTAAAGAATTCAACCGAGAATTTCACCAATAATAAAATTTATTTAACTAAAATTCTTTTTCGCCCAAACTCTTTAATATAGCTAGTTAAGGTCGCCAAGATTAAGTATTTTTCAAAAGGAAATAGCGACAACAATATTTTGAACATCAAAAACAGTGTTCGCAAATAATCTCATCAGAGGGCCTAGACAAGTGGCAATGCGATTATCGTAAACGCCAACAAAATGTGTGGGATTTGACATTAATATATTTTGCTAGCGAAGTGATGACTTTAATATGTCGAATCACATACATTTTGTTGGCGTTTACGATAATCGCTTGCCACTTGTCTAGTAGGCAAGTTACATATTTGATAGCCGTATCGTATTTTGTAAAAATGTGCTACTTTCCAGCTACCGCCTAATTTAAAATAGGTATGGTGAAATTGTATTGAGCAAAGTGCCAATTTTTTTCAGTTATGTATCAAACTTTTAACAATATTGATGCGTTTCTCATCTGACATGTAATACGGGTTAGCCAAGTCTAACCGAGGCGTCGACGTCGCGGCGCGTCGCCGGTCGACACGGCAAGTAGGCGCGCAAGAGTCAAGGATCCTTCGAGATATTTCCTTTCACTTGCGACAATGAATGCATACCTAGCTATATGCATCGTATAGTCGTCTCGGATATTTGTGTACGTCTAAGTAATTTTATATTTCAAAAGGTCAACCACTATGCGGTTTACTTCTCGGAGATATATAAAATAATAAACCAAAGATATACGATGTTATATAACACAATATGACATATTATAAAGGTCGAATGTGAATTTAAGTATTAAAACAGGATTTAAGTTTTAATTCTTTTAATTTCGTTTTTAAAGAATATTTTTGTAAGTTTTCCAAATAATATGTTCCCATATTTTTCTTCGAATTCTTACTGAACGAGGAAAATGCCGCGAACGTCCAACAGTCGAATTTAACCTTGCCATTTGCCAGTAATTGTATAAAATAATTCTTTGCCATTCTAAATACATATAAGTTTTTTACCATCGCTAATATTGTAACAAAGTTAATCTGAGAGTTTATTTTATGATTAAGCAATTGGTTAGAAAAAATAGTAATTAAAATACTAATTAAAGATTCCTTACAATTTGGAAATATTTGAAATGTTTGACATCCAAACATTCATATCATAATTGAGTAATTGATTTGGTAACTTATTTCACGTTAATACAATGAAATATATAAGAAGCTAAACATATTGATACAAAAGTAGATAGATCATTTTGCTCACGACATTATTCTGATATTAAGTATATTGTTTTTCTCTACGAATAATAAAAACTATTTTTCTATTATTACTTAATGCTACGTAGCTGTAAAATTCTTCAAAATAAAATAATATTTTGATTGAAGTTCCAAAATAAACAATTTTTTTTTCAATAATTACGTGACAATAATGTCGATTAATTTGTTTACAAATGTTTACAATTCGTATTTTCACTTGTCATCAAAAAATTTGCATAAATAGACCAAAGAGCTAAACTAATGTCTAAATTATGTGCCGTTTCACTGTTCGCCGTCGTCAGACGTGAATCGACATCGACCACACAAACAACTTAAAAAGCTCCACAAAACGCCTTTCGTTAGACCAAATAGTTTTCATCGGTTGTGTTATGTATAACGAAATGTTATTAATTTTTAAAATCGTAAGAATGCGTATCCATGATGGACGCGAGTAGCAGGAGATCGGTCATCTTGGCGTTCATTGAGAGAGGCCTATGTCCAGCAGTGGACGAATATAGGCTGATATGATGATGATGATGAAGAATGAAGAATTCTATCGCGCACTTTGAGTGATAACTTTCACCACTTTCACTATCGTAAGCACACTGCGCTTTACATCGGTTTGCTCAGTTCGTTATGAGTTTCCGAGCTCTCTATTTATTTTGATTTCGCTTGCAAAACTATTCTTATCAACTTTAATGTATTCCAATTGACACGATATGTTACAAAAGCCGAGAGAGTTTAATCCTCCGAGTCCTGAGATGCGGCAGATGGGCATTCGAGGCTGCGATGTGCAACCTCCACCTACGGCGATGTGTCAGGCCGGGGCGGCGGGGCGGGAGCGACGTCGGGGGCGGCGCGTGTCTATTGTCTTGCAAAAATATTGCATTGTTGTTGCCGACTTTTTTGTGAACGTTGCATTCATACAACTGTATACTGTTAACTGTTTTCTGGGGTCCGTGAGAGTTTGAAGTTTTATATGAAACAAGCTGTTGCCCGCGATTTCGTCCGCGTTAGTATAGTAAAATAACGGAGATAGGTTTCATGTTCCTAACTTAAGAAATGACGGATTTTCATTCAAACTTTCAACTCCTATTTCACCCTCTTCGGGGTAAAATTCCTTCCTTAGTGGGTGTCTACTTAATAAAACAACCCTACTCACCAAATTTCGTGGCTGTAACTTTAACAGTTTTTGCTCAGCGATGATGAATCAGTCAGTCAGTCAGAACATGTAATTTTATAAGGCATCCATTAGACGGTAGGTTTTGCTGTCAGTTTTACCACAGTCATGACTGTGGCTGATGGGTAACCTACCGTGTAAGAGCGTGACTGGGGGTGATTGACGAAAATCTGGATATATTCGTCATTCCATCAGCCACCATCAGTCAAACATAATTCATGATTGATGGAATTGACTGACGAGGAACCTACCGTGTAATGGATGCCTATAAATATAGACTAGCAATTTGACCGAGCTTTGCTCGGTATTCGATAAAACAGGAATAAAATGACATTTTCTGACGATTCTTAGCTAGATAGCTAAATATCTTTTTTCTGCCGTAAAATACATAACTGCAAATCGATAAAGGGTGCATATTGAACACAGGTTAGATAGATGATAAGATTTTCTTCCATCATCCATCACGATCATTCATTGACGATCACGTTCAATTCAATTAAACAATCAAGGATAACATCAATCTTGAAGAATTGTTTTATTATTGCTTATTTCCTAACAAATAAAAACTAAAAACTCCGCTAAACTTTACAACATTTTCGAGTTTAAATTAACCTTCTTTTTAGAAAAAGCAGTAATTCATAAGTTTGTCAATTCAATAATAACAGAGCTGTAGAGTAAAGTAATATAATAATTAATAATATTGTCTTTTGGACGAATTTCGAAAAGTCCCTGATGAGATACGGAGAAACCAGCTCCCCCTAAATTTCAATCTCTACGATCAATGGTTTAGGCTGTACGGTGATTCCATTTTCGTGTCATTCGGGACAAAGCCTTTTATATAATGACTAGCTGTTCCGGCAAACGTTGCTTTGCCATAATATAAAGTAGGTATTTCGCCCATATTATTTTATTGAAGTGACTAAATAAGTATGTCGCCATGGCAACGTCGATCGCTATTCCGTCGCACAAACAATGGTCGCCGTCTGTCTCAGGTTGTAATAATTTACTATTATTTATTCAACAAATGCAGTTATCAATATATAAAGTACCGAGTAGCCGATTCTCAGACCTACTGAATATGCACATAAAATTTGGTAAAAATCAGTAAAGCCGTTTCGGAGGAGTTCGTGGACTAACATATTGACACGAGAATTTTATATATAAAATATAGATGACATGATCTATATCATCTAGATTCAAAATATATAATATATTTAGATATAGATTCAAAATCTGATGTAACAAGTATACATAAGAGCCGTACGGAACCCTGCAATGCTCATGACCCGATACGCGCTGTTCTGATTTTGGTGTTGTGTAAACGTAGCTTATTAAAGTCATAGTAGAATTGTGTAGCACCCACACACGCTTATACTTCACCTACTCTTTTTAATTGGAATATTTCATTGTTACTAAATGAATATTTAAAATCTTTGATTTGAACATTAATTTTTCTTTATTGCTTTAAATATTCCACAATGCCGTAACAAATTGAAGAGACAACTATGCTTTATGAAGTAGGTCTGAGTATGAGTCTTAAATCCTAACCTGCTATTAAAACGAGTACAAAATTTACAGTAAGTATTGTAAATTCACGCTCCAACTCCCATAAGGGCCGGGACACAAATACACGGCACGGCGCCCTACGACGTCGTACGACGTCGTGCCGTGTTTTTGTGTCCCGGCTCTAAGGCCCAAGTAGACCGCGAGAACTAAAGATTTCCAAGAATCCGCGATCGAAGGATGTATTAAGTAATAAGAAAAATTAGAACAAATTAAATATACATTATATATAATACTAGCGACCCGCCCCGGCGTCGCACGGGTATAAAATATATAGCCACTGAAAAAATGATTAAAATCGATAGCCTATAATCCTTCACGTGGTCTACTTCTTATCTGTGCCAAATAACAGAAAAATTGCTCCAGTAGTTTGCAAGATAAGCCCTTTCAAATAATTCCCCCGTTTTTTCCACATTCTCCTATTAGTCTTAGCGTGATAAAATATAGCCTATAGCCTTCCTCGATAAATGGGCTATCTAACACTGAAAGAATCATCAAAATCCTTTGCGTAGTTTTAAAGATTAAAGGGAACAAAGGGACATGAGAAAAAAAAAGCGACTTTGTTTTATAATATGTATAGATATAGAAGATGCCGGAAAGTTATAACATTTTTAAATGAAATGTATATTTAAAAATGTTATTTCGATTTCCGTAAAATTCATAATTTACGTTAGAAATTTTCAAAGAGCCCTCGTATGTAGTAGGCATTAGTCGTTCTGCGTGGCTACGGCCGCCTAAATTATAAATTTTAGGGAAACCGTACATATTCTACAAAAAAGATAGCCTATGTTCCCTTCATTCTATCTGTGCCAATTATGAATAAAAATTGCTTCAGCAGTTTGTGAGATGAGCCCTTTCAAATGATTTTCCTCGTTTTCTTTACACTTTCCTTTGTTTCCTCGCTCCTACTGGTCGCAGCGTGATGTTATAATAATAATAATAATAAAATCTTTATTTTCTTTAAAACACATACAATAGTTAAGTATAGATATCGAAATCGCCTAGTAGGCTGATTAGATTTGATACAATAAAATATTAGTAAGATTTCTTATTAAGAATAGGTTAGAGAGTTTGGTAAGTACAACTATAATATATTTCAGTGCAATTTGAATTATATTTATGATGTGAACGAGTGGATGTGGATGATCGTGTGCATGGGCGTACCCAGGATTTCAGCTTGGCAGCAGCATTGTCTTGGATCCCCCCCCCCCCCCTCCTCCCCCGGAGAAAATTATACATTTTATTTTATTAATGACCGAATCATTTCCGTTTATTAAAAAACTATTCAGTAATAGGGTCCCGTTTTTACCCTTTGGGTACGGAGCCCTAAAAAGCTAACCTTTTTGTAAAAAAATCATATATTGTCATTGAAAATCTTTTGACGACCTCCGTGGCGCAGTGATGAGCGCATTGGTAGCTCAAGCCGGAGGTCGCGGGTTCGAGTCCCGCCGACGGAACAAAAAGTTTATGAAGTTCCTGGGTCATGGATGTGTATTAAATATGTGTATCATATAATAAAAATCTTAAATATATGTATAGTATAAAAGTATTAAATATATTTCCGTTGTCTGGTACCTGTAACACAAGTTCTTCAGGTACTTACCACGGGGCCAGACTGACGTGGTGTGAAGCGTCCATAGATATTGTCCATAGATATTATTATTGAAAATTACGAGATGTTCGAATTTGAAGTATATTTTTATGGTGATATTTAAGATTTCTTTATTACAGAATTTTTCAATATTATGTTCGATTATTTTTTTACTTTGTTCCTTTTTTAATTCTACGTTAATTTTGGTGTAAGAGCATTCCACATAATTTCTTCAGACTGGAAGCTTAAAAATCAGTCTTTTCGAACTGGCCTGCTCTTAAAAGATATTTTGTTTCCAACACTTCATTTAACGCAGAGTAGATATCACGTTTTGAATTCCAACTTTCCAGGAAAATTGACGTTTATTTCATACTTTTTAGTTCATATTACTATTGTTTTTACCTTGGAAGTCGGTTTTAATTTTTTGTTAAAAATAATAATTTCACTCTTTTTAGTTATCTACAAAATAAGTAACTATTTATGCGTAAATAACCAATACGAATGTTAACTATTCACATTATGTTACTGTAAGCGAAATTGTGGTAAATGAATTGCTTGCAGTTATCTAAGCGATGCTGCCATTTCCAAACTTTCATCTTTAAAGGTTCAGGAGTTCTATTCAGTGACTTTGGACCAAGAGACACCTTCGTATGAAATTTCTCTTATTCGTAACATATTATGTTTAACTTACTAGAAACAACATTTTAACCACTATGAGTGTTTTGATAAATTTCAAGGATTTCCCTCGATTGCTCTTAGATCCCATTATCAGTAATTGTTATACAAAATTAAGATTATATCCCATACAACAACACGAGAATTTTGAAAATCGGTCCACAAACAGCGAAATCATCATCAAAAACGACTGCTTCGATGCAAAATATCGCGAAAAGTACCAATAATTGGGTCATAGTGTGATGACCCATGGCATAATTATGGTTGTGATGATGATGATCAATCAAATTGATGTGTTGGCTTATGCTTTCAGTTGTTTAAACAACGCCGAAATCCCCGAACCTGTACCTATAAGCATTCAAAAGTTCTGTTCAGTACCTTCGGATCCAGGGTATAACCTGGTGCGAAGTCTTACTTTTTGGTAGCACTTACCTCGAATGCTTCAGAAAAAATCAATATCACTATATGTTTCCATATAAATTTCAAGGAATCCCCTCGATTACTCATGGATCCCATCATCAGATCACCACTTTTATGAACATGGTACCAAATTCGAATCAAACCCTATACAACACAAAAAGAATTTTGAAAATCGGACCACAAACGGCTGAGTAATTTTTGAACATACATAAAAAAAATACATACAGCCGAACGTATTACCTCCTCCTTTTTGGAAGTCGGTCAAAAATGTAATTATTTACGACATCACATTAGAAACCTCAAAAATAACAGTACTTCTCCACTATTAAGGGCCTTCCCTACGGAGATTCCGTAATTTACCGTATTTAAATTAAAGCCTTATAAACTCATAATTTGAAAGCCACAAAGTTATAATAAAAATACAGCAATAATCTTCAGTATATCCACATTCCTTTTCCCGTTTTAAATTTTCTATTTTTGTTGAAGCTAGATTTAAATTGAAGCATACTTTCAGCATCTCCCGTAGTATTTACAAATTACGTTTATTTTTTTTAACACACGACAATAGACAATTTCATTAACTATAGGTCTACCAGAATCTGATAGCAGAAAATGAGAAAATAAATTGACTCTAGCAATACCGGGGTAATAGGAATAAAACATTTTCATCGTTTTTTATTCCTTTAGCGGCTTATTTTGTGTGTGAAACATGAAAATATAAAAATTTATCCAATGATCA
Source organism: Lysandra bellargus (assembly GCA_905333045.1). NCBI lineage: Eukaryota > Metazoa > Arthropoda > Insecta > Lepidoptera > Lycaenidae > Lysandra > Lysandra bellargus. The sequence continues at coordinate 8,010,455 of HG995349.1, forward strand.
AGGATATTTTTTGAAAATCTGCTGTTAAAAATTGCCATTAGATTCTGATTTCTGGTAGACCTATACATGGATCAGGTAGACCAACTTTGTAACTTTCAAATATTTATGAGTTAATATATAAATGCTGTTAATACTGTATAAATGTTTATATATAAAAGTTTATATATATATATATATATATATATATATATATATGCTCTAAATACGGTAAATTACGGAATCTCCGTAGGGGAAGGCCCAACTTTTGAAGCCGTACATTTTCATATTACATGGGCAGGCGTAGGTTACATTAACACCTTCACTGCGGCAAGTAAAATATTAACCCTTCGTCTGGTGCGGCGGCGGGCCAAAGTGTGCCCCCAATGATTTTTCCGCCAGTGCGGTAAGGGTAAGGGTAGGCCTTTCTCGACCCACCAGCACAAGGTTAGATTAAATTACTATAACTTTGCGAAAACATAATGTAGGTGTACAGTTTTTGGACTGTTGGAATAACCTTGAACCCAACTACTTTAGATTTGATTCGCCCCGGGATCTGCCAAACAGGAAATGAGAAATAAACCAGGGAAAGTGGCGGGCCGATATCGACCCGAACCGCACTAGAAAGTATTTTTAGTAGAGATGGGAAAGACAAAAATAAGGGGATATCGAAAATATATATTTTTATTAATATATTTAAATTCCTGAGTTTAAAACACAAAGCCCGTTTTTGTTTGCACAATCTGCAGTGTGTTTTATTTTTTTTTTTAATTTCTTTTTTGATTCGACACTCCTCATGGTTTCTCCCAGTTTATCATATCACCCTGCACAATTTCGCCGTTTAACGCTCATCTCAAGGACATGATTTTTTGTTTGTTTCCTGCTATCGTGCGTTGTTAATTTTATAAAATGAATAATTATTGTATTTTAAAAAGATAAAACCGACTTCAAAATCGTACCTAATTGGGAATCAAAATTACCTATTTTAAACACTACTGAACCGATTTTGATGAACAGTATTCCCGAAGTTAAATAGTACCCAGTACAAAAAAAGAATTACTTTAATCGGACTAGTAGTTCCGAAGATGTGCGAACACAAACATAAAAACATACATGAATATGTATGTCACTTTAGAAATTTGTCACATTTGTTCAGATGCTGATAATATAGAGTAAAACATATCAAAATACATGCAATATACAGGTTGAATTGATAACCTTTTTTTGAAGTCAGTTAAAAAACGCGACGTACGTCAGCTACGACTTACGATAGATTGCACATCACTAACTGGCGAGGCGGACGCTCGGTGCGGTATCGGGTCGCCAACCGCCTGCTTGTACGGCGGGCCGCAATAGGCCCACTGCCGCACTGAGTTGATTTTTGACACCTCCAGTGCGTGGTGGGCCGATAACGACCTGCCATATTTTTTATAGGAAAGACCTATAATTTTAAAAACAATCATATATATGCCTCTGTCGTACCTTTACAAGGTAAAGGTACCCCGCAGTGAAGGTGTTAAAAGGCAAAATTACTCTGACTATTGCTAATGTTGAGATGAATAAAATGGACCGTTTCTAACGCGTTTGGGTGCAATATGTAGGTGGGGGTATAATTTTCTCCCCAAAAATTTGGTATCGCGAATTTAGTTTTCAGAAGCCTAAGTTCAACACTTTAAGTAACCATGTTAGGCCTAAAAACTTGAGTGTTTGTTATGTAAATCTCTTGGTTAATATTAAAAAAGTTATTTGCTCAACGAAATGGCCCAGCATTACTCACATGCCTCAGAACGGCATTCGTCCTGTTCAAGTCTACATACACAGAATATTAATGGGCCTTTGAACTCGGCACGCAGACACGATATGTCAGTTATGCTGGTGTGGATCTTTTGTAAATAAATTTATTTCATTCCAGAGTACATTTGTGGCTTACTAAGTATCTAATAACGTAGGTATACCTAGAATAAACATTAAACATATTCCAATAATTGTTATTGACTGATTTCATACTGATTGTAGTGCAGCAGTTAGAATGCCATTTAAAGAACTATGGCATAATGCACTACCGATACGGGCATTTGCAACGAAATATAACGTAACAATCGACTATAAGCGATTACTAATTTCATGCTTATAATATTTTCCGTTGCATGCGGTCGGGAATGCGGCGTGCTATAAAGTTTATATTACTCGTGATTATAATGCAATTCGTTTCTATAATGATTTATTATTTTATGTAAAGGTGCAGAAGTTTATTTTGCAATGAAACATTTAATAATTTTTATCATTTTTTATTTAAAATTTTTATCAAACAGACTTACAGTAAAAAAATCACATAAAGTATTAAACAGACCTATTAAATATTGATGTGAGTCTATATTACAGTTAGGTAGCTACTTAGACTACTGACGGGATTTTAACCCAGTACATTTTTAATTACAGGGACGCATATTCCGACTTTTGTTCAGCGACGATGGTAAATTTGTTACTCATACACGAACGTGTCCTTGCAATCGGAGTTGTAATTTATTTATAAACTAATTTGCACCAGACTCGGCACGAGATCCTATTCAGTAGTGGCCGTCACCTGTCGGGTCGTTGAGCCAGGGGTAATTGACTGGGCATCTTAAGCAAGTCTGAAGGTTGATGGTCTCGCCGGGCGTCTCCTTGGACGTGAGTTTGCAGTCGTGGGGCACCCAGCAGGCGGGGATGCCCTCGACGGCGCACTTCTCCCTCCAGGGCTCGAAGTTCTTAGCTTCGCTGACGGTGCGCGGGTTCTGGATCCATTGGATGACCTGAGTCATGGTCACGAAGTATACGTCGTTGTGAGTCGACAGGATCTCGTCGACCCAGTATAGGAAAGCTTCCAAGAATTCGGGGTTGTTCTTCAACCACGCCGCGTGGAAGTACAGACCCAGAGGAGCGCGGTTCTGATCGTAGTGGCGATCGAAGTTGTGGTTTAGGAAGTTGTAGAACTGGTCGCCGGTCAGGATATTGGAGCAGGAGTCGACCATGGCGCACCCGGGGAGGTACTCGTCGTTGCTGGGATCCTCGCGGCGGTCGAGCTCGTTCATCACCATCTCCCACACGGCATGGCTCCTGGTGGGGCAGCTCTGCAGGTTGCCGTGGCAGCGGTGGGGCATGCGGAAGTACATGGTGTAGGGCCATAGAGGGGGGTTGGAGAGCGGCGCGGTGATGGTACTGTCGTATAAGAAGGCCTGTTCCTCCATCATGGTGAACTGGTTGTTGCCACCCACACGGAGGTAGGGAGCGCGGACACCCACCACGCTGTTGTCGGTGATGTTGGCGAACTTCTCGATGATGACCCTCATGCCGGCCATCTCCTTGCCCCAGTCGTCGACTGTGGCGTTGCTCCAGAAGCGCTCGTCGTCATTGTGCCTGTAGAAAAAAAATATATAAGCTACCTAGTCACCTTCACAAATCTCTCTCTTTTCAAAAAGTATGTCGATAAATTGTTCTCAAGTCAGTTTTTCTAAAAATGTAGTATAACATTTTACAATATGTTAAAAATTACAGTGCGGTTGTAGTAAGTAAAAAAAAGTTATAATGTGCATATTTTATGGTTACGATCACATTGGAAGGATATTCGATAGCGGCTTTATTGCCAAATTTAAGGCTACTTACGTAATGGAGTGAACAGCAATTTCGTGTCCCTTTCTGTGAGTTTCTTGCACGGCTGAATAATTTGAGTACTTGTGCGAGACAAAGAATGTGGCCTTGATGTCACAACCGTTTGGATTTTTACGTTTGCCGTTGAAAATTTCTTTGTACAGCTCGATGTTGTTGTTATTGATGGCGTCGTCGAAGGTGATCGTGATCATCTGGGGCACGTCCTTGGTGGGCAGGTCGCCGGGGATGACGGTGCCGTCCTCGGAGCAGAAACAGTCGGGTAGCACGCACTGCGACGTGTCACAGGGTGGGGCCCTGTTGGGGTCGTTGTCGATATCTGCAACAAGCGAGCGTCTATTAGCCGCGATGCAGGAGCTCCTCGTTTCTCTTCCACGTGTGTCACATTACGGAGAACGACGTGTTCGTTACTTTAAACATCGACGGAACGAGTATGGTTACTTTCGCTCGATCGAGTCTCGCTAGCCCCTAGCTTGTCGTCGACGCCCATTTTGATTTCACTTTTTCATGATAAATGAAACAAATTCGCATCAAAACTAGGTGGCAAAACTCGTTAATTGTGCAATAGGTATAACATAATATTATAATATATGCAACTGTAACACGAATTATTTACGATTGGCAAGAATGTTTATTTTGAATGTATTTGCATAATATTTTAAAAGCCTTCCGAATGAAGCCTTTAAATTCATGTTTATGTAAAAGGAACTAAGTCAGGGACTTCAAGGAGCGTAGGTATTATGGTACCTTAAGGTATTTGTTATATAATGAATAATAATAAATAATCATAGAATTTTGATTAACCATATTTCCAAAGACTAAAATAAATTGGAATAAATGATAATGATGCTCGATAACAATAATAACATGCGGCTGAAAAACAATACCGACGGTTAGTTCATAACGCAAGAGTTGAGATAACACAAGTGATGCGTTACGACATACTGGTACATACTCCCAGTCTCGTGTGAACTGAGTCACAGCTAATGTAACTATTTCTTATAACGATCTAGATCTGCATCGTAAAGGAAAAACTGCTACTTAACGATCTAGATGGTGAAAATGTCTATTGTATTCTGCTCAGGTTCTTGAAGTGAATTCAAAAGTTCATTCGCTTGCAAAATGAATAGGACCAAAGTATCGAATGAATACTGAGTGACGTGTGATGCGTAGCATTCAAAACGATAAGAAAGTTTGTAAGCCAGAGAAATTACTGAAGGTCTGCCCGGTCAACAATATTTTTCTCTATGTTATGCATAGATGGAATTGAATTGCTGAAAGCGTGTTGCGACACCGCGTTGAGATGTTGTTTTAGGCCAAGTGATTGGCATTTAAGGCAGGTCGTTCGTCACGCACCGTGAGCTAGTTTTATGTTTGTAAATCTAGCCGATCAAGTTCAGTAATAAGGTATTCAATAAAGGTAATGGAATAATTCAAAGCTGATGATTTATAAAGTACATACCACAGGAGTTTTCGTCGGAACCGTCGGTGCAGTCTTTTTCGCCGTTACAGAAAAGACCTCGCTCGATACAAGTCGAATCTCCGCAGGCGAGGAATCCATCTTGGCAAAGAGGCTCTTCGGTATACAACAGAGGCTTGATCTTGCGCTCCTTGTTCTTCAACTTGCAGTTCTTGACTGCCGCTTTCCAGTCACATGTCTGTTTTTCGATGTCGAAATATAGACCGGCAGGACAACGGATAGCTTGAATGCCCTGTTAAAGAAATGCTCTTTATAAATATTGATATAAAGATGGATTTTATTAAAACTTAAGGTATATAGGCACAAATGAAAAGTTTAATTATTAGGACTTTCAATTAAGTTCTAAAGATTCTTTATAGTCTTTGCTAACCTCAATTATAATCATAAAATCTGTCAGTTCGAGTAAACGAGCCTTCATATATAAGCATCGAAGCTCAGCACATTCATGCGCCGGTTTTATATAAGTCAATAAGTAAACACAGAGACAATATTTTCCAGGACGAGCGTTTACCTCGGCGAGCGGAATGCGGCCTGCGCAGCGTGATTAATATAATTGTAAGAAATTCCTGTGCGATGATTACATGACATTGGTGCAAGTAACATTGGCCAGTCCAAAGGAGACGAATGTAAAAGTAGTAGCGACGTGTTTGTACATACTGAGGCGGTACACTGGATGACGTCGCGACAGTTGTCGCCCTCGCCGGCCAACAGGCGGAACCACTCGCCGGCGTCCTTGTCCTTGCACAGCTCCTGCTCCAAGCTGTCGTCTTTCTTAGCGGACTCTTCCGCCTGTCGTCGCCATCGGTGTCCCTCGACCACTGCACAAAAGAATAACGTAAAATACGCGACTCGAGATTATACTAAAGTATAATTAATATAATATGTGTAAAATTCTCGAAAGATAAACCTATAAAAGCCGACTGTAAATCAATCTATAAGGACAAAGCTTGGCAAAATTATGTTTAGGTATTACCGAGGATGCTTTACAGGTTTTTGTTGTCGGAGGTAAAATGTCACCGGGGGGTAAATGTCAGAGGTGAGGTGAGCGCACGTGACATTTGCCGTCGCCGAAATGTCAGCGCTCGAGCAAGCGGCAAGGACGACTCTTTCTAAGTTCTTCTAGTATCGATCCTAAACGGTTACGTTACGTATGGTACCTATTTATGCTTTTGTGCGGGTTCTCTGTCGAAATTATTTTAATTCGAAAAGGTCACGACAGTCGATCTCCTTGACCCCGAAATACGATTCGGGAAATTATTATTCAATCTTGAATACTAATGAATCCGACCAGAAATAGTGTTGGAATGGTACATTTGCATAAAATTTGAATATCGCCAAGTTTTGGCGATCGTAACGGAGAAATAAAAAACGTATTATTACATAGAGTCCGAACGAAATGGAAAGCGCGGTTAGGATAATTGGCACCTATTTCGTCCCAGTTAAGAGACCGTCCTCTCTTTTCTACTGCTCTCTTCACACTCACGCCCGTCTATCATATGCCAGGTGAAAAAGGACGATCGCCAAGTTAGCGGGCAGATAGAGGTTTTCTGTTTTTAAAGGGTTTTTTATATTGAAGTGGTAAAAAGTAATTCCAACACTTTATAGACGACTTTCTCAACAGTACATTGTATTTTTTTCATGCCGTTAAGACGTCAATACAATCCATAAAAAGGTGATATTCTAAACCTTTTACAGCAAAAATCACAAAACTGTCGCGGGTTTGAGTTGGATTATTTAAAGATACTTAAAAAAAAAAAAAATCTAGCTCCAACACTATATTATAATTGAAATGCTCTTACATGTTGTGCATTAAAGCTTATAGAAATACGTAATAAAAAAATAATCACGTCTGTTAAATGAGCGAAATCGGCTTAATTTCGTATACGGACTCTAAAATTCCGTTTAGACGTTGCATGCCAACCGGCAATCATACGGACGCGCGCTCTATGCGTGAGCTTCCAGTGCGTAATATGAGGAAACCTATAATATTCGACAAATTATTATCTAACGGTGACGGATGGGGGGCGGGGAGCAGGCGGGGCGCGGGGTGCAGGCCGGGTGCTCGACACCGGCCGCTGCGGGCCAAACGTTATATCATTGCATTGTTCTGTTATCTAGATACGCCTATTACTTTTATATGCTTATTACAAAACATTAATTTTGCAATATATTTAACATACTTTATTTTGAGTGTACAAAACGGCACACTTTTATCGGCTCGAGTGAATTAGTGTTGCGGCTCCAGAGTTAATTAATACTCAGTATGTAGTATGATAATTTTAATGTAGAACAAGTTAGAACGTTAACACGTCAACGAGTTAATAAAAACAGTAAATTGTTTGTAAGTTGTGGCCTTGTGTACAGATAAACAGGAAATATATACAACCCCTAAGGCCGTGTAAGTTGTACACTTGAAAAGTATTATTGTATTATTGATTAAAAAGTTGTAATGAAGGAAATATTGTAATCTTATACTTTTATTGAGTAATCATAGTCTTGGAATTCTGCCTGAATGATTTCAATGAAATGTTACTACATTTCATAGGATCATCATTAGGATATAGTATTCGATATAAAGATATTCACGAGGTCACTTTAGAAAACAAATCTCAAGGAATAAATTATTTAATATCTTAATTCATTTATAAATATTACTTGGTCACTAAAAATGAGAAATAAGTATATACCAGCAATAGCATTTAATGGCATCTTAGAACATTACGAGCAGGGCCCCCGTAAGGGCCACTGCGCCTGTGAGCAAAAAAAGGATTTTGGCGCCTCTTTAAGCAAATTTTTTGGGTCCTTGGTTTTGGCGCCCCTAAAGATGGCGATTTGGCGCCCCTAGAGGATAGCGCCCGTGCACATTGCACATGTGGTAGCGGGGGCCCTGATTAAGAGCAGCGTGATAATATCTGTAATAACAGGTATACTACTGTCATCACTTAGTATCACTTATCATAAAATAAGTTTGATTTGGTAAATTATTTGAAGGGTGCCAAATCGGCTAAAAACTGGTAAGTTACATCATATAATAAATATTATTGCAAACTGAAATTCAGATCGTAATTCATAGTATGTATGTCAGCGTGTCGCTCCTTAGTGTTTTATGGTCATATTAATATAACATAATGCTGATTTATGAACAAAAAACTAAACTCGTCCAACACGACGTGTTAGTTTTACTTATGTGCCTTACAATGTTCAAATGTAAAAACAAATATTAGCATGAATAAAACATGGCGCGATAAAAAATAATGGCCGCCGCTTGACCAATAAACAACTTGTCTTCTTTGACCCGGATCTAGCATTATAGATAACACTATCAAGGTACTGAGATGCCATTAGTAGAACACACATACCTTTAATAATCAATTGTTATTAAAAAGACGTTTAATTGCATCAAATCAAAGTCGTCTCAACTGTAAAAAGTTTTATGCAAAGGTTTCATATTTCAAAATGCAACAGCAATAAGCGAAGATGTTACATATCATATATATATATTTTATTTTATCCATATATTTTATCCACGATACATATTTTTAAAAATTGAGCAACGGAAAACATAAAAATCAAAAAATTTCCATTGAAAATTTATTCGTAGCAGAGCGTAGCGCGTTGATGTCTTTTCTACGACGTTTGAATTTGAATAACAAATTGAGTTTTTCTTTATTGAAAACGTTTCTTATGCCCACAAAACTTAACTTGATATAATAAATTAATAATATTTGAATAACATATCACATTCTAATATAATTTTAATAACAAAATAGACAATAAAAGTTGTCGCTGTTTATCACGTGTCAAGGCCAATTAGGTAAAGTGATATCACATATTCTTTGGCTATAATCATAAGTTTATTATATTACATTACTTATTTCATAATAATTTACGGTATTAAATTTTCAATTAATTAAAAACTAAGAGAAATTTTAACACATGCCTGAAAATATCAAAGGTCTAAGGCACCAATTGTCTTTTTCATATTAAATGCAAGAGTATAATTGCTAGTTTCATCAAGGCCAAGTAAAGTCAATCTTGATTAAATGTCATATCTAGCTTCACGTTACATCTATCAATTAAAAGAAGATGTGATATTATGACTGAAGCTAAAGAAACACATACAAATTGTAGCTATTTACGAACGATAAGCTCTCGTGTATTGAGCGATTATTTTGATTGACAAGGCGCCGAAGTTACGACATACGAGTTGTTAAATGGTTATCTAAGCTGTCACGGCGTCGTCAGATGAATTAATGCAGGGGTTCCCAACCTGGGGGTAATTACCCCCGCGGGGGTAAAATTGCTATTCTAAAGGGGTACCAGAGGGCCACCTCTTTATAGACCACCGTTTATAAAAAAATTCTACCAAATTAACTATTTTAGGTACGAACCAAAAAATCCTAAAATAGATAAATTGGCAGAAAATTTTATAAACTCTGTATATTTTGGACAAAAACAGCAACAGAATACCCTATAATCGCAGACAGAGATCTGAAAATGTTGGTACCGTTAGCTACCACTTGTAAATGCGAGAGCGGCCTCTCAACTCTGGTGGGGGGGGGGGGGGGGGGGTAACAGCTCTAAAAAGGTTGGGAATCACTGAATTAATGGGTGCTAGAATCCGATTACCGTACCCTCTGACATTCTCCACCTGGGGTCGTACCATTCCGTACCAGCTTGGCTTTGCGCATAATTTAATTAATAGATTATCTTAATACTATAATATGCTAGACCTTTTTAAATTGAATTAAAACTTTTTTATTTACATCTATATTTTGATGTGATTTTTCAAATAGTTAGTGAGTTTTAGATATAATTAGAAAATTTTATATTCGTTTAACATATTCACAAATAGTTTTTGATTCACTATGAAACACAGGTCAACACGCAGGTGTATCGCTGGCGGGTAACGGAGGAAGGGGAGGGGGGGGGGGGCGCAAGGTGAAGCCCATTACACGCGCTAATGTCCATTAAAACCCGTAATTGAACTAATGTTATGTATTTAAGAATAATTGATTCATCATTTTTGTTTCAATTATTTGTTTTTCTGCAGTTTTATGGCATTAAGTCCTTACATATAATAGGCTCAGAGTATTTTGAAGTAACTGCTATAAGAAGTGATAATAGTAGTAATTTATGAACTCGTTATGCCAAGCTCTCGGACAGTTAGGTGACAGCGGCGGACGTTGGTCCTGCACTCGGCGTGCATACAAATGTAATCATAAATATTGGTGGCTACCTTCAGCCGTTTTAAAGGAAGTGAACCTTTTGAAGGTAGTATTTAGTAACGGTATTATTTACTTAACTACCTGTACGAGGCTCTCTTGCCTACTTTGGTGAATGGAAAAGATATTTAAAACTCAACTATGGATAAGATTTTTAAGCGGTTTGAGCATACGCAGATAACAATATAAAAGATAAACAAAACAGACAAAGTACTTTTCGTTAAAAACGATGACGAAATTCGTTATCAAAATGTATACGGTTTGACATAAGTCATCGCTAAATGACATTTCGCTTTCGAAGACTAATGTCAAATCCCATACATTTTGATAACGAATTTCGTCATCGTTTTTAACTAAAGGGACTTTGTCTGAGGGGCCTGATATTCGCATGTGTAATGTTAGTATGGATTAGCGAGTATAAGTTCACGCTCCTACAGCTCCTAAAAGGACGGTGAAATGTCAGGGCCTTCGTGTCTTAATTACTAGACTATACTGTACTCGGCGAAACATGGCGGTAGAGGTCATTGACTTCTTGTCAAAAACTTGCCATTTTCTATATAAACCACAATTGACAATGAAGTGTCAGATGTTGTCAATCGCGTCTTTGTATAGAAAATGACAAGTTTTTGACAGGGAGTCAATGATCGCTACCGCCATGTCTCGCCGAGTGCAGTATAGTTATTAACATAAAGAGAGCTATATACATTAATTTTGTAGTAAGGCAGTCTAGTTTCATCTTATTAAATCTTTTTTATTGGTATTTAATTTAGTTGTGTACACTTTTGCAATACAGAATACTAGTAAGTGTAGCTCTACGTACAATATTCTTCGGTAGAATTTATTGAATATATTTAGTGTGTACTCGAAAAGCAAAAGGTCAGCCTATCACAGTTATTCCTGACGAATGCTGTTGCACCAAAAGTAAAAACAAGCTTTTGTTATGTGGTCATGGATATCGAAAAATTCTTTTGTTAAAGCCTGATGATGAAATGTTTTTAAAATATGATCATGTTCATCGTGCTGTTTTAAAATATGATCATGTTCATCGTGCTGTTTTAAAATATGATCATGTTCATCGTGCTGTTTTAAAATATGATCATGTTCATCGTGCTGTTTTAAAATATGATCATGTTCATCGTGCTGTTTTAAAATATGATCATGTTCATCGTGCTGTTTTAAAATATGATCATGTTCATCGTGCTGTTTTAAAATATGATCATGTTCATCGTGCTGTTTTAAAATATGATCATGTTCATCGTGCTGTTTTAAAATATGATCATGTTCATCGTGCTGTTTTAAAATATGATCATGTTCATCGTGCTGTTTTAAAATATGATCATGTTCATCGTGCTGTTTTAAAATATGATCATGTTCATCGTGCTGTTTTAAAATATGATCATGTTCATCGTGCTGTTTTAAAGATGTGTGTTCATAATGTTGATGCCCTACAAAAAAGCGTATGCAACGCAAGTCAGAACAAAAAGACAAGAGAGTAGAGTTTACTGTTAGCGCAAGATAATTGTACAATGTACATTGTACCATCCAGGAAATTGATTCCTAGGCAGTTGACGGATCTACGGTCATTTGGTCAGCTTAATAATTATGTTAGCTGTGATCGGTCGGATGGATTTGACGTAACACGACCAAATTACTTAGGTCCGCCGCCTGCCTAGGAATCAAATTCTCTGATAGTACCTACATGTCTATTGTTTAGCATGATATGTTTTTCAGTTCTTTCAATGCCCTGCTCAGTTGTTATATGAGCACACAACTGGAGCGCTTCCGAAACTGTGATACCGGTAATGATTCTACAAATCTATCCATTCATGTCAAAGTATATCTTTCTGTCTATTTTAATAACAACAGTTGAACGGATTTTGATGACATTGATGACGCCCCGGAAAAGGGCATAAGTTTTTATCTCATAAAAAAGAAAAGTTTACGGAAACCGGACGACCTGGTACCTACTATATATTTGTGTTATTATATAGTTGCATGTGGCGGATTGCGATTGCCCAACACATTCCGCGCCCAGCTGTGGGCGAGCACGTGGACCGACTAGTTCGACCTATGATTACATTATCATGAATTACAATTAGTTTTCACTTCAAATTCTTCCGATTATAATGATTATTTAATTTCGTTTCATGTAAGATTATTCAATGTAAGCAAATTATATAAAATATATTCATATTTTTGCATAATATTTTATTTCAATGTCAAGGTTATGTCTATGTCTACGTGTAATTAATAACCGTTATGTGATATTTTAGGATATTTGCTTATGAATTGTCATTTTTTTGTTGAAAGTCCAATAGTCCATATTTTATAAGCTTCGTATGTTGCCTTAGCGACTAGTTACGTGCATTCTTTTTCTGTTATTTTTATGAGATCAAACAATGTTAATGTATAGAAATAGTCAATCTAGTCATTAGCTAATCATGGCTACTTTCATTTTTATATAATGACTAACTACCTAATGAAATATGTATATTAATGGCGCCCATTAATGCTTCTAAAATATTTCTGTTACGATGTCTCGCGTTGTGAAATTACATTATGTAAGTAGAGTTGAGAGAGAGAGTCTTGGAGTATGATATATTGATTATTTTCCTCGTTGAATGTAGGTGTACAACATTTTAAAGGTTTCGACATATCCATCGTGCATACAAAAATATGATACGTCTGGAGCCGGCGCGCGCGGCGTGACGTCACCGGCGCGGGCGCGACGCAACTCCAAGCGAATGTGAAAGTTCCCCGCAAACGACGGCCCGCCGCTGCCGAGTGACTCGCGCTATTATATCGCGAGCTCTTTCGGCATATCAGCTGTCTCAAGCCGATCAAGCAAACGTAATCGAGGTGTGAGCGTAAGTACAAAAACTCTATCAAGTCGACGTTCATTTAAGACAAAAGTCTCGAACGGTTAAAATTCATCAGCTCTAAATAAACTCGACAAAACTTTTCACAACACAAGAACACAGTCGAAATTCCAACACAAAGTTGCTATCGATCGTTCGTCGTCCTTGATAGATTTCTAGTACCGTGATTACCATACGCGAGTCTAGAATAATTATCTGTCCGATGGTTGCGGGCGAGCGGACGTCCCGGAGACGGTCTATCCCGCGACGGCACGGCTCGGTAATTTCACTGTTCACTTTCGGGAGGACACTCGGCCGACGTTTCCGCTGAGCTGGGGATGCGCTCGTGACGTCGCATCGTCCATGACGTCGCGAGATAGACGGCTTCCGGGGGCGTTAGATAAAGGTTAGGACTCACCGCAGGCGAACAACAGACACGCGACCAGAGGAGCGACACGGGCGTAGCGCGCCATGACGGGATCACAACAGGTCGCTGCGCGGCCGCGGTGCGGTTAAATAGTGGCCTCAATAAGCTCCCCGCCCGCCCCTCTCGCCCACGGCGCACACTTCTGCCGACACCCTTTGCACTCATCAGCTGTGATTCACCTGCATCTCCTGGAGTTCCTCGCCGGCCGAGATGGAGGCTCATGTATATTCAAAACACAACACTGCAATTAATATTTCGTCACGCGTAAACAATAGACGAATATCATTGTTATATAGGTTTGATTGCCATATTAAATAACACGTATAAAAATGTTGTATTTTTTTCACACTAAGAAAAATATAAGCCTATAGATATTCATAAAACAGGATTGTATCTTTTTTAGGTAATATTTTTAAAGTTTTATACTTTACCGGATAGTTATTATCTAGAAATAATAATTACCCGGTATATCTGATTGTCTTCATGTTCCTCATAACATTAATTTTCGCGATAATCACATAAATGGCTATCATCATCTTTCACTTATTGTCAGAATATTTATTAATTCCTTTTGATAGTATAGTCTTAAAGAGTTCTGTTGTTTTTATTTTAATATTAGGACTATTATAGTAGGTGGCAATAAAGTACGTAAGTAAATCATATAATACACATCACAAATACTATTTAAGCCTTAGGTACTTAATTTTAGTATTCAGACGGTTTCGTATAAGACAGACGTGATTATCAATACATTGTAAAATAGTATAATATACACTTTTTGTATGTCACTGAACTCCTAAACGGCTGGACCGAATTGAATGATTTTTGTATACATTTAGGTGCCGTCCCAGATGGCTCAGATTCTCAAATCAGCTAAATTCAAGACGTGAGTGGAAGAATGAGGTAAGTAACATGAAAAACTTCCCATTTTTTTGCTTAAATGGACGCTTTAGGGCTGGAAAATTTATTTGAAATTAAAAAACTATGGATTATATGTGTAGCCAGATATATTATCTAGTTTATGACGAAGATAAGTTACAAGTTTTATTAAAAAAATTAGGGAAATAATGAGTTATAGTCCGTATGTTACGAAATGTTACTTGTTCGATTCTTCCACTTACGTCTTCAATTCAGAAATATCATGCAGGACAACATTTGTCGGGTTCGCTAGTCTTACTATAAATTTTGCCACTGAAGTGTGGTTTGGACTGCGGTTGCAAACTGGCTAGACCTCAATACTCTAATTATATGAGTACATAAATATTATACATATGTCCCGTCATAATGTGTAACCGATATCGTGGCTACAATAATTTTCTGTATTTCACTAGATTTGGCCCGAAACTTCGATTACGTGTAATAACCTTTTTTCCGTGATAAAATATTATATAAGCAACATTGGGTTGGGGACGATATTACTAAGGAGTCACAACAGCCCCCCCAGACAAGCGGCAAGCGATTATCGAAACGCTAACGCTAACGCCACAAAATGTATGGGATTTGACAGTAGTATTCGCTAGCGAAGCGATGACTTATGTCAAATGGCATACATGTATGCGATTTGACATAAGTCATCGATTCGCGCATCGCGACGCTAACAACATGTATTTTGTTAGCGTTTACGACAATCGCTTGCCACTTGTCTACTAGGGCAGATCTTCAAGGGTTGTAGTAACGTCAGGACTGCTGTAACCAACCTTCGGAAGGAAAAATAATGATTAAAACGCTCCCCGAGATGAATAATAATCTTTTCCATGACTTAACTATGTTCAAAATAAATTTCACAAATTCGGTTCGACAGATTAATCCTCAAGAGGTATTTTCACAGATATACTGTCGTATAATTAATATGTAATATTAGTATGAGCTATAAACACGAATAAAATGAGATTTTCTAAAAATGATTCCTATCTAGATCGATTTATCGCCCCCGAAACCCCCTATATACTAAATTTCATTAAAATCGTTGGAGCCAATTCCGAGATTCCAATTATATATATATATATATATATATATATATATATATATATATATATACATATATATATATATATATATATATATATTAAGCATTTTTTTAAAATTTTATTCCGAAATATAACAATTTTTATTTTATTTATACTACTACTCCCATCTCCCCCTTTTGTAAACATGGTACCAAATTGGAATAGTAACCTAAACATCAAAAGAAACATTTTGAAAATCGGTTCACAAACGGCGGAGTAATCCTTGAACATACAAAAAAAATCCGCAGTTGAACATATAACCTCCTCCTGTTTGGAAGTTGGTTAAAAACATACATATAGAATTGATAATATTATACGTGTCTTTTGTCTTGTCAATTCTATATAATATTTTGAATTATAGCGGTTCTATTAAGAAACGATAAAGAAAACCTGTTGGCTAGGGGCTCAGAAGTGTTTTGAATGAATGAATGAATGAATGAATGAATGAATGAATATGCTTTATTGTGCTCAAAATGTACAAACATAATAAAAGAAGTTACATGAACTCAGCATGAGCACAAAGGCGGCTTTATCGCTATGAAGCGATTTCTTCCAAGCAACCTCTGGCGCATGGAAACAAATTACAAAACAGTGCAGCTTAAGTTGGAATATTACTAAAGTTAAATAAGGCTCATCATAAATCTTAATAAATTACGCTAAATCCTATTTTAAAATATAATAGATATTCAATAGCATATTGGGTTATATACTACTAATACTATAGGTAAGTACTATTCTAAAAATATACTAATACACAAATACTAAATAAAAACAAACTAATATATATATATATATATATATATATATATATATATATATATATATAAAATATAATACATACTGATACCTACATACACAGAAATAAATAAAAACAATACTTATAAGGTTTATAGTCCCTTCGCACGAAATATTTACGAAATACTGAGGTAATGAATCTTAAGCATTTTTTTTTAAATTACAATAGTTTTAGCTTGCCTGATTTTGGCTGGTAAGGAGTTCCAAAGCAGTATTGCCCTGACTGTGAATGATTTGTTATAGAAATTGGTATTGTGTTTAGGGATATGGAGAAGGAGATTGGACACAGAGCGCAGTTGAAGTTCGGACGTTCGAAATTCAAACCTTGATTTGAGGTAAGACGGTGCTTTAGGGTTGAATAGCAGGGTGTAAAGCAAGGTGAGGATACGCATGTTACGTCGTAGGCGAATGGGCAACCAAGAAAGCTTGAGGCGATATTCAGATATGTGGTCATATTTACGCAAGTTAAATATAAAGCGAATTGCCATGTTCTGAAGACGCTCGAGTTTGTCTATTTGTTGTTCAGTGATGTCAGTGAAACAAGCATCCGCATAATACAATATAGACAAAAACAAAGACTCGGCAAGTAGAATTTTAGTTCTTATTGGAAGAACGTTTTTTAGCCTTCTCAGTGACCCCCATATTGCACACACCTTGCTGCTGATTGAGGAAATATGGTCTGACCAGGAAAGACGATCGTTCAAAAGCACACCCAAGTCTCTCACTTTCGTGCTTAGGGGTATTGGAGTACCATCTACGAGCACCGGAGGTAGATTCTCACGGTCAATCTTGGATACTAATCCTTGATTCCCCACAATAATGACCTGTGATTTTATTGGATTGATGGAAAGGCCGTTATTCTTACTCCACTCGCAGATTGCCCTAAGATCACTATTAAAGATATTGATTGAAGTAGGAAGATCCTCCAAGGTGGACTGGGTGTAGATCTGGAGGTCGTCTGCGTATAGATGAAAGCGAGAGGAACAAAAATAAGTTATGGAGTTTATAAATAAGGCGAACAATAGTGGGGGTAGTACTCCACCCTGAGGAACTCCAACGGTGATAGTTGACCATGAGGAGAACTCGTTTACCACACGAACCCGCTGCTGTCGCCCCCCGAGGTAGCTACGGAACCAGTCGGTCACTGAAGGTGAGAAATTAGCAGCACTAAGTCGTTTTATCACAATGTCATGGTCTACACTACCAAAGGCTTTGCTGAAATCCAGCAAAGCCAAGATCGTGACTTGCTTGTTGTCCATAGCATAACGTATGTCGTCTGTGACCTTGACTAGTGCTGTTGTAGTGCTGTGGCCAGGCCTAAAACCAGATTGGTATTCGCTTAGCAGATTAAATTTATTAATGAATGATGACAATTGGTGTTGAATCAGTTTTTCCAGGACCTTTGATAGAAATGGAAGTATAGCGATTGGTCTGAAATCAGCAGGTGAAACAGGCTTACTTTTTTTTGGCAAAGGTAAAATTTGCGCTGCTTTCCAGATGGCTGGATAAACGCTATTAGAATTTATTTTAATGCTATTAAGTATTTTAATGCTATTAGAAGTTTATCACTAGAAAATTTGATTGAAATTGGAAAAAGTCACCTTTCTCTACTATGTATTTGCAATGCAGATTAGTCTTAAACTGACATTATTATTTAAGAGCCCGGGTTACCCTCGAAATTTTCATACATACGTAATACCAAAATCATTTTGTCATACGAAAATATTTAACATGATTGAGTTATTTTTCAGCTTAAAATAGTAATTACCTAGGTTCCTGAACAAAAATTAACTTCAAAATATTTAAACACTAAAAAAATTTTTTTTGTGTATAAATTTTTTTTACTAAATTTACTACTAAATATTTAAACACTAAAAAATAGAGTAAAACACTAAAAAATATATAAATAAATAGTAAATTTACTACAAAATATTTAAATATTAAAACAATATTTTTTAGAGTTGAAATATTTTGTAGTAAATTTAATATTTATGTAAATATTTTTGAGTGTTTTACTCTATTTTTTAGTGTTTAAATATTTTGAAGTTAATTTTTGTTCAGGAACCTAGGTAATTACTATTTTAAGCTGAAAAATAACTCAAACATGTTAAATATTTTCGTATGAGAAAATGATTTTGGCATTACATATGTATGAGAATTTCGAGGGTTACCCGGGCTCTTAATGCCTTTATTTAATGTTTTTTTTTTCTTATTTAAATTAAGGGAAAAGCACTAATGGTAGAGAAGGAAAAATAAAACATTTGAATGTAATAAAATGTATATTTATGAAAATAAAAGATTGATTTTATGTCTTCTTTTATGTCTTCTGTAACTTTTACAAAATAAAACTATTATAGTTATTCTCTGATAAATCAATAAAAAAAATGTATATATTATTGGTCTTTTTGTAAACTTAGTCATAAGACCTAATAATGGATGACATCGCAAAAAACGAACATCACTAATAGTAGACACCAATATGAATTAATAGTAATTGACATACAACATTACATTACATTTTACATTTTTCATATTATTTAGGTCTTTATTTGCCGTTTTTTAAAAGATTTCATTTACTTCATCATAGTAACTACATGCATCAGAAATATTATCCACGTTGTCTCCAGATTCTATCCATTCTTCTTCCATGCTGAAACTATCTTTCCTCATATTTTTTTTTCATATTTTTTAACCGACTTCCAAAAAGGAGGAGGTTATATTATGTTCGTCTGTATATTTTTTTTTGTATGTTCAACCATAACTTCGCCGTTTGTGGACCGATTTTCATGATTCTTTTGTTGTTGTACAGGGTTGAATCCGAATTTGGTACCATGTTCACAAAAGTGGTGACCTGATGATGGGATCCATGAGGAATCGAGGGGACTCCTTGAAATTTGTATGGAAACTTATAGTGATTTTGATTTTTTCTGAAGCGTTCGAGGTAAATGCTACCAAAAAGTAAAACTTTGCACCAGGTTATACCCTGGATCCGAAGGTACCGAACAGAACTTTTGAATCCTTATAGATACAGGTTCGGGGATTTCGCCGTTGTTTAAACAACTGAAAGCATAAGCCAACACATCAATTTGATTGATCATCATCATCACAAGTATAATTATACCATGGGTCATCACATTATGACCCAATTATTGGTACTTTTCATGATATTTTGCATCGAAGCAGATGTTTTTGATGATTGTTTCGCTGTTTGTGGACCGATTTTCAAAATTCTCGTGTTTTTGTATAGGATAATATAATCTTAATTTCGTATAACAATTATGAAAGTGGTGAACTGATGATGGGATCTATGAGCAATCGAGGGAAATCCTTGAAATATATCAAAACACTCATAGTGGTTAAAATGTTGTTTCTAGTAACTTACACTTAAGTTACGAATAAGAGAAATTTCATACGAAGGTGACTCTTGGTCCAAAGACACTGAACAGAACTCATGAACCTTTAAAGATAAAAGTTTGGAAATTGCAGCATCGCTTAGATAACTGCAAGCATTTACCACAATTTCACTTACAGTATTATAATATTAAGGATACTTAGTATTCGTAGTGGTTATCTACGCATAAAGCCTTGTCTTGTATATAACTAAAAAGAGTGAAATTATTATTTTTTAACAAAAAATTGAACCCGACTTCCAAGGAAAAAAACAAAATTCTTAAAATGGCCTAAAAAGTATGAAATAATTCTTATTCTTCATTAGTGCCTTTTTCAAAATTCGACTAAATAGCAACGAATTCTGTACTCAATTTTCATTCTTTTGAAGTCGGTACTGGTTAAGTTCTATGTCAAGTATCTCAGTTCTGGGCTGGTACCGACTTCAAACGAATGAAAATTGAGTACAGAAGTCGTTGAGATTTAGTCGAATTTTGAAAAAGGCACTAATGAATAATAAGAATAATTTCATACTTTTTAGGCCATTTTAAGAATTTTGTTTTTTTCCTTGGAAGTCGGGTTCAATTTTTTGTTAAAAATAATAATTTCCTAGCAAATTCATTTTCAGACTTTAGTCTCCATGCTTCTCTTGCCTCTTCTTTTTTCTTCTTTCTTTTCTCAGCTCTCTTTTTTCTTCTTTTTGCTGCTAAAAAACTAAAGCAATAGATTTTTAGATCAGTACAAGGTCTAATATTAGACACCATGTCCATTAGGTACAGTAGTTCTAAGTTGTTGGTTTGTAAACAGACTTATATTAAGATTGGCCAAGTGTGAGTCGGACTCGCGCATGAAGGGTGACCGGTTTCAACCGGGCATTTTCTAAAACCCGGCACGATACGACACGACATGTCATGACACGATTCGACACGACAGGTTACGTCACGTCACATCAGTTCACGACACGACACGACTTAACTAGACCCTATTAATTTTCAATTCACTCTCAATGAGCCCTTTTATTTGATGCCCATCTTGCAGAAGTGCTTTCAACTATTCCCCTATCTTGGATGAGCAGCCATATTGGATGTAGAATGACATTACATCTGTGGAAATTTCAGAAGTCTATTACTATAGCGGTTCTTGTTATACAGCCTGGAGACAGACAGACGGACGGATGGATGGACAGACGGACAGGCAACGAAGTCTTAGTAGTAGAGCGGGCTGCGGTACCCCACTACTAGGACTTTTTACCCTTTGGGTGCGGAACCTTAAAAACGATAAATTATGTATGATAGTATATTAATATACTTAAACTAATTATAAACTACGGATGAGTATGTTATCATTTCAACATTCCTAGATAATTAGTATACTTAACTAAAAAATATTTTCATATCGATACAACTTATCGATAACTTGATGCAGCCCTAGTGTAGATGAAAATTGTTTACACAAAATATCCTTAAATTGTGCACCATGGCTAGTCAAGTTATATTTCCCATATAATTAAACATATTATATAGAAGTGAATTATCAAAATCAATACCAATAACTCGTAGGGAATTGGCAAAAATCATTGAGATGTAAAAAATAAACTTAAAACTAGGTCCTGTCGATGTAGAATATTTCACCTGTGAAATGAATATTTGTAGGGTTTTTTCGATGTGTGGATCCAGAATCATTCCACAAACTTTTAACGATGTTTCTAGAGCAGTATTTCTAAAAATTATTCATTAATTAACTTAAAATCACAATTTTTCTAAGAGCCCAAATTGACAACGATCGGCACAGGGTCAGACAGACTGTCAAACAGATGAAAAAAAAGCTATGCAACCTCAAATCACGCTTCTCTTTCTACCACGCAGTGTTACTGATAGTGACATCTCGCTTGCTCAGGCTTTTGTTTCTCTATTCCGATAGGTATATTAACTTTATGCTTCCAACCTATTTGCCTACGAATAATGAAAACTAACTCCGTCAAAAAACATGCTCCAAAATACTTGTCAAAAAAGTGTACCTTAGGTTCACTTTTCATACATTTGCAATATTTGATTGCAGACCTTGAGCGGTATAAAGGCTGACGTTACATGACAGTTCGAATGGAACCAAATTTAAAACGGTAATAGTATGGGAGTTACATTTCCTTAGTTTATATTATTCGTAGCTATTTGCTAAGAAATTGCCGAGCGCGTGTTGACGCGGTCACATTGTTTACAGCTCTAGCTGTCGTAGATGCTGGGAAATCATTAATTTTGTATCTGAGCAATGTGTTCTTCCAAAAACCAAACAATCAAATGAGCTTGCATACAGGTGCAAGGTTTATCAGAAGCACTTACTACGTCAATCATCGAAAAACACTTATCGGCCATTCTCCGGTTTGGCATTATTTGCCTCATTACCGTAACCATTTTTTTTTCTTCGTCGATTTGACTCAGACACATTGAAATATTAAAGAAATGAAAGATACGAACACAATAATAAATGTGGCATGAAACAGTTAGTTAAAGTTTTTTTGGATAATGAGACTTAAAAATTTATGGGTACGGTAATTAGACAAATGTAGTGTTTTACGCAACGATACAATGACACAATTGATAAAAACTAGCTTAGGGCAACGTAAATAGGCCAAATTATGTAACATAAACATAATATACATAATAAAAATCTAATTTAAACATAATTGAAAAGTAACGATTGCGGTAATTAGATAAGTTTGTAACCAAAGCTACGGTAATTAGATAATAATGTGCTTTATCGGCGGCACACTAACATTAACGACGTGGGACCGCTGATGGGCCATGACACACACTAAGGAGAAGCAACCCGTGCACTCGTAATGTGCCAAATCCTGATATTTTTGGATGGGCATCCAAAAACAGCAGGTATTACGGTAATTAGGACTTTTGATCGGACAAGCGATTATTTCATGATAGCTATTTATAGGCTGGGCCTATTGAGTCGATATTTTGCAATGCGATAACCAATGTTTATAGGCGTTTAAAACCATGAATAGATTAAATTAAATAGGTACGTTATAAAAATTACAAGCAAGTTTCGAGATCAAGTTGGCGTGGGGACACGTTACGATAGTTAGAAAAACATGGTTTTTGAACACGAATTCAATTAATTTAGTCTGAATTACTTTAATTAGAAGCCTGTGTTTAAGTTTGTAGCTAGATACTGATGCTAACTACCGTTTAAAAATATTACATACTTGATTAAGATAATATTACAGAGTATACAAGCCCGGGACACGTAATTTTTGCTCTCCTGAGAATGGCCGTTATTAGGGCATAATTATTGTAATAAAAACCTGTCAACTTGCCAGTTTTGTTCAATACTTTATTTCTTACATGAGCTTAGAAACTATAAAAAAGGATTTCACACAGCACCACCCACTTGAGTTCAAGTTGTGGCCCTTTTTACATATGTTCCGCTAATTTTGCCGGTGTGTTTATATCATCGTCTCTATCCTTACATATTGCAACATCACATTATGACTCTATTAATAGTAAATATTAGTGTTTTTTATAGTTTTTTACATCGAGACAGATATCTTTGATCATTATTCCGCTGTTTGTGGACCGATTTCGAAAATTCTTTTATTGTTGTATAGGGTAAGTATAATGCAAATTTGGTGCAATTGTTACGAAGGTGATGGTGATGAATGATGATATTCTGATGATGGGATCCATGAGCAATCGAGGGAACTCTTCAAAATTTATACGGAAACGTATGGTGCTTTCGGTTTTATTAGAAGTATCAGCATATGCTACCAAAAAGTAAGATTTTGCACCAAGATGGTTTGCACCATGGTTCTGAAGGTGCTAATAGAACTCCGGATTCCTTATAGATACAAGTTTGGGAGTTTCGGCATTGTTTTAAGAACTGAAAGCATATGCTATTATGCAAGTTACATTCATCATCATCATCATCATCACTACCACCACACCATGCATCATCAAATTATGACCCTATTTTTGGTACCTTTTATCGTCTTTAAGATCGAAACTTATGTTTGTCGAGCGATTTTGAAAATTAAGTATAATGTTGTTTCAAAGTAAATAATTAATAATAAAAATTGGTGTAATATGTACCATGGACCGAAGGTGCTATGAGAACTCCAGATTCCTTATAGATAAAAGTTTTTTACTAGGTAACTAAAAAGAGTAAAATTATTATTATTTTTAACAAAATATTAAAACCGACTTCCAAGGTAAAAATAATAATATTTACATCCTTATATGAACCAAAAAGTATTGAGTAAATAAAAGTATTAAGTAAATGCATTTTTCCCAATTCGGCTAAGCCTCATCTATTTCTGTTCTCAATCTTCATAATTTTGAAGTCGGTGCCAGTTCCAAAAGTTTCAAATATTCTTAGATCAGAGAACTGTGATTAATAATGAAGATGGAGAACAGAAATAAATGAGGTTTAGCCGAATTTGGAAAAAGGCACTTTTAGATAGAAAAATGTATTTAATACTTTTTGGTTCATATAAGGATGTTACTATTCTTTTTACCTTGGAAGTCAGTTTTAATTTTTTGTTAAAATTAATTTTCGTAAGTGTCATCTATTAGTTCCGTGTCGAGCATTAGTGCTTTTCCATTACCTGTCGTTGACTGACTTTCACGAATTAAAAACTGAAGATCGCCCAATGGTCGAAATTCGAGCACAAATAAAAAAAAAATTATAAGACTGCATTCACATTACGCGGCTGCCTATAACTGTGCAAAATTTCAATCACCTACGTTTTCGCATTTTTCGTCAAAAGGGATCCAAAGTTTTTTGCTCGCGTATTAATATATAGATACTTTTAATGATTATAGTTAGGTTAAGCAGGTAAATGCTAAATAGTAATAAACAAATATAATAATCATCTACCTGATTTACATAATTAAAATTATAATTTTATTTTATAATACTTGTGGTTTTGGATAATGATGGAGGATCGACTCACGACACCCCTCTTGCCTTTCACTGCGGCGCCCTGGTGCGCCGTGGCAAATGGCCCCTGTTATATATAATAGACTAAAATATATTAGCCTTTCGGAGGTAAAAGAATTTTTAAAATCACTTCAGTAGTTTTTGAGCTTATTCAATACAAACAAACAAACTTTTCCTCTTTATATAATAGTATAGATATAGAAAGTATTCCAATCAGCAGTATAGAATTATAGCGCCACTATAAATTATGGCGTACTTGCCGGGGTGGCGTACTTGCCGGGGTGGCGCGCTTTGCCACACTCGCTATAACTCCTTTATTAGTCACAATAGATCCTTAAGGGTCGCAGTGACGTCAAGGCTACAGCGACCTGTCTTCTTTAACAAAAAAATAATAATTTCAGTAATGTGAGTTTCTCAAATAATGTAGAAATACCAGAGTACTGCTGGTGCTGATATCAAAATCTGATATTATTATTTACTATCGTGTTATTTAAAAATACGCTGGAAATTGTCTGCTATGCAACTCCCGGCGTGGCGGTGTACTACGTGACGCTACGATGCGCTACGACACCCTACGGCGTGCTACGTCGTGCTACGTCGAGCTACGTCGTGCTACGCCGAAAACGTGAATCACTAAACAAATTACAAAATGTTTACATAATTTTATAAGGGTTCAAAATAACAAGTTACATTTTATTGATATTGCTTTATTTGTTTATAATATAGTAAGTATAATCTATAGCTGTAAAAGGTAAATCTTTGATTATTCGATCTAGAGTTTGTATAAAATTATATACTAACAGTAAATCACAGGAAGTTATCGCATAACTAGTAAATAAACGAACGAACCTAAGAAGACTTAAATTATTAGTAACAGTAAATTGTATAAAGATCAATAAATAGAATATTCAATATGTAAGATATCGTCCAATCCGTTGCGACCAATTTTTTTCTGAATGAAAACCCCTCCGAGATATTAATCGTAAAATTGTTACGTTTATCGTATAAATGCATGAAATAATCTACATAAAGCAACCGAAATATAATACTGTTTTATTCAGAAAAAAGAGATCGAAAGATAGTTTTGGAAAATTTAAGCACGTGAGAAACTCTAATAGACGTACAACATCCCGACGTGTCTACTCCGCCAATATCGCTACGTCCTACTTAATCACACTTAGGCTAATCATTCTAGGCGACTCAAAGCACAAATTCATGTACCTACCATAACTCTAAAACTATTATTATCGATTCATATTATTAACTACGTAACAGCATGCTATTATTGTTAAGCGACACAAATGAACTATTCGCTATACGCCTAAGATGAATATCACATTATTGCTAGTTATTACACGGAAATGTGGCAACACAAATACCTACTATTTTTATTTGAATTTATATTGTATACTTTCGTGAATTGGGCTTGCTAATGCTTATAAGCGGCGAGTTTGACACTTATGCTGCACAATACCAGAGAGTAATATTAATTACTTAACCGCAATGAAATAGCCGCGTACTGACTGAGCGAGCAGTCTCGCGAGGCAAATCCTCGGTCGGTCAAGACGTGCCTCATCCGAGGCAACCGCACGCGCTGCCTCGCCCGAGCGTGCCGCGGCTGAGCCGAGCGTTGTCGGTTTTTGTCGATGCTCAAAGGCGCCTCGGTACGTTTGCCGCGCTCACTCAAGACGGTAGTGCTTTGCCTCGCTTATTCGTTGCTTGTTAGTTGTGCGTTTCAAGTTAAACTGAGCGTCAATGCTGGCTAAGGCTTATGGTGGCTTGGCCATACCGCGCGAGGCAGCCTCGGATTAGAGTCTGAGAGACCGAGGCCGCTTCGTGCGGCATGCGTACTGCGGCAAAGGTCCGAGGCAGCCTCGCGAGGCCGCTCGCTTGGTCAGTACGCGGCTAATGAAGATTTTGACGTAAGCTCAATCATTACGTAAGTTACATCATTAAAATATTATGTCTCTGAGTGCGACCGTCAGCTATTTTGTTATAAGTTTCTTATCATACAGTATTTAACACTCAGACGTTAATTGTTCTATAGAAGCTCTATGGGAGCAGGTGCCTACTTATTTTCTGCTTGTCGTTTTTATTGAATACCTTTTTAATATTATATTTATTATATTGCGTAAATTTTTATGTGTTTCTCAGCTGAGGCTAACATGGATTTATTCATTTTAAATTATAAACTACAAACTACAACATAAATTAAGACACATGCATACAGAAACTTTGGTAAAACGAATAAAAGATAACGATTAAAGGAACTTGCAGATTTTTTAACTAACGAATACGCTCAAAGTAAATATAATTTTGCTACCATGCAGGAAATCAATAATTTAATGTAGATATTAATTTTTACGATACCAAAATATATAGAACTATTTCTAAATATTATTCGTACGTGGAGTTTCGATCACATCATTCACATATTATATGATTTGTCTGTTTATATTTTATGGCTACGAGTAAGTTCTTTTTATTGAAACTTATAAATAAAATAATGTTATTACATGATATGTTCTGTATTGAAGAATCATTGACAAACTTTTATGCGGGCTCTACACTCGTGGCGCGAAAGCCCGCGAAGGCCGCGAACCGCGAGTGTGGAGGGTTTCGCGGCTTCGTTTTCGCACTTCGCGGCTTCGCATTTGTTCGAATCGTGTTCACGGCGCGAATCGCGGCCGCAATTCGCGCCGCGAGTGTAGAGCCCGCATTCGATTAATTCCTCGAGTAGTCCGTTTTGACAATTTTTTTAAAGTTTAAAAAATTATTACATTTAGAATACCTAATATAAAATCTGTTGATCTTTACACGTTAATTTCTAGAAGAATTTCTTATTATCTTATTAGATTTTGCTTTTCTATAGCAGATACGATAGCAGTGTCGTAATAATATTTAATTGAAAATAACACACCTATATAACATTTTGTGCAGAAGCACCATTACAATAATTATTTTTCTTGCCCATCAGAATGTATAATATAAGGTAAGTCGTAGTCACAACTAACATATTATAGTCTTTACTTACATCTAATATTATGTATGTTATAATATTATATATTACGATGTTAGCAAGTGACGACACTATTATTTAACCGCTTAATATATATTTTCACATTATTCTCAGTATAGTCTCATTTACAACCAATTATCATTAGAAATGTCATATATTTTTTAAATATTGTTGTTACTACGGTTGTACGTTTGACGCATATTTTATCTATTAAACGATGTAGACAAAAATTACGACAGACAAGTAATAAGTAATAAGTAAGCGATAGGTATCTATGAGATCAAATTATTTAGAAAGGTAAAAAAGAAAGTTTTAAGTGATGAGCCCACTACTTGAGTAAACCCTAAACTCTAAAGTCTTCTCCTTTAGTGAATGTGTCGCATAAAACGTCTAAGCATTTATGATAGCTGTTGCAGTTAAATGTTTAGCAAAAACAGTTTTTTGGCTCATAAAAACAACGTAATACGAACGATAGAAAAAGTGGTTAATGCCATTCGGCGGTTAACTATAATATATTAAATATTTATTAATTAATATAGTTAATTGCCGATTGGCGATCATTGATTTTTAAATAGACAATAAATTATTATTACGGAAGTGCCCGTAACATGAAAATTCATCCCCCTTCAAAATGTTGACCGGCAGCTTTTAATAATAATTATCACTGTACTTCTCAAGAGCTTAGAAGGACACTATTAATATTCTTAGCAGTGTCCATATAAATATTTTAAGAATCTTTTAGTTTATATCGAAGGACACTATAATCATAGTCATTTTATAGCAGTAGAGATCAACTACGATAACATGGCGCGCCCCTCCAAAATTCAAAACATTTGATGTTTTGAAATTTGGAGCGTTGTCAAAACGACTTGAAGTGCGTTGTCTTGCGCGGTCGGCTAGTTATGATTAGTTGACCAACAAATCTTGGTAATAAGTGACATTAACTGAAATATTACGTGTACTGTGATTAGTTGAATACTTACTACATACAAACTCTTTCATAAGGATGTTACTACACACATCGAAACAGTCATTTGGAGGGGCGCGCCATGTTATCGTAGTTGATCTCTACCGCGATTCTTCTACATATTATTTTGATGCAACATTAGCTGCACAGCTTCGTTCTTTGCTAAATTAAGTCCGCTTCCTATCAAACAGTAAGATACGCGCGAAACAAACGCTTCTATTTAAGTTTATTTGCAATTTCACGAGAATACTATATTTTTATTATTTACGAAGAAACGGAGTGGATCGAATGAGTAAAATAATTAATAATACGCATTTGAATGGTATGGCTACTGCCGTTTTCTCTCCATAGTTGTTTTAAAATTATTGTTAAAAACAAATACTGAGGATTGCATTCACACAAAAAATAAAGTGTAAATAATTTTAAGGTAAATAAATCAACTCTGGGCCAGTTTCACCACTTTCTGATAAAGTGCCGAATATGCTATTGACAGGTTCTCCATACTTCATCTGTCAAGTTAAGTGGTGGATAGCCTATTCGGCACTTATCAGGAAGTGGTGAAGGCCCTTAGTAGATAGTCTACGGGGTTAATACTAAGGTATCAGTGGATGCGACGCCTCCGCCGCCGGCGCATCGCCGTTCCCTACAGCCTGCTCGCCAGGTGCCATGTCGATATTGACATCGTTCTGAAACAA
This sequence comes from Lysandra bellargus, assembly GCA_905333045.1. Classification (NCBI taxonomy): domain Eukaryota; kingdom Metazoa; phylum Arthropoda; class Insecta; order Lepidoptera; family Lycaenidae; genus Lysandra; species Lysandra bellargus. Next base: position 8,039,882 of record HG995349.1, read on the forward strand.
TTATATCTTAGTATTATTCAACTACTTCATTTCTATTTCCAATATAGACTACGGTCACACGGTCAGTCTGACATCAGTTCAGTTCATCAGAGAATGATGGCTGAATGTTGCTAAATGAAATGACGTAATAAAAAATAATCGGCCAAGTGCGAGTCGGACTCACGCACGAAGAGTTCCGTACCGTTATGGAATAAAAATAGGTAAAAATTTGGGTATTTTGTATGGGAGTTCCCATTAATTATTTCTTTTTTTTTTTTTAATAATATATTTTTTAGAGTAAGTATAAATAAAATTGAGTATTTTGTGAACATTTCAGGTGTCTACTTGTTGCCTTCATTGATATCGAGCAAAAAATTGCAAAAAAAAACACGTTTGTTGTATGGGAGCCCCCTTAATTTTTTTAAATTTTATTTTTAGTATTTGTTCTTATAGCGACAACAGGAATACATGTTAATCTGTGAACATTTCAACTCTCTAGTTATTACCGTTCTTGAGTTACAGTGGAGACAGACAGACGGAGAGACACACAGACATCGAAGTCTTAGTAATAGGGTCCTTTGGGTACGGAACCCTAAAAAATGATCAGCCCGTCAATCAAACGGTTACACAGTCACTCTTCCGTCAGTCTGGATCTACTGATCCTAATCAGGATACAGGATACTAATCAGACTGATCACTGATGGACTGAATGATGCCAGACTGACCGTCTACCTAAGACTAAGGTCGTGTTCACACCAAACTGACTATACACCGCGGAATGTGAGCAGGCTCACTGTGAACATGAAAATCATACAAAATATACGGTATCCAATGTCTGCGCCTACGCCTAGCGTCCGTTAGGTGTGAACGAAAAAGTTAATATGTATGGAAATACAATTTCAAACACCCTCATTCAAGAGAGTGCCATAATCCAAGAGAATACAATTACTACGTTGCTGTAATATTCATTTATGATTGCCCGTGGTCGACGTCGATCAGTCAACCGTCGACAGCTTCGCAATCAGTAGGTATTCAACGTGAGTGGCATTAATTTTTGAAATCGCCAAAACATTGTAGCTGAAACTTAAAATCCTGGTGTCGTGGTCTTCCTTAACAGATCTTAGATAGTATATAATATATAATACTAGCAACCCGCTCCGGCGTCGCACGGGTATAAAATATATAGCCACTGAAAAAATGATTAAAATCGATAGCCTATGATCCTTCACGTGGTCTACTTCTTATCTGTGCCAAATAACATAAAAATTGCTCCAGTAGTTCGCGAGATAAGCCTTTCAAATAATTTCTCCCGTTTTTTCCACATTCTCTTATTAGTCGTGATAAAATATAGCCTTTCTCAATAAACGGGCTATCTAACACTGAAAGAATTTTTCAAATCGGACCAGTAGTTATTGAGTTTTTTTTTTTTAATTTATTGGGAGCTGGAAACAAGTCCTTTACTCCAGAAAAAATACATTAATAAACGTCAAATTAAATTAAAAAAATTTTATGTCCTTCTTCTTTCTTCTTACTGAGCACTATTTACAAAACACATTTAAAAAAAACACTATTTACAATAATTTTTACAGTTTTTCCATCGTTGAACATATGAATCGGTATAAACATTTGAAGAAATCGTAATTGGATAATAAATCTTCTGGGCGGCGGGATACACTTATGTCTCTATCTTTACATATGTTATCTATTTCAGAGCAGAGTAATATTCTGTCTAGACCTAGTTCTTTGCAATCAAAGATAATATGTTTGAGGTCAGCATCATTTTCTAGGCATTTGGGGCATTTCGCATCTTCTAATATTCTTAATTTATAAAGGTGGGAGGGGACCAAGCAGTGGCCAAATCTCATTCTTGTTATTACTGATGTGAATTTTCTTGATTCAAAATGTACAGTGTTATACCATGGTATTGAGAGATCTTTCTTTATGTCACTGTACTATTTGCCCTTATTAACCTTTACTATATTCCAAATTCTTTTCCATAGCTCAAAGGTTTCATCTTTGATCGTCAAAAAGAGGTCTGTAAATGGGACTTTTAAAATGTTCTTATGGTCTTCGTCTGGTGGTCCTCTAGAAGCTGTGTCTGCTCTTTCATTTCCAGCAATCTCTCTGTGGGAGGGAACCCATAGAAACTCTATATTAACGTTATTACTGACTAATTCATGTAATATGTTTTTGATCTTAAAAATAATATACGCTCGGCCAATGTGTAAAAAAAAACCTGTAATGCCATATAAATGGCATAGCATTCGGGTGTATAAATAGAGCACATATTACTGATCATAAAACATTTAGTAACATCCAGAAATTCATCATAATAAGCTGATTTAACCTCATCTATAGTTTTCGACCCATCTGTATAAATTTTATAAAAGTCCGTTTTCTTTTCTAAAAAACGAAGAAAATCAGTCTTACCATAGATGTCTCCGGTTGTTACCAAATATTTTTTTCTGTATAGAACCTTCAAAGTTATCATAAATTGGCCATAGATCACTAGAATAAATGTCATTTGTCATATTTAAAACCAACTGCAACAAAGTCGGCATCTGAGGCAAAATGTTATGTTTGTGATGTAATTACAGAAGAATCTAATAGACTAGCTATTTCCTCAGATACTTTCAGTTTTCTTACAGGAAGTGAGGACTTAATTGCAATCATCTTAACAAAGTATTTCTTAGCTAACATGAGTCGTCTCAAGAATAAAGGAGGTATACAAGTTTCAACTTCCATTGAGTTTATCGGGGTGGATTTCATCGCACCAGTTATAATGCGCAGCGCTTGATTTTGAATTATATCTAACTTTTTTAGAAGACTAGCCCTAGCATTAATATATGCTAAGCAACTACAGTCAAAGTGGCTCCTAACTTTTATACAACATTGAGAGAATTTTTGGATCAGCACCCCAAAAAACTCCTGCTAAACATCTCAATATGTTGAGTCGCTGGTAAGCTTTATTACATATATAATCTATATGTTTATTAAATTTGAGTTTGTTATCTAAAACTATACCTAGAAATTTATGTTCATTTACTATTGAGATTATTTCATTATTACATTTAACTTGAACATTACATTGACTTTTACCAAAAGTCATAACTGAACTTTTTGAAGAATTAATATTTAGTTTTAGTTTGTTATTGTAATAATTTAACAGTTGCTTATGAGCTAAATTAATATTACAATTGGCCGAGCGTAGTAGACGATTAATACAATATATAACAATATCATCAGCATATTGTAGAACATTAACACCTAATACTTTTACATATTTACAAATTTGTGATGTATATAAATTATACAGGATTGGAGACAATATCGCTCCTTGCATTAAGCCTTTATGTGCAAATTTTGGACTATGTAGTATATCATTAAATTTCACATAGACAAGACGGTCATTCAAGAATCTATATATCCAATTTAAAAATCTACCAGGAATGCCCAATTCACTTAAAACCTTAATAAGTACAGACAAATTAACATTATCGTATGCTCCTTGCACATCTAAAAATACACAAATTGCATTTGAATGAGCCATTAAAGAATTCTTTATATCATTAAGAAATGAAACAAAGCCGTCAACTGTACTTTTTCCTTTACGGAAACCTAACTGAAAATCTGGTAATATTGAATTAGTTTCTGTAAAGTAGTCTAACCTAGCTTTTATCATATTTTCAAAAACTTTTCCTATGCATGAAGTGAGTGATATTGGACGGTAAGAATTATGATCATGGATTGGCTTTTCTTTTTTCAGAATGGGCAAAACACACTGAGTTTTCCACTCGTCGGGAACAACTTGTTTGGACCATAAGTTATTGTAGATATTAAGCGTTTTTGTGTAAATTTTTAATCATTAAATATGGAAAATTATCCAGTCCAGGAGTAGAATCTCTTCTTGACATTAAGGAACTATAAAATTCATCCCAGCTAAAATCTTTCATGAAAAAGTTGAAATATTCATTATCATTATTACTTTTAAATATATCTTCTAATGCACTGTCACATACTTCATAATTTGTAAATTTGTCTAAAAATTCTGGTACAAAACTATCACATTTACTATTTATGCTAGAATCTACACGCTTATATTTTTTGATAAAATTCCAAATATTTGTGACTATTAAACGTAGAGCATAAATTTTGCCAACTTTTTTTCTTTTCCTCTTTTATAATCCTTTTTTTGAGTGCATCTAATCTCTTATAATTTATATAATTTTCTATACTCAAATTATTTCTATAATTTTCCAAAGCTTCTCTACAATCCTTTACAGCCCTATCACAAATAGAAATGATTATAACATTCTAAAGGATTTTGTAAATTACTCAGACCAATAAAAAAAGATAGACAGAGCCATCCATGCTACGCGGTGAGGCAGGCAATAGGAAGCCGATACGGCCATAGGAAGCCGGCCGCCCGCCATTCCGGTTTCAACGAGTGACGGCGCATGTCGTTTTCATCTGTGTCAAGAAATATCAAAATATGCCGTCCAGCATCGTTAAATAGTGCAAAAACAATTCTTGTGCGCAAAAGAAACCTTGTGGGATTACGTTTCACAAGTAATTAGTTGAATATTTATGTATTACCACCGAAATAACGAATTTAATTCATTAGTTTTAAAAATTGTCTCGGGAGTCTCGGAACACAGAACCTCAATCAGTGCTGCATGCTGGTCGCAAGATATTTTTCCCCATAATAGGGGAAAAATATTATTACGTGCTGTATTATCCTGACAAATGTTTATTTTTAACCTAAAATTCGTTATTCATTTAAAATCTATTAATATAAATAAAATTGGAGTGTCTGTTTGTAGTATTGAAAGATTTTTTTACTATTTGCATATTAATCTGTATACGATACATACTGCATACACCAAACAACATTCTTTAAAATTTTTGTCTGTATGTATGTATGTATGTCTGTCTGTCTGTCTGTTCTTAGTTGAAACACATAATTTATTAGATATAGATATTTAAGTATTTACTTTTTTTAGCAATTACTAATGAATGATGATTAACAATCTAGTTTGATAGCAACTTTTGTAGTCATTACTTAATAGTTTAATAAGACTGCAACAGGATGGGAGTTTGACAATCTGAAACCCTGAGTTGGCAACATTATTTTTTTTGCACACAAGCGCACGCCTAGCGTATTTATGCTAGGCGTGACGCACACATTGATCGACAGCGACTTCACGCCATTATCTGTAAATACTCCGTCTTTCTTTTTAACCGACTTCCAAAAAACGAGGAGGTTATATGTTCGGCTGTGGATATTTTTTTTTTTTGTATGTTCAACGATTACTCCGCCGTTTGTGAACCGATTTTCGAAATTTTTGTTGTGTTGTATTAAGTTTCACTCCAATTTGGTACCATGTTCACAAAAGTGGTGACCTGATGATGGGATCCATGAGTAATCGAGGGAACTCCTCGAAATTTATATGGAAACATATGGTGATTTTGGTTTTATGAGAAGCATCCTAAGCATATGCTACCAAAACGCAAGATTTTGCACCGAGGTATACTATGGTTCCGAAGCTACTAAGAGAACTCCGGATTCCTTATAGATACAAGTTTGGGAGTTTAGGCGCTGTTTTAAGAACTGAAAGCATATGCTACTATGCAAATTACATTCATCATCATCATCATCATTACCACGTCAGAGTCACTCCAGAGCATAAGGCACACATTTGACATTACTCCTGAGAAGTTAAAGTTGCTTCGATAATGTAACATTCTGTTTCACTTCGCCGAGATATTCTGGAAAACAACCTAAGTTCAACCTTTTGCATTGCGTTTAGCGTTCATAGTATAATAACGCATCGCATCGCATATCTGCCAGGGCTATCAAGCAAGCGCGCGGCGGCGCGGGCGCGGGCCGGGTACTATGCACAGAATACAAATTACTCACGGAGCGACTATGTGCGACTATGTGCGCTGCGTGTGCTTGTCGCACATGTTGAACGAGTGCCAGCCTATTGAAACTAGTCCGGTGACCGGCTACTTAGCACGTCACACGTGTTCACTTCGATTTTTTTTAATGATTGTTTAAAATTATCTGCAGGCTGCAGCTGATATTATAATATTTTGTAAGTGTGACTGTAATAAGATACGTAGAATAATATACACGTGTATTATTCTACGTATAGTACGTGTTTGCTTACTAGGTAACTAAAAAGAGTGAAATTATTATTTTTAACAAAAAATTAAAACCGACTTCCAAGGTAAAACAATAATAACATCCTTATACTATGAACTAAAAAGTATTAAATAATTATTCCTATCTAATAGTGCCTTTTTACGAATTCGGCTAAAACTCAACTATTTCTGTACTCAATCTTCATAATTTTGAAGTCGGTGCCAGTTCCAAAAGTTTCAAATTTTCTGTCAAATAAATAAAGATTCAGCTATATCTGGTACCGACTTCAAAATGATGAAGATTGAGTACAGAAATAGTTGAGTTTTAGCCGAATTCGTAAAAAGGCACTATTAGATAGGAATAATTATTTAATACTTTTTAGTTCATAGTATAAGGATGTTATTATTGTTTTACCTTGGAAGTCGGTTTTAATTTTTTGTTAAAAATAATTTTATTGGTCTGAGGTAAATTATATTCAAAATCTTGAAATAAATCATTTGACATATTAAAGAACTTATCCCAGTTAGCTTTTTTGAATAAATACTTATTTACATTTTTATTTATGTCATATTGCATAGGAGAAGTATTAAGTTTTGTAAAAGTTGGAAAGTGATAACTTCCCAACGGATCCTCACCGACATACCATTCACAATAGGGAGCCAGCTCTGGGCTAACTAGTGTAACATCAATTGCAGAAGTGTTATTGTTTGGTCTGCCTACTGTAGTAGCACAACCTGTATTTAAAATACATAAATTATATTCATCTATAACTTCATGCAAGTCTCGTCCTCTTGTATTATTTATTGTACAACCAAAAGCTATGTGATGGGCGTTACAATCACCCGATATGATAATAGGTTTAGGAAGATTATTAATTATTCTTTTTAATTTTGTTATATTAATTTTGTTTCTAGGTGGACTGTAAATGCAAAGGATTGTAATGGAACCTATACCTGTTTCTATGGTTATAGCAATAGTGTATATCTTGATAATTTCGAGTCGGATGCTGCACATACTTTATAGAATTCCTAATAATTATTGCCACTCCTCCGTGTTCATTTGAAGCATTTTTAAAAATGAAATTATACCCAGGGAAATGAATCCGAGGACTTGAAGTTTTCAGCCATGTTTCATTTAATAAAGCTATATCTATTTCTTTATCTATTATGAGTGATTGAAGTAAAGTTTTTTTATTATTTAAACTCTGGATGTTATGCTGTACAATATTAATACTATCCATTACTTATTAAAGTTTTTAATGAATGTTTCTTTAATATGTGTTGTAGTCTTAATCTCATTAGAATTTCCTATGCTTACAATAGTGGTTATTATGGCTTCTAAAATTTTTTGATTATTAATAATGTCCTGGGCTGATATTTTTTCTGGAACAATTTTAACATTTTGAGGTTTAGTTTTTGTCAGAGGTGGGAAAGATGTTAAATTATTTGTTATGTCTGCATAAGTAGAATTATTATTTCTCAAAGATATGTTTTTCTTAATTTTAGAAGCCTTAATTGGGCACTCCTTAGAAATAGCTAGGTGATTACCTCCACAGTTTTTACATTTTAAAACTTCTGATGTACATTCTTTATAGAAATTATTCTCTGCACATTTAGAACATGCTTGTTCATTAAAACAATATTTTGCAGAGTGATTGAAAAGTCAGCATTTAAAACATTGTAGAACTGGAGGTATATAATTATGAACCTTATATCTCCATCCATCTAAGAAAATGCATTGTGGTAATACAGTGCCAGAAAAAGTAAAAACAGTAATAGTATTTAACGGAACAAATGTATTATTTTCTTTTTTCATAAATCTACGTATACCAATTATGTCAATATCGCTACTTATTTTTTCAAATAAATCCTTATTACTAATTTCCTTAGGAATGTACCTAACTACCCCTTTCCCCTTTCCACAGAGGCTGCTGGGATATATGCTCTTAGATTGTTTTCTTGAATAAATGATGAATTGAGGAAATCATTAGCTAATGCCGCTTGTTTGAAAGTTATTTTTATTTTGCGGGCGCTTATTCTAGCTCTTTCATAAACTCCTTTTGCGTTTTTGAAAATTTTCGAAAGGCTAAGGGGATTCATGTTTCCTATTTTTGTATTCTTATTACAATGTTCGACGAAGACAATAAATTCTCCGCTGCAATTATTGTCAGGATATTTTCTAGAATACGAAGGCTTAGTAAAGGGCTTGTACTTATCGCCTGAGATTTCATCTATTTTCCTTTTCTTCGATGACGAAGATTTATAGTTCGGATCATCTCCGTCGCTCTCGTCCTGCATATTATCTACTTTTAAAGTACTTTTAATGTATAAAAACTATTAAATACGATTTTTCCAAATTGTTGTTCAAAAAAGGCGCCATCCTCTTCCCGCCAAAAAGAGCAAGTCCTTACTGAGATTATCGCGTTCAAGTTAGCCCTTTCAAATAATTTTCCCCGTTTTTTTCACATTTTTCTCTATTTCTTCGCTCCTATTAGTCTTAGCGTGATAAAATATAGCCTATAGCCTTTCTCGATAAATGGGCTATCTAACACTGAAAGAATCATCAAAATCCGTTGCGTACCGATACCGATACCAATAATGGTCAAAGTTTTTAATAAAATAAATATTAAAATGAAGGACATGCCAAAATGGCTGGAGTATTATTTTTTTGAAATTCCCCATATACGTCCGTGGGGAGAATTACTGCCGCGGCTTTCGTAGCTTTATATAATACGTAGCGTACTACTAGCTGTCCCGGCAAACGTTTCTTTGCCATATTATATTAAGTATATCGCCCGTTTTATTTTGTTCTTGTAAAGATTTGGGAATGACTATTCTTATCCCATAGAAAATACAATTATTTTGTAAAGAGAATTCATGTAAATCTTTCTTATTTCCTTTGCCTGATTGAATTTCTCGATATAATTCTTGTAATTCTGAATCTTTTGCTGTAGCTTTCTGAATATTTTGAAATGTCACTGGTAAAATTGAGATTTGTTTTAGGTAGAATAAGTCATCGTCTGTTAATTTTTCCTTATGTTCTTTCCTGTGTTCTAATCTTGAAAAATAATCAGCATTTGCATGTTCCATAGTTTTCCTTAGTTTAATATCATAGTTAAATCCGGCTAAAAAGTTAGCATAGTGTACTAATCTTATAGCTGTTGTAGCTGGTGTAGCTTTTTCAGGATGTAATATTCTTGACAATGGTTGATTGTCTATAATCAGTGTAATTTTCCGTCCATAACAATACTGAAAGAACTTTTTTAGTCCCCATATTAAAGCTGCTGCTTCTTTGTCCAATTGGCTGTATCCTTTTTCAGCTTTTGTTAAAGATCTTGACGCAAAAGCTATTGGTCGTTCTGACTTGTCTGGCATTATATGTGATAAAACTGCTCCATAACCTGTGGGTGAAGCATCAGTAGCTAAAGTAATGGGTAAATTTACTTGAAATGGAGTAAGTACTTTGTCACTACAAATTTCTTCCTTTAATTTTTGAAAGATCTTTTCACATTCTTTTGTCCAAACAAATTTAGTATTCTTATGAAGTAACTGGTAAAGGGGATTTAATTTTGATGCAAGATTGGGTATGAATTGTTGATAATAGTTAATCATACCAAGAAATGTACGTAGAGATGAGACGTCAGTTGGACGTGGACTATTTTTAATATCTCTCACCTTTTCTTCTGTAGGGTGTAAGCCTTTTACATCAATCATGTGTCCCAGGTAAGTAATTGACTTCTGGAAAAATTGGCATTTCTTCCTGTTCAGGTGTAGTCCGCACTTCTGTAATTTTTCAAAAACTATTTTTATTCTCTGGAGTAACTGTAAGTATGTATCTCCTTGTAAGGCAATATCATCAAAGAAACAAGCTGTACCTGGAAGCCCTTGAAGAGTTTGATCCATGTATCTTTGCCATATATTGGGAGCAATCTTAACACCGAACATCAGCCGCTTAACTTTGTAGGTCCCTTTACATGTACTTATGGCTTGCATTTCAGATGTAGCTGCATCTGTTTTCATGTGCAAGTACGCCTGATTTATGTCTAAGGTACAAAAATATTTACCGCCACTCAGCTTGGAAAATATCTCCTCAACTCGTGGAATCGGGTAGTTATCATTTTGTAAATTTTTATTTAGTGTAGACCTGTAGTCAGCACATAATCGTACTTGTCCGGACGGCTTAACCACTGGTACTATCGGTGTACCCCACTGAGAGTATGTGACTTTCTCCAGAATTCCGACTTCTTCCAATCGGTCTATTTCTTTTTCGACCATGTCTCGTAAAGCAAATGGTACCGGTCTTGGCTTTAAGAATACAGGTTTAACACTTTCCTTTAATTTAAATGAAGCTTCATAGTCTTTTATCTCTCCAATTTGTTCCACAAATAAGTCTTTGTATTCTTCAAGTAAACTCTCTAACTTCGCTTTGAACTCCTTTTCTGTTATATCTTTTTCTACTTTATTTAATTTGTGTATTTCAAAATGTATCCCTAATTTTCTTATCCATTCTCTTCCAACAACTGGATCTACATCTCTATCTATGACAAATAATCTTTCTTTTACTTCCTTATTCTTGTATTTTATTTGTATGAAGCAGGTTCCTATCGGATGTATGATTTCATCTGTGTATGTCTTTAGTTTAATCTTTGTATTTTGTAATTTCAGGTTAGGAAAATTTTCTTTGTAATATTTAGCCGAACACGTAGTCACTGCTGCTCCTGTATCAAGTTCCCATGTATGCATTTTTCCATTTAATTGAAGTGTAATATTGAATTTATCATTTTCTGTATTTGTATTTCCTGTATGTATTTTATTAATTTCAAAAATCTCTTCCTCATTGCTAATATTGGAATCGGATGTGTCATACATTTGTAATTGTTTTTGTTCTTTGAAACATACTGATTCTACATGCCCCTTTAAGTTACAATTCCGGCAAAATAATTTATTTTTCAGTTGGCACTTGTAAGCTGTATGATTATTTTTTCCACATCTGTAACATTTTATTTTATCTTTGTTCAAATGGTCTGTATTTTTATTCTGATTTTTACTGTAATTCTTTTTCTTTAATGAAATTTTATTAATGTTAGTGTAATTTTCACTATCCATTTCTTTGGATTCAAATTTAGAGGTTTCTATAGCCATCGCTGTCTTAACAATATTATCAAAAGAAGTTGTAGGTGCTTCTTGCAAAAGTCTTTCTTTAATCTCTGAACTGCGTAACCCTCTAATAAATTGAACACGCAGATGTGTTTCAAATGTAGATTTCTTGCAGCTTCCACATACAAAGTTACATTTTCCACCAAGCGCTTTTAATGCTGATACATAATTAGAAAGAGATTCATGTTCTTGTTGTGTTCTGAGACAAAACTTGTGTTGTTGGGCAACTTCTCCGGGTTCCGGAGCTATATAATTCTTTAAAGTATCGATTAGAACTTCATATGTTTTGTTTTCTGGGGTATCTGGAGCAGTTAAATTCTTTAAAACTTGATAATATTTAGGCCCAATGCAATTTAGGAATAGCTGTAATTTGATGTTAGGATCAGAAACATTTTTCAATGTTATATAGTTTTGAAGACGCTGAATATAGCTTTCAAAAGTTTCATTTATTTCATCATAGGGCTGCAAGTTAATGCCACTCATGTTGGTGCTTTGCTTACCCTGACTTAGCAGTGATTGTTGTAAATTCGCCTGTTGTAATTGTAAGCCGCGCATGGTTTCGGCCATTTGTGCCAAAACTTGTGCCAGTTGATTTTCCATTTGGATATGTATGTTTGCTGAAAATGAAGATGGAAAAATTTGTGAAGCGGGCTATCATCACAGGACTGGGAGCCCCTGGATCATGGGAGTAAAGGGTTGTATGGAGCGCATGGGTACCGTACGTAATATTTTATCAACATTTATCCACGGCACTTTTCACAATCCTCGTCGCCAGTTTATTGTATATGTACCTGGAAATAAACTTCGTAATCGGCTGTACTTATTTTATTTATAACTCTTATATTAACACACTATTTTAACACTATTGTATTGTAACAATGCACAATGGAGAACGGGGAAAATATAATACATAACACTGGCTGTCAAACGTCATTATGTCAAATCCTTGTTGTCACTTGTCAGATTCTTGGCATAGAGTAAAGCATAGAGCAATAATTATTAGTGTTACCCTAACAGAATTAGTGACTAAAATATAAGTATGTCACCATGGCAACGTCCATCGCTATCCCGTGACCCGCGTCGCATAAACAATGGTCGCTCTTTATAGACAAATAATTTGCAATAAAATAAAATTACGACTATATTTAAAGATCTAAGCTATCCTGTCTCTCAAGTTGGAAAAAAGCACACATTAAAAAACAAAAAACTTTGAAATCGGTTAAGTAGTTTAGGAACCCATCGCGGACAAACATCGTGACAGGAGATTTATATATATTAGATTAGATAGGCACGCTCCCGTCGCGCCGCGCCGCAGCGGCCTGCCGGTATCGCCGCAAACGCTACCTACGTCCCGCAATTTTTAAATCTGTAATATTATCTTAGAAACTATTCATTTAAATCATATGCTGTAAAGGGCCATATAGATCTATATTAAATCAACAATGTATCTAAAGTGTTTAATTGAATAAGGATTAATACTGTATTGGTTAAAATCGCTTCGAAAATTAGCCATTATTTGTCGTAAAAAGTAAATGACAAAAAATGTAATAGTGGGATATCCATATGAGATAGACATATACCATCGCGGAGTTTTCTGTAGACCTTTTCGTTGTGTACAATACTTGGTACATTATTTTGATAAATCTCGTACGGTTCGGCCTGCGTTTGTAATGTAAGCGAAAAAAAATGAAATTATTTACGACATCACATTAGAAACCCCAATAATAACAGTATTTCGCCACTATTTAATGAATGTCATTATACTCTATAACCTTCCTCTTGAATCACTCTATTTATTAAAGTAAACCGCATCAAAATCCGTTGCGTAGTTCGGAAATCGGACCAGTAGTTCCTGAGATTAGCTCGTTCAAGTTAGGCCTTTCAAATAATTTTCCCCGTTTTTTCCACATTTTCCTCTATTTCTTCGCTCCTATTAGTCTTAACGTGATAAAATATAGCCTATAACCATCCTCGATAAATGGGCTATCTAACACTGAAAGAATCATCAAAATCCGTTACGTAGTTTTAAAGATTAAAGGGAACAAATGGACATGAGGGGAAAAAAAGTGACTTTGTTTTATAGTAAGTATAGATGTATAATATAAAATAAAGTCAATTTCTCGAGACAACTCAATAAATAATGTTGATATAGCGGGTGCTAGTAGCACCGGGACGGACTGCCCGCCAGGGCGACGGCGGCATGTCGGCCTGTCCGGGTAGACTGTCCCGGTCACTACAATTCTTTCTTCTCTTCTCTTCATTTTATTCTCCTTTCTTCATATTTTCTTCCGTGCCTCTAATGCCGTAAAATGCCGTTACTTATTCTATAGATCTAACTTAGTATTTAAACATAATTACTAAAAACTCTTCTGCTCAAATTTTGTTTATTTTAATTTATATTCTTAATCGAAAATGTCTTTAATTTTTTAAAAGACAAGCATTAAATACTTACCGTGTGTTACATCTACGACATTAATAAAGTTAAGCAAGGTAACGCAATCAAACGCTTCGCCGAGCAACGCTAGCTCACTACTTAATAATATAATGAGCGGTACTTAACATCAATTACTTCGGTATTTAAAAGTAACAAAACACTCATATGAGACATATTAATTGATGGAGCCCACAATTTTGTTGCAGAAATTCGTCTACGCGCGATAATCGAAAAATTTTCCGGTTCACAAAATTATCTTGTCTCGGAGAATACAAGTAGATATTACGTTTCTTACATCCGCTAAACGCGGTTCAGGGGCTCAGACGTCAAGATACAACAAGCACATATACTTTACTAGATGATGCCCGCAACTCCGTTGCGCCAAAATTTGTTTATCGCGCAGGAACCGTACATTTTCCCGGGACGCAAGGTATCTCCATCTCCATAGCAAAATCGGTTCAGCGGTTTGAGCGTGAAGAGACAGGCAGACAGACGGACAGACAGACAGACACACTTAAGTCGCATTTATAATATTAGTATGGATTATAATCTAACAGACTTTTTGTCTGCCCGCTGCCGTGACATTTATAAATTATAATATTAGCATTTAGCATCAATTATATCAAATATGTAAACAATATAGCAATAATTATTATGACATGCATAAAACAGTCTGACGAATAGGTGCTGAGAGCATTGTTAAGATATTCTGTATATTGATTTACAGCTTTTTGACGGTCAGTATAAAATAATATTAAAAAATACTACCTGACCCAGCAAATATTGTTTTACCATATAAATTATTTCTAGTATAAATATAAAAAGTAGATAATTAGGCCCAACGAATACAAAATTTAATTAAAATTTTGCTCATCCGTTTTGCAGGAGTTCGCACACTAGCACTGTGACACGAGAATTTTATGTATATTAGATAGTATTTAGTAAGTACACGGTTCTGAATACAGTATAACGTACAATACAAAACGAAATTAGCTGGCTCAACTAGTAGACAATAGAAAAGAATCAAGAAACTGACCGATCCCGTGTCAGCGAGATGCGGCGCGCCGTCGTCGTGGCGGCCCTGCAGGTAGTACGTCATCAGCTGACCCTTGCCCTTCACCGCCACCAGCCCGCGCTGCTCGAAGTAGTACCCGAACTGCTCCAGGATGTGACACGTCTCCTCTGTCACCTAAAGAGGAAAGGAAAGATTCGTAAAGTTTTGAGGCATCGTCTTCACACACAATCCACAGACCACAGGTAAAGAATCTAGGTACAGACAGTAATTTTGAGATTGATTTTAGAAATTAAAAATCTACGAGATTTGACACTAAGGCTGCCTTCACACTAGCATTTGACCAGCGTAGGCGTTCGATGAACGTATGCGCAGCGCCGACGCCGCTACAACGCGGCGCGTACGTCGCGTTGTCGCCGCTTCTCTACTGGAACAATCAGTACGCTGCGCTAGCGCCGCGTGTGTGCGACGTATGCGCCGCGTTACTGCGGTGTCATGTAATGTACCCCTGTGCATTGATTCTTTCATTCGTAGACAAGCGCCCGGAGTAATACGATGTGAAATGAGTTCAACAACAGAAAGTACTTTTGACATCGAAAATCGAAATGATTGTACATGACACCGCAGAAACGCGGCGTATACGTCGCGCACACTCGGCGCTAGCTCAGTGTAAATTACCGTGGTTCGCGGTGGTCAACTTGGGTCTTGTAGGGTTAATTAATACACAGTAGATCAATTAACACTCGATATATTTAGATATTATCTTCACAATTCTCTTACAGCTATATAAAAATCTGTCGTACAAGCGATAGCGCGATCTAGGAGCGCCTCAGCGCCATCTATTGAATACATCATGTAACTAAAACTATATGAATAACATTCGGGCAAGTGATATCGAGATCTAGGAGTATCTTAGCGCCATCTAGTGAACACAATATGAAACTAATTTCTTATACAATATAAATTGGCACTAACATACCGCCCACCAAGGACATATTGATAGATGTCCTTTAATATGAAAAAAAAACATTGAGCAATTACAAAGGTTAACATTTCACACTGTAACCGGCAATAAAATTAATTTTGATGCCGGACGTTTAAAAATAGAATTCCCAGTGCGTATCGAGACAACACGCGTAATTCCATCCGGTCCAGAATGCTTTTGCTCTACTTTACCCATTAGCCACTTGCCAGGTGCCATATCATCCTCCTTAACCAATACGACGTCTCCCACAGCTGGCTCAGGAGTTCTGTAACTCCATTTATAGCGTTGCAGAAATTGATTAAGATAGTCCTGAGACCAACGCCGCCAAAAATCTTGCATCATGCGTTGGCTTAGTTGCCATCGCTTTAGAGACGTTATATTAGACTTCTCGTAATTAAAATCGGGAACCACAACTAACGGTTCTCCAATCAAGAAATGACCTGGTGTTAGTATGGTAAGCTTGTCCTGGTCCTCAATATATGATAAAGGCCTCGAATTGAGACAGCTCTCAATCTGGGCGAGTACCGTAATCATCTCTTCAAATGTAAGCGTAGAATTTCCTATCACCCGCTTGAGATGATACTTAGTGGACTTTATTCCTGCCTCCCAAAGTCCCCCAAAATTTGGCGCGCGTGGTGGAATGAAATGCCACTCTGTGCCACAATTGGCTAGTTCTTCTGCTAGTTCGGGATGGCATGTCCCTTTTTCGTAGTCAAACAAATGTGACAACTCCCGAGCGGCTCCTACGAAATTAGTACCGTTGTCACTGTGTAATTCAGCACAGCGACCACGTCGAGCCACAAATCGCTTAAAAGCTGACAAAAATCCTTGAGTGGACATGTCACTAACGGCTTCCAAATGCACCGCTCTAGTGGCCATGCATATAAACAAAGCAATGTATCCTTTATAAGATTTGTTACCTCGGCCCTTTGATACTCTGATGCGTATGGGGCCAGCATAATCCACTCCACTACTTAAGAAAGGTTTACTAGGCGTCACACGGGAAATTGGTAACTGTCCCATCAGTTGTGTCGTTGCTCTTGCTGCGTATCTAATGCATTTTACACATCCTCGCACAAACTTTTTGCAGAGCAACTTAACCGCAATGATCCAATATTTGGACCTTAAATAAGTAACCATTATTTGTGGACCTCCATGCATAGTTTTCTTGTGGGCGTCATCTATTAAAAGGTTAGTTATAAAAGAATTTTTAGCTATTAAGATAGGATGTACCCTGTCATAATCCAATTTTGATAATCCTAATCTGCCTCCGACTCTTATAATTCCTTTATCATCCAAAAATATATTCAACGCCTTTAAACTACTGCTTTTAATTTCTTTTTTATTTTTCAGATCCTTTAATTCATCTTCAAACCCTTCTTCTTGGCTTCTTTTTATACTAATTTCCAAAATACTTTCTAATTCTTCTCTTGACAAATACTGCTTATCTATTTCACATCTATTGACTCTTTGTTTTCTTATGTTATTTGCAAATCTACGACAATAGGCTAATACTCTGACCATCTTGTTCAGCGAAGAGAACTTATTCCAAAACGAAACATCAAATGTTATAGTATGCGATTTAATTTCTTCTAAATTTGTTATAAGATATTTTGGCCTTTTATAATCTATAATTTGATCCCTAAGAAAGGCCGGACCATCCCACCATAAAGTAGTGCACTCTAATTCTGAAGGGAGAAGGCCACGAGAAGCGCAATCTGCCGCATTTAGTTTGGATGGTACGTGGGACCAATGATGCGAATCTAATGTGGTCAATATATCTGAAACTCGGTTGGCCACAAAAGTTTTCCAACGGCTCGGGTGACCATTCATCCAGGCTAAAACCACTTCGCTATCTGTCCAAGCATGCCAGTCTACCTTTGGTATCTCCAAAACTTCACCAACTTCTCGAATTAATTTCGCGAGCAACGTCGCTCCACACAATTCTAATCTAGGAATTGAGACTTGTTTTATGGGTGCTACCTTCGTTTTAGAAGTGATTAAACATATATTTATGTGACCCATTGTGTCAACTACTCTGAGATAAACCACTGCTGAGTACGCCATTTTAGAAGCGTCCGAAAACCCGTGCAGCTCTAATTTCACCGTGTTCGAGCTAGTGTGTGACCAACGTGGAATTCTTATTCGAGTCAACGATGCCAAATCAGTATAGTAAGTATTCCATTCTTTTAACAATGTACTTGGAATTGGTTCATCCCATTCTAAGCCAGCTAACCACAATTTTTGAATGAATATTTTGGCTAGTACTATGGTTGGGGCTAACCAACCCATTGGATCAAATAATCTTGAAATATTTGATATAATTTTTCTTTTTGTTACAGGTCCTGCTTTCGGCGTGAGATCCAGGGAGTATTGGAAAACATCATCGTTGGAGTTCCAGGTAAGTCCCAGTATTTTAGTTACATCGTCCATTTTTATTTTTAATATTTTATCAGTTCCCTTCTCACTTTTTATTTTATTTAATAATTCTTTACTGTTACTGTTCCACTTTTGTAATTGAAACCCCCCTTTTCCTAATACTTTACTAATTTCTGTATATATTTTAAATGCTTCTTCTATAGTTTCAGCCCCGCACATAAGGTCATCGATGTAGAAGTCCTTCATGATTATGTCTTTGATATATTCCTTTCCTTGACATTCATCTCTAGCTACTTGTTGCAGCGCTCTAACTGCCAGGTATGGTGCCGATGCAGTACCAAAAGTAACGGTAAGTAATTCATATTTTTCAATTGTGTCTTTTTCTCTCCACAGGATTCTCTGTAAGTGTGTATCGTCCCGATTTACTAATACTTGTCGATACATTTTGATTATATCACTTGTAAGACATATTTTGTGTCTTCTCCATCTAATAAGAATATGCCGAAGTTCCATTTGTAAAGTAACTAAGTTCCACTAATAAATTGTCATTTAACGACATCCCATTTGAACCTTTACAGGACGCATCAAATACCACTCGGACTTTGGTAGTATCCTTTTCTTCCCTAAGAACGGCATGGTGAGGTAAGTAGACTGCCTTTTTATTATTTACTGTATCTTCAGTCACTTTCTCTATATGTTTCAAATCTATATATTCTTCTATAACGTTTTTGTAATCTTTTTTCAATTTAGGATTTTTCGTTAATCTTAATTCTAAACTTTTCAGCCTTTTTTCAGCAATAGTTTCGGAATCACCTACATTAGAAAGAACATTGTTATCACTCACAGGTAATCTCACGATATATCTGCCTTCTTCATTTCGCGTTGTAGAAGAGGCAAATACTCTTTCACATTAAAGCTCTTCATCCGTCATTATTCGATTTATTCCAGCAGGCTCGGCTTCCATTTCCCAAAACCTTCGCAGCAACTCATCATCTCGGACGGTAGTATGCATAGCCGTAATATGCGAGTAAGTATTACATGAATCAATTTCGACTAGTCCAGACAATACCCAGCCAAACATTGTTTCCTGTGCCAATAACGTATTGCTTGTATTTTTTTTAATTCCTTCTTGAATAGCTTGGCTAAATACTTCAGCACCCAGTAAAATATCTATCTTACTGGGTCTGAAGTACTCAGGATCCGCTAATTGATCTTCTTTCAGATCCACCCATTCCACACGAGCCACTTTCACAGCTGGTAGCAGGGCTGTGATTGAAGTTAAAACATGGGTGTTTATTTTTAACTGGAATTGTGGGTTCAGCCTTGATTTGATTTTAAGTGCTACCATCGACGTTGTTGTGACATTTTTACTGCCGCCCACCCCGAAAACCGTGCGTTTAGAAGGCGTTTTCTTCAAACCTAAGTATTGGACCATAGACTCCGTTATGAAAGAATCCTGGGAGCCTTGATCCAGCAATGCTCTTATCATCCGATAGTGTCCTGTTTTTGACTCGGCTTCTACTAGCGCTGTAGTTAGCAAAACAGTTTTCTTTCTATTATCAATTGAATGACATGACACTATTGGACTCACTGCAGACGCTTCTTCTTGGGCGCTTGAAATGGCATTGTCTCCGCGAATATCATGTATTAATGTGTGATGACGACGTTTGCACTCCTGGCACCTGGCATTACTCTTACAAGATTTTACTGAGTGATTAGAGGCCAGACATCTAAAGCATAAACCCTTACCCTGAACGAAATTACGCCTGCTACCGATAGATTCTTTAACAAATTTCGGACAGTACTGGATTTTGTGATTATTATCAGAACAATATACACAGAATACATTCAATTTATCTTTGAACACATGAAAAGATTGAGTGTGCTTTGGTTTTCTATCTGGTTTTTCATCCAAATTTTCTAATCCTCTAAATCTACCAGTTAAAAAATCACAAAAATAGTCAAATGTTGGTAAATCATCACCTTGTTCTGATGACAATTGTAATTCCCAAGCCTTTTTTGTATCTTTATCTAATTTAGCACTTACTATATAAATAATAATTACGTCCCAAGATGACGTGTCTATCCCTATATTTTTAATTGATTGCAAACAATCACGAGTTACATTTAATAATTTCTTAATCTCAAAGGCCGACTCAGTAGTTAAAGATTTTTGACTAAATAAACGTTTTAATGCTCCGTTTGCTAAAAATCGTTTGTTGTCATACATGGATTCTAATTTTTTCCAACAGACCATATAATTATCAGACGACACATTACAATTTCTTAATAATTGTTCAGCTTCTCCAGTCAAATATCCCTTGAGGTAATACAATTTTTGTGCATCGTCTAATTTACAATTTTTATGTATTAATCCAACAAATAAATCTTTAAAAGTCTGCCATTCGGTGTATTTACCAGTAAACACAGGAATTTTGACCTCCGGCAATTTGAAATTATTAACTTCCTTTTGACCAGTTTCTATCTTATCATTTGAATCGCTACATAATTTGCTACTATTCAAAGCCTCTTTAAGTTGACTTTTAAATTCAATATAAAACTCCTCAACTTCATCGTAAACACCACCTTTATAATAATTAGAACTTTGTAAATCTGACTTTTTTATCTGGCTAATTATTTTAATATGTGTTTCATGAAATAATTCCCACAGTTGCTCTAATCGTTCTATACGCGTTTCAATATGAATTGAAGTAAGACGTTCTTTAGGACATTTTTTAAAGTTAGACTTTGCCTTAACAATTTTAGCCTTTAACTCTTCTTGAATATCATTAAATGCCTCCATTTCTAATTTTAAACAAACGTATATTGAGCAAAGTAGAATTTATTTCTAATTTGTAATTAAATCTAAAGTTAATATTAATTCTAAGTTCAAACAATGAAATTAAAGACTACAAATGTTCTTATTCTTCTGAGCTTTAGACTATGTTCCTCGTTGTTTTCACAAAATAATTACAAGTCCACGCTTCGAAGTTCAATTTCCACTGAACTTTTTTGAAGACGAAACTTGTGCACACTGCACTACATAAACATTTGAACGTACTCACGGTTTCACTTCACTCACTGAACTTCTTGGTGACGTCACTCGTCACTGTACTCGGCGCCGTTACCAGGTAAACACCGTACCCAGTACTGCTGCTGCTCTTGACCCTCGCGTCGTTGCTGCGGATGTCTCCCCACCAGTCCAGTCCAGTCAAGCTGCACCACGCTCCAACTGGCTGCTTCTCACTCTGCTTGGCTGCTCCTCCAGGATACCTCTCACCTGGTACCCCACTTGAAGGGGCTGCTCTGGACAGCGATCCACTGCCCAGTAATTTTGACGCGTAGGGTGGTATGGTCACTACCACCGACGACCACTTATACACTCGCGGACTATACGCGACCGTATCCGACTCGACCAAGGACCATGTAAATTACCGTGGTTCGCGGTGGTCAACTTGGGTCTTGTAGGGTTAATTAATACACAGTAGATCAATTAACACTCGATATATTTAGATATTATCTTCACAATTCTCTTACAGCTATATAAAAATCTGTCGTACAAGCGATAGCGCGATCTAGGAGCGCCTCAGCGCCATCTATTGAATACATCATGTAACTAAAACTATATGAATAACATTCGGGCAAGTGATATCGAGATCTAGGAGTATCTTAGCGCCATCTAGTGAACACAATATGAAACTAATTTCTTATACAATATAAATTGGCACTAACACTCAGCGTACTGATTGTTCCAGTAGAGAAGCGGCGACAACGCGACGTACGCGCCGCGTTGTAGCGGCGTCTGCGCTGCGCATACGTCCATCGAACGCCTACGCTCGATAAACGCTAGTGTGAAGGCAGCCTAATTGTAAGTTGTAAGCATCTTAAGGATCAGTTTTCACCCTTCGTTTCCACCTTTAGAACCTGGGTACTGGATAACTTGAATTCAATAATTTCGATAAGCAGCAGAAATCATAACTATGTAGGATTTGACATAAGGCATCGCAAGCGCAATGTATTTCACATAGCGACGCGTGACGTCAAGTCCCATACTTTTGATCAGCAAGAACGTTGTATTGTAGTTGAATGCACGAATATTTTTATAGAGAACAAAAGTAAATATATTTAACAAATAGAAAAGTAAAATTTCTATTTGACGTAACTTATTAAGACCAATTACCATCTAATTACACGTAAAACATTAATTAATTAGTTACATTCTCAGGCGGTGACGCACATGGCTTTATTACAAAAGACAATAAATAGCTGTTGCTTTCTAAGTAATCACAATGCAATATGCCTATCGAACATATGAGCAGGTTTACTCAATAGCAATAAATCTTTGCCTCAAGCGACGGCGACCGACAAAAAATCAAATAAAATGCCACTTTATGACCTAGGTCCTAGGCTATAGGTTTCATTTTGCCCTGCGCCACTACAAAGCAGCGGCGTAGGCGGCATGTATCGTTAGAGCTAGACCAATGTCGGTAGAAAATGAAACCTATAGCCTAGGTCAGGGATTCCCAAACTATGCGCCGCGACGCCCTGATGAGCCGTGGAAAGGCTATTTAGTATTTACCTGCTTAACCTAACTATAATCATTAAAGGTATTTATTTATGTATCTTTTTCTAATAGCTAGGTACTAGGTAGAGTAGGGCGCGGCGCCGCGACAAAATATTTTACGTGTAACTGCGCCGCAGGCTGAAAAAGATTGGGAACCCCTGGCCTAGGTCATAAAGTGCCATTTTATTTGAATTTTTGTTGGTCGCGGTCGCTTGTCGCAAACATCGATAAAAAATAAAAATAAATCTTCGTTACCCAGTAATTATCCGTACTAACTTCTTCTAAGTAATGTTCTTATGAAAATTAAAATATTGTCTAACCTTACTCATACAAAAATTTATTATTTACATAATAATATTGATAAATGATTACATTCATGAAATGTTATTTACTGAGATTGTGTAACAAACAACACACACCTGATTAAATTGTCAAAATTTAATTAAAATACATAAAACATTTACAAATCCTTCATTATTCGCTTATTGCTGTCTGATGTCTTGACAAATTTTAAGGGTCCGTATACGAAATTTGCCGATTTCGCTGATTTAACAGACGTGATTTTACAGTTAAAATAGAGTATTTCTATAAGTTTTAATGCACAACATGTAAGATCATTTCAATTATAATCTAATATTGGAGCTAGATTTTTTTAAAGTATTTTTCAATAATCCAACTCAAACCCGCGACAGTTTTGTGATTTTTGCTGTAAAAGGTTTAGAATATCACCTTTTTATGGATTGTATTGACGTCTTAACGGTATGAAAAAAATACAATGTACTGTTGAGAAAGTCGTCTATAAAATGTTGGAATTACTTTTTACAAATTTAATATGAAATAGTTGAGTAAAAAAAATATATGTACCTCGGCAAAATTTTAGAGAAAATGGGCAAAGAATTGCTGTTAATTTCGGCAACTTGGAGCTGTAATTCACAAAAAAAAAACGACAGAAATAATCTATAGATAAAATTCTATCCAATTCGAAAAAAAAGAAAAAAAAACAAATTGTGCCAAAAAACACGATTCAAAACAACCTAAATCTCACATTATATTACTCGCCGCAAGGTTCGAGTCGGCTTTCCGCGCTTAAATATATTTTAAATCTAATAATTAATATATATTTTTTTAAGTTTAATAAGGGGAAAAAACCTAATAATATTTCTGTAGCGAACCTTTGCAATTTCGTATTCATCGGCAAAATTTCGTATACGGACTCTTAAAAATGTAATAAGAAGTAACTATAGGTATGCAGCAAAAGTCAAAACCATGGGGAGCGTAATGAGTTAAAACTTAAAATATGAGTGTATAGGCACTAATGTTTCTAACAGTTTGGACCCCTTGGAATTACGCCGAGATGTAGCTTCACTCTGCATCCTCTATCGGTTGTATCGCGGGGAGTGCTCTGAGGAATTGTTCGGAATCATACCACCTGCAACTTTTCGCCATCGTCCCACGCGAAAAACATACCATCCTCATCACCTTGATGAGTGGCAGTCTTCCACAGTGCGTTTTTCGCGTAACTTTCTGCCGCGCACTGTAAAACTCTGGAGCGAACTGTCACCAGCAGTATTTCCGGACCTATAGGACCTGCAAACCTTCAAGAAAAGAGCGTATTCCCTCTTAAAAGGCCCGCAACGCACCTGCAGCTTTTCTGATGTTGCGAGTGTCCATGGGCGACGGTAGTTGCTTACCATCAAGTGACCCGTTTCCTCGTTTGCCCCCTTATTTAATTAAAAAAAAATAGCACGAAGATCATTATTATTATACACGTATTATACGGTTTTCAATGCTCTATTTTTTTTCCTCTAGGCTCTATCAGCACTGCCATTTGACAAATATGAATGTTGAATCTATACAGGGTGTAACGAAACTAAGTGATAATATTTTAGTTAGAGTGTGAATGGGGAAAGTCGTGACGCTGGGGCGCTTGCCCATACAAATCACAAAAAATTGGTCTTTCAGCGTTGCTACTTTCACAGTGAACTCTTTACAAGGAACACATGTGACCTATTTGGACCTATCACTATGTTTTGTAAACGGTACGACCGACGATCAATTTTATTGTGCTATATCACGTATTGTGCAATGTTATTGACCGTTTAGGGTTGATATTAACGCGCCCGCCTTTCAATCTTATTGTCAAATAAATTGTTCAATGTTCAATGATATTGCACAATAAAATTGATCATCTAAAGGCCCACTGACATTCTGTGTATTTAGTCCGTCGATACCTGTATGCATCCCGCCTTGCCGGTGCTCTCCATGCGCGAGGCGACGTTGACGGTGTTGCCCCATATGTCGTAGTGCGGCTTCATGGCGCCGATCACGCCGGCGGTGATGGGCCCGTGGTTGACGCCCATGCGCAGCACGAAGTGGTTGAACGACTGCTCGTTGATCGCCGCCAGCACGCGCTGCAGCTCCAGCGCGAACTCCACCAGCCGCGCCAGGTGCGCCCACCGCACCAGCGTGCCGTCCGATGGCTGGAAATATAGGAGACTAGATGACGCCCGCAACTCCGTTATATATTCGTTATTATCGCAAATATAGTATCGCAAATATTCGTTTATCGCGCGGGAACCGTACATTTTTTCGGGATAAAAAGTATCCTATGTCCTTTCCCGGGACTCAAAGTATCTCCATACCAAATTTCAGCAAAATCGGTCCAGCAGTTTGAGCGTGAATAGGTAACAGACAAACAGACAGACAGCCAGACAGCCAGACAGCCAGACAGACGGACAGACGGACAGACAGACAGACACACTTTCGCATTTATAATATTAGTATGGAAGTATGGAAGTATGGAAGTATGGATAATTGGATATGGATATTCTTAGGGCCTGTTTCACCACTTTCTGATAAAGTGCCGAATAGGTTATTCACAGCTTTTTTGACTGATTATCCATACTTTACCTGTCAAGTTAATTGGTGGATAGCCTATTCGGCACTTATCAGGAAGTGGTGAAACAGACCCTTACTTAGAGTCAATTTGTACTAGCGCAGAGTCGAAGCGCATCGAATTACCACAACCGAACACAACAAAAACCTTAACTCCAGAGCGTAACGCACACATTACTTCTGAGATTTTAAGAAGACGCACGCATCCATCGCGCTAGTATAAATTGACCCTTAAACACTCGACTTAGCATGGCGATCTCAAGAATAATCTTCGCAGAATTAGACAAAGTACATGTTGCGAATGAATCAAAGACCACCGCCGTAATGCAAGAGCTTTCAGCGGTTACAAAATATAAAATCCTAAAGGTACAATTCCGTGCATCGCGACAATAGTCATTGTATGAAAATGTATGGCACGCGGCCGTGTCATATAACTTTGACACGGTCGCGTGGGGCCCGCGACAGACGCGAGTGGCCGACGACAGTCGTAGGCCCCGCGCGGCGCGGCCGTCAAGACAGGTATGATTCAAGACACGGCCGCGCGCGGCTTACGACAGTCGTCGGCCGCGCGCGTCTGTCGCGGGCCTCGGAAGCGGTGCCATACGTTTTCATACAATGACTATTGTTGCGAGCGGCCGACGACAGTCGTAGGCCGCGCGCGTCTTACGATTGTCGCGATGCACGGAATTGTACCTTTACTTAATTAGTATTGAGTAAAGATACAATTAATAGTTTAATGCGAACGTGTCTATCAGCTGCCTGTTAACTCGTCACGTTTAAACGGCTGAACCGATTTAGATGAAAATTGGTACAGGGATATTTTGAGAGACTGGACATAGGATAGTTTTTGTTGCGAAAAATGTGAATTTACCGCGTTAAAAGAATTTTAGCGCAACGGATTAGTGGGTGTTTGAATAATAATATTTTTTTCTTAAAATTACTAAAAAATTTTAACCACCTTGGATGCGGAAGATGTCGCATTATAGTAACGTCAGATACAAAGTCAATAAAATATTTTTTTTATAGATTCGTTTAATTTATTAACATATTCTTTAACATTTTACAAAAGGTCACAAATCAATGTCAAATTCCATTCTGAATTGCTTTCTAAAGACAAAGCATCCTAATTCACCGGCGCGGCGCCGCTGTTCCGAGTGTCACGACTAGGCCTTAGCATTTTACACCGAAAATGTTATTTATAGTCAAAGGTCGCTCGTAGTAATAGGAATAAAATATATTGTTGCAAGCAGGTATCACATATTGGTCAATATTCAGTTTAGTGGAAAGAAATAGCCTTGGAGAAATTGACAATAATAAGTAATAAATAGGTATTATATTTTATAAGTCATCAAAGATGCTTACCTGCATTTGTCGAGTGGGATTTAGGCCGGACGCAGCCATGTACGTGGAACTGATGGTTTTGATTTTTATGATGTCTTTACTGAACTTAGCGTCTTCCAGCAGCTGCGAAACGTAAACAAAGAAAATATACTGTCAGTCGTAAAGCTCCTGGCACGTGCGAGAGAAAAGTAATGATACTCGAGCGAAGTACACTTCGGCGAACTAAAAATATACGACGTGTTTATTTAGCAGTTAATACATTTGCATTGCGAAAATTAGACTTCACACGCCGTAAAAGCCGCGCTACTACTCGTGATGTAGGTATTCGTAACGCAAACACTCGTATATCTTCGTCTGCACGCGGATTGCGGTCGAAACGAAAGCAGATACTCACGAGATCGAAGTCCGATATAACTTCATTGAGAAATCGTAAACATTCTAGGCCTTGGTTGTTGACCGTTTCTTCCGAATAGAACTCTGTAAATATAAAGCGAACCGGAATTAGAAAAGGCAGGAAACTGCCAATTAGTGGGCCCGCTACCTGATGACCGTCGATTTAGATAAATGTGAGGACTTGTACGAAAGTTAAAAAAAAACAAGTGTCAAAATTGTTTTCCTAATTGCTTAGTATACGTTTGTAGTGCTTCTTATGTTCTTACACTTTAATATAAAGGTAGTGAGCATTTATAATAATTTATAATTACAATAATTAATCTAAAGTAATAGGTACTAATAAAATAAACTGGCTATGAGATAAGTTTTTTTTTAATTAAATAAGGGGGCAAACGAGCAAACGGGTCACCTGATGGTATGCAACTACCGTCGCCCATGGACACTCGCAACGTCAGAAGAGCTACAGGTGCGTTGCCGGCCTTTTAAGAGGGAATACGCTCTTTTCTTGAAGGTTTGCAGGTCGTATAGGTCCGGAAAAACTGCTGGTGACAGTTCGTTCCAGAGTTTTACAGTGCGCGGCAGAAAGTTACGCGAAAAACACACTGTGGAAGACTGCCACACATCAAGGTGATGAGGATGGAATGTTTTTCGCGTGGGACGATGGCGAAAAGTTGCAGGTGGTATGATTCCGAACAATTCCTCAGAGCACTCCCCGTGATACAACCTATAGAGGATGCAGAGTGAAGCTACATCTCGGCGTAATTCCAAGGGACCCAAGCTGTTTGAAACACTATGGCAGTCAACAATTCGAGCGGCTCTTCGTTGGATACGATCCAGAGGGAGCAGTTGGTATTTTGGCGCCCCTGCCCAGAGATGAGAACAATATTCCATATGAGGCCGAACCTGCGCCTTGTAGAGTTGTAGGCGTTGGTCCGGACTGAAGTACTGTCTCGCTCTGTTAAGAACACCAAGCTTCTTCAAGGCTAATTTGGCCTTACCCTCTAGATGATATCGGAACTGGACTTCGCTCGATATGTTGACGCCAAGTATCTCAATGCTAGGGGAGATGGTTAAAGATGTGCCCTCGAAACGAGGACATACGACCATTGGTGACTTTTTAGTGGTGAACGCGCAGACATTGTGTCTTGGCGGGGTTGAATTGGACCAAGTTACGTCTACCCCATTAAGAGACCTTCTCCAATGAATTCTCCACCTTAGACACAAGTTCGTTTCGACCCTCAGTGACATTTTGCCGAGAAATATTGGGGGAGCCGGTATATACAGCATCACCTGTACTGTCATCCGCATAGCAATGAATGCCGCTGGTCTGCAACATGTCATTGATATGCAGTAAGAATAGAGAAGCGATAGCACGCAGCCCTGAGGGACACCAGCATCAACAGACTGAGTTTCCGAGCATTCGCCGTCAACTACGACTTTTATGCTTCTGTCTGCTAAGAAACCAGTGTAGTGCAGTGCAGTGTAGTAAGTGCATTTCAGCAAAATTCTATTTTTCTATTCTATCAGGAGCGCTTTTATTAGGTACCGATTAATTAGAACTCTATCTTTGCAGGAAATCTATAAGGACGTGAAAGTGCAGCTGCACTATCCCGTAAAAGGACCCTTTTTCTACCCCATCCATCCCACCATCTCCCCTCTAGAAAATATGGTATATCCTATCAGAGAAGCTGACTCAGAGGCAGATGGCAGGCAAATTCGAATGGTACTATCAGAGAAGTTGATTCCTAGGCAGATAGCGGACCTAAGTAATTTGGTCGCGTTAAAGCGCAATACACACTGAGCCCACCGGGCCGCCGACATTTGTCGGCGACACAACCCGGCGGCCTGTATGAAAATAATGATGTCGGCAACATGCGCCCGCGCGTGTTACCCGCCGACATGTTGGCGGCTTGGGTCGCCTGCGCTCAGTTGCCCGGCGACACAACCTTATAGACACGCGGCATCACCATCACTGACCAATCACTGACTGCCAATTAAATTTCTCATCTCAAGCCGCCGACATGCCGCCGACAAAATTTTTCGACTTGTAATAAGTGAAGCCGCCAACTAGGCCGCCGACAAAAAGTTGCCGACATAATTATGTCGGCAGCCCGGCGGGCTCAGTGTGTGTTGCGCTTAAGTCAAACCCATCCGACCGATCACAACTAACATTAAATTGACATAAGCCGATCAAATGACGTAGGTCCGTCAACTGCCTAGGAATCACTTTCCTCGGTGGTACAACTACGATACGGTGGTTTCAATTTGTCGATGGGTACGTATACACACCCGTGAAGTTGGGCATGGAGGCGAAGAGCACGCCGACCTCGGCGTAGCTCTGGCTGTAGAGGTGTCGGTGTCGGTGGCGCGCGCCCATGAAGTGTGTGGCGACGTGCGGCGGCAGCACGTTGTGCACGAGCGCCTGGTTGCGCCGGCGCAGCTCCAGCGCCTGCTCCGCCTGCACGCGCATGCGCCCGCTGCGCGAGTGCGCCGCCCGCTCCAGACCAGAACTCTGCATTCAAATAAAAAAATACGTGTGGCACCAGCTCTGGATTTATGTATAGGCAGTATAGGCCATGGCCTATGGGCGGTAGCGTTCTATGGCGTCCTAGGCGGGGCGGCAGCGTCCTGGGATGGCGGCAGAAATCGTACATAGTAGGGGCGACACAATTAAAGTGGCTATACCTACTCATAAAAAACATAAATCCGGCCCTGTGTGGCACTCGGAGACTGCCGCAGTAAAGCATTTTTTTATAAACTTATGCAATTATAATTTGCATGCGTCTAGACTCTAGTCGCACACAAATACCGTGCTGAAGCCGCACCGACAAAGGAGCGGAACGGCGCACCGCTGTGCCGGAGTGGGGGTGTGTTAGGTTTTTTTCGTTACGGAATTTCTTGATTCAGTCGCCGCGCTCAAAGCTCACTATGCAATAGCTTAAAACGTTTATCCTGCCACCATCAAATGTTTACGATGTTTTACTATGTTTTGTCATTATATTTACTTCAGCTACCTCTAGCGTCAAATCTACTGGGAGTACTCAAGCGGGTGATGGACGGGCGAGTGAGACCTTAGTATTTACAAATTACTTTTATTTGAAACACACGCCAATAGATCGACAATATAATATAAATAAATAATAACTACATATTCCACGTTTTAATTTTTTTAGGTCAATTTTGAACTAAGATAATAAAAAAATAGGATTTTGGTGCGATCTCGGCAACGCGGCAAATGTATGGTCAAGGTCGTTTGCTCGGGGGATGGCCTTAATCGACAACGCTAGAAAAGATAAATTCCTGTAAAAAATCTTAGAAACTGGGCAGTAGAAACTTACGTATCTGTCATAAATAAGCAGCGTGATGACGATGACGAGCAGCATTATGATGTGCCGTCGCGTGTGCAGCGTCGCTCTAAAAACAGACAATAAAACTTTACTACTGAAAAAAAAATAGTTTCTGCAATCTTTAAATGTAATTAATTCAAAATTATGAAATAAGCCCCATACATTATCTGTCAAACTCTTCATTAAAATGAAGGTTAATAATAATTAAATGACTCTGAGTACGGCGGTAAGTCACGATTAACTAACTTCGATGCGAAATAGTCGCGTACCGATTGGTAATGTTAATTGTTGTCGCTGTGAATTGTGGAAACACTGGAGTGAAGAAATCCTAAGGGCGACATTTCCCGTATATAAATTACATAAGGTAATTACTTTATGTAGAGACGAATCCGTCTTTACACCAAAGTAACCCATGGATGTAACAAAACAAAGTGATAATACTTTAGGGTGTGAATGGGTCCCCTATATAGAATTCGCTGTGAAAGTAGCAGTCATGAAAAGGTACCTTTTTAGGGTTCCGTAGTCAGCAAGGAACCCTTATAGTTTCGGTCTGCCCGTCCGTCTGTCTGTCCGTCTGTCTGTCCGTCTGTATGTCTGTCCGCGGTTTTGCTCAGAGACTAGACCTACAAAGCTGTAATTTAGCTTGAATGCACATATTAATGATGCCAATAAAATGGTATATGAAATCTTAAAAAAATATTTTTTATGGTACTTTCCCTACACATCAAGCGGGGACGAATTTTTTTCGCGTCTACCCCATCGTGTGGGGTGTCGTTGGAAAGGTTTTTTAAAAATATTATGAGTATTCATAGATCATTTTCCGGTTAACGGTTTCTTCTGGAAATGTGAAAAAATTCACGGGAGTAGGAAATATGCTCAATTTAAAAGGAAAACTATCACGGGAAGACTTCATAAGTTATTGAGTAATAGTCGAGAACTAAAAAAATGTATTCGGCGAAGTATAAAGGAACTTTTTGTTCTAATTCCTTTGAAAGAAACTGAGATGATGTTGTTAGTAGTGTAAAACACGTTATAAATGTACATTCACTGACCATACAAACATTAAAAAAAACTAGCGGTACTACGGAACCCTATATTGCGCGTGGCCCGACACGTACTTGGCCGGTTTTTATTTTTATTTCTTATGGGATAATCCGTGACACTTGGGCGCTTGCGCATACAAATCACTAAATTGATCTTTCAGCGCTGCTACTAATTACTATTACAGTCAACTCTATACAAGGGTCACATAATATTATATACATACCCTTTTTTTTTTTTTTTTTTATTACGCAGGGGAAACCCATCATGGGTGCCCCGGGTTGGGTACCCCGGGGGTATGTGAGACTTCTACTCACTAAAACCACCTGCGGTTAGCCTTCAGCCGTATAACGGAGGGATGTCCCGGATCTAACAAACACGAGACTCCCTCCACGACCGGCCGGTCTACCTCGGGACCGGACTTCCACCAAAAGTAAGGGAATGCTTAGGCAAACTAAAGCGTTCCCCTCGGCCCCGGGACTGGCTAAGCCGGGGAGGTTCCCATCCTCTCCCGGAGCCCCGTTAGACGAGAGTTAGGAGGTTCGCATAGCGTCGCCTCCGCACTCCCGTCCTACGCCGGCGGAGCGGCAGAGAGGTGGGATCGTTCTCTCTGTCCCGCTCCGTGGCCTCTTTCTGCGATATAACAAATTCGCAGAAAGAGACCGCCGCCTGCCAGGCCTCATCGCTCTCGAGCATGCAGCGCACCATGCTCGGGAGCGAGAGGTCCCCGCCTAGTACTGCCACCAGATC
This sequence comes from Lysandra bellargus, assembly GCA_905333045.1. Lineage (NCBI taxonomy): Eukaryota > Metazoa > Arthropoda > Insecta > Lepidoptera > Lycaenidae > Lysandra > Lysandra bellargus. The sequence continues at coordinate 8,072,306 of HG995349.1, forward strand.
GTGGCGCTGTACGGCCCAACGATCGCACACCTCAAGGGTGTGCTGGGCCGTGTCCTCCGCAGCGCCACAGTCGTGGCAGGCCGGCGTTGGCTCTCTCCTGGCGATCTTACACAGGTACGCACCGAAACAACCGTGTCCGGTGAGTACCTGTGTAAGGCGGAATGTGAGGGGTTTTCTTTTGCGACGCATCCACGCCGCAAGAACATGCCGCAGAGCCTGAGCAGTACGTTGACCGTACTGGGCCTGCGCCAGAACCTCACCCCACCTTCGAAGCAGCCATTCCTGCCCCAGCTTCCGCACCCGCGAGAGCTCCTTCCATGTCGGCGACTCACCGAAGAGTGACCTCCTCTCTGAAGTGAAGAGGTGCATCTCGGCGAGCACCGGCGCCACGAGCTCCCACGGGGGATCTCCAGCCAGGGCAGTGGCTGCCACCCAGGAGACTGTACGGTAGCCCCGAATTACCCTCACCGCTATGACCCGCTGCGCCTTCCGCAGCTGGGTTATATATATACATACATACATATTATATACATATATATATACATATTATATACATACCCTAAAGTATTATTACTTAATACTTTGTTTTATTACACCCTGTATAATTATGGGTTACCTGTAAGGATCAATTCACTTAGGTGTAGAAACGGATTCGTCTTCACAAAGTGATTACAACTTTATATAATTTTTATACAGGAAATGTCGCCTTAATGATTTCTTCACTCCAGTGTTACGTCCACAGCGATAACAACTAACAATATACAGGGTGTAACAAAACTAAGTGATAATACTAAAGGACACGTACGTGTTCCTTGTAGAAAGTTCAGTGTGAAAGTAGCAGCGCTGAAAGACAAAATCTTTATTTTTCTTTTGTATGGGCAAGCGCCCCAGTGTCGCGAGTTACCCCATACAAAAGTGAAAAAAAAAATTGATCTTTCAGCGCTGCTACTTTCTCATCGAACTCTCTACAAGGAACACGTACACACCATTAAGTATTATCACTTTGTTTTGTTGCACCCTATAGATATAACTTCCCGCTTACATGACGTATAGGAGTTCCTCGTCGGCATCGGCGGTGGCGTTGTAGGGCAGGCGGTAGGGGTCGCGGTCGAGTGTGTCGCGGGTGGCGAGCAGCGCGGGGTGCATGAGCGCCGGCACCGCGTGCGCCGCCGCCAACACCACCAGCAGCAGCAGCCGCCCCGCGCCCCCCACACCCCACACCCACAGCGCCCCGCACAGCGCCCCCGCGCCCACCTGAACACGACATTTCATCAGTGGCTCATGTCGATAGGGAATATCATTACAGGGGGGTCGCCAAGTCCTTTTCGTTTTCGCTTCGTTAAAGAATCGCCGATCAAAATGTATGGAATTGACATAATATAATATTATTAAGACGAGTCACGAGTCAAACATCAATGTCATATTGACGAACGCTTGTGTCAATTCCATACATTTTGATAGGCGATTCTATAACGAAGCGATAGGGAAAAGAACTTGGCTCACCCCATAGGCCGGAGCAGATCGCGCTATTAGCACACGACGTACAGTAAGTAACCCGACCAAAATCCGACATGTAACCCACGTCATGTCAGAATACAAACATTGTCAAACGTCGAACAAAAATGTTTGTTTATACTGTGTATGCTGTAGCGCCAACAGCGTGAAAACGTTGCAGTAATATGTCCTATTACGGTGCACGAGTTTTTGAGGGAATCTCTCAAAGAGTCCGTTAGTTTTAAGTGATATGCTAAAGTGCATTAGATCTTACTTCACAGCTAGATAAGGTTTAAATCATAAGAAATTGGCAGTAGTATAAGGTCAGTCAACTGTGTTGAATCACACTTCGACTGTCACAGGCCCATCTGCTAAGTGCGCTGTAGAAAGTTTTTGACAGGTCATCAGCAAAAAATATGCTATTGAGCAAGCATTCAGCGTTTACTGTTATTTAAGTTTAACAATCTCGATTAGGCACTAAAAATATCGTTACATAACTAAGTTATGTGTTGCCAATTTGCGATTGCGAATTTTTATGCAATTTTTTAAACCTATGCATTAATTAAAAGCTCAAAATTTCAATAGCGTTAGTGGCAATTTGCATGTTGCATACCTGCTATGATACATTACATAGCCAATAAATTGTGTGTGCAATCGCGGTCAAGAAAGCTACGCGCACCTTCGTTCGCTCTCAGATATATTCAATGATTACTTAAGTAGTTATTTAATGAAGACTTTGACAGAAAATCTATGGACTTTATGTTACAACCGCGCACGCGCATGTTACAACCTTCACTTAGTAACTCCTTAAAAGTAATCATCAAATGTATTTGTGTGCGGTCGTTAGACCTAGTTGCGCTAGGGAGTAAGTATAGTTTTCACAGAGCCAGTACTGGCGGCCAATAAGACTGGCAGCCAGTATTGGCTTGGTAGGTATATGCCGCGTGTGAATTTCAAGCCAGGCCAAACTGTTCACACGCGGCATATACCAAGCCAATACTGGCTGCCATGCAGTCTTATTGGCAGCCAGTAGTAGTACTGGCTCTGTGAAAACTATACTGTAGGATTTGTACCCTATCGTTAACTTTGTCAGTTTCATAATAAGTACAAGAGATCGCCCAATAGTCGAAATTCGACCTCAAATAAAAAATTAAATTATAAGTTTCCAACGCTTTTCTATTGATATGCGATTGTCAAAATATTGACTTTAAGCTTAAAACAAATCTAATAGTAGGGGAGGTCGCGCTCAGTTTAAAAAGTCATTTCATACCGAGCGAAAATCGTTACAATAATAGTATTCCACTAATACATAACAGCTTTGATCGTCAGCCACTTCATAATGGATGGAATAAAAATTAAGAGCATCTCAAAGTTGTTGTTGGGAATCGTATTGAATTGACATTAAAAAGGTCCCAATTCGCACCCAATAAAGGTTCATGTCTAGATTATACACGTTTAGGTTCGGTAGGTGTTATTTTAGTTTTAGTATATAACAACAGATGGCGCTTTTAAAGCAAAATGTATATAATTCTTCTTCACGAATATTGACTATCGAATTAATTACTTAAAATTGCTATGTGAGATAATTTTATGGTTAATTCAAACGAAAATCGCCGTCAGCTGAATGTTTGCAGGTGTAATTAATGTCGTCTACGCGACGCCCTAGGATACATTGAGCGCGAAGTAGGGCTATATTGGTCATAACTTATATCGCTGGCTGACGGTTTTTCCACCATCGTATTAGCGACTGACGGTTTTCTTCATTATTTACAAAGTAGAAACATTCACCTGTATAAATTTTGTACGGTATAAAATGACTTAATATTCAAAAAAATTTTACATGTTCAGTAACGCGACTGACGTTGAATCCCCCGTCTGCAATACGGCTGACGGTGATTTTTTGGTTAAACATGACCTCAATAATCATCCATCAAAGTTTCATTCGGTATAAAATCACTTTTCGCAACTATTTTTTTTACAACTTTGAAATACTCTCAGTTAACATTCCACGACGGGTGCGGCGACTGACGCTGATTATATTGATTGATAAATATTAAGCTACCGCTGGACAAAAATTTGGTCGGTATGAAATGATTTAGCAAACGCTAGCACTACCTCCCCTACTATAAGCGTCAGTGACAGGGGACGCGGTACGCGATACGGGAGCGTCTGCAACGCGAAACTGGCCGTGCACACCTGAGCGACTACGGTGCGAACCGTCAAACGTTAATATTATGACACAATCTATCAAAACGTATACAAATCAAAAAATCATAAATTAAAGAGTTGTAGAAAATAATATAAAAAAGGTTTTAAAAAAGAAGTCTAGTTATGTACACTTCAAAACACGCGTCTGACAATTTGAGGCGCACGTTCCGCTTGCCGACGCGAACATCCCGCGTCGCGGTCGTGCAGGTGTGCACAGCGCGGCGCAGCGCCATAAGATTACATGGGCAGCGTCCGCCGCGCGGTAGACGCTACCGCTTCGCAGTCGCTTTGGTCGCGTAGGTTTGTGCAATCCTTTATTATGTTTTAGACATAATTCCTGCGACAGTATCAGATTAATAAAGTCAAATTTAATGATGACAGACTGGCCGTGTCTAAGTCACAGGTTACACGGTAAAATTTTCATTAATCTGATCCATCAATCCGATTGACGAAATATTGATGGTTATAAAAAGTTCATATTAAAAATACGACCAATCCATCAATCCGTGGCGTACACGATAAAATTTTCGTCAATCCGGAACATGACATTGATTGATGAATAATTAACATGAGATTGATGAAAATTTGATCGTGTAACCGGCGACTAAGGCATCCATCCAAGGGCTTGCAAGCGTCAGTCAATGAATTATGTTTGACATGAATTATGTTTGACTGATGGTGACTGATGGACTGACGAATGGTATTAGACAGTCACTCAATTCTCTTCAGTTGTATGTCAGTCAACGCCAAAATTTTCAAAAGTATACGTTTCTAATTTTTTTTCCAATTATGTCAGATGTGACAAAACTCACTCAAAATTCGTGATTGATGGTTGCATGAAGCAAAAATAAAAATATCCGAATTCTCATCAATCAGCCTCATGCAACCGTCAGCCATGCTCTTACCGGTAGGTTATCCACCAGTCACAGTCATGACTGTGGTAAAACTGACAGCAAAACCTACCGTCTAATGGATGCCTATCAGTACTTAAGATTCAATATACAAAAACTAAATCTATTTTCTATTTGACACCAGACTTTAAGTGCACTTATACGGGTAACTAAAAATTGCTTTAAGCTAGAAACAAATTATCGAACGCATCCATAAGTCGCGGCTGATGGACGCGGCTTAAGGCTGCTCTTTCGAAAAAAGCGTGCAGATGAAACAACTTTTCATCGGCATTAACAGAGAAATTATATCTGAAAAAAATAATTAGTAATCTACATGATATGATACGTAATTTGGTTTTGCCATATTTTTTTTATCGGTATCACATAATAAAGAAATAAAAAACCAAATCACCTCCAAATCGTTGAATGAAACCACTTTACTCCTTCATTATTTATCAAAAGAATATATAAAAAATATCTACTGCTTTGCAATACATAAGTTAATAATTTGGTTTTTTTACTTTTTTGAAATATGTATTATATTAAGTCTTAAAAAGGTTTTTTCTCCTATTTCGCCCTATCATGGACGCGGCGAGCGTCGTAAGTCGTAACCGCCACCGTACAAGGCGCGCTCTTATGAATGTCATTTTAATGTCATTTACGTCGATATTCGCACTGACAAACAATCGTCCTGCTAATTTAGGGAGAGACGGTTCATCCGCGGACGTTCGTCCGATAATTTGTTCCCAGCTTTATGAGTTATGACTTATGACACATAGTAATGCGTTATGTCAAATCCCATACATTACTCCCGTACTTAATTTGCTTGTACTTACTATTAGAAAAGTTGATTCATAGGCAGACTAATTAGGTGGCGTTATGTCAAACCCAGCCCAGCGACTAATATTGAATTGACATAAACCAACCAAATGTCGTAGGCCCGTCAACTGCCTGTGAACCAATTTCTTCGATGGCACATACGTGGTAGTAGTAGGAGGGATGGATGCACCGCAGCGCCCTGGTGGGGGAGTGCGCGTGACCTCGCACCTCGTCCGCCGCCAGCATTCTCTCGTAGCTTCCGCATATTATCTACACAACATTATCAACACTTGTATCCAAGCGACTCATACTCATTATTCGAAGATGTGAGTGCAAGAACACGATAACCAACATTTTGGAACATACGGATATTCACTCATATTTTTTCTTATTATTTGAACATTGTAACTATTATCTGCTTCATCACCTGGCTTATAATTATTTATTATATCTGGGGGGTGTGCCAAAATGTTTTCGTTTTCGCTTCGTTATAGAATCGCCAATGAAAATGTATGGAATTGACATAAGCGTTCGTTAATATGACGTTGACGTTCGACTCGTCTTATGTCAATTCCATACATTTTGATCGGCGATTCTATAACGAAGCGAAATCGAAAAAGTTTCGGCTAAATGGCCTGGCTACACATGTACTTAATGCACATTTTTTAAAATTTCATATCATTTTTCCGAGCTGAAAGCCTCTATTTATGCAAAAAAACAACGGCAATTTTTTTACTGTTTTTTTTTTTTGCAATTTTGTAACATTCTTATAACCGTCATCTAGCATCAGTATGCTTACCAAAGGTGCGATGTTTGCTGCCACGAACATGGAAATATTGAAAGTTCCGCATATTAACTTCCACACTGGCGTCACAGTTTTTTTCTGAAAAAAATTGTACGATGTTACAAAACTGTACATTCACAAATATGTGACCTTTAACTTTAAATGATAATATTAAAAACTGGATAAAACAGATATTATAATGAATTTATATATTCGACACCTCATTAAAATATTACTTATCATTTGTGTTCTTCATACGTATAATGAATTTATATAAAAAATATATAAATAAGATGTATCGCACTTGTTTCTCTATTTAAGTGAGTTATCATCGCTACAGCGAAGTGTATAATAAAAATAAAGAATTCGAACAAAACCACAGTAACCACGTAGAGACAAGAGTATTCTCTACAATTTAATGATTTGAGTTTTAACACACTATATACACAGCTTGCTACACGTTTCTTTGGTTTTCTAACTTCGTCATCATAACAAGGGCCGGCAACGCGCCTGCAGCTCTTCTGATGTTGTGAGTGTCCATGGGCGACGGTAATTGCTTACCATCTGGTGCCCCGTTTGCTCGTTTGCCCCCTTATTTAATAACAAAAAAAAACAAGTAATTGAGTCTTGTTACGGGCTCAGGGGGCTTATGGAACACATTCTCTTTACCACTTCTTTATAAAATCACCGATCGGTTTGATATTAATAATTTAGTCGATATTCTATAAAGAAGCGATAAATCAAACGTATCGGCTAAGCCCCCTATTCTTTAACGTCGTACTTACCTTATAGCTGGTGTATCTGTAGCAGGCGTAGTAGACGATGTTGAGGAAGGCGGTTTCCACGAGCAGCGCGAGGTATACGCCGTGGAGCGGCGCGGCGGGCGGCACGGCGAACACCGCGAGCGCCAGGTGCGCCGGCAGCAGCAGCAGCGGCGGTAACACGCCGGCCAGCGGGCACGGGTCGGACCGGTGCTTGAACGCGTCCTCGGCGCCGTTCTCTTTGAACGTCAGGCATAGTGTCGTCGCATCCGCGAGCTCCCTAAAAGTTTGTTTGTTCAAATATCCAATGGCGGCCTTAGGGAGCGAACAGGGCAATCGCCCGGGGCCTCACTCTGGAAGGGGCCTCGCGTCAAGCAAAATGTGATAATTTTTGGTGGTGAGGTCCCGGTGTCGGCGGCGGTGGACAGACGGCAAAAGGGCCTCGCAAAGACCTGCCGTCCGGGGCCTTACAATGTGTGAGGCAGCCACTGCAAATATCCATGTACCGTTGCGCGAGCTCGGGCCGGGAGAGTAGATGCGGAGATGCGCATGTTCAATATCAACAAAATATAATATAACAAAATTTCTTGAAAATCCTCGGATCTAAAGATAATTTTATGGGAAAGTAAGGCATGTAAGGGTTTTAATGAGATACTGTACCCTAAAATGTCTATCCTCACATAATTATGTTTTTAGAATTATTTATTATTGTGAGAAACGCGGTGATGTCTTACAAAAAAAATGTTTAATTTGTACAAACGTATGCGTAGGCCTAGTACAAATTAGAATACAGTTTTTAGGGTAATTAATTGATGAAAGGCAATGCAATATGGCTAATGCCTAATGAAGCAATTAATTAATAGGCTTCTAAAGGTCACATTGAAATGATGCCTTCAAAATATTCAGATCTTTGCAAAATTTTATCACAGTCATAATAATATGTAACTGTATTTCAAAAGTTTCATTAGAATGTCGTAAGCGATATAATCCAATACTTACTTGTCATCATCCCTATTAACAAGCTCTTCCTTTAGCATGTTGTATATTTTAGCTTCTTCATTGTTCTTTTCCTCGTCCAGCAGTGACAGCACCTGCAAATATAGTACATATTATATTTAAACTTTACCATGATCTATTGAGAATTTCAAAAAGTCCAATTAAAAAAAGTCAACATATAATATATCATTAAGGTTTATGTACTTTTATATTTCCTTTTAGGCTTTAGCAAACATAGCTGTTACACTACAGGATACACTTGCACACAAAATTTCGACATCGACGTTAAAAATCATAAATGTTTGGGATTTACGAGACGTAACGTGTCACCATGTAACATGATACCCTCGAAGCCTTACGTCAAAATATACCGTACATATTTGATTTCCATCACTATCGAATTTATCTGTAATGCCAGTCGTCTAAGTACCCAGTAGTACTTAAGCAGAATTTTATGTAAAAACACCTCATAAACGAGTTCATTGCGGTGATGATGATGACGCGTGTGGTAGCATTTATGGGACTTAGCCTCGCGAAAACATAATTTGTCTTCGATATAAAATCTTTTATGGGCAGATTGCAGAATGCGTGTTTATAGTCCATGGTGCGAATAAAAATCTAATTCACTAATAATGATCGGCACACCCGTGACCTCATACATTTGCCGGAGGGCAATAAAAGTTTAATTAAATACGTCTCGATACGACGAATACCCATTGATTTTGTCGTACTTACAGCAGAAGCAATTAGCTAGTAACCAAACAGAGATTAATTTGCTAATCGACATTCGAGACCCGCAAAGCTATTACCGCCCCAACGCGATTTATGTAATTATGTCGCTATAGCTGCAGTACAGTCGAAACATACTACTACGTTACTAAAGTTAGATATAAGATTCGAATTAAATTTTCGATTCGTTCCAATATTGAATCGGCGGACATGATTAAATTTATAAAAGATCCAAGAGAACAAATGAGATCTACGAGTTGTACGGCGTGTACTGGTGGCCTAGTGTCCTATATCTGAAGTTTCGCCGTGAATCAGCCGGGGGCCGGGTGCGGGCGGGGGGCACGGGGCAGGGGCCGCGGGGGCCAGGGGCCGGAGTGCACTCACAGAGTCCTCGTCGTCGTCTTTGAGGTCGGAGAGCGCATCGGCCTCCTCGCCGCACTCGCCCGCCTCGCCCTCGCCTATGTTCCTCTCTTCCCCACCCTGTTGCAAAAATGTTAATGATAAGTACTTATGTAACTTGTTTTGCAGTTTTTGTTATTATCCATCGTTTTCTACCTGTACTACATTCAAATATAGAGAATAAAAAAGTATTTTTTCTCGTTAGTTGCAACTGAAAAATTGTATATTAACAAAGATTGTAAAACTTTTTTCCATACTATAAAAAATGCCAGTAGATTTTATATGTGAGAAAACTTTTGATTGGCCTCCTTGTGTTATGTTAAAATTACTCTGTAGCTGTAAATTTTCCTAAATAAATAAAAATAAAATACAAACGGGCTTCAGCTGTCGCACGATGAAGTATGTCTTGATGCCGGCCTGGCGCAGCATCTCCTCGCGTTTCTCGCCGTACGCGGGCTCCACCTCGAACTCGTCGTTCAGGAAACTCAGCGTCACCTCCGACACGTGGACGCGCCTGCAACACCGCGAATGTGCATGTTACGTGGAATTTTCAGTTGCAATAATTATGATAATGATCCCGTTAATTTGGGACTTTGACTCTATCTACGGTAAATTTTGCAATTTGACATCGTATGCAGATCTATGCAGTGTTCTACCTCTGACAGGACCTTTATGCTAACGAAAATGTATCATCTCTATAGAAAATTCGAAGTAAGAGAACTTTAAATCAAATTTTACCTAGAGAGTTAGAGACATGTTTGTAACTCTATGTTACGGTACGCGATCAGTGTTGCCAGATGGTCTCGACGATTTCCCCCTGAACTTATTTGATTTCCCTCCAGAAATACCCTATTTTGCCCCTATCTTGGTCGAAAACTCCCTAAATCTAGCTAAATCTAGGGGGAAAACCCCGATATTTTGCCTCTATTTTGCCCCTATCTTGGTCGAAAACTCCCTAAGTCTAGGGGGAAATCCCCTGATCTGGCACCGCGATACGTATTCTGCCCATACTACAAGTCCCATTATTATTAACTCTTAGATACATGAATATGTAGATTTGATGACTAAGATGAAGTTTGGGAAACCCAAAGATTTAATGACCAATGCTTGACAAGTTGAAATATTGACTCTACATAGGAGCTGAAAACTTTTTCGTCTGGTATAATTAGTCGTGCATACAGCTCAAGCTTTGCCTTGCCTTTGTTGTGTGACTCCGAAAACTTGACTGATTGGATTGGCCCTAATTAGTTTTTAATTAAATGAGCCGCTCGTGCTACGTACAAGGCAAACATTTTAATGAGTCGGTAAATACGATACGAGCACCATGTTAATTTACCACAGCTGTAGAGGGTCACTACTCACTGTACACCGAAACGTACTTGCGAGGCGCCAGATGCGAGTACCCGTAAATATTCTTGACAAATGGGACATGATAATTTCGCACCGCTCTACGCGAGATGTCTCAACTCTCGAGGAATAGAACAATTTGAAATATATCGCTTCATTAGATAACGCCCGCAACTCCGTTGCGCCAAAATAAGTTTATCGGGCAGGAAAATACATTTTTTCGGGATAAAAAGTATCCTATGTCCTTTCCCGGGACTTAAAGTAACCCCATACTAAGTTTCGGCGAAATCGGTTCAGCAGTTTGCTCGTGAAGAGGTAACAGAATCACAGACAGACAGACTTTTGCATATACATTACTATTTATTATTATATATTAGTATGGATTACGTTTCGTTTCGGTGCAAACTGACCCTAAGTATGTATGGCTGTACGAGCCATCCATAGCTTGCAGCTTATAAAAGATGTCATCGCAGCGGAGGCTGGGGAATAGTTCAAGGGCAGAACGTCAGATAAAGCCCTCAAACCATATCTATCGCAATACTTAACCTAAATAAACGATCACATGTGGGACATGGGTCAAACTAGTATTAATTCTCATAAATAAATAATGAATTAATACGACACGTATTAATTCATTATTTATTTATCTTTCTGTAAAATTACATTAAAATTCTATGGAACTATTAGTTTTTAAGTAAAAATTGTATTTAATTAAAATAATTTAAAAAACTGTTTGTTTCCTAAATAAAGTCAAATAAATAAATAAAATAAATAGACATGTACTCAGTGCCGTAAATAGCCTTTTTTGCGCCCTGTGCGAGCTTCTATAACTGCGCACTTATTTTTTAGGGTTCCGTAGTCAACAAGGAACCCTTATAGTTTCGGTCTGTCCGTCCGTCCGTCTGTCCGTCTGTCTGTCTGTCTGTCCGCGGTTTTGCTCGGAGACTATAGGACCTGCAAAGCTGTAATTTGGCATGAATGTACAATTATATTATTAGTGATGCCGACAAAATGGTACATGAAATCTTAATACCACGATCACGGATTCTTGGAAATCTACTTTTGTTCTTGCGGTCGCATGCGACTGCTTGGGAACGAAAGAGGGGATGTTTTTTTTTTCGCGTCCACCCAGTCGTGTGGGGTGTCGTTGGATATGTTTTTTAAAAATATTACGAGTATTCATAGATCATCTTCCGATTTAGGGATCAGTTTGTAAAATATTAAGTTTTAATCCATCAAGCCCCAGGACACCGCGGCACCGGTGACCGCGACAACAATAGAATAACAATAGATTTCCAAGAATCCGCGATCGAAGGATTAAAGTGGAAATAATCGTCAGAGTCCAGTGTCCCCCCTCCCCCCCCTTGTACCAGCTAAACGGTTTCTTCTGGAAATGTGAAAAAATTCACGGGAATAGGAAATCTGCTGAATTTAAAAGGAAAAATATCACGGGTAATAAGACTTCATAAGTTACTGAGTAATAATATTCAATAATAGTCGATCTACTAAAAAAATTTATTCGGCGAAGACTTATACGTCTACTTTTCGTTCAAATTCCTTTGAAAGTAACTGAGATGATGTTAATAGTAGTGTAAAACACGTTATAAATATATACATTCATTGACCATACAAACATTTTAAAAAAACTAGCGGTACCTACTACGGAACCCTATATTACGCGTGGCCTGACACACACTTGGCCGGTTTTTTTTAGATATTTTAGGTATCCAGAGCAATGCTTCTGCCTTAGGCCTCCCTGGTCTGGCCATTCCTGCGCTCCTCCAGTCTTTGCCATTCGTTTCCGTCTAATTCTGCTCTATACCAGCTGCTCGCTGAAAGTCATCTGACTGGCCAATGGTGAGCCAATGTCCGCCTAAAAATACTTCTAAGTTACACTGCTATCCCTTTTGTCGAACTGAAACTATTGCTGATAGCGGTAACAATCGCGTTCTATTCTGAAGAAATAAGCTGGTGGGAAAATATTTGAGCCAATGCCCGTCTACAAATGCTACTAACCCGGCCATGCCGCTGCTCTCCATCTTGTTAGCGAGCTCGACGTCGCGGGAGTAGACGTCGAACTGCCACTGCCGCTGGCCGAGCACGCCCGCCAGCACCGCGCCCGTGTGGATGCCCACGCGCATGTCCACCGGCGAGTTAGTCGTCTTCTGGACGTACCTGGTGGATATCCAGAAGATAAGACCGGATTCAAAAAGCGGAATTCGACTCGGATTTGGACATCCAATAAACGTTCGCCGCGCTAGGCATTAACCAATGACCGCAAAGCCGAGACGTCTCCTTTATCGCTTCTTTATAAAATAGCTGATCAAAAATGTATTGAATTGACATTAGACGAGTCGAATGTCAATTTCATATTATCGTCAATTCCATACATTTTGGCCATTCTATGTATAAAGAAAACGTCTTGCCTAAAGGGGCTATGTTAAAGCAGTGCCATCTACAAATGAAGGAGAAGAAGTTCATGTGACAGTGACATTTGTGACAGTGACACTTGTGAACAATGACATAAGTGCAAGTGACGTTAGTGACACATTCCAGTTCCGGACGCCGGCCACCTGACCACGCTTCCTTCCTGGTGCGCCTCTGCAACTCGAAATAGGTCTTGTCTTCCGCGACCCAGCCGCTACAATTTGGTAACGTAATTCACACCTTTTAACACCAAAAACAGCCTATAACGTCCTTTTAGGCACGACGTACTTACTTATTGAAAGATTGAATGTTTTCATAGTGATAGAAGACGTAACGTACAAGTTACGCGCGGAAGGAATAGAAAAATTGTAAGTAGTACAAAAATCTAGTATAGTAGTACTCTGTAAGTAGCACATAAATGCAACAAAGTCTTAATTCGCAGCGCTTTAGCGCGGTGTCTGTGATTTATGTTTTTACTCTCACCTTGGTCCTGTTTTATTCCTCGGTTCTTTACTATTTTTTTCCAATAATACATATTTTTATTATCTATATAAATAAAAATTAATTTTAAACTTTGTTGTCTCGCTGAAACTCGGGAAAGGTGTATATTATGAGAAAAGTTTACCGGGTCATCTAGCTAGATATAAATTCTAGATTGGTTAAGTATTATCTCAAATTGTTTGTACCTCCTTCTTTGAACATGTATTGTAGAAAACGTATATTAATAACCGTCCATGTTGATGTTACTATGTACTTATTATACACACACCGGCATATTTAGCGGAACATAAAAAAAAGGTTTGATATAAGTATCATATAAGGTTGCTGGCTGGTTTATAGTCATTTAATTAAAAAAATAATAATTTAAAATTAGGGAAACAATTGAACATCACATTTTATGCAATTGTTTCCATTTTATTCGAATATACCTTATGTAGAGCGAACTTCGAGTATTTCTCCCTTCTGAATTTTATTTTAATTTTTCATTAATTAATTAATGAATTATGCCTGACTTAGCCCCAACGGAGATTGCCAGGGCACTCGAAATGCGAAGATTTGGTCTAACATACAGATTAATAGCCAGACATCTTCGTCGATCGATTTCAACAGTCCATCGCAGTGTCAAACGATTCAGGGAGACTGGCACTTATGTGAGAAGAGCAGGACAAGGCAGAAAAAGACGCACTTCGAGTAGGGATGATCGTTTCATTCGGCTTCGTGTACGTAGGAACCCCCGTTTGACGGCCGTCCAAGCCCGACATGAGTTAGAAGCAGTGCGGGGAGTAACCGTAAGTGAGCGTACGGTACGAAGAAGGTTCGAAGAAGCTGATTTGGGTTCATTTGTGCCCGCCAAGGCTCCAAGGCTCGAGGTAAATCATCGTAGAAACAGGTTAACGTTTGCTCAGGAACATCGACTTTGGAATGCGGACCAATGGAGTAAGGTATTGTTTAGTGATGAGTGCAGAATTCTCTTAAATCAAATTGACGGCAGGCAAAGAATATACAGACGCAAAGGAGAACGTTACATTCAAACAAATTTTGAAACTACAGTTGCATACGGTGGTGGATCAATAATGGTTTGGGCGGGCATTTGTTTGGGAGCTCGCACAGACTTGGTAGTGATTGACAGAGGGGGTCTGACTGCGGACCGCTATATCAGAGAAGTTTTAGAAGAAAATGTCGTACCGTTTGCCCCATATATCGGTGACGATTTTGTTTTAATGCAGGATAATGCTCGGCCGCATACCGCTCGGGCAACTCAAGCTTATCTTAATGATATGAATATCACTGTTATAGAGTGGCCGGCAAGATCACCGGATATGAACCCAATAGAGCACGTTTGGGACTTGCTGAAAAGAAAAGTTAAGTCAAGAATTCCAGCTCCTGCCAACGTGGGTGAACTGCGAATCGCCGTAGTTGAAGAATGGCGGAGACTATCCCAGGGGACCATCGATAACATAATTCTCAGTATGCCTAGACGGTTAGAAACTTTAATAAGAGCACGTGGAGGAAATACGCGATATTAATCACCATTTTTTTAATTTAATTAATTGTTATTTTAATAATAATTTTCACTTTTCCCGGTTACATGAAAAGTTCAAAAATGTACCATTTTTCACAAATAGCCTTTACTCGCAAATTTTGTTCATAATGTGATGTAATTTTAAGTAAAACAAATGAAATTTTAAATAACAAAAGAAGTGTAGTAAGTAGATTTTAAAATAAAACCATATTATTTTAAATTATGGACCTTTTTTTGTGTTCCGCTAAATATGCCGGTGTGTATATATAGGTATCCACGGACGTAAAAAAAATACGGACGGAGCATTACACTATAAAGAATACACGCAAGGTACGACAATTTCGTTTATTGTACACGTGACCGACACTCACACACGAAATAGGTACTACAAGCCGCTATCATTGTACATTGAGTGACGGCGCCAATGACACGCACACATCCTACACGGGCGACCATTACTATGCTTCACTCGTGATTAGACAAGGTTACGTCCCACAGATTACGTCCGTATTTTTTTTACGTCCGTGTAGGTATCGTCAATATAATATTATCATTATTGATCGGTTCTAACTGCTCGAGGTATTTTAAGCGACGAAAAGTTATAATAACTTTCCTTCGGCACAGTTGAAAATGCTTACTCGTGTAAAAATAATTAATTATGACTTATTATTTCTTACTAATGAAATAATTGAATGCCAATTAACTTTCTAAAAGTATACAGTTTATTTAGCTTATGTAATTTAAATTTCTTTAAATATAAGTATCAAAATTATTTATTTATGCGTCTGTACCATGCTAGCGTCGACGGATCAAGAAAAATAGGATCCGCCAAGATCATGGGCGCCGGCAGAAATAATTTCCAAGGGGTGCAGATTTTAGTTTTCTTTATTTTCTTTTCTTTTTACTTTTTACGAACAATAGTGACTGTCTATTTACGTCAACAGAATACGTTTAGTGCCGAAACATTACGAACTACCTTTTTATGGCATGGTAATAGGGTTGCAAAATGCTTTTTATTTCAATAATTTCTGTTGATCCCGAGATTCCCAAGTGCAATGCAAGTGCACCCCCTGGCACCCCCCTGCCGGCAACCATGGCCAAGATTACTATTTGGGTCATCTCAAATTCTGTTAGCGTTCCTTATGATGTTAAAGTATGCTAATAGAAATTGGAAGTGGTATTAAAGTTCATCTTATTAAATTTAGGGTACAGTACAATACAATGGTACAATAGGTACAATAATTTGAAATTCATAATGTGAAAATCATATAACAGAAATGGAAAATAGTTTTGATTTTTGGTTTGAAGCTTTTAAACCATATAAAACCTTATAATAATAATTGTATGTATGAGATTAAATAAAAGTATTTAACTTATATGTATATCTTTTACGAAATTCACTATTCATACAATATTTCCTCCAAATCAGTTTAGTAAAAGCATGAAAAGGATACAGACATCAAGACACTGTCGCATTTATAATATTAGATATAGTTATGTTTATTATCTATGGAAATTGGCAGTTACTTTCTGTTTTTAATATTATTTTATAGGTCTACCCATGAACGTAGAAAAAAAGGTGGACGGAGTCATATTATGCACAGAACTGTGTCTTTAGAGTCGGCCACGTACACATTCTTAAGCCAGTCAAATGATATGGACTAGCGTAATAATGTGTGCGAGCGGACCGTGTACATGCAGTCAACTGGCCGACTTTGAAGGACACAATTTTGTGTATGGTGGGACTCCATCCGCCTTTTTATACGTTCATGGGTCTACTACACCTGACGGCAAAAAGTAGGCAAAAAGTGAGAAAATAAATTGACTCTAGCAATGCCGGGGTAATTTCAATAAAACATTTTGATCCTTTTTTTTTCCTTATAGCGGCTGATTCTGTGTGTTAAACATGCAAATATGTAAATTTATCCAATGATCAAGGATATTTTTTTGAAAATCAAAATTTGCCATCAGATTCTGGTAGACCCTATGATATTCTATTATGAAACATCATTGGGTAGACCTATACTTACTTGATCGCCTTAACCATAGACAGCCCCATCAGAACACAGAGTACGGCGTGGTCCGGCCGCTCTACGGGCGCGCCGCTTATGCAGTAGTAGCAATCGCCGAGAATTTTTATTCTCAGTTGTTGATATTTCTGAAAAATGTTGTCATTTAAGCATTCAATCCATGATACCAATGTTTGTCGTTACATTAGGATCCCCGGGGTGCTTCAGCTAACTGATGCACACCCCCAATCCGGGGGACCCATTACGGGTTTCCCCTGCGCATAAAAAAAAGGATCACTTCACAACAAAATGTTACATAAAAGCTCTACTAAACTGTATAATAATATTATAGCGTCCTGCGTCACAATATTTTTGACACTTACAATAATACAAATACAAATATCTTTATTGCATACTCATGCATACTACTATAATATGTATTTCTAGCGCGCCCCCGTGGTCTAGTGGTTTAGAGCGTGCCTCTTGACTACGAAAGTCGTGGGTTCGATTCCCGCGTTGGAAACATGTTATTTCCAAGTTTGGTTTGGACAATGCAGGCTGATCACCTAATTGTCTGACAAGTAAGATGATCCATGCATCGGATCGGCATGTAAAAAGTCGGTCCTGCACCTGATCTCTCGCCAGTTATGTCGGTCTTCCGTCCCACTGGGTTATGAGAGTAACAGGAATAGAGAGTGCTCTTATGTACTGCGCACTCACTTGGGCACTATAAAAATCACCCCTGCGTAGCTGGCCCGGTTTCAATGAAACCGGCCACCGTCACCGAAACCGGTGTGGGAGTTATTATTAATGTATGAGATACGAATAGAATAAGAACTGACCCTACGGTGAACTTACCTCAGCCAACCGATCGAATCGTGCGAATAACTCATTCAATATGGCAACGAGGTCTTGTGCCGAATATGTGGAGGATATAGCTGTGAACCCGACGATATCTGCGTACAGTATACTGTTGACAAAACATAACAATGTGAAATACTAAGGGGCCGGTTTTACCACTTCCTGATAAGTGCCGGATAGGCTATCCACAACTTATCTGACAGATACTCCATACTTCATCCGTCCCGTAGCGTACTTCAAGCGTACCCGGCACTTATTAAGGAGTATTGAACAGCCCCTAAATTGTTGAAACAGCACATTAAATCAATTTTGTAATATGTACATGACTCCATATATAGAGGTATATCCATAAATAGCGCTAGAAAATATAAACTAAGAACAAATTATAAATTAGCGTAAAAAAACTATATTATATAGATAACCCGACTACGTAACGTACAAAACAATATTTTGTCAAAGAAAAATAATAGTGAGAGACCGTAATCAAAAAAACTTGGTTGACTATGGTGCCCTAAAATGGAACCCTAACCAGCTGATTTTTTGTATATTGGTACTTGGTAGGTTAATAGATAGTTATATAATTTAAGAGTAACACGGACAGTGTTACTCTTAAATTATATAACTATCACTACAAATAGAACAATCCATATTTTAGGTCCATCAAATCAAAGTATGAAATCCTTTCTACCACTTTCAAGATTTTTCGCAGATAAAAAAGTTGTTAGTAATTAAAAAAATTGTTGTAGGGCTCCCTGACTATAATTATAGAATAACGTACATTATCCACGACCGCGACATCATCATTCATCACTAATCTATAGGTTAATTATTAATAGCTTGTAAAAATCAGCTCAGTTAATTCAACCATTACGAGAGCACGCTCATACATTCATAGTATGAATTTCATACATAGACTGCTAAAATCACTACCCTTCCTTTTGGCTTCGCTGTCGGTTAAGAGTCCTTCCACAATAGACAACAAACTTCTCTTCACGTCCTATCCTCAACAAGTTACATTCATTGTAAAATATATTTTCCGAGCTTTAGATTGATCCACGGCGATAGAGAATTAAAGACCTGAGTGGAAGAACCAGATAACTAACATTTTATAACATAAAGACAATTACTCATTTTTTCCCTTATGATTTTAACAAACCTTGTAATTTATCTATTTCATCGGTTATGTGGTGGTTACATATAACATTCACAGTTTTTTAAAAAAACATTTTATGGCCCTGCAGCCTCCATTTATGCAAAAAATTGCCTTTTTAATCCTTTGAACCCCAAGCGACCGCGAACTCAATAGAAAGGCTATTGTGTCTCGTTTTTCCACGACCGAAGGATTGTTAATTACCTGGATCTTCCACTCACGTATAACTACATAGACGTAGGCCGGAGCTGATTCGGTAGTAAATTTGATTCCGAAAGCTCGCAATATCAATAAACGTAACTCTACTGAAATAAGTTCTATACAGAGCCGAACAAGCGATAAAAGTTAAATAAATATTATGTTTTAATGGTATATCTACTATCTACGCTTTGTAGGGAATAGAGTTTTTTTTACAATAAGAATAGGATAAGTATGCTTAACAATAATAAATAATATTATAGAATGTAGGTTGTAGTTAAAGAAAGTCCTGTTTTTTGTGCTTTCTGCTTACTTTCCTATCTTATCAGAAAATCACCGGCTACCTTGGACGAAGCATTGAATGTAATTTATATTATACTAATTATAATTCTTAGCACGCAAGTTACGATATTGAAGGCATATTTTATTAACCATTATTTTTTATCGACACATGTGTGATCAACGTGTAATTAGCAAGTTAATAACTTTGATTCATAAAATATTATCATAGAATCGTTATAAAAGTCTAGTGTATAAAATTCGTGTCTCGGTGTTGATGCCAAACTCCTCCAAATCGGCTGGACCATTCATGAAATTGTGCATGCTTATCGGCAAAATAATATGAGGCAAAACAACATTTGCCGGGTGAGTAGAGTATTTTTATTTTTGAAGACAATAAAATAATATTATATAATCTCATAGCTATATTATGGCAAATTATTATTAACACGCTGTGCTTAAAAACAGCAAAATTATACTTCGCTGCAGGCACTACTTTTCTCAGCGCGGTCTAGTCTGCGAAAGCAAATATTTATAGAGCGCTTGAAAAATAAATTGAACTAAATCTTGAGGAAACGCATCTCGCTTAAAACCGGGAAAGTTAAAGACGGTGGTTGTTAAAAAACAACATCCTGAGCAATACGTAGATGTAAGAATAAGAATACACCATAAAGAAAAACGATCTTTTTAGAATGTACAGTTTTAGGCTCTACTGCCACTATAGAATAAATAAGAGTACAAAATATGACCTACCTAAACGGATATGTAATTTTAACGATAGAATATTATTTAAAGCATCTGTAATATTTAACCATTATTAAAATATATGTTCTATGAGGTTCTAGCCAACAGACATTACAGAAATTCCATAGCCGTCATCAAAACGGCAATTGCTCTCTTAACGACATCAGGCATTTTATATGACGTGATATTAGAAATTTACTGACCTGACGTTTTCGTGGCGGGACATATAAATTTTCTTAAACTGCGTATCGATGAGACCCAGATCACTCCGCATCTGTACGGCGACATGCTCCGGGAGGACAGACAGAAGTAGTCTCTCCTGCAATAACAATAATATTGACGTGGACCATTCTTTCATTCAAATTTTCTATAAGTACAAAGTTTCGAAACTTTTTAATTAGCTCTGTCTTTACTCGTTGCTGGCGAACTTACCTGTTCTTTACTTTGCTGCTCGATCGTGAGCTTATCTCGTAAGCTTCCCTTTGTCTCTTGAAAGGAGCTCCGCTGCTGCTTTTCGCTGACGGCGTAGGCCGTGCCACCCAGTAACGTGGCGCCGAGCAACAAACAAGCGTTCGCAATTTGCTGCCGAGAAAAATACCTTGTCAATTATGTCAAAATTGGAACTCACAATGATCTCGAGTCGTATAATTTTACCTGCAAGTAAAAGTCATCAGCCAGCTTGCTCTCCGTCGTCACGGCGTTGTAGTATTGCACGAGCAGGTACGCAACGAAGGAAATGGCGCTGTAGAAAATTAGGGTCATACAGTGGAACGGCAGAGTCGCGAGGGTGCAGTATTGCAGGACGACGGCCCATCCCAGCAGCTCGTTGTACGAGTCCCCGAGCCGACGGGACGCGCTCACGAGCAGCTGGGCCCAGAGCGCCACCCACGCGATGTGGTTCAGGGCCAGGCGGGCCCTCCTGATCAGAGCGTAAACCACGGCCAGCAGCAGATTGACCATCAGGCCGACGGCGACAGAGGTGTAGGCGAAGAGCAGATCGCGCTCCCCGGGCACGAGGGCCGCGAATATCTGCAGCAGGACGCCGACGCCGAGCAGCCGCAGCACGGCGCGCTGCCGCTGCTGCGTCGAGTACGCCAGGTACAGCTTCTCGTCGGACTGGTCGGAGAACCGCCACGGCGGCAGTAGGCAGACCCAGCACGAGCATTTCAAAGACTGCTCTGGATCAGATTTCTCCATTGCTCTAAATTATTTCCATTTTCTCACTTCTTAATTTCCACTATTCTTTATGTTAAAAAACATAATATACAGTAAACACTTTGCACTGTCGATCGGCTGGTGTTACAAATAATTATTGTAAGCTTTCACTTCGGTCGCCACCAACATCATTGTAATAATTTATAATCAAGATAGGTAGTTCGGGGTTACGAATATTGTACATCGCTGATGAAAATCGTAATGATTATTATTATCGACCAATCGTGATATGCTGGGTTTACTATAGTCGAGTGCTTAAACGCTGACGATATTTAACCATATTATACACCATTTACGAAATACAACTTTAATAATAACCTATATTTAGTCATGTCTGAAACAGCATCAATGGGACACAACGCCATGGTTCTCGAGAAAACATCTAGCGGAGAATTTCCACTGCGGCCGGTCTAATCGAGGACGCCTGTGTAATGAATAAATTACACGCTGAAACATTGTGTTGTGCCGATGTCCGCTCATTAGCCGGCCGACACCGTCTCGAGACCGACACATACCCACAATACATTCATTTCAATATTGACAATCGTTGTGACTAACGTGACACGTATGCTGACCGTGAAAACTTACAAAAGGACACATCATATTTGCTTCATATTTTTACTTCTCTCGTTAAAGTATCGTGATGTTACTCGCAAGACAAGCACCTTATAAAAATAAGTCATCATAACTTATTTTTGTCTAAAATAGTATAATCTTCATACTTACTAACTTTAAATTATCCTAACAGCTTGCTAACAACCCGTAAACTTTTCATGTAAAAATCTACACTTTAATTTTTTTATATTTATTTAGGATTTGAAATAAATATATCTGTTACTGTAAAAGCTCGAACTGCAGTAAATCCTAAGATTTTCTAGTAACACCTAAGATCTACCAATCCCTAATGGTGAATGTCCGAAAAGGTTTGCGATACGAACTTTTACCACCATATATCTTAGGATTTACAGTAATGGCATGGTATATGTTGAAAAAAAACGGCCAAGTGAGAGTCAGACTTGCGGACGAAGGGTTCCGTACTGTTATAGAGAAAAAACATTAAATCTTTATTTTATTTTAATATTAAGTATTAGTGGTATTAAACGTAGGAGAGCTATGCTTCGGCACGAATGGGCCGGCTCGACCAGAGAAATACCACAGACACACAGAAAACCGGCGTGAAAGAGTCACGCGTGTTTCTCCGAGTGAGTGAGTTTACCGGAGGCTCAATCCCCTTACCCTATTCCCTTCCCTACCCTCCCCTACCCCTATTTCTTCTTAAAGGCCGACAGACCTGAAGCTCTTCTGAAGTTGCGAGTGTCCATGGTCACCGGAAGTTGCTTCCATCAAGTGAAATATTTTGTTTTAGGTACCTACATACCTTACCTATTGATTAATCACATAATATTTTGATTGCCTTTTTACTTTTTTTAAAACCAAATATAAGAAGAATACTGATTGAATTATAGTAGCTTAGGTAAACATTATGTTAACTATATTATGTACCTACCTGTTTTGTTTAAGGCATTGTTTTATTTCTAAAACCAACATTTACCAGTTGACAGTAGTAAAACCTAGCATATACCGAATATTAATGGTAAATGTTCGAAAAAATCGTCGAATTATCAGAAATACTTACATTTACCAACTCGTGTCGGTAAATCCTAAGATTGACACTAAAATCTTAAGATTTACCGAAGTTCGAGCTTTTACAGTAACATATCTATAAGTAGACTTGTTTGTTTTATAGTTAGGTATGCACAACAAATTGAATGCCAGTAACCTACTCTACGACATTAAACATAACCTAGCCTACCTTCAACACTCAAACTTTTCATTTTAACTGGCAACATTGGAAAAGCAAATGATAATTATTTACACATACATAATACAGAATACTTGTTTACTTTACTTATTTGATACATTTGATATATTACATCTACACTTTTATAACATATATATGGACGTATGTCACCAAACGGTACAAAAATACTAACGCGTGTAAAATAAGTAGAAGACTCTTTGTAGCTGGTGTTAGTACTCACTACTGTCATAGTCGTATTTAAATATATTATAAGTACCATGCAACGAGTGTATAGTGCATTGCATCGTGGTTAATACTTCAGTCGGAATTTCCAGGAATTGCTATTGTATTCTATTGTTGTCGCGATCACCGGTGCTCGCGCGGGGCCTGAAGGATTAAGACTACATTTTTGATGTTCGATCGTGGTTCAAAAACTTAGGTGCAAGCAATGGGTGCAAGTAACTCGCTTTTTCGTAAGTCATTAATAAAATACCAGCTTATTAATTTAATTTTCGAGTACTTTTTTTCCATACTCCCATAATCCATACTTCCATACTAATATTATAAATGCGAAAGTGTGTCTGTCTGTCTGTTACCTCGTCACGCCCAAACCGCTGGACCGATTTTGCTGAAATTTGGCATGGAGATACTTTGAGTCCTGGGAAAGGACATAGGATATTTTTTGTCCCGAAAAAATGTACGGTTCCTGCACGATAAACGAGTTTTTTGCGCAACGGAGTTGCGGGCGTCATCTAGTAATATTATAAATATCAAAGTGTATCTGTCTGTCTGTTATCTCTTCACGCCCAAACCGCTGAGCCGATTTTGTTGAAAATTGGTATGGAGATACATTAAATCCCGAGAAAGGACATAAAATCCAATTACTCCGAAAAAAATGTACGGTTCCCGCGCGAGAAACGAATTTTTGCGCAACGGAGATGCGGGCGTCATCTAGTGTCATTATAGATCTGTATAAAAACTTTATAAATTTATCCAGAAGAGATTATAAAAATGGTCCAAATAGAACGATACAATTTTTCTTCAAAATTAACATAAATTTAATAAATAATAATTAGCTTTTGACATTAATTTAATGAATAAAAACTATGCTACCACAAGTTTATCCTCAACATAATATTATAATATTTTAAGTGGGAGGTCCACACAGGTTACGACAAACTCTAAAAATTGTAATTTATGTAGGCATAATATTTTACCTTACACCACTTGTAGATACGAGTATGTACCTACATATTGTCATAAATTGTACTCGTATCAGCTAGACCTAATATTAATACATGTTATATACCGAGGATAATATGATTCGTTATTCGGAGATACCAAGATATAATAAATTATTATCAAAGTCTACGGTTGTGATATCTGTTTCGGACAATGAATATTTTATGAGTTACAACATTCATTGACTTTAGTATGTATTGCTCGTATTTAAAGACACATATTTTTACTAGTTTTGTACAAATAATATCCAAGTTACATTCAGAAACTGGAAACAACGTTAACCTAACAGCGAGAATGGTGCAATAGAATAAATGAATGTCGAATACCTTACTCACTCGTTGTTTTCACCTGGGTGACTAAAATATGTTTTTCTCTATTTTACCTGCTCGTACTCTCTTAACCGATCGAGCACCTATTCCCGCCGAAATTATGCAGATCATCAACATACCGAAGGATGTAATCTCTGAAAAGGGCTACTGTCATACTATCGACGCATCCACTCGCATATCACGATATGAATCGATATTTATATGAACGTCCACGTCTAGGAAGGTACCGGCGGCTGGTTTTAAAATAAAAGTTAAGGAGCACAGAAAATAGTAATAGGGGTATATTGAGCGAAACGGGGTTGGTGTAGGACGCGGGCGGTCGGGAGCGGCGCGCAAGGCGGCGTGCGCACGTGCTCGCGCGCGACTGCCGCGCGGCCGCCCTCCGCACAGCCGCGCTCGCCGCCCGCCCGCCCTCCGCACTGCCGCCCGGCCGCCCTGCCTGCCCTGCTTACTTTGCCGCCCCAAATCTCTTCGAGCTGTTTCATTACATCGATTTAGTTCCCATTCTACAGCCGTCCGTAGGTAGATCTGCTTTACTTTCGTGTCGAAAATGATAATCATATTTTCGGACAAATATTGAAAAGATTTAGTTAACCGAGTTGTGTTACGTTATGAAAATAGGTTTATTTCTAAATAAGCAGAATGTAATAATTTAATTTATTAAAACTCAAAAATGTTTAATGTCACGAATTCACAAAAATTGCGAACAATATCAGTTTTATCAATTTAGACCTTCCACTAAATCAAGCAAGGCTTATGAAAAAATATTATGCAAATAAATTTTATTAATAATATTGTTGTGCAATTTATAGTACATACGACGATAGGGCCTGCGATACGAGAAGATTTTATAATAACTGAAAAATGTTAATTACTATAATTGGTCGCTGTTGAGCATATTTAACCCTCAAAAATTTTTTTTGAGTTATGAGTGCAGTCTTGTTCTAGAATATGATCTAAAGAACATAAGTGCATTCTTAATTACTCGCGTTCATATTTTGGTACTGACATTTTTAACAGTGATGAGCAAAACGCTGGTACGGTAACGTGGCACGTCGCACGCGTCGTGACTCGTGACGTGGAGATGTGGACAGACCCTAAAGTGATGTCATTATAGACATGCCATCAAATAATATTTTTCTTTGTAATCCTGACGTGTATATTTTAACGCGTTTAAAAATATAATGCCCCCCCAACTAGCAAATTACTCTCAACCTACGTACGTTATAAGAGTACTACACTTTATAAGTATGAAAATTCTAACCCTTATTAGTAAACGTACTGAAGTACAGTTACTCCTATAATAATGCTCTTGTAGTAGCTTATAAGATGACATTAATTATACATGTCGAAAAAGAGTCACTAGACTTAAGAGTACTTACTCTAGTTATTTGTGCTTGTAAGCTAAACACAACATGTTTTGGCCTTTATAAGTTCCATCAGCTGTATTGGTAAGAGCATTATGCGAGAGTATTATGAGTACAATTTATCTTTAATTGTTTCCACCAAAACTCTTATAAGGTTATTTATAAGGTTATCTTCAGATAACTAAATAATAGGCCAAAAATCACTTGACAGGATTACTATTACTTTTACAGCATATATTAAAAGTGTTATAAAATGGATTTCCATAAATGGAAACAGTGCTAAAAAATGGTTTCTACATGTCCTTTCCCGGGACTCAAAGTATCTCAGATCCCTATACCAAATTTCAGCAAAAACTGTTGAGCGGTTGGAGCGTGAAGAGGTAACAGACAGACAGACAGACACACTTTCGCATTTATAATATTAGTATGGATATGCTGCTGTTTTTTAGGTCAACTGTTCAACAGTAGGTATACTCGTCACTACATAGTAGGTTGCAAAAATAATCAAGTAACTTACAGAACTATCACCTAGTTCACAATCATACTAATAACGGGAAAAAGCCGATGTAATGAGGACGATAGAACACAAATCATGAAGTTGCAATTTCAGAATAAATGTAATAATGTAATACTAGTTGTGCCCCGCGGTGTTACCCGAAAGACTATGGAAAATACCAATAATAGGGTCAAAACGGGAATATAATGGTTTATGGTAGTGATGATGATGATGATGAATGTAATTTGCATATTATGCTTTACGCTCTTAAAACAACATCGAAACTTCCAAACTTGTATCTATAAAGAGTCAGGAGTACCTTCCGAACCATGGTATACCTTGGTGCAAAATCTTATACTTGTTAGTAGCATATGCTTAGAATACTGCCCACGAAATCGAGGTCACCACATGTTTCCACATAAAGTTTGAGGAGTTCCCTCCATTACTTATGGATCCCTTCATCAGGTCACCACTTTTATGAATATGGTACCAAATTGGGATGATAATCTATATACACAAAAAGAAAAATTTTGAAAACCGTTTCACAAACGGCAGAGTACTCGTTGAACACAAAAACACGAACATAACACCTCCCCCACTTTGAAAGTCGGTTAAAATTGTAGCCTATGTGTTATTCTGATGTATAAGCTATATTATTGTAAAATTTCATTAAAATCTGTTCAGTCGTTTTTGCGTGAAAGAGTAACAAACATTCATACGTCCATACATACATCCAAACTTTCACGTATGGAACTTCAAAGGTCAGTAGGGGCGGCAAAAATTGAAAAGCCTACTGGCGGCAAATTTGTAAATCCGCCGCTGATTACAAGTGTAAATCGGATTCACCAAGTATTCAATTAGCATGCTATAAAAGCAAATAGTCTAATAAAGTGGGCGTAAATAAATTTGCGGTTTTGGAGATAGGATTTAGTGTATTATAAGTGTAAAAAATTAAACCGTCGATCGCCAATTCCTGGAAATCTTTTGTTATCGCGGCCCATATGGGCCTTACAGGGCTTGATGGGTTAATAGTCTTGAGCTAATTAAAAGAGTACTCTCTGCTAGTTGGGCCTAACCCTACGAACCCTAGCTTAACATGGCGCTTTTGTAAAATAATTTTGTGATCAGTACTAGCTAGCGTGCTCAAATTATATGTCGCGTGCCATCGGCATCGGTTCGCCATCCCTGGCATACTAGGCAGATAATATTTTGTTGAAAAGCACAGCGACTGATAGTTAAAATAATAGCAAGTTTCATGGATTACTACCACCAGAGGTTCCCAAACTACTAAACCAAGGAGTTTGGGAACCTCTGGTTTAAAGAATCATGTTATTAATAATAAACGTATAGTTAAATGTGAAAAGTAAGTTAGTTGGTCTGTCTTTCTGTTACCTCTTTCTGGGCCGAATTTTGTGTAAATTTTTTTCGAGATATTTGGTGTTTCGGGGAAGGATATAATTATTAATTATGTTTTTTTTCATTATACCTAACCCCCCATGTACATGACCAAATCTACACTATTCAATAAACGATCATGATTTCAATAAGTATTTATTTTTCTCAAATTTAATTCCTTATTTACGTATTAGTGCTAAAGAGAAATAGCAGCTGAAACTGAATTTCGCTCGCTACATATCTAAACGATTCACAGTCTGGCAGTTGAATCGGAACTATTATAATTTCGTTATCTCTCAGTCAGAATGCAGGTCACAGGTCACGAGTCACACTGGGCGGGCGGCGGACGGCGGACGGCGGACGGCGGACGGCGGACGGAGGACGGCGGACGGAGGACGGCGGACGGAGGACGGCGGACGGAGGACGGCGGACGGAGGACGGCGGACGGCGGCGCTACGCCGAGTGTCTCGTTAAAAATTTAATGAGAAACATACAGCTACTCTACCTTTTGTAGTCTTGTTGTCCTATAATGGAAATACTTCAAGAGCTGATCTTTATCTATTAGAGTTAGACATCTACTAGTGTGTAGTTGACCTAGTAGTAGACACATAAAGTATCTCAAAGATAGTGCTATGAAAACTATTTTGTTCGGTTCCATAAATTCAATCTTGTTTTTAAAGATTTTTCTATATACATACTTAAAATTTTATTCCTTTTGTAGATTTACAATCACGTAATAACATAAGAACGTTTTAATACAGAAATAAGTATTTGAAAACTTTTCGAATAATATTCAAAAAATCGGCCAAGTGCGAGTTGGACTCGCACACGAAGGGTTCCATGCCAACATAGAGCAAAAAATATAGGCTGAAAATTGTGTTTTTTGTCATGGGAGTCCCCTTTAATTATTGCATTTATTTAAATTTTATTATAAATTATGAAAGTACAAATAAAACTGAGTATATTTCATGAATATTTCAAGTGCCTAATATGTATTGTTGTTATTGGTATCGAAAAAAAAATCACGTTTGTTGTATGGAAGCCCCCCATAAATATTTAATTTATTTATTTTGTTTTTGTAGTAAGTATTTGTTGTTATAGCGGCAACAGATATGTAACACTATCTGTGAAAATTTCAAGTCTAGCTGTAGCGGTTCTTGAGTTACAGCTTGGAGACACACAGACAGACAGACGGACAGACGGACAGACATCGAAGTCAGATTAGTAATAAGGTCCTGTTTTTACCCTTTGATGCGGAACCCTAAAAATATTACTCCCAAACACAAAAGAAAAAGTCTGTCTCTAGTCTCTACAGACTACAGTCTACACTAGCCTAATTTTTTTTTTGTACTTCTATATCTTCTATAATTATGTATCTCTATATTATTATATATATATACTTATAAAACAAAGTCGCCTTTTTTTCCCTCATGTCCCTTTGTTCCCTTTAATCTTTAAAACTACGCAACGGATTTTGATGATTCTTTCAGTGTTAGATAGCCCATTTATCGAGGAAGGCTAATAGGCTATATTTTATCACACTAAGACTAATAGGAAAATGTGGAAAAAACGGAGGAAATTATTTGAAAGGGCTTATCTCGCGAACTACTAGAGCAATTTTTATGTTATTTGTCACAGATTATGTATAAAATAATTTATAAGATTTTAATGGTGGATGGTGAGCACATTGAATAATATGTAAATTCATATATATACCTAGGCCAACTCATCTCTCTCTCTGACCAATCAGATCAAGAAATTGAACGACGAGTAACAAATTCCTGGAACAGATACAGGTCGCTGAAAGAGATATTCAAAAGTAAACACTACACCTAGGGCATCGAGACCGAGTTTTCCCGAAACTCGAAAACCCGGGAAAACCCGGGTTTTAGGGATCACGAAAAAACCCGGGTTTCAAAAATGGAACCCGGGTTTTTCGAGCTTTTCGGGTTTTTAGTTTTTTTATTATTATTAAAGGCATGACCTGATTAATTAAGGTATTTATAACAAAGTAACATACAAATTCTTTATCTTTCTAGATTTAATTATTTATATTCAGTTTATATACATAAAAGTTTCGTTTTTAGAGCGTCACAGACTAATTGTCACAAAAATGTTTATTAATATTTTGCACATCCTACCTACTATTCAATGTAAAAAAGCAAAGTCTCTTTAAGCAATCTATCCATCACAAAAAATGTTCAAATCTCATAGAAGTATTATAGTTTTTAATCAACATTCAGTGACTGACCACAGTTTTCTTCAGTTTGTGATCGAAAAGGCTTAAAAAATAAAGAAAACGATGTCATAAGAAAACAGCTTCAAAGGGTTCTTCAGTCTGCTGAAAGTACCACGAGGAAATTGATTCCTAGGCAGTTGACAGACCAACGTCATTTTGTCTGATCATGTCGATTCAATGTTGATTGTGATCTGTCGTCTAGATTTGACGTAACACGACCAAACTATGTAGGTCCTCCATCTGCCTAGGAATCAATTTCTCTGATAGTACCTTAGACTTTTGATAATTTATTTATTTTTTTAACAGTTTATTGCACACAAAAACATTTAACAAATTATACTTACAAAGAAAAACGAGACAACAGGTACTGCTTATCTCTAAAGAAATTTGTTGCAGCAGCCCTAGGAAGAGAAATTTGATCACAAACAACAGATAAAAAAAAATAAAGTGCATAAACAGAAATGAAAAATAAATAAAATTATAACTATAGGTACAGTTATAATACAATTATTATTATAATGTTCAACAAAATACTACATTATATTATTAATAATAACATACTATAATATTAGAATACATACTATACTATAAACTATAAATACTAAAATAATTAATATATGTATTATATTTAATAAGCATAGTTGGATTCAGTATTGAGGTAGTGCCCCTTCAATCGTCTTTTAAAGACAGTGATAGTAGGACTACCATGAATGGCGTGGGGCAGGGAATTCCACAATCTGACTGCATTAACAGTAAAGAAGTAGGAAAAGAAGTTGGAGCGATGGGAGGGGAGGAAAAGGTTTGTTCTAACATTAGGTCTACAAGGGACGTCTAAGGATAATGGGAAAGTCAGCTGCTAGTTGGTAACAAAACGTTATAACTTCGATCCACCGTTGCTGATAAAATACACCCATCAATAAAGTCTCTATGAAAGAATATCTAAAAACCTATCAGGAATTTTTGAAAACAGTAATTACGGGTCTCTAATAATGTTTTATTATGCTTTTCCGAATTTTATTGTTTCTATAACAGCAACAGATTTTTCTAAGGCCATTAAAAATCAACTAACTCTTAAAGCTTTTTGTCGTTATTTGTTATATATTCACAATGGCTATAATCATATCAGATAGCTGTGGACTAGCCATAAGTTGAAATAATCTGGTTAAATTAACCCATTATTAAGACAATGCAACCAAAAAAGATCCAGGAAAGCAGCCTCTTGAAACCGACAAAACCATCCAGAGGAGTTTCCATCAAGTTGGTTCTTATGATGTGAAACCATTTTGTATTCGAGCATTACAGTCTGGCAAATGCGGCAGATTGCTTTTCATGAGCTTCGGAGGCTGATGATGGTAACACATAATAGGGCGAATGATCTGTCTATAGCCGGCCGTGGATGGCATACTCACTGAGGAATTATTAATACAGTAATTTTAGTGAACTCAGATCAAATACAAGCCGGGGTTGTTATCAGCACCAGCGCGAGAGACAATTTCTTGTGTGTTGCACCATGACACCATGGTTTATTTTCCAAATTCATAAAAAGCAACCTTCCGCATTTGGCGAGCCTGATCTGGTCAACTAAATGGTTATCTGACATGAATTCTGTCACAATAGACTAGAACAAATAACGACAAAATTCTTTGAGGGATTTTCCATTAAGTTAGAAAATTAACGTAAATTGCAAGGAACAATCGGCCTCATACCGTAGCGAGGCAGAAAAAAGCAATTTAAGGTAAAAACTATGGCACAAAAATTTAGTCACAGGTATAAAGTATGCCAAACATCAATTAGGACTAAATAATTAATGATAACTTGACAATCAGCAATAAAAATGTAGAAGATTAAAATATAAAGATTTGCTGGCAAAAGTTTTATAAAAAAGTATATAAAATACTGTCTTCAAAAATTCGTGATAGATTTTTATATACAGGGTGTAACAAAAACAAGTGATAATACTTTAGGGTGTGTACGTATTCCCTGTAGAGAGTTCACTGTGAAAGTAGCAGCGCTGAAAGACATTTTTTTTTTTCACTTTTGTATAGGGAAACTCGTGACGCTCAGGCCCTTGCCCATACAAAAGTGAAAAAAATTTTTTGTCTTTCAGCGCTGCTACTTTCACAGTGAACTCTCTACAGGGAACACGTACACACCCTAAAGTATTATCACTTGTTTTTGTTACACCCTGTATAATATTATGTATATCATAAAATGCAAATACATTTTAATAATACACGTATATTTGGGGGTGAAGTTTGTTCTAACACGTCTAACACGTAATTTTGGCCCGAAAACCTAAATTTTTAAGCTTTGATAAGATCCAAAATATAGAAGAGGTAAAATAGTCGCTTCATTAAAAGTATGATACGGCCGTGCCCGTGTACCCGAGACTTGGTTGGGCACTGCTGTGACCCGAAACTGTAGTATTTAAATAGTATTTAATTGTGTAGGTGTTGGCAATCGCAGAAAATAATTTGTAACGTATTTTCGCATTGTTAATACTTGAATTGTAAAAAAAACCCGAAAAAACCCGAAAAACCCGGGTACCCGGGTTTTCATTTTAAAAAACCCGAAAACCCGGGTTTTGAAAATTGGGTCCGGGTTTCGATGCCCTAACTACACCATGGCAGCAAAACGGAAAGTATTTAACATCTGCATCCTTCCAATACTAACTTATGGGTGCCAAGCTTGGGCCCTCACCCAAAAACAGCAACAAAAATTGTCACGTGCCAGAGGAGCATGGAAAGAAGCATGCTTGGATACTCAATAAGAGACAAGAAGAGAGCTATAGACATAAGAGAAATAACTAAACTAGAGGATGCTATTTTATTGTAAGAAAAGGGTCATAACTCATAAACAGTCAACTATGGAAAGAGTTAGAGGAGGCCTATGCTAGAAGGCATAGGTCCTTATTAGTGGTGAGTAGGGCCTCGGTAATCCGGAACGGACTCCCGCTTGTTCGGTGACCGCTGTAGGTCATAGGTGCCGGCTGTCATGAGCTAATACGCCGTCAGTATTTTGTTTATCGCCTTTCTTGTAATACGTAGTGTAGTATAGTGTCAATTTAGCGCGTTCGCTAAGATCACAGATTATAGAAGTAAGAGATATGTTATGTGGGCGTGGCACATGTCGCTAAACTTAGCCCTGTTGGCCACTAGTTGTCAGTCACATGTAAATCGCTCCACGGCTTACAAGTTACACGTTGTACTTCGTTGTAAATTGTGAACAAAATGCCGACTTGTGCAATAATTACGTGCAGAAATCGCAGCGAAACTTTGAATAAAAACAATTGCGGGATCACCTATCACAGCCAACTGTAATTTATACGATTTTTTTAATTTAAAAACTCATTTAAAAATCAATTATTCTTCACGAAAACTATTCGCCGCTACACCGCCATTTTCAGGCCGTTTGATGTTCTGTGAACTATCAAACTAAGGCACTAGTGATGTGGTGTGATGCAGATTTTGGTATAGATATTTTTATCGACATTTTTTATGCGGTTGCGTTATTATCTACACAAATATTATAAAGCTAAAGAGTTTGTTTGTTAGAACGCGCTAATTTCAGGAACTACTAGTCCGATTTGAAATTATGACATATTCTTTCAGCTTGTTTTTATAAAGTAATAAAAGTTAATAAATTTTCTTTCGTCATTTCAGTATTTGTTTCCGTTACTTTTGAAGTTTACCTTACTTTGGCGGACGACTGGCGAAAATTAAATTGATCCTGCTTTTTAAGCCAAAGGCTTCCCGCTTATAACAAAGATTTGTGTGCACTTGGTTTTCTGTTGTATATTCTATAAATGTATGAAAAAAATCGGCCAAGTACAAGTTGGTCTCGCGCACGACGGGTTCCGTATCATAATACAGCAAAAATAGGCAAAGAATGTGTTTTTGTATGAATCTTTAATTATTTAGTTTATTTTAATTTTATTATTAATTGTTTAAGTATAAATACAACTGAGTATTTGTGAGCATTTCAAGTGCCTACCTGTTGCTATTGATATCGAGCAAAAATAGCAAAAAAACACGTTTGTTGTATGGGAGGCAGTGGCGAAGCGTCCATATAACCCGATTCCCATCGGCTTCCCTTAGGGCTTAGAAAAATCGAATATACGGGCCAACGACATATTTATCTAATAAATATTTTACATACCTACTTAAAAAACTTTGAATTCACAATGTTATATGCAATAAATTTTTCTCTCACTTGAAATACATAGTTTGAATTAATAACTATCGCCTACAAATTTTAAAAGGCAATGCAATGTGCGGGCGCAGAGAATCAAATAAGCCGCAGGATTAGCGGCTTATTTCTCCATACAACGACAGTTCATAGTAAGCATCTGTCCTTTTCATTCCTGTGAACTGGTCGTCATGTTCTGTCTCGTTCTAGCACGCGCGATATATACTTGGAAATAACTCGATGCCCGACGAGTTATTACGGAGAAAGGTTAATTAGCAACGCACAAGTGCAAGCGAGATAGATGAGTCATGAAGTAAAATTGTTATGATTCGAATTTAAGAATGACTGTAGCGACATTATACTTTTGCTGGCGCGTAATACATTTTATTTTGGTAGGATTTTTTGTAATACGACTTTATTAAGAATGCCTTTAGCGGTACTAAATATGACAGGCGCGTAATACATTTTTATTTTGCTGGTTTTTAGATTGACATATTAATATGGCGGATAGTGTGTTTGTAAACAACATGTCGTTTGTTTTGTTTTGTCGAATTTAAATTTTGTTTTAGCGTTAGAACTTAGAAGAGTGTCGTGAATTAAATTAATTTATATTGTGACTTGTGAATTGTGAGTCGTACGACGTAATCGTGTAGTTCGGAAAATATGGCATTAATTCAGAAAGACTGTTGT
Source organism: Lysandra bellargus (assembly GCA_905333045.1). Classification (NCBI taxonomy): domain Eukaryota; kingdom Metazoa; phylum Arthropoda; class Insecta; order Lepidoptera; family Lycaenidae; genus Lysandra; species Lysandra bellargus. Next base: position 8,107,386 of record HG995349.1, read on the forward strand.
CTGACAGATTATATTTTGTTGTCGAAGGAAACTTTGTTTTCGAAACTTAGTTTTGAAAATTAAAAGCATGTCATTCAATTATAAATTACCAAAATTGGTAAGTAGATTTTTTACTCCGGCTTCCCTTCTCAAAATATTCACCCCTCGCCACTGATGGGAGGCCCCTCTTAAATATTTAATTTATTTTGTTTAAATATCTGTTATTATAGCGGTAACAGACATACCGTACACAATCTGTGGAAAATTCGGAAGTCTAGCGGTTATTGAGATACAGCCTTTTACAGATTATTGAGAGACAAACAGACAGACAATAAAACATCGAAGTCTTAGAAATAGGGTCCCTTTTTTACCTTCTGGGTACGGAATCTTAAAAATTATATAATAGGTATGCATGTTTATCTAAAGACTTCGATATAAAATAACTCAAAGGCCGAAAAAGGTTGAAATCATCCATGATTACTATACGAAAAACTTTTATTAAGGGACCAACTCAATTCGGCAAAATAATCAGCTGTTTGGCAAAAGCGTAACTAGGCAATTACCTATTGCCGAGTTACGATTCCCATAGTAAAAGTTTTTCGTGATCATGGATGATTTCGACCCCTTTCGGCCTTTAAGTTATTTTTGTTAGTCTCTGTAATATCATTTATCAGTTTCATTCTTTTAATAGTATTTAAATACCTACCAAAATGCATCGATATCGTCGTAATAATATGGTAATAATGAATCAGTACGCTGAAGTGGAACTGGGGGGTTAGTCAAGACGAATTCGTAATCGCTTCGTTATAGAATCGCCGATGAAAATGTATGGAATTGACATAAGCGTTCGTTAATATGACGTTGACGTTCGACTCGTCTTATGTCTTTTGATCGGCGATTCTATAACGAAGCGATTACGAATTCGTCTTGACTAACCCCCTGGGCTGGTCACGTAGCTCGAACAACAGACGATCGCTGGAGTAAACTTACTCTGGAATGGAGACCAAGGCTGGGTAATCGGGGTGTAGGTCGACCTCCAACTAGGTGGGACGACGATCTCCGTTTAGTTGCGGGTCCATGTTGGATGCGAGTAGCAGGAGATCGGTCATCTTGGCGTTCATTGAGAGAGGCCTATGTCCAGCAGTGGACGAATAAAGGCTGATATGATGATGAATTAATCGACACCGTAGATAGACCGGACATCACTAGACCGTGTACCGTTGACACTATGCTGACAATGTAGTGTCATTGAAGTTGGCGACATAGGTTTCCATATAAACGGCGCTACATAACACTTCTCCTTATTTTCCTGTTCTGAGGCTAAGATCATGGCGCTGCCACGGGTGCCATGTAAATATTCGACATTGCTAATTAAAAAATATTAAAGAAACTAAGGTTAAACATGTGTTTTATTAACATTAAACATTGCATACTATAATGCGGACGCCTCAATAATCCGAAAAGGGTCGTGTTTTTGCCTCTCTGGATTAAGGCCATCCCCCGAGCAAACGACCTTAACCATGCATTTGCCGCGTTGCCGAGATCGCACCAAAACTCTATTTTTTACTTATTAAAGGGCTCGTGCACAAAACTGCGATGCGACATCGCATTGTAAATATTTTCGAATTTTTAAAGTGTTTATTATGAGAATGGAATGTTTTTGCCGCCGATATTTGCGATGCGACGTCGCATCGCAGTTTTGTGTACGAGCCCTTAGTTCAATTTGACCTAAAAAAAATTAAAAGCGGGAATATGTAGTTTAAGATTTTGTCGATCTATTGGCGTGTGTTTCAAATTAAATTAATTTGTAAATACTAAGGAGATGTTGAATGTATGCTTGAATTTTAATAAATTGGCTTTACTTTGGAAGCTGATATTATGAGTATAATAAACAAAAATAGAAAATTTAAAACGTGGAAAGGAATGTTGAGATACTGAAAGATTATTGCTGTATTTTTATTATAACTCTGTAGCTTTCAAATTATTAGTTTATAAGGCTCTAAATACGGCAAATTACGGATTCTCCGTAGGGAAGGTCCCTAACGAGGACCTACTGTATTATTATATTTTAGGAAATAATTACTGTACATAGTTACAGTTAAATACCTACATTAATTAAAAAACAGCAAAAAAGATAGTGATTTTTTTATTTAAAATAAGGAACAGTTTTATTTAACTTCCGACGTGCTTATAATTCAATACCATTTCAGTACCTATGTAGCCTGTAGCCTGTAGGTAAGCCACGTCTATACGTATCAGCTGCAGGTGCGTTGCCTGCCTTTTAACACCTCCATCATGGGTATCGCAGACATAATAGATTTCCAATTGTTATATCAATCCCCAAGCGGCAGCCGGCTGCCGCTTGGGGATTGATAGGTTAAGAGGGAATAGAGTAATTCTCTGGTCGGGCCGGACCATGGCTCTCCCATTGACTTGTATAGAGGCTCTCCCACGGTAATTCATTCCAATAGCATGCCAAGATATATTGCGAATAAAATCTGCGTCATTGTTACTTTCGGACGTGTCCGATTATCGATACGGTTTTTACTCAGAAGTCGGAACCTAGAGAACCACAGTCTCCAATCTCCATTATGTTTAATAGAGGTCGGTGTAGAGAACCAAAAGAGAACCCACGATAATAAATTGGAAGTGTCTAACGTGCCGCTAGCGGTCGTTTAGCGATGCCTGCTAAAATACCGTTGTCGGCATAATAAGGAGGAAATCGCTATTCGCTAGTATGCCGCTAGTGGTATTTTAGAAGGAAGTGGCTAGCGTGCCGCTAGTGGTCGTTTAGCGATGCCCACTAAAATACCGTTGTCGGCATAATAAGGAGGAAATCGCTAGTATGCCGCTAGTGGTATTTTAGTTAATGTGCGCTAACAAACCGATGCAGATGGCGGTAAAATAAAGCATAGTGTTTAGTCTGCTGCTGTAGCTACTCAGGCTTAGCATTACAATATTTATTAACTGACTTCAAAAAAATGAGGTTATCAATTCGACGCGTATGTATGTGTTAATATATGTACTAAATTATGAAATAAGAGGGCAAACGAGCAAACGGACCACCTGATGGAAAGCAACTTCCGTCGTCCATGGACACTCGCAACATCAGAAGAGCTGCAGGTGCGTTGCTGGCCTTTTAAGGGGGAATAGGATAATAGGGTAGAGGACAGTAAGGTAGGGAATAGGGTAGGGTCGGGAAGGGAATAGAGTAGGGAATTGAGCCTCCGGTAAACTCACTCACTCGCCGAAACACACAGCGCAAGCGCTGTTTCACGCCGGTGTTCTGTGAGCCCGTGGTATTTCTTCGGTCGAGCCGGCCCATCCGTGCCAAGCATGGCTCTACCACGTAAAGAACGCGTCTGAACAAATGTGCCAAATTTCAAAAGTGTATGTTTGTATGTTTGTGTTCGCATAATATCTCCGGAACTACAAGTCCGATTTGAGTAGTTATTTTTTGTTGTACAAGGTAAAATACCACTAGCGGCATAATAGCGATTTCCTCCTTATTATGCCGACAACGGTATTTTAGTGGGCATCGCTAAACGACCACTAGCGGCACGCTAGCCACTTCCTTCTAAAATACCACTAGCGGCATACTAGCGATTTCCTCCATATTATGCCGACAACGGTATTTTAGTGGGCATCCCTAAACGACCACTAGCGGCACGCTAGACACTTCCTAATAAATTGTCTATGAACAGCTGTTGTCACTTGACAAATGACAGCTGTCAATTTGACACCAAAGTACAACAGCGATTGTTTGCTTAGGCTGCGTTGCACCAGAAGCGTGGTTAAAGCTAAAGCTAAAGTTAAAGTTAAATATGGCGTTCTTACCCGGTAAGGACGCCATATTTAACTTTACTAAGGACGGTAAGGCTTACCGTCCTTAGCTTTAGCTTTAGCTTTGACTTTAACTTTAACTTTAACCGGAAAATTTGACAGATGTCGTATGAGATGACAGGTGTTTGGACGCCTTAATTAACTAAAGTCAAAGTCAAAGTTAGTTCGTGCAACCCACTCTTAAAATGGAACAAAATCAACAATTTTTCTAATAATTTCGCTTTTCTCAAAGAGATAAACATAAGATAAATATAAGCGCAGCAAAATAAATGGTCACATAATTTTAAGATATTACTTCTATACATCAAGACTAACTAAAGTTAAACATGGATTACGTGTTTATGAAGCCGGTTCAGCCTCACGTCTATAAGGCGTTAAAAGATGTGGATATTGAAACTCTCACAAGATGCTCTTCGGATGAAATACGCCCAATTATACCTTGTCTCGTTCGAATGGCTCTTATAGCTCCTTTAGATGTTACTGGATACTGTGCGGAAGCAAAAAAAGATATTCTTACGTTATTGTCTGGAATAGACCTAGTGAACTTTATAGTCTCTTTATTGTCAATCGAATTCCACGCTCTAGAAGTCGATTTGAAGAAAGAACAACAGATGCGGTAGGATATTATTTTATGATATTATAGATTTTTGCCTTGTTCAAGTATTTTAAAATTTATTTCCTACTATTTCAGCCAGAAGAGTGGATCACAATGTACTGAATCGTTTTTAATCCAGAATGTTGTAAATGGAATAGCTAATGATTTTGAGCAATCCGATTCAGCGAGACGTGTCCGTTTGGTATTATCAGAATTGTTGCAAATGCAAGCTCAACTTGCCGAGTATAATCAAAATAAAACTACAAACGCCGACAGTCCTGTCAAACCATCAGAATTGTTTGATAATGATGTATATTTAGAGGAGATAACAGATGTGATTTGTATAAGCCTTGCAGAACTTCCAAACTTGCTAAATATATGTGAGATTGTGGAAGTTCTTTTACATGTAAATAAAGGCCCAGTTATCATTTCCTGGGTTGTTGCCAATATGCCGGATACTTTACAAGAAGGTTTGTTGTGACATTTTTTTAAACTTCAATGAAGAAAGGATGGATTTAAAAAGTATATGTATATTATATAATATATTTTTATATGACAAAATATGTAATGCATAAACCAAAAGCTATATTAAAAAGAGTTTATATTGAAAAGATTATATATTATAATTAAATAAAATTTATTTTCAGTGGCAGAGTCTCTTGTTCTTAATGCTGAAAGGAGTGAGGAAGGTGGTATTCGGGCAAAAACTTTAATGACACTTTGTGCTGCTTGCCCTTATATATCTGCTTCAGTGAGGGCAAAGGCCGTGTCAGCATCCCATTTGCCCTCTCTAGTCATCAACCTTACTTTAACACATCATCAAGATGATTTGGTAAACTATTTTTAAACAAAATTCCACATTAATACACAATAATGTCTAACATTAAAAACTTATTTATAAACTCTTTTAGGTATTTTTCATATCCAGTTTGTTACTGGGCTCTGACCAAGGCATAAGGTCATGGTTTGCTACCTTTTTACGAAACTCTCATAAAAGAGGAAAAGGAGATGGACATGCAGCCTTACTGAAGTTGCGCCAAGAACTTTTGAGTAGGCTTAAAGAGTCTACAGCAGGAGTCGATGCCTCCGCTTTGCTGAGGCTGTATTGTGCATTCAGAGGCATTGCAGGCATCAAGTTCCAAGACGATGAAGTTTCTGGTCTACTTAGGCTCGTTACTCAGAAGCCTCCACCTACACCAGCCGGTGTGAGATTTGTATCTCTCAGTCTGTGTATGATACTTGCTTGTCCATCACTTATGAGTAAGTCCAAATAAATTATAGGCCTCCTATAGCAATGTATTTGCTGTGTGTATTATTAACATTGTTGTTACTTTTTGCAGCTGCACCAGACCATGAAAAGAAAGCAATTGAATGGGTGCAATGGCTTGTTAAGGAGGAGGCATATTTTGAAAGGTATAATTCAAATTTTTATGTATTATAATATCATTTGATAATAATTTACTTGTAAAAATTGTAAGCCTTTTAAAACATGGCATATGGCTTCTTTAACAGGTAGAATAGGTGTGCCTTGGATAAAAGGTAGTAAGACTACTCAAAATTTCATTCAAATAAAAAAAAGGTTAATCAGTTTGAGCATACACAGGTAACAGACTATCACAATATTAGTAGTATGTTTATTTAACAGTAACTCCGGTGTGACGGCGTCTTTCGGGGAGATGCTGTTGCTGATCGCCATCCACTTCCATTCTGGTCAGCTGGCGGCTGTCGGTGAGCTGGTCTGCGCTACACTGGGGATGCGGGTCCCCGTACGACCCAATGGTTTGGCGCGCATCAAGCAAGCCTTCACGCAAGAAATATTTACAGAACAGGTATTTACAGTCATATTATATTTGTAATCTCGATAAACAATAATTTAAACAGTGGTTTGTTTAAATCAGTCTATCCCAAAGTGGGCGATAGCGCCCCCTTGTGGGCGCTAAAGGCCTTAAGGAGGGTGGCATAGGACCAGGAAAAAAATGGGGGTGTTGTGTAGAGACTTGGGGGGTGATATATTTCATCTGGATACATTTTAAGTTGAAACAATTGGGGCGCTAAAACATAATTTGTTCTCAAACCCCTGGTTTAAATTGTCGTTATTGCTTACAGGTCGTCACCGCTCATGCAGTCAAAGTCCCAGTCACTGCAAATCTTAACAGCAACATAAATGGCTACCTCCCTGTGCACTGCATTCATCAGCTACTGAAATCCAGGGCATTTTCTAAACATAAAGTTCCGATTAAAAATTGGATCTACCGACAAATCTGCAGTTGCATAGCGCCCTTGCACCCTGTCATGCCTGCCCTGGTCGAGGTATACGTCAACTCCATACTCGTCACCAATAACAAGGGAACAAATGAGTATTTCAATCAACCAATCACCGAAGAGGAGATCCGACGCGTCTTCCGAAATTCCATTTTCGGCGTAAATTTTGACTCCATAAATAAACATAAAGAATTCACTCCTATGGAGGTCGACGGAGAATCTATCGAAATAAATATCGAGAAGCCGACACTGGCTTCTCAATTGCTGCTAATATATTACCTTCTACTTTACGAGGATGTAAGATTGAACAATGCCGCAACGCTCATCGCTAATGGCAGGAAAATTAAAAGCTACTCCACCGCCTTTCTGTCCGAGTTACCTATAAAGTATCTTTTGCATCAAGCGCAAAAGGATCAAATGAGCTACGGGGGGCTCTTCAGTCCCCTGCTTCGTCTCCTGGCGACACATTTCCCGCAGTTATCGCTCGTCGACGACTGGATGGACGACCAAGTGTTCGGCGACTCTTGCCGTCAACGAGTAGACATCATTCTGTCCGATACGTCAATAGACGAAGCTTTTCAATGTATCGAAGAAAATCCTTACCGAACTGGTAAAGTTTTGAAGGCTATGCTCAGCAAAAACCCCACTGATATATGGCCATTCGCGGAGATAACCGTCAAATACATCAGGAGCGTTCTGGGCGAGCAAGTCCCGCGACACATACAGGAGCTCTACCGCGAAGTTTGGCTGCGACTCAACACCGTGCTGCCGCGCTGCCTCTGGATCATGACTATTAATGCTCTGCTCGATATCAACAACGGAAACGCAAAGAACGTAACTGTAACGCAAGAAAATGTTTTGGTCGATCCACTGCAGGTATTGAGATGCGACGTACGCGTTTTTAGATGCGGCCCTATATTAAAAATAGTTCTCAGAATTCTGGAAGCTAGTTTGGCCGCCTCTAGGAGTCAATTAAGTCGTCACTTGCTAGATAAACCGCTTCTAGAAAAAAGTGGACAGTTGACGTCCGATGCAGAAAGAGAGGAATTGAAGAATGCGCTCGTTGCGGCTCAGGAGAGCGCCGCGTTGCAAATTCTTTTGGAAGCTTGTCTAGAAACTGAGGAGGACCAGTCTAAGCCGGAACTAATGTGGTCTTTGCGGGAAGTGAGAAGCATTATTTGTTCATTTTTGCATCAGATATTTATTTCGGAACCCGCCCTGGCAAAACTAGTTCATTTTCAGGGGTATCCTCGGGAACTGCTCTCTGTTACCGTTCAGGGAATACCGTCTATGCATATTTGTTTAGATTTTATACCGGAATTGCTCAGCCAGGCTTCACTGGAGAAGCAAATATTCGCAGTGGATCTAGTATCACACTTGTCTATTCAGTATGCCTTGCCCAAGGCTATGTCTATAGCTCGGCTGTGCGTGAATACGCTTTCTACGCTTCTATCGGTGCTTCCGAGCGACATGCGTCTGGAACTTTTCCAGCCTGTGCTCAAATCTCTCGTCAGAATATGCACAGCTTTTCCGTCGTTACTAGAAGATATAACTTCTCTGCTCCTCCAGCTGGCCAGAATTTGTAGGTCGCAGGCGTCACTGGGGCATTGTTGGAACGATACCCCCATACTGGGCGAGAATGCTTATGTACAATCGGAAATACAAAGTGACACGAAGGTGCTAGTAGCGGAAGTGTTAACGAGAGACGTCAGAGAGACCATGTCTGAAATTATTCAAAAAGCTCTGTTAAATGACAAAATTTATTAAAGAGGGAATCAAAGTAAAACATATTTTTTATTGAATATCCTATTTTTATTTACGTAACAATTAATACATTACAAGTAGCATATTTGAAGATTCGACAGAAATTTGCGATTCAATTTGTCTGTACATCCACGCACATTGGTTTCGAGCAATCACATTGCCAATATCGTGATATAATTGAGCCTGAAAAAAAATTGATAACTTTACACAATACTTTGTTACTAATTACTGTCTACAGCAAAGCCAAAGAGTAATTTTGACGGTATATGTAAAATTATACGTTTTACAAATAAAGAGGTCTACTGCTTTACTCGAAAATCGTTGGCTTTAAGTATTAAAAGTAGAACATTAATACATGAACAAAACCATTATTATTAATCAAATAACTCTGTAACAAACGAAAATTACCTGTAAATACCAAGTGTGAAGTAACCTCGCCTGCGCTCCGATTTTAGTAAAGTTTTCTTTGACAATGTCAAGTGAGTTGCAGCACGTCTGTAGAACTTGCACGCGCGCCTCGCCCGCCGGTGGCGCTGTTGCGATGCGGCATTTGGTGTATAACAGGAGCGCTAGAAATGAAATTTTGAGATTCAAACCTAGATCATCTTGTAATATTTTTATATTTTTGTTGTTCTGATATTTGAAAAATGTCGTTTTTAAATGTTTTTGAAAAGAAAATATACTCGTAGGTATTACTTAATTTTTAAATCATTGCTGTTTTTTACGCCTCTAGTCCACCGACGCTGCGAACTGCGAAACAGCGGCGAACCGAACGTGAAACAGAATAGAGCAAGATGCAATATAACGCATTGTGTGGCGGATGAGACAGTAAATTCGGTTCGCCGCTGTTTCGCAGTTCGCAGCGTCGGTGGACTAGAGGCGTTAGGTTGATTCTATTGTGGTAAAATTACATTCCACCATAACCAAAGTAGTAGCACTTCACTAAGTCAAGATGATAAAGAATTCAAAAATTGTCACCTCTCGCGGAATCGTAGGCGCTGCCGTGCTCCATAATAACCGGCAGGACTTTCCGTGCGAGCTGCAGCGAGTTCCTCGCGCCGCCCATGTGCAGCTGCACGTTGGCGACGTGCATCTCCGCCGTCGCCGCCAAGTAATGCAGGTTGTACTTCTTCGCCAAAGACAATGCCTCGTTCAGGAGCATTATGTTGGTGGACCTGGGGGGTGAGCCAAGACTTTTTAGTTATCGCTTCGTCTCTCGACGACTCAATCTCTCAATTGGTTGAGTGTGTGGCAGCTCAAGCCGGTCGCGGGTTCGAATCCCGCCGACGGAACAAAAAGTTTTCAATGTTCCCGGGTCTGGAGGTGTATTAAATAATGTGTATGATATAATAAAAATCTTAAATATTATAATATGTATAGTATAAAAGTATTAAATATATTTCCGTTGTCTGGTACCTGTAACACAAGTCCTTCGGATACTTAGCACGGGTCCAGACTGACGTGGTGTGAAGCGTCCATAGATATTATCGCTTCGTTATAATCCGATCAAAATGTATGGAATTGACATAAGGTTAAGTTCACACGGCACAATCCTGCACGTTTTTTGCAGTATACGTCATAGTTGCGCATACAATATATTATAATGATATGACATTCATGACACAACAAATAGCGCAGTACCACTGACCTTCATTATACAAGTACGCTGGACATGATATAGATCAGTTAACTAAAGCTGGCACGTTCACAGTGCTCACACTTATGCAATTTCACTATACAGTATGTTTAAAAAAAATATCCACAGCCAAATATATAACCTCCTCGTTTTTGGAAGTCGGTTAAAAATATAATATGTTTGCATCATGATAAAAATTATCGTATAATCTGCGTACGATAATAATATGCTATCCTACATCGGTACGTACGCACAAAATTATCGTTATGTGTACGATAATTATGGTACGGTTCCGAGCGCTGGCCGCGCGCCGATCACACGTTACCGACTTGTAACGTCACGCTGTATTTATAAACAGTAGCATAATAAAAACAATAACTGTCCCCTTCAGGCTCATAAGATAGACCGCGCGCGAGACGGGCAGACTTTTTATGATGCGCATGCAGTACGACGTCACGCCACGCGCTTATTCACAGACCCTGCGCAATGTTTAAATGTGTTGATCGTGCCAGCTCTTGTTAACTGACTTGTACCCTGTGAAGTGACAGCTATTTTTTGTGCCTATTTGAAGCGGAGCAGCAATTAGCAGTAGAAAAACCATAGACAGAGATGCCCAACAATAACAATAAATCCCCCAAACACAGTAAATCCACTAGCTACGCCGATGCTACCAAAATTTGCCAACAAACACACGTCGAGACCTCTTCACCACCGCCCAACTGGGAGCAGATATTACACAAACAATCAGAAAAGTTTGAACTAATACTACAACAAATGAGTAATGATGCTCATAACAAAATTAGTTGACAGGTTAACTAAATGACGGCAATCCGAGTAGCAACCTGGAACATTAATGGACTGACACCAAACAAAAATGATGCTGAGCTTTTACTTACGCAACAAAAACTTGACGTTCTGCTGATATCTGAGGCGCACTGCACCGCCACAACTAGCTTGAAATTTAAAAATTTTGAATGCTACATCACCCTGCATCCTGATGGCACTGGACACGCTGGCACAGCAATAATTATTAGGAAATCTTTAAAACATCACATCATGCCAGAATATAAAACACCTCACCTTCAAGCCACGACAGTAGCCATTGCAGATAACAAGGGCTACATCAATGTGTCTTCAGTATATTGCCCCCCAAAACATAAAATCACAATCATTTAATGATTTCTTTAAAACACTCGGAAACAGATTTCTGGCAGGGGGTGACTGGAACGCCAAAAATACACACTGGGGATCAAGACTATCTAGCACAAGAGGAAGACAACTACAACTCTGTATTGATAGTAATAAACTAACATCAGTCTCTACATGTGAAGCCACTTACTGGCCAACTGACACATCCAAGATCCCCGATCTATTGGACTTTTTTGTTGTGAAGGGTATTGGTGGACACTACATAAAATGTGAATCTTGTCACGATAGCTCTTCGGATCATACTCCTGTTATACTGACCCTTAGCGATAATATTATCGAATATCAGGGACCAGAAAAACTATATAACAAGAGAACGGACGTGATGGTTTCAGAAACTATATAGAAGAAAATATAAACCTTAATGTCCCATTGAAAACTGAGGACCATATGGACAGTGCTACTAAATACATAACGCAATTAATACAAGAAGGAAGAACACTCCACTTCTAGATCACAAAAAAGAAGTAATGACTTTCCTCTTTAAATAAAAAAAGCAATCCAAGAAAGACGGCGGCTAAGACGTGTTTGGCAGCTTAGTAGACTTACCGTAGATAAATCTGCATTTAACAAACAAGCCTCGCATCTAAGAAAAAATTTAAAGGACTGGCAGGACAGGACTCTTGAAGATCAACTCGAATCATTGACAACCACTGCAAAGACTGACTACTCCTTGTGGAAATTCACAAAGGCGTATAATAGACCTCAGATAACTAAACCCCCACTTCGAACGCCAAATGGCTCGGCCCGTTCTTCACAAGTAAAAGCAGATCTCTTTGCCAACCATCTAAAGAATGTTTTCCACCCAAATGAAACGAATGTAGAACCTGATGACGACATAGATTCTTATCTCGCGCAACCCTTCCAGATGTCGTAACCTCCTAAACCGACAACAGTACGTGAGGTGTGGAGTACCATTAAGAGGCTAGAAGCCAAAAAGGCTCCCGGCTATGACCTCGTTACAATGGAAGTCCTGCGGGAATTACTGAAAAAAGTCGTTGTATTCCTGACATCTCTTTTTAATGGAATATTAAGAGTTCAATACTTCCCCTACTGCTGGAAAATTTCGCAGATACTAATGATTCACAAGGCCGGAAAATCTGCGAACGAAGTGTCGTCATACAGACCGATCAGCCTTCTTCCTATACTCTCGAAAATATTTGAAAAACTGCTGTCTAAACGAATTTTGCACTTTTTGGAAAGCAATAACACCATGCCTAACCACCAATTTGGATTTAGACAGAAACACTCCACTATTGAGCAGGTTCACCGGGTTTCTCAACTAATTAGAAAGGCGTTAGAAAACAAGGAATATGTTTCCTCAGCATTCCTAGACATTCAACAGGCATTCGACAAGGTCTGGCATAAAGGCTTGCTCTGCAAAATAAAACAGTATCTACCACATAGCTACTTTCTGCTTCTAAAATCTTATTTAACAGACCGGTGTTTTCAAGTGAAAGAAGCTGATTCCAATTTCCACCTCTGATTTCTATGAAATACTGGCAGGTGTACCTCAGGAGTCAGGGCACAGTGCTGGGGCCAATCCTGTATAATTTATACACATCAGACCTCCCAACATTTAAAGAGGTAGAGACTGCCACCTACGCTGACGACACAGCTATTCTAGCGACCAACACAACCCCAGTGTCCGCATTTGAGCAGCTGCAACTTGGTCTAAACTCCATTACTAAATGGCTTCAAAAGTGGAGAATAAAAGCCAGCACCACAAAATATGTGCACGTAACTTTTACTCTGCAAAGGGAAGATTGTCCGCCTGTCTCCCTAGAAAACTGCATACTACCTCACAAAAATAGTGTTAAATATCTGGGACACTACATATTACACTTGGACAGACGCCTCACCTGGAATAAACACATAACCAGCAAGAGAGAGGAGTTAAGAATCAAATATAAACAACTAAACTGGGCTTTAGGCAGAAACAGTAGACTCTCACTGGAAAACAAAACACTGATATATAAAAGTCCTGAAACCTGTATGGATGTACGGAATTCAACTATGGGGGTGTGCGAGTAGCTCCAACATCTCAATCCTACAAAGAATGCAGAACATCATACTAAAAACGATTTCAAAATCCCCGTGGCTCATCACAAACACGGAGGTTCATAAAAATCTAGGCATACCCACCATAAAAGAAGAGATACTGAGGTCCACAGAAAAATACAAAAAAAAGGCTGGAGGTCCACCCGAATACCTTAGCTTCTGGCCTCGTCAGCCGTAATTATAACAAGCGCCTGAAAAGGAAGGACATATTTTAAATGAAAGAACTATATAGTAAACCATGAGTAATGCTATCTACATTGGTAGAAGCACTCTACCTGCCATGCGTAGTACATCTCACCTGCTTATAGTTAAATACTGATTGCAGATTAGAAGAGGAAAAAAAATTTGAAGCGGAATCAGCGCCCCCAATTTGGGGGAAGAGAACTAAATCTGACGTAAAAATTACGTTTGAAAGTCGCCATATTGGCGCTGATAGCAGTAGTACTTGGAACTAATACTAGTTTCTACAACCAATAGCGATTAAGCGGTCATTTACAAGTTACGTCAGATTTAGTTCTCTTCCACCGCATTGGGGGCGCTGATTCCGCTTCAAATAGGCAAAAAAAATAATAGTTGGGTATCAAAAGTCCAGCGTAGAGATCAACTAATCAACTACGATAACAAGGCGCGCCCCTCCAAATGACTGTTTCAATGTGTGTAGTCACATCCTTATGAAAGAGTTTGTATGTAGTAAGTATTCAACCAATCACAGTACACGTTATATTTTAGATAATGTTACTTATTACCAAAATTTGTTGGTCAACTAATCATAACTAGCCTACCGCGCAAGACAACGCACTTCAAACGTTTTGAATTTTGGAGGGGCGCGCCATGTTATCGTAGTTGATCTCTACTTGTATAATGGAGGTCAGTGTGCAGCTATTAGTGTATAATCTATGGTGTGCAGTACAATCGACGTGTGAATGGTTCTATATATGTCGCAGCCAACTGGTTTAAATAGCCGTTCAATCAAACAGCTAGCCCTTTGACTAAACAACGCCATTCAATCACGTTCAACACAACAGTTGATTCAAAAGCCGCCGTTTGATTGAATTAGTTCAGCGCTCACCACCGCGGCGCTATGTGCTTTTATTTACAAAATGGCGTCAACTATGCGGTGTTTGTGATTGTTTCATGATAATATTTTTCGGAAAGAAAGAACTAAATATACGTAAATCTCCCAAGAAATTACTAAAAGTTTTCCTATTCTCTCAAATTACATAATTAACTAATGGTCATCTTAGTTAATTTGCCATTTAACCAGTTGGCTAAGCGTCGTCTAGCTGTAGTGTTGAACGTTGCAGTCAACAAACCGGCTAAACGACGTATAGCCGTGTGATTGAATGGCGTTGTTCAGTCAAAGGGCTAGCTGCTTGATTGAACGTCTATTTTAACCAGTGGGCTACGACATATACATTGTATGTGCCACTGTTTATTCGTTAAGACGTATACTGCAAAAAAAGCGTGCAGGAAACGTGCAAGACAATGCCGTGTGAACCTAACCTAAGACGAGTCGAACGTCAACGTCATATTATAATGCGCGCGGAACTAGTTGGCCGCGCCTTAGGCAGGGACAGGGGTGAGGGGGCGAGTTGCTTGCTGCTCGCAACGCACATGAGATTAGACAGTGACCACCAATCTCGAGATATCGTGAACAATAATAATTATTCAAGTATTGAAAATAATAAATTAAAGACATTTGATCAGTTTTATATTCTAAACTTGACATTGACATTGGCTTTCTGTTTTTTAAAAAACGTATGCACCTTGAATATTATTTCCTTAGATCATCTTTTTATCGGCGGACTCATCTTGCTATTGCAATCTCTTGTACGTTTTGTCCAAACTAGCCAGAACTGTCAAAATCAAGCGCCCCCACCTCCCGTCTCACCGCTCACATACCTAAGGCGCGGCCAACTAGTTCCGCGCGCACTATAACGAACGCTTATGTCATTTCCATACATTTTGATCGAAGATTCTATAACGAAGAAGTCTTGGCTAAATGACCTGATGTTGCTGAACGTGTGCTGGACCTCCGACATCATGATCATGGCCTTGATCCGTATCGCCATGTAGTGGAGGCTGTCGTCCTCGGAGTTGCAGTAGTCGAGGACGTCGTGCAAAACCTCCAGGGCGTCTGTCGCGTCCCCCTTGAGGAAGTACATCTCGGCCCGCAGCAGCTGACTCTCCCAACGGTCAAACGACGCCAGCTGACGAATGCATTGGTCGGCTTCCTCCCATTTCCCTGTAATTTGTAGCATACTTAATGTAAAGTGAGTTTGAAGTAATTAATTAAAAAAAGACAAAACAGGATTTTTTCTCTTGTCTGTCATATTATATTGACAGTTATTGTTTTAAAAGCTAAGTTAACGTAAACTTTGCTATAACTACTCCTAGACCTGGAGATGGTGACACAAAATTCTTGGTCATTTGTACTAGTACGGCGGTTCTTCAGGGGTCTAATTACGTAAAGGCAAAAAGGAAAATGATGGTCATGGCGCTCGCACTGGCGGCCCAAACGCGTGGGCGTTTGTCGAACGCGTCGGATAAATAACGAGTGACGGACGATTTGTTCCACAAAAATGCTTGTATTTTCAGATAGTCGAAAAAAAAGAAGTAGGCGGCAGCGTAATGCCATACTTCTCGGGTGCGACTTACCGGCTACAGCCCGCCATACCGACGCGAATACATTTATTTAAATAAAACAATTCAACCATTTGTACCAGGTAAATTTTTGCACAGCTAATCATCGTCGAATAGCCATTCACGAAAATCACCTTGCCATACTTTTCCGACAATTCCCAATCATATGGCCGGCATACCACTGCAAAGGAGTAATTTTTTTTTTGACCAAGAATTTTGTGTCACCATCTCCCGGCCTTTTCCGACCACTCTGTCTGTCTGCCATTAATATAGATAAATGATTTCCAAGAACTATTAGTTTACTAACCGGTGCGTAACGCTGCGTCAGCGTGGTGTGCGGCGGCGGCGCGGCGCAGGGCGGGCTGGGCACGCGGGGCTGCGAGCGCCGCCGCCAACGCGCCGCGGCCCCGCCAGTGCGCCGCACACGCCGCGCCCGCGCGCGCGCACGCCGTCGCTCCGCCCCACGACCACGCCTGACCGCCGCCCACACGGCACTCTGTAATCAGATGCCATACCTATTAATTAAAAAAATAATTCAATTAAAAATGATAATTTTTAATAGATTCACTAATATTATAAATGCGAAAGTGTGTCTGTCTGTTTGTTACCTTTACACACTTAAATTTCTGAACCGATTTTTTAATTTGAAAGTAAGTAAGGAGATTGGATTAAAAGTCTGGGGAAACATAGAGTACTTTTTATTCCGAATGAATGTACGGTTCCCACGCAATAAAAGAATTTCTGCGCAACGGAGTTCTGTAGCTAAGCCGGCCAAATGACGTAGGTCCGTCGACTGAATCTGGAATCGACTTCCTCGATGGTACAACATGTTAAACAATTTGTTATTTCTCTGAAATATTATTATCTTTTGGTCAGCTTTTGGTAGAATAAGTCGACATAAAAGTACTCATACTTACTCGTATTAAGGTTAAGCAGAAGTTGGCAGTTTAACGAAGCCATTTCAGTCTTTCCGTATAGGGCCCAAAGCGCGGCGGTGTTGGCCAGGCCCGCCATCGTCAGGTCCGTCATCGAATGTAGATAGTTGATGGAGTCTCCCTTATTTATTATCTGTCAGAAATATTATCAAATTACATATATAAATTAGTGGTTAGAGGCCAATGTTCAATTGTTTATTTATTTTACTGTACATGTTCAATTCAAATTATTTATCAAATTAAAACAAGTATAATAATAATTAGTATCTCGTTTACATACGGTTTATATATTTTTCGTTTTTTTTTTTTTTGTTTTGGAGAACGGCAATATACTATACGTCTGAAATGACGTCAGTGGGCTTCGGCCTGACCAATCATACTATCACTCTCGGTCAGAAGATCTGCCTTTTCGGCCGCCACTTACAACGTTAAAATTGTCTACCTGAAACACTTCTGCCGGTCTGGCGGCGTTGACGGCGGCATGCTGGGCCATAAGCTGCGCGGCGGCGGCGGCGGCGCGCGGCGGGCGCGGCACGCGGGCCAGGAGCGCGGCGCGGCGCGCGCGGCCCCCGGCTAGAGCACCCCACGCCGCTGCGTGCGCCAGGCAGCCCCCGTCCGCCGCCTCCTGCGCCGTCGCCAGCGCCTCACGCACGCCCTCCATCGCCGTTGACCTACATCACAACACTTATCCCATCAGGCGTCAGGCAAAACTTTGTCAAAATTAGTATTCATTTCTTTCATAACAATTGAAAACTGCATAGCGCAGTTTTTATTGTCAGTTTGTTAATCACATTATAATATCATATATTTAGAACTCTTATAATTATTCTTACATGTGTCCAAAATGTGTGTGCATAGCGGCTCTGTTCAATGCGGCATACCGAAAGTTTTTATTTCGATCGTTACTGGAATTTCCTGTGCCGCATATGTTGAACACGGCCCGGTCGAAGCAGTTATACAGTGAATCTTGAGCCCCACAGAATTCTTTCATTCGAATACAGTTGAGAAAACTAAGAAAATGCTGAAATGTAAGCAAGGAAATGTGTGTTAAAAATTATTCTAAAACAGTAAATGATATGATTTTGTTGTTTTGTTGAAAAACTTATTTGAATATTTCTTAACTTACTATATCAGGATATTCAGGTATGTCATTAATTATTTGCATTATTGTTTTTTGTAGCTGTTTAGGTGGTAAAGCTTTTTGTTCATTAATTTGCAACAGATTTGCCTGCTGAGCAGTAAAGAGCTCGGCTTGTTTTCTAGACCACTGACATTCTTCTAAGCTAAAAAGACAAATTAAGACACTATTAATGTTTTTGTGATTTTTTTCTTACAAGTGCAAGTTTACTTGTAAGAACAACAAACAAAATTTAAAAAATATGACCTCTTTTATTACTTACAAATCTCTGTCAACAATATTCATTCTCAACACAAGGTCCTGTGTTTTAGATTCCTCAGGCAATACTTGAGATACATTAAACGAAGTTTGAGATTCCACATTATTCAGTTTCTGAAAACATTATACCTCTGTCAACTTCAAGGAACAAAACATTGTCGTCAAGGTTTGTATTTATATTGTTAATTAAAAAAGAGGTAACTTCTTAACTAAAATTGTATTATTAATTATTATAATGTGCATTATAACATGAAAAGCATTAAAATTTTATACCCCATACCTCCTTACTTAATGACCTCATCATCAGCCCTGGTCTTCCCTTCTGGTAATATACACAAAATGACTTGTAAAGAGACACAACTTGAACAAAAGTGAGTTTATCCAAATACAAAAGGATTCTCCTTAGATACAACCCTACAAGAAAACATATATCAATGAGTCTTTTATTGGTAAATGGCAATGGAAACTAACATAATATCTAATTTTATGTGATTTTACAGTAAAGATATTAAAAATTAAATTAAATAATATACCGTTGAAATCTGTTATAACGACATTGAAGGGACTACTCATATTTAGTCGTAAAAACCGATAGTTGTAATAACCAGTGACAGGTGATCATATAGCATTCAGCCGGGACCTTTGATTTTGGTCAATTTAACCGGTATATTGTTCTAAACGATGTCGCCATAAACGGTTTTGACTGTAATATTTTTAATCAATTATTTAATATCTATAAAACAAGGGAATAAAATAAAAACTTGCCTAAAACACTAGACTTGGTTATAATACAAGGTATAGTCTCTACTTGTTGAATCATTAGCTTATCAATTGTACTTGTAACGCAGTCCATCAATGCATTAATACCATTAAAGTAAATATTTTTTAGACGGACACAAAAGTTTTCCAAATGCACATCCAGCAAATTGTAGCGGCCGTCTGTTAGTAATGATTCCAATTCCTTAAATTCCATATCAGGGCACTAAAACAACAAAATAAATGAACTAAAGAATGAGACCTGAGCTTTTCTTTGTTGTGCTTCATCTGAGTATTCAACAGTGCATGTAGACTTACCTGAATGAGTTTTAAAGCAAGAATACAAAAATCTTTCCTGTACTTTGGAGCCATGGCACGATCGGTCATGTCTTTTGCTGAAATATTTAAAAACAACTTCAATGTAGGCTAGGACTTGTATAATTAATAAGAGTAACATTTCATTTATCATACCTTCCATTTTCAAGAGCCCATACTCGCGAATAAACGCAACCACTGCAATTTTGTGAGGGGTAATATTATCTACATTGCCTTTTAAATTTATTAGTTTAACAAAATCTATGTTTTCACTACCAACATCCATGATCAATTTCTGATAATATATAAACTACACTATTTAAGTCAAAATATTAGATGTTTAATAAATTTTATGTATAATGATTTCCTTTTACAAATTATTTTATTACTTATTTACAATTAATATTGTTTATAGTATCAGCTTGTTTGATTTAAATTTGAAAAAACTGAAACTTGAAAGAAAACCTAAAATCTTAATTTTTTTTTTTTTAATTCGTCCCGGTCGGGACAGGCAAAGGGAGCGTTGCCCATACAGCCATTTCTATGTTTTCTCTATTTACTGAATAATAGTGAAGGCCGAAGCCAATTCTTTTAAATTAACCATCTGAAATAGAGTTTTCATCAGGCCGAAGCCAATTCTTTTATATTAACCATCTGAAATAGAGTTTTCATCAGGCCGAAGCCAATTCTTTTATATTAACCATCTGAAATAGAGTTTTCATCAGGCCGTAGCCAATTCTTTGATATCAATAATATGAAATAAGTTTTTTCATCAGGCCGAAGCCATTTCTCATGTTTTGATAATATTTTAATGTCCCTTCTTCAATTTGACTCTTGCCAGATGCCTAAAAAGTCTGCTTATAAACAGTTCAAAGTTATGTACATTAATTAAATAATATTTTATTACTAAAACTAAGAAAAACGAGATGAAACGCAGATATACAAGAGAATTATTTACAACCACAAAGTACTTATATATAATTAGGAAATTTACAACACATAACCGTTACAGAGAACTATCTCTGTGTAACTACATACAATCTCAAGGTATATAGGTAATGACTGGTTAGTATTTATTTATATATCTCCAATGGTAGAGAGGACGTACTCATATATTGGCTTATAACAATCGGGTGTTTTCAGAAGCTGCTGAAGGGAGTGCGGGATGGCTTCAGCAGTTTTAAAGATATCCATCAAGTGATTAATAAAAATAAATCTTTGAAGAGTAAAACTGTTACAAGTAAAGAAAATGTGATCCAAAGTTTGTTCAGAATGATTACAGTAATTACAGACGGGTGAAGACAACATATTCAATCTGTGAAGATGAGCATTAAATCGACAGTGACCAAGTCTAAGACGGCAAATAGTAGAATAAAATTTCCTGTCATGAAATGAAACACCTTTAACAAACCATGGGACTGACAACTCCTGTTTAATCTTAGAATACCATTTTCCTTTGGTTTCCATGGTCTGTTTCCAAAAATTTGTAAATTCGATTTTAAAGGTTTCTTTTATTTTGACTAAAACATCAGATTCTGGAAGGCATATGTTTTTAATACAATGCTCCTGAGAACAAGTGGTTATAGCTCTTGCTAGAAAATCAGCCTGTTCATTTCCCTTAACACCAATATGTGACGGTGACCAGACTAAAACTATATTTTTTTTGTTTAATGTTGTTAATTTTGTATATTTTTCTCTAATATCATAGATAATATAGTTAGTTGTAGCACAAAATTTGGGGTTATTTAAGTTTAGAAGAACGCTAAGACTATCAGACACTATAATCCATTTATCATAAACTTGAGTTTCGATATACTCTAATGCAGACAGAACTGCTAAACACTCAGCAGTAAAAATACTTGTTAAATTTGGAAGCCTAATACCATATCCTTTCTTATCCTGTTTAATATATATGGCTGCTGATACCGCCTCAGAAGTCTTTGAACCATCAGTATATACTTGTTGATAACCAACAAGGTTACTTAGTAAAAGGTAGACATCTTCTTTGCACTTCAAAGAATTATCAATTACAATTTTCAGTGGAAAATATTTAGAGCTAAATGTGCTCATATAGCAAGGCCATAAGTCACTTTCATATAAGTTATAGTCTTGCTTTATTTTTACAATTTCAGGTAGGTAATGCAATAAAATAGAGGAGGAAGAACCACTCTGCAATTTTACAAGAAGAGGATGATTTTTAATAGATGAAATTCTCAACAAAAACCTGTATATTAAATATTTAAAGCGAATTTTCAAAGGAGGGATGTTACATTCAACCTGCATTGATATTATGGGTGTGGAACACATCGCACCAAGCACTATCCGTAAGCACCTATTTTGAACTTTATCTAGTCTATCAACAAAATGTGGAATAGAAGCAAAGCATACATAACCATATTCAAAATGGCTTCTTACAATAGCCTTGTAAAGAATTAATAAAATTTTTGGATCAGCTCCCCAATATGTGCCTGCTAAAGACTTTAATATATTGCAAGCCTTTAAAGCCCTGTTTGCTAAGTAATCAATATATTTATTAAATTTGAAGGAGTTCTGAAAAATCACACCTAAGAATCTAACGGTTTTGTCAACTGCTAACTTACTATCTCCATATTGTAGGACAATGTTTGTTGTTTTGCTAGGTTTTTTTGAAAAAACTAAAACTTTGCTTTTTTCAGGACTGATGTCCAAGCCCAGATCATCATAATAGGCCTTAAGACCGAGGAGAGCAACTTTGAGATTTTCAATAGCTGCAGGCAACTTGTCTGCAGTACAATATATAGTTAAGTCATCTACAAACTGTAGGTTAGTAATGTTTTGACCTAAGACAATATTTAACTTATGTATATACAAAATAAATAGTAAGGGACTGAGAATTCCACCTTGACTTATTCCTTTGTAGGAGTACCTTGGACCAATCAGTTTATTTTCAAATTTCACAAATAATTTACGACCACTAAGAAAATGATACACCCAATTTACCAGTTTTTCAGGTAATTGTAAAGAAGTTAAAATAGTTGAAAGTTTATCCAAATTTACATTATTATATGCGCCAACAACATCAAAGAAAATACCAACCAATATTGAATTACAAGACAGAGCATTGTGAATGTCCAAACAAAAATGACTCAAGCTCTCTCTAGCCGAACGGCCACGCCGAAAACCGAACTGATTACTAGGTAAAATATGATTTCTTTCTATAAAAAATTCCAATCGCTGTTTAATAAGCTGTTCAAATATTTTGCCAACACAAGAACTTAAAGTTATAGGTCTATATGAATCTGCAACATTTATATCCTTTCCGGGTTTTAATATTGGAACGAGACAATCTGTTTTCCACTGTTCAGGAATCATGGAATGGCACCACAATGAATTTAATAGATTAAGGAACAACTTCATATTTTTGGTGTCCAACAATTTAAACATTTTGTAAGATAAACAATCTAGACCACAAGCAGAATCTTTACGAGATTTTATGGCTGCTTTCAGCTCTTCAAATGTAAAACTCTCTATTAGAAAAGAATTTGGAGATGCTGTCACATTGTCACATGTCAATGTCACATTGGAATTACTGTTCTTGTTCTTAAAGTTAATTGGTACTGTATCTGGAGTATATTTATTTAAAAACTGTATTATCCATTCACTATCAGTAAAACTACTTCTAGGTGTATAACTTCGGTTGAATTTTTTAATTTTCATCCAAATTTGGCTCACAGGAGTTAATCTACTAACAGATTTACAAAAGTTTTCCCAAGAAAGTCTTCGCTCTTGTTTCAATACGCGTTTTTTATGCGCCTGAAGACGCTTAAATTCAACAAAAGTTTCAATACAAGAATTCGCTTTAAACCGCGCATAGGCTTGACGACAATCATGTACAACCCTGGAACATTTTTCATTCCACCATACTAATGGAATTTTAACTTTTTTTTTACTGTTACTACAGGCAGAACTTTGAGAAACAGGATTAGCAGTTGGGGTGCAAAGCTTAGGCTTATTCAAACCGCTGATAAATGCGCCACATTTATCAACAGTATGAATTATAAGCGCACAGAATCTATTATAACTGTCGATTAAATCGCATGTTTCAATTTGAAAATTTTTTAATTTCTGATTAACAGTTTTTTCATACAAATCCCAATTTACTGTTTTCAGATTCGTGTGAAGAGGAAAACTTTCAAATGTCTGTGACAAGTTACTATGGGAAGAGAATGATGGAGAAAGATTCAATGTTGTCAGAGTTGGTAAATGATAACTACCTAATGAGTCTGAAGAAACTTGCCATTCACAAAATAATGCTAACGACGCCGAAACAAAAGTCAAATCTAGTGCATTTGGCTTCCATCTATGCGACCCTACAGTGGTTGGACGTCCATCATTCAAGAGAACCAAATCATTCTCATCAGCGACATCAACAATATCTCTCCCTCGCGCGTCAACTTTGTCGCAGCCCCATAAAGTATGGTGCGCGTTAAAGTCTCCAGCAAAAATTATCGGTTTCGGAATAGTCTGTATTAAATCATTAAATTTTTTCTTATTAAATTCAGGAATACAGCTTCCTGGGCTGTAAAAACTTACAATCGAGATTTGTTTCTGAAAAATTTGAATCTGAACAACAATATTTTGTAAAGAATCATCATAAAATGTATTAATTTTGTTATAGACTATAGTGTTATGAATTAATATGGCTACTCCATTGTGATTATTACCACAGTCATTTCTCACAATAGAGTATCCTTTCATGTTAAATGTGATATGTGGTTTGAGCCATGTTTCACTAATTATACAAATGTGGATGGAATTATCTAATAAAAATTTTTGTAGTTCATATTTATTACTTGGCAAGCTTTGACTGTTCCATTGCATAATATTTACTTGGGCAGAGAATGTGAAAGATTGTTATTTTTTTCTTTTATAGTTTCTTTTATTGCCTCTGAAAGAAGCTGTGAGTTTATGCTTGCATTTTGAGTCTTGTTCAGAGTAATAGCTTTAATTAAACATTCTGTGAGTAACGTAAGTGCGTTTTTATTTGAGAGAAGTACATTTAATAGGTCTTTACTATTTGTGTTTTCATTTAATGAAGGGAAATTTTGTAATTTATTATTAAAAAGGTCTGCATATGATGTATTTGTATACTTTTTTTTATTTTCTTCTATTTTCATTTTTTTAATTCTACATTCTCTAGATATAGATAAATGGCTACCTTTGCAATGTACACAAACAGCTTTATCTGGGCTTTGGGTACAGTTTTTATAATTGTGAGCCTCGGCACAGATCGAGCAACGCTCTGCATTCTTACAAAACTTTGCTAAATGTCCGTATCTTAAACATTTATAACACTGTTTCACTGGTGGAATATATGTCGTAACAGGAAATCGCCACATATTTATTAAAACATATTCAGGCAATGATGTAGAGCACGAAAATGTAATTGCCACTGATTGCGTTGGTTGCAACACAAAGCTGTTGTTAACCTTAGCTTTTCTCATTATTCTACGTACACATATTACCCTTTTTGTACTACTCGAAATTGCTTTATAAATTTTTTGATTGGACATTTCGGTCGGTACGGAGTTGATGACACCAGTCAACTCCGTGCTACCAGCTGGAATGCTTGCTTTTAAATTTTGGTGTCGTAAAAAAGTAGTATTTTCAAGAAATGCATTAGCTAAGTTCGGCCGATTAAAATAGACTCCAACTTTGAATTTATTAATTTTTCTCAAGAAAGATATTCCCTTAATCGATTGTTGGAAAATACGACTTAAGCCCATGAGGTCGCGAGTACCTATAGGAGTTTCACCTGTGCTTTCCACAAAAACTACAAATTCAAATCCAGCTGCGCTGTCCTCTGGATAGCGACGGCTGTAATCATTGACTCTATAAGGAGCATATTTGTTAGATTCCTCTGTGGGCTCAGACTGTTCAGAGCTACTCGACTCAGCCTGATCATCCACCGGACTAGACGATATATTATGTCTCTTCTTCTTCCGTTTGGACGGCCGCTGAGACATCGCGGCGCGCCTGGTCCCGTGAAGGGACTTTTATATACTTAATTAAAAAACTTACCAACCGAACGAAGGAATAATTATATACAAATAAAAAATATAATATACAATACGACAAATATTCTACAATTATACAACTTTTTACAATAGAAATCAAATTAAATTTTAAGTGCTGAAAAATTTTCCAACTTTTCCCGCCACTCCCCCTAAAATCTTAAATACATACACGTCTACTTCTTCTTCGTTGATTTTTTTTTTTTTGGTTTGATTCGTCCCATTCAGGACAGGCAAAGGGAACAAAGCCCATACAGCCATGTCTTTTGGACTCTTCTTCGTTGATATACTTCGTTGATGTCAGCTGACAGCCCATTAAAATATGCCATATTTTTCGTCCCTGAAAACTGCAAACCAATGACTAGGATAACAAAGTTATTACAACTATGTTTTAGATAAAACTCACGGAAGAAATAGCCCTATTTACCGATATTCACACCAAATGTCACAGGAATTATACATTTTGGTTTTGACAACATCTTACCTGCACTTGTGCAAGATAAGGTATTTCATGGCTAATATTTTACCAATAATGAACATCAAAGACCCAAATAACACAATTTGAGAAAAAATAATAAAAACCACACCAACAATAAAAAGTAAAAGAAGTTTGAAAGTGGAAAAAAAGCGCGGGAAACTTCGGAGTAGGCGGGAGTGTTTTCTCGGATTTTTTTTTGCAAAATTATTATAAATAGGATAAGGAGGGTTAAAGTTGTAAATAATTAAGTATATTTATTATTTATTACTTGTATAAATAAAAATAGTGTAGTTAGCTGTATATATTGGTAAGTTTTTTTCTTGTATATATATTAGCTAGTTGTAAATATTAAACTATTTTGGGTGGTTCAATGAATGAGCCGCCCGACCCTACGTCGGGGCCGGGCCCGGGGCCCGGTCCTGATGTAGGCATGAACATAACTATCACAACAGATATGGACTACGAACATGAGATGAGTGGGAGCCGCAAACGGCCGAAAACAACATACAACCCAGAGTTTCTAACAGATAATAATAATATTTTAGTATCGAATAAGCCACCTAAATCATCAGAAACTACTGATTCACCGAATATTAAACCTCGAATGTATACTACTACCGACAGTTACCCTTATGTAGTTCACGTTCAAAGGATAACATCATCTTTACAGGATGGTACCACTCTGCATCCTCTTATCTTAGGCAAATTCTTCAAAACTAATAATGTTAATAATATAGTACCAGGTAGCATTAAGAAAATAGGTAGGAACCGATGTACAGTAGCCTTTAAGTCACACATAGATGCCAATAATTTTGTTAATAATAGAAATTTAGAATCTTTTATGTTAAAGGCATTTATTCCTAACTTTAATGTAACCCGAATGGGTGTGGTTAAAAATATCCCTACAGAATGGTCTGATACTGAAATTTTAGAAAACTTAGAAACACCAGTAGGTTTTGGTAAAGTATTAAAAATAAGGAGGATTAATTATAAGGTAAAAATAGATAACATTGTCGAATGGAAACCTTCTCGTTCTGTAGTTGTAACTTTTGATGGGCAAATCTTGCCTCCTAAAGTTTACATTTGCTATAATTCTTTACCTGTAGATTTGTACATATATCCGACAATTCAGTGCTACAATTGTTGTAGATATGGCCACACACAAACAATTTGTAGATCAACACCACGATGTTTCAAGTGTGGGCAGGAACATACAGCCGAGTCATGCACGAGTGATGCAGAGCATTGTATAAATTGTTTAGGTGAACATTACGCTACAAACAAAATTTGTCCAGAGTTTTCAAGACAAAAATCAATCAAAAATTGCATGGCTGAAAAAAACATATCTTATGGTGAGGCTAGTAAGTTGCAGCCTCCAATTCTGGTCGGAAGAAGGTCTTATGGAAAGGTTTTAACATCTGATGCACAGAGTTCTGATTATATTATGACAACTCAGAATAATAATGCACGGTCATATAAAAAAACGCTTTTATTCAAAGCCACGCTCCCCACATAATCCTGGTAAGGGATATGATAAAAATTTCCATAATAACATTTTAAAAGAGTATCAAATTCCAGCTTCTGATAATGGTTGTGCATATTATGTTGACTCTGAAAATAGAAAAGAATTAGCAAACAATAAGACAGATGCAAACACTATTTTAAATGTTTTATCTGCTCTAGTTAGTGCTTTACAACAAAATAATACCTTAAAACCGTCCAACGTTGCTTCTATAAATAAATTGATTAACTCTGTTGATATCATCAACAATGGATTCCAACATATTAATACAATGGAATTGTAGAAGTATACTTACTAAAAAAACTGATTTGATTTACTTAGTAAATAAATACAACCCTATAGTTATTGCCCTTTCTGAAACTTGGTTACGACCATATTTTTCGTTTCGTATTCCAGGTTATTATTGTGTACGAGATGACAGACCTGACGGGTATGGTGGGGCTGCCATGTTAATAAAAAATACTATACCATTTAAAGTGTTGACATTGCCACATTTAAATAGTACAAATTTCAATAGAGTCGGTGTACAGCTGTTGTTAAATCCTAACATGTATATTTTCTCATTGTATATAGCACAAAATTCTTCTTCTACATTTTTAGATTTAAATAACTTGCTTAATTCATTTTCTGGCCCAAAATTAGTAATGGGTGACTTTAATGCTCATCATCAGAGTTGGGGAAGCGATGTGTCAAACAGGGATGGAGAGGATTTATTGGACATCATAGACAAATTTAATTTATGTGTGCTTAATACAGGTGATCCTACACGGGTCGTAAATATTAATGGAAACAAAAGTGCAGTGGATATTTCCATTTGCTCTCCTTCATTAGCACCAAATATATCATGGCAAACTTTGTCTTCTTCATACGGCAGTGATCACTATCCTATATGTTTATCTTTGGCTTATAAAACTAACAACATAAATAACAAAAGAATAAGAAATAGATATAAATTAGATAAAGTTGATTGGAGTAAGTTCAAAAATGAAATAGAATCTCAAATCAATTATCTTCCTGAAGTTAGATTAGATAACGAAATAACTGCTTCTGAATTGTTAGCTAAGACAATTATCGATGTTGCTGAGAAGCAATTCCCCACAAAAAAAGCAATGGGAACAAAAGTCCCATTCCCTCCATGGTGGGACTCCGAATGTTCGGAAGCAGTTAAAAAAAGAAAAATTATTGAGAGGGAATATGCTGATAATATGTCTAATGAAAATTTTGATAAATTAACGGAAATTAATAAATCTACTCGGATTTTTTTAAAACAAAAGAAACAACAGGGTTGGAAAAATTTCTGTTCATCTCTATCTCCATCCACATGTCCATCTGAAGTATGGAAAAGTATAAAAAGATTCAGATCTGTATTTAAAGAACAGACTATGGTACTTCCTAAAGATTTTTTATGTAGTTATGTTGATCAGTTAGCTCCATCTTCAGTAGCAGAATTTTTTCCGGTCTCTTCTCCAACCTGTTACATAAGAGAACATTCGTATTCCGCACTAGATTCTCCTTTCACAATGGTTGAGCTCAAAGGTATTTTAACAAGTGTAAATGATTCTACTCCAGGTATGGACAGTATTCCGTATTCTTTTTTAACGAACTTAGGGGATAAAGCGTTAGGTTACTACCTTAATCTTATTAACACGGTCATGATTTCTGGAAACATTCCTGACTCATGGAAATCACAGGAAGTAATACCAATATTGAAACCTAATAAACCGGCCGACGAAATTACTTCTTATAGACCAATAGCGCTATCATCAGTTTTAATAAAAGTGGCTGAAAATTTAATAAAAAATAGATTGGAATGGTTCCTTGAGCATCATAAATTATTGTCAAATAGTCAGTTCGGTTTTAGAAAAGGTAAATCCATTATGGATAATTTAAGCATATTTACTACAGATATTCGTTTAGCTATCATAAATAAACAGTACGTTGTGGCTGCTTTTTTAGATATTAAGTCCGCCTATGATAATGTTATAATATCAATTTTAGAGAAAAAAATGCACAAATTAAATGTTCCCCACATTCTTATCAGGTTCATTATCAATTTAATTAAAGAAAGATTAATTTATGTATTTGTTAATGACATTGAATATTTTCTCCGTGCCATATCTAAAGGATTGCCACAAGGGTCAGTTTTAAGCCCATTGCTTTATGACATTTATACATACGATTTGGCCCCCGTAATTGCGAAATTTGTAAAAAAAATGCAATACGCAGATGACCTAACAATTTATGCTATTAATACAGACATTAATGTCGCTTGTAATTTATTAAATCAAAGTCTTGCTGTCCTTAAACAATGGCTTTTCGACAATGGGCTAGATTTAACAGTGGAGAAAAGTAGTGTAGTAGTATTTACTAAAAAGGTTTCCATTCCAAATGTATACATAATATCTTATGATAATAAATCAATTCCAGTTAAAACAAGTGCAAAATTTTTAGGTGTTCATCTGGACAACAAATTGAATGGTAGCTCACATATTGAATATGTGATTTCTAAATGTGAACGTAACTTGAATATGTTGCGATGTCTTGCGGGAGTTTGGTGGGGAGCTCACCCGTTCTGTTTAAAACTTATTTATAATGCGGTTATTAGAAGTGTCTTAGACTACGGTATATTTTTATTAGTAGGTGATAATTTGTGTGTCATGAAGAAATTAGATAAAATTCAGTCTAAAGCTCTCCGAATAATAGGTGGAGCTATGAAGTCAAGTCCCATTAATGCCTTACAGGTAGAATGCACTGAGCCACCTTTGAGCCTAAGGAGATAATATTTAAGTGATAGATTTATTTTTCGTTTGAAACAGTACAAATTCCATTCATTACTAGAAAAACTAGCTCAACTGAATAGCGTTTTAGAGTCACGTCCCTTCTATAAAAGATCTTTGCCATGCCTTATAGTAAGTTATCGTAAACTTCTTTCTATATCTGCTCCTATTTATCAATCTGATGTACTACCTTTGTTCTCATATAATTTTGAAAGTCTGTTGATTGAACCTGATGTAAAATATGATTTACTAACTAAAGATAACATTAATAATTTTATATATACCCAGTACAGTAATTGGCATCATATGTTTACTGACTCTTCTAAGTTGCAAGAAACAGGAAATGTAGGAGTAGGTGTTTATCATAGTCAATATAACATACATCAAAAAATTAAAATGCCTATAGAAAGCTCAGTATATTCCGGAGAATGTTTAGCCATTCTGAAAGCTTTGGAATATGTATTATTGTTTAAATTAACAAAGACTATTATCTTTTCAGACTCAAAAAGTGCATTGCAGGGTATTGAAAAATTTCCGTTTCGTAGTAAACCCTATCACCATATTATTTTTGATATTAGATATAAACTTTATAAATGCATTGAGAAAGGATACACAGTAGCTTTTTCTTGGGTTCCTAGCCACTCAGGAATTTTAGGCAACGAAAAAGCAGACGAATTAGCTAAAGATGCAGTGCAGAGTGGTGACATGTTTCCATTTAAAATTTATCCCAGTGACCTTTTGAGTTTACCGGCAATCGATTTATATAGCGAATGGAATAAATATTGGGAATTTACTGGACAACAAAAGGGTAACCGTATGTACAAACTGCAGCCTCTAGTACCTAAAAAGTCTTGGTTTAATAGAATCAATAGTTCTAAACGAGTGATTTCATCTATAATATGAATGCGATTAGGACATACGTGTATTCCTAGTCATCTAAATAGAATTGGCGTTTTCGATAATGATATATGTGATTGTGGGGAGGACACGGGGACTTTAGATCACATATTTTTCTCGTGTCCTTTACTTGATCATACATCGTTTTTATCCTCTTTGTACTCCCTTCATGTTCCTCTTCCTACTAATATGATGTGTATATTAAGTGACCCTATAAAATATTTAAGTATTTTATGTGAATTTATAGTAACCAACAATTTAAGTTTATAACATATACCTATATAATTACCGATATTTTATATTTTAGTATATTATCAAAAAAAAATATAATAGTATACCAAAACTTTCCTGATCTGATCCTATCCAAATTCCGTCCTTGTAATCCCTACTTTTACCGCGTCATATTATGTTTCCCTACCTTTACCTACTCGACACTGGCAAAAGTTTTATGCTAGTCGCCATATCAAAAAAAAAAAAAAAAAAGTTTGAAAGTGACATGCCCATGACATGCCCGCCAAAACTCTTTCAGTTGTCAGTTTTCAGTTTGACAATTTGCGTGTTTCTAAACTGTTACCAGTATACTGGCCTAATCGCTTAGGCCAATGATCGCTTAGGTTTAAGATATTTTGATTTATGCCACACTTGACAGTACACTGATATTTTTTAGAAACACAACCAATATGTATCCGTGATGCCAATCATGCCAACCTGCAGATAATTTCAGATCGGTGGGGAACCAATAGAAAATCTAGAAGTGTCTATCGTCGCGCCGTCTGGTGGAGATTAAAAACAAGAAAACCCCTCATTAAGCGTACCAAATATTATGGTCCGCTAAGTTTTATGCAAGTTTCATGATCAAAGATAGTTTCATAAGTCAATGGTCCGTTCCGTACAGCGTACGTTACGAGCAAGGATTTTTCTTTGGTCTGAACTCTGATGTGGGCACTTGACATGGCTATTTGCATTTATTTTGCGTATTTGATGTATTCGCCAAACAATCACCATGTGTAAACTGCAGTAGACGGTATGTTTGACAAAGTATTGGCCTTATTTGCCTATTTGACAAAATATATGACCAATACCAAATACACGTATCCGTACCTTTGTTGGTATTTGTTTGGTATTTGACGCACATCAAAAGAGTCAAATAGGCAATTAAACAAAATCAAGTAAAAGTTTGGTATTTGACGTCCATGTGTTACAGGCACTTCACATGGCTATTTGTATTTGCTATTGGCTATTTGTTGTATTTGCCAACATTATGGACGAATACGCAAACAAGCAAATAAAGACAAATACGACCTTCCACACATAGATGTCAAATACCAAACTTTTACTTGATTTTGTTTACTTGCCTATTTGACTCCTTTGATGTGCGTCAAAAACCGAGAAAGGTACGGATACGTGTATTGGCCATATTTGTCAAATAGGCTAATAAGGCCAATATTTGTCAAACATACCGTCTACACATGGTGATTGTTTGGAAAATACATCAAATACGCAAATACAAATAGCCATGTGAAGTGCCTCCATGTGGAAGGCCGTATTTGCCTTTATTTGCTTGTTTGTGTATGCGTCAATAATTTTGCCAAATACAACAAATAGCCAATAGCAAAAGCAATAGCTATGTGAATTGCGTGCATGAGGTTCCGAACTCCATCTAGAAACAACTTTTATTATGGAGTTTTGTCAGGTGAGAGAGTGATGTTGTGTTTTTTTGTATGTACTATTTTCCCAAAATTGTGTTAACTGGGTTTTCAATGTGTAATATTGGTAGAATATTAACCGTTAGATATTCGTAATCGTGCGCAAGTGTAGGAAAGTGATTCAATATCCAGAAACGTACTATTTTGTGTTCCCTCCAAAACTTCATCGAAAGTTTCAGTAAAGCGTCTACCACTTTACTGAATCAACAGACTTGACTTCTTGACTGTATTGACTTTTATAACTTAGACTTTGACTAGACTTTTGGACCTGACGATACAGAAAAACGATGCTGAAAATTGTATACTAGAATATTGTTTTCTCGCCATAATATTATGGGATGTTTTCTTATTTTTAATCTCCACCAGACGGCGCGACGATAGACACTTCTAGATTTTCTATTGGTTCCCCACCGATCTGAAATTATCTGCAGGTTGGCATCACTGATACATATGGTCTGTGTTTCCAAAAAATATCAGTGTACTGTCAAGTCACGAAGAGCATACGCCCATAAGCGATTTTAGAGGACCGGTTGGTCTCTCTAAGAGTTCACTAGAGGTCGGAGGAGTAAAGAGTAAAACTCGATTTACTGTGGTGAACTGAAGTGCTTTATTGAACAATCTGTGCTGTTTATATACAAAAATTTGAGGTAATTATTATTATAACAAATCTGTACAAAGGTAAAAAGGTTATTTGTGATTGGTTAACTAGATTAGACAGAGATGTAAAGAGAGAGACAAAAATATTTACAAAACAAGAAAGAGAAAAAAATCGAATAAGAAATATTTACAAGTTGGAAAAATTAGCCGCGCGGGAAACTGGCCGTCCCGCGATACGTGGCGCTGGTATCGCGCGAGTATAAATATAGGCTCGCGTGCCGCGGCGAAGTCAGTCCGCGCGCGAATTTCATACCGACGTCGTCACTCTGTCGCTCGGCGCCGCGCCGGTAATAATAGTAGTTGTGCCGCCATTTTGTGAAGATCTGAAGCTCGCGCAACGCCATGAAGACTGCAGCTATGTTGTGAAGATTCCTCTCTCGATGTAGGCACGATGTGGAGACGCGTAGTGTTGTGTTGTGAAGAATTCTTATTAGAAAAAGTCCTTTTCAGGGCTGGGTCACGTCCGGTATTATTACACGGACGGTTTCTTTCGTTATTGCGAACGTACGTTCTTAGCAGAACGATTTTCTTCTCTGTTTCATCTTCTACGACGAACGTTACATACAAAGACGGCGGGCGCCTCTTTCGGGGCGTAGTTTTCTTTGTTTCAATCGCCGAACGAACGTGTAGGTACTGCTACACGATCATTGGCCTAAGCGATTAGGCCAGTATACTGGTAACAGTTTAGGAACACGCAAATTGTCAAACTGAAAACTGACAACTGAAAGAGAGTTTTGGCGTGCCTAACCATTTACCTTGTTTCTTCACCAGACTTGCAATATAGAGCAAAGTCTACCCATAAGCACTCTGACATTGGCAACTCACTGAGGCCGCCATAATTCAAAGAAGAAGAAGAAGAGTTTTGGCGGGCATGTCACTTTCAAACTTCTACTTTTTATTGTTGGTGTGGTTTTTATTATTTTTTTCCAAATTGTGTTATTTGGGTTTTTGATGTTAATTATAATTGGTAAAATATTAGCCATTAAATATCCGTTATCTTGCACAAGTGCAGGTAAGATGTTGTCAAAACCAAAATGTATATTTCCTGTGACATTTGGTGTGAACATCGGTAAACAGGGCTATTTCATAAGTGAGTTTTAACTAAAACATCGTTATAATAACTCTATTATCCTATTCATTGGAATATTATTGCGTCTTTTTCAAATTGAAATGTATCAAGTTTACATTCTTTTGCCCAGATTTGTAGCAATTATTGATGGTATTCCCTGGTATTACGGAGAATTGTCTACCCATACTCCATCTAGTTACTAAAATGGAAACTGTTTGACAATCAAATTAAAAAAATAAGAAAATGTCTTATTAAACTCGACACTGGCCATGGTTATATAGCCGAAGTGCCATAATAAGAAAAAAAAACTTTTATTATCTGTGCACGTCTATAGTCTATGTATGTCAGACGTCAGTGTCATTTTTTCATTGAATTCATTAATATTTTTGTCACTCTTTCTAGTTTTTAACAACAGTCGAATTTTTTAATTTGTGCAGGCTTGAAACGAAATAATGTTAAGTTTATGAGATAATTTAAAGTAGTTTTTACATAAGTGCTTAAATGGATAACATGTAACACTTACAGTCTTCACAACATGAGTAGGCTCAAGATTTTATTTATAGATGCATTGTTGTGTTTGCTTGGTACAAGTGCAACATCTCATGTTACCGTTCATCAAGGAGATATTTTACCACACCACGGACGATGCGAACCAATAACTATACAATTTTGTCAAAATCTACAATACAATCAAACGATATTTCCGAATTTATTACACCACGCGAGACAAGAAGACATCGGTAATGAATTGTATCAATTTACTCCTCTCATTAAACTGAACTGTTCTCCAGACTTAAAGTTCTATCTGTGTTCTGTTTATACACCGGTGTGCACTATTCTGAACAATCCCATACCACCATGCCGTCAATTGTGCGAATCTGCTAAACAGAATTGTGTCGGGAAAGGAGTTCCTTGGCCCGACAATTTGGACTGCTCAAAGTGGCCTATATCGAATGGAAACGAACCATTATGCGTCGGATATAACAATGTCACTCATGAATCTCACAAATCTTCTGGAGTTAAGCCTTCTAAAGTAGATTACAAGTCTACTGATATTGACATAGACCCAACCAAGTTAGATGGTGCAAAAGATTATGGATTCGTTTGCCCAATTCAATTTAAGATTCCAAAAAATTTTGATTTGGAATACTCATTAAAAGTGGGCGAAAAAGTGGAATATGATTGTGGAGCACCTTGTAATGGAATGTTTTTCAGTGAAGATGAAAAGAACTTCTCAAGAATGTGGATTGGAATATGGGCATCACTTTGCACAATAAGCTGTTTATTTACAGTCTTGACATTTTTGATTGACACTGATCGTTTCCGCTACCCAGAGAGACCTATTATATTCCTATCAGTATGTTATCTGATGGTGGCCACCGCATATGTCATCGGGTGGAGCTCAGGTGATAGTGTGAGCTGCCAAGGACCCTTTACATCCACACTCAGTGGGGCAATATTACCAAACATCACAGTGATAACTCAAGGAACGAAACATGAGCCATGCACAATCCTTTTTATGATTGTTTACTTTTTTAGCATGGCTTCAAGTATCTGGTGGGTTATATTGACCTTAACTTGGTTTTTGGCAGCCGGTTTAAAATGGGGACATGAAGCTATTGAAGCAAATTCACAATATTTTCATTTAGCTGCTTGGGCAGTTCCAGCAATTAAGACTATATCTATTTTGGCAATGGGCAAAGTTGATGGTAAGTTTAAAAAATTATTGCATACCTGTTTTATATTAAATGTTTTAAGTAATATTAAAGGTTTACATACAAGAATTGTTAGTATAATTAGCAGGTAATTATGTGATAGAATAAAAATAATAACAAAATTCATTATTTTTCAGGTGATGTGTTGTCTGGTGTGTGCTACGTTGGACTGTGGGATGCTGAAGGATTAAGAGGTTTTGTGCTGGCACCGTTGTGTGTGTATCTAGTGTTGGGTACCATTTTTCTTCTGGCAGGCTTTGTTTCACTTTTTAGAATTAGAACAGTAATGAAACATGATGGAACTAAAACTGACAAGTTAGAAAAGCTAATGATAAGGATTGGAATATTTGGGGTCCTTTATACTGTACCTGCCTTGATTGTGATAGCTTGTTTGTTTTACGAGCAAGCATATTTTGATAGTTGGATGATGACTTGGCATAGAGACATGTGCTCCTCACCTCTTTATTCAATTCCGTGTCCATTTACCCACACAGAAGTGGAGAGGCCTAAATTTGAGATGTTTATGATAAAGTACCTCATGACTATGATTGTGGGTATTACGTCGAGTTTTTGGATCTGGTCTGGAAAAACTCTGGTTTCTTGGCGTCAATTCTTTGACAGAATAAAAGGCAGGAAGGTAGAAGCCTATGTGTAACTAATGTGTTCTTATTTACAAAAAACTTAAGTTTATGTTCAATTAAGTGCATATCTGAAAATCCTGTCAGCTACAGCATTTACATTTTAGGGTAATGATTTATATTGTTAAATGAGGTATTTAATATTTTATTTACCTTTACATGACATTATAATAATTATTAATATTTTCTTGTACATGTGGATAAATTTAATGGTCTTTATTAAAAATTTAATAATGTGCTAATACATTATTAAACTTTTAGTAAACTTAAATGTACTTAAATGAATTTTTACATTACTGAGTTTGAGATTATTAAGAAGGCTGAAATGTATATACATCAATCAAAACATCCACTACTAGCTTTTAAGATGAATGGTAGCTTTTTTATTTTTTATAATGATTTAAGTTATTTTAAGAACAATAATGTACTGAATTAATATTAAATACATATTTTAGTTATAATGTTTATTTTATTAGTAATATTATTCTAAATAACAATAGTTACTGTCTCAAAACTGTAGGAAAGCTCCAAATCTATACTGGTGCATGAGGATCCAGTAGTTTAATACCTCGATTGTGGGAATATCAGACAATAGATATTCAATTGTTATGCGGATTCAAATCAGTGACCATTACAGTACTTGTATCTTTCACAGTTAAAAACAAAATTTTATTATGTTATTAGTAGTTCCTGTGAAATTGGTCTTAAGAGCCCGGGTAACCCTCGAAATTCTCATACATTCGTAATACCAAAATCATTTTGTCATACGAAAATATTTAACATGTTTGAGTTATTTTTCAGTATAAAATAGTAATTACCTAGGTTCCTGAACAAAAATTAACTTCAAAATATTTAAACACCAAAAAATTTTTTTTTGTGTATAAATTTTTTTTACTAAATTTAGTACTAAATATTTAAACACTAAAAAATAGAGTAAAACACTCAAAAATTTATAAATAATTAGTGAATTTACTACAAAATATTTTAATACTAAACAATATTTTTTAGAGTTGAAATATTTTGTAGTAAATTTACTATTTATTTATATATTTTTTAGTGTTTTACTCTATTTTTTAGTGTTTAAATATTTAGTACTAAATTTAGTAAAAAAAAATTATACACAAAAAAAAAAATTTAGTGTTTAAATATTTTGAAGTTAATTTTTGTTCAGGAACCTAGGTAATTACTATTTTATACTGAAAAATAACTCAAACATGTTAAATATTTTCGTATGACAAAATGATTTTGGTATTACGAATGTATGAGAATTTCGAGGGTTACCCGGGCTCTTAACATCTTGATAAACTTTCAAAGTACATATTAAACTTTTGATTAAAGTAAGTAGTAAGGTGATATCTTTTTTTTGAAGTGAAAACTTCTTTAGCGGCGTTGAGCACTTGTAACTTGTAACAATGTACAGTCGGGGAAATGAGTTGTTTAACAGAAATGTACAGTCGGGGAAATGAGCTGTTTAGCAGAAATGTACAGTCGGGGAAAATTGTGCTAAGCAGAAATGTACAGTCAGGGAAATGAGTTGTTTAGCAGAAATGTACAGTCGGGGAAATGAGTTGTTTAGCAGAAATGTACAGTCGGGGAAATGAGTTGTTTAGCAGAAATGTACAGTCGCGAAAATGAGTTGTTTAGCAGAAATGTACAGTCGGGGAAATGAGTTGTTTAGCAGAAATGTACAGTCGGGGAAATGAGTTGTTTAGCAGAAATGTACAGTCGGGGAAATGAGCTGTTTAGCAGAAATGTACAGTCGGGGAAAATTGTGCTAGGCAGAAATGTACAGTCAGGGAAATGAGTTGTTTAGCAGAAATGTACAGTCGGGGAAATGAGTTGTTTAGCAGAACTGTACAGTTGGGGAAATGAGTTGTTTAGCAGAAATGTACAGTCGGGGAAATGAGTTGTTTAGCAGAAATGTACAGTCGGGGAAATGAGTTGTTTAGCAAAAATGTACAGTCGGGGAAAATTGTGCTAAGCAGAAATGTACAGTCGGGGAAATGAGTTATTTAGCAGAAAAGTACAGTCGGGGAAATGAGTTGTTTAGCAGAAATGTACAGTCAGGGAAATGAGTTGTTTAGCAAAAATGTACAGTCAGGGAAATGAGTTGTTTAGCAGAAATGTACAGTCGAGGAAAATTGTGCTAAACAGAAATGTACAGTCGGTGAAATGAGTTGTTTAGCAGAAATGTACAGTTGGGGAAATGAGTTCTTTAGCAGATGCGCTGATTAAGGCCGCGTTTCCACCTGCAAGACAATTGTCGCGTGAAGTGTCTGACAGTCTGTCTGACAGCAGCTTTTTTTTTCGATTGTCGATATTTTTTAATCGATTGTATAGACCAGCACGAGTCGGCGCATGAGTACCGGAAACTATTCCACCTCAATTTTTTTATGCGATCCTCTTCAGATTGCCCTCCTGATGATATAAATGCATTTTGCCATGGTGCAACCCGGTGCCATATTGTTTAAACAATTGCAAGGAATTGTTATATTTCAACCGGACAATTTTTTTTAAATATTATTTATTGAAATACCAATAAAAAAGGTCCTATGACTTTTTACGATAAAGTTAATATTTTTAAAGATATGAATTTTTAAAGGTTCACAAAATCTCAAATTTGGGTACATTCAACCCATGAAAAATATATTAAAAAAATAGTAATGTCTGAGTAATATATATTTTTAAATTCTCTATAGAATAGTTAATAATATCGTTAGTAGAGATAAAAAAATTCAATGTTTATATCTTTTTTTATCTTAGCAAAAGTAGACAAAAAATTGTGTTTTTTAAACATTTAGTTTATTTTAATTTTATTCTTAATTATTAAAATAAGTACAAATATAATTAAGGATTTTGTGAAATTTTCAAGCGCCTAGCTGTTACTATTATTGATTACGAGCAAAAAAGGCCAAAAAAATCACGTTTCTTGTATGGGAGCCTCCCTTAAATATTATACTTTATTTTATTTTTAGTATTTGTTGTTATAGCGGCAACAGATATACACAATCTGTGGAAATTTCAGAAGTCTAGCTATAGCGGTTTTTGAGGTACTGTCTGTCCGTTTGTCTGTATGTCTCCAGGCTGTATCTCAAAAACCGCTATAGCTAGACTTCTGAAATTTTCACAGAT
Source organism: Lysandra bellargus (assembly GCA_905333045.1). NCBI lineage: Eukaryota > Metazoa > Arthropoda > Insecta > Lepidoptera > Lycaenidae > Lysandra > Lysandra bellargus. The sequence goes on from HG995349.1 coordinate 8,147,421, forward strand.
TGTGTATATCTGTTGCCGCTATAAGAACAAATACTATAAATAAAATAAAGTTCACATTTAAGGGGGGCTCCCATACAAGAAACGTGATTTTTTTGGCCTTTTTTGCTCGTAATCAATAATGGTAACAGCTAGGCACTTGAAAATTTCACAAAATCCTTAATTATAGTTGTACTTTAATAATTAAGAATAAAATTAAAATAAACTAAATGTTTAAGGGGGGCTCCCATACGAAAAACACAATTTTTTGTCTACTTTTGCTAAGATAAAAAAATATATAAACAGTGAATTTTTTAAAAATCTCTATTACCGTTATTATTAACTATTGTATAGAGAATTTAAAAATGTATATTACTTAGACAATACTATTTTTTTAAATATATTTTTCATGGGTCGAATGTACCCAAATTCGAGATTTTTCGAACCTTTAAAAATTCATATCTTTAAAAATATTAACCTTATCGTAAAAAGTCATAGGACCTTTTTTATCGGTATTTCAATAAAGAATATTAAAAAAAATTGTCCGGTTGAAAAATAACAATTCCTTGCAATTGTTTAAACAATGTTTGTTTAAACAATATGACACCGGGTTGCACCATGGCAACATGCGTTTACAGTACCCGGCAATAAATATTGCACATCGACCTTTGGAAAGTGACAGTCGGCTAATTTCGGTTTTGTAGAGCGTTATCTCTTACGCACGAAATACCTAAAGTCCGATATATATTAGGAGCTGTTAAAACAATTAAGGTTTGCTTCTTTTGACAATTTTATTATTCTTTGTATAAAATACACCAAATTTTCTATAAGTTATGGCTTTATATTCGGGTAAAATAAAATAAAAAAGGGTGTTCAAATTATGTTTACGTATTTAAAATTCTTTTGGAAAATTACAGCTGTAGGGGTGTTAACAACTCTAGATATATATTTTGAACTGGACGCGACTGCACAGTAGAGATTTCAACGAATAGTAGTAGTAGTAGTAGAGTAGAAAGCATACCAATTTTTTTTAAACAGCTGATATTTTGATGGGTGAATTTCCGATTGAAAATTAGAGTATTTTTCGATATAATTTCGAAATAAGGTGAAAAAATAAAATATATTTCTTATCAAATAAATTACAGCGTATTTGGTTCAAAAAAGGTAAGTTTTCGCTGAATTTCGTGAAAAGAAAAAAAATTTTTTTGAAAGATAATATTAATAAAAAACCAAAAACATGTTTTTTTTTAATTTTTCACATAAATTTTGAGGTTATGTGGAAAAAACGTGACTACAAAAGTTTTAGATCTTTCTATTACCTACAACTTTTCTATTTAACTTTTTTCCATAGGACTTTTAGTTTCATCGGAAATCGAGATAAATCGTTTTTTACCCTTAAAACCCCACCCCCACACCCTTCCGAACTCAGATCGCCCGTAAATTATTTTTCCCTTAATTTTTATATTATTCTCCTCCTTTTCTAATGGGTTTCATCCTGCTATTATTCTTTTTCACTTTTTATTATTTTTAAAGGTATCGGCACTGGTCTACATTGTCTTAATTTTACTTAAAATTATTATGAATCTGTTATATTATAAGTATTTTTTATTATTCTGTAATGTTCTTGATTTGTATAAGTGTAATTAGAACCTAAAATATTGAATAAAAAGTTTTTAGTGTGTCCTATGAGTAAATACTCATACAATAAAGTAAATACTCAGTATTTACTGAGTTTGAGTTTTTACTCTGACTCAGTTTTTACTGCCTTAAGAGCTCCCGAGACGATCAAACGGTTTGACTCAAACACGTAAATTTTGGTTTGACTCAAACCATTTTGATCGTTTACAAAGCTAGTTTGAACGGTTTGTCAAACATTTACGTGTTTGAAGCTCGTTTGATGAAATTTCATATTTTTGTTGTGTTTGACGCGCCGTTTGATCGTGTTCCGATGCGTTTGAACAAACTTTGTACCATTCTTTGAAGTAGGTACATTATTTTTAACCGACTAAAAAAGAGGAGGTTATCAATTCGATGCGTATGTATGTAATATTTCCAGAACTGCCCAGTTTTCGTATATAATGTTAGTCTATATCAGCATCTGAACAAATGTGCAACATTTCAAAAGTGTACCTATGTATGTTTTTATGTTTGTGTTCACATATCTCCGGAACTACAAGTCCGATTTAAATATTTTTTTGTTGTACTATAATAGGTATTATTTAACTTGGGAGACTTCTGCAAGTTTCATCAAAATAGGTTTAGTAGTTTTTGAGATAGGGAATTTAATTCTCAATTTCGTACAATTTTTAAGTCGGTTTTATCTTTTAAAAAATAATATTTATTCGTCACAAGACGTGTACTCCACAGCGAGTATTGAACCAAACTGCGCAGTTTCGTTTGACAAACCGTTCAAACCGACATCAAACGGTTGCATCAAACACGTAAGGTTTGAATCAAACCGTTTGATAGTCTCGGGGGCCCTTTACCCATCCCTAAACGTGACCGGGCTATACATGCGTTTATATCACCAAGAGGGCAATCTGAAGAGGATCGCATAAAAAAATTGAGGTGGAATAGTTTCCGGTACTCATGCGCCGACTCGTGCCGGTCTAGTAAGGGTTTCGATTAATTAATTCAAACGATCGTTTTTTTATTATTTTTTTTAAATCGATTTTCATAAAAAATGGGTTGAAAAAATAATGCACAACGTTAATAATCAAGTTTTCACTTCTGCCGGCACTCCCGGAGTGCAACCCATCTTTTTTTTAAAGAAGGCAGGTTGCTATAGTCGTCACTGCGACCCATGAGGATCTATTGTGACTCCTTCGCACTAGACTAGAGAATCATAATTCATACCCAACCCAATACTGCTCATAAATTGAACGATATGGTTGGGGTTGGTGCCACAAATTTCCTCTGTGGATTCGTGGATTCGAGTATTCGTGGCGACCAAGGTGCCTGTTCCTGCTCTGTAGTAGAGCAGGACAGTTGAGAAGAAGGTGAATAGGTGTTTCATCCTCCTCCTCACAGAATCTGCAAGTCGCTATGCTACAAATACCCATTCTGTTTAGGTGTTTGTTGAGCTTGCAGTGCCCAGTTAGGTTTCTGGGATTCTTAATTGGTTCCTACCCAAGGCAAGCACTAATATTGATAGTTTCTTGTTGAAGCCGGGAATTAGTGCCTTGGAGTGTTCAAGGCCAGGGGTCTCAGCCCATTGCTTCCTGCATAGTCTGTGATCCCATTCCTTGAGCACTTGCTTTGTGGTACTGGGAGTTATACCACAGACTGGTTCTGGGCCATATATGAGACTCTCGGCCCCAAGCCTAGCCAGTTTGTCAGTGGTTTCATTGCCGGGGACGTTACTGTGGCCCGGGACCCATGTCCCATACTAGGCGGATGTTATTGTTCCTTCCCAGCATGTTTAACGTCTCAATGCATTCCAGAACTAATTTGGACGAGACTTCTGTGGCAGTCGCCAGTCAGTGCTTTAAGGGGCCGGGTTACCCTCGAAATTCTCATACAAACGTAATACTTACCAAAATCATTTTGTCATACTAAAATATTTAACATGTTTGAGTTATTTTTCAGCTTAAAATAGTAATTACCTAGGTTCCTGAACAAAAATTAACTTCAAAATATTTACACACTAAAAAATATAAGCGATTACATTTCATAAATTTTTACGCCATTGTCGACATACTTTTCGCACACTTGTTTTATATTAAAAACTCATCGAATCGTAATGCATTTTTCCTGGGAACACAGCTTATATTGTGTAGTTACAGAATGTCTTCAAAAGAATGGCAATATAATAAATTTTCATTCATCATTTTTGGTATTCGTGAACGCAACGAAATTTCTCTATAATTTCCAACATGGTATCGTGCCGATCCGCTCACACGACAGAGCGCGGCAACGGGCGGGAGGCGCGTTCCGGGTGGCGGAGTGTTGTAACCGGTGCACGTGACAATAATTCATTCAAGGCATTCATTATTCAAGTACAATATTCCCTCAAGCTCCAAGCGGTCGCATGCGACCGCGCGCGCGATAACAGTAAATTTCCAAGAATCCGCGATCGAGAGAATGTTATTGTTGTTGAATGTTGATTTTGAAAATTTTTATGTGATACTTGAAGACAATTGCTTGAACAACTTGCTTTTATTGCTTAAACTTTTGATAATAATTAATAATGGATACCGAAAGGTGGGATGTATGATGTATCACACAGTAGTTTAAAATAAATAATAATTATGAATATCATAAATCATAATATTATTATTTTCTTATATACTGTATTTTGTAAATAACGTTTAGGAATATTAGCGATAGTCATAATATTATAATATGATTATACAATATACATTGATATTATGTATAATTAATTTCGTTAGTCTCGCTAAAACTCGAGAACTCCTGAACAGACTTGCTAATTTCTGTCTTGAAATAAAATAAAATATAAAAGTGAACTTGTATTCTAAGTTTGTATACCTATGTTTGTATATTTTATTTTAGTTTGTATTTTTAGTAATTATTTCCTGATGTCAGTTTTATTCAATTAAATAATATAAATACTTTAATAATTAAATAATATTATTATAAAGCGGAAGAGTTTGTTTGTTTGTTTGAACGCGCTAATCTCAGGAACTACTGGTCCGATTTGAAAAATTATTTCAGTGTTAGTCCATTTATCGAGAAAGGCTACAGGCTATATTTTATCACGCTACGATTAATAGAAGCGAAGAAATAGATATTCCATACTAGCTGTTGCCCGCGACTTCGTCCGCGTTAGCATAGTAGTTCACATCCCAAGTAGGTATTAATATTTATTGTACAAAAATATTCAATGTACAGAATTGACTTTCCTATGACTTTATTATAATATAGCTGTTGCCCGCGACTTCGTTCGCATTATCATAGTAGATCACATCCCAAGTATTATTTTTTGTACAAAAATATTCAATGTACAGAATTGACTTTCCTACGATTTTATTATTCGGCTTCGCTTGCGTAATTTAGGAATTTCACGCAACCATACATTTTTCCGCAAAAAATGTCCCTTCAAGTGGTCTATTCTTTATGTTTGCCAAATAACATAAAAATTGCTCCAGTAGATCTTAAGATAATAAGCAATTTCATATAACTTCCCCCGTTTTTCCACATTTTTCTCTATTTCTTCACTCCAATTAATTTTAGCGTTATAAAATATAGCCTATAGCCTTCCTCGATAAATGGGCTATCTAACACTGAACAGCAACAGCTAGTAATTAATAATACTTTTTGATTTTTAGGCTTCCGTAGCCAAATGGCAAAAAACAGAACCCTAATAGATTCGTCATGTCTGTGTGTCTGTCTGTCCGTATGTCACAGCCACTTTTCTCCGAAAGTATAAAAAAAAACCTTATAATTTCATAAAAATAAACCTTATTGTTGCTGCGGATTGCGGAACCATTTATGGGCGAGTCCAACTCGCACTTGTCCGATTTTATTATTTTGAATGATAACAATGTGAGGAATATTTGGAGTAGCCTTTTTTCTGTTTTTGAAACTTTATTGTTACGTACTGTCTTTTAATAATTTTTAAATAAAAGCGTCGACCTCTGTGGCGCAGTGGTTGAGCGCATGGTAGCTCAAGCCGGGGGTCGCTGGTTCGAAATTCGAATCCCACCGACGGAACAAAACGTTTTCCTGGGTCATGACTCATGACTCATGGATGTGTATTAAATATGTGTATAATAATATTGTAAAAACTAGATGACGCCCGCAACTCTGTTGCGCCAAAACTAGTTTATCGCGCGGAAACCGTGCATTTTTTCGGGATAAAAAGTATTATATGTCAAAAGACAAAGACTCGGGACCGCCTCAAAGTATCTCCATGCCAAACTTCAGCAAAATCGGTTCAGCGGTTTGGGCGTGAAGAGGTAATAAGCTAATAACAGACAGACAAACAGACACACTTTTTTATTAATTTTTTACAATTAGTATGGAAGTATGGATCTTAAATAAGTTGAGTATAATAAAAAGGAAATCTATATCTAAATAATCCTTTAGGCCCCGCGCGAGCACCGGTGATCGCGACAACAATAGAATACAATAGCAATTCCTGGAAATTCCGACTGAAGTAATATTATAGGTACTTATTATAAAACAAAGTCCCTTTTTTCCCTCATGTCCCTTTGTTCCCTTTAATCTTTAAAACTACGCAACGGATTTTGATGATTCTTTCAGTGTTAGATAGCCCATTTATCGAGGAAGGCTATAGGCTATATTTTATCACGCTAAGACTAATAGGAGCGAAGAAATAGAGGAAAATGTGGAAAAAAACGGGGGAAATTATTTGAAAGGGCTAACTTGAACGCGCTAATCTCAGGAACACTGGTCTGATTTGAAAAATTCTTTCAGTGTTAGATAGCCTATTTATTGAGGAAGGCTATAGAGTATAGGCTATATTTTATCACGCTAAGACTAATAGGAGTATGTGGATAAAACGTTGGAAATTATTTGAAACGGGGGAAAATTATCTCGCGAATTACTGAGCAATTTTTATGTTATTTGGCACAGATAAGAAGTAGACCATAGGCTAAGAAGTAGATCATAGGATAGATCATTGATTTTAATCATTTTTTCAGTGGCTATATATTTTATACCCGTGCGACGCCGGGGCGGGTCGCTAGTATAAATTATAATATATTCGGTATTATATGTCTGGTACTTGTAAGTTGTAACACAAGTCCTTAGTGTACTTAGCACGGGGCCAGGCTGACGTGGTGTGATTTGTGAAGAGTCCAATGTAGATATTATAGTAAGTATATTATTTTAATATATTATGTAGAATCTGTATTCTGTTCAGTTCAGTGACAAGATCGACGACACTACGCCCGCGCCCGTATTCCTACTATTCCAATATATAAAACAACCACAAAAACAATATTGTTAATGATTCATGAAACAATAAAATATAATACTTCGCAAATCGCAACAAACGCACGGCTTGAATAACTTGATCAGAGTAAAATAATGAATGACGACGCACGCACACATATAATACGCTGCCGGAGGCGCGCGGGGCGCACGGGGTACCTCGCAATAGCGAGACAGCAACATATAAAACTTGTACTGGCGCGGTATCGAATTTCATTTGATCGAGCGCGTAACCCGAGCCCCTTGACTACCGGAGAAGATAAAAACGTTTGGTGATATCCTACTTGATCAATTATTATTATAGATTCAATAAAGGGGTGTACACCATTTTCAGTTTATTTACTCAATACATATTGTACTTTTAAATGTTAACACTATGTATATGAGTATTGTATATACTTTTGTAAACATTTCTACTAAGTTAACCAATACCTGCATTTAGCTAACATAATATTATACCAAAAGACTAACTGAACCAGAAAACATTGTTTTACCATATAAATTATTTCTAGTCGATATAAAAAGTAGATCAAAACCTATTCTCAGGAGTCAGGCCTAACAAATGTACCATCGAGGAAATATTTCTAGGCAGTTGGCAGACCAACTTCATTTGGTTGGATCATTCAATGCAATGTTAATTGTGATCTATCAGTTGGGTTTGGTGACCAGACTACGTAGGTCCTCCATCTGCCTAAGAATCAAGTTCTTGGATAGTACATACTACATATTATACAAAATTTCGTTAAAACCGGTTGAGCCGTTTTGGAGCAGTTCGTACACAAACACTATGACATTACAATTTTACATATTAGATGAACTCTCAAACTCCACTACATGGGTCATAAGAGAGTGAAAAACTGTTTACTTGAAACTTAATTTATTTAAGACATAATTTAAATCCATAAATTTATTCTGTATATAATATAAAATCATTTAACACAACTTGCACCTTTCACACTCACTTATACCTAGTGATATTTAAACATAACAAGTTTTTATGCTCTTGTGTATTTTCCCCAAATGTGTAGCATAAACACGGAGGCAATAAACAGAAGAGACATCACTAAAACTGGAACTGGACCTCTGCAACAAAAACATCACATGTTACAATTTTCAAGTAGGATTCAAAATAAGAAATGTGTTTTATTTAACAAAAATAGTCTATGTTGAAAAACAACAAATTTTTAACCCATCAATCCCCAAGCGGCAGTCAGCTGCCACATAACAATTGAAAATCTATTGTCTGCAACACCCATGATGGAGGTGCTACTAATGTAATAACAATAATATTAAGATTTATTTTTCCTGTTTAGTTGGTAGTGGTACATTTTAAACGTGAATAAATAAAAGTTCAGTGACTTTACTGTTTATATTGTTACTTAACAAATTAAAAGAGAACTTACACTTTGACGCCGGGGGAATCGTCTGTGTAGAAGCGCCACATTCCACCTGACCCAGCTCCAGTGCTACGGTTTCTTGCTGCCGTGGTTGTTGTGGTGGATTTTCGCTGCCTAACTGTGCCCCCAGTGGATGATCGTGGGGCAGCACTCGCTTTGGTTGGTGAGCGACTACCAGAACCAACCGATGTTGAACTCGGAGCAGGTGGCTACAAACAATATTACATGTACTTAATTTTAAAACATCTTATAGCAACAAAAAGTACAAAATGTGTAATTTATTCATAAATAAACAGTTATACATACCATCTTTTCGATATAGAAAGCACCTAATATTATTTTATCGCTCTCTTTTTATGGTGTAACCACCGAACAAATAAGAATAATAAAGCGAATGGACAGTAACCACTATCGTGTTGGCCGTTCCAAAATGCTACGCGTACAATGAATTTGACACGTAGCCGATCAATGTTGCTAAGCTACAAAAAGAACTTAAAGGGGTTCATTCACTATCCTGCATGGCAATCCGCGTGCAGGACTGTGAAGCTAGACATAGCTCAGTAATTGACCATAAGAAACTAAAGATCTTTGAGCTCAGCACACGTCATTATACCGGGCGGGCCGGGCGAACGGCACGTGTGGGCGGCACGCGTCGGCGGCAGTTATAGACGGCAGACGACGGCGCGTGTCGACGGCAGTCGGCGGCACGTATCGGTGGCAGTCGACGGCAGCCGTCGACAGTTTAGTTTATCACGCTTGCAGTTGTGACGTACCACGTATGTCTGTCGCAGGCGGATTGTATAATGCGCCGTTTTTAGTAAAATTATATTTAAAAAGTGAGTACGGTATTATGTTATTGCAATCTTACAACAAAGTGTTCTGGAAACATGATAGTTTTATGAAAGGTCGTGGTAGGCCCCGTGCAAGCGTCATAAACTGTCAACGGCTGCCGTTGACTGCCGCCAGCTGCCGCCGACACGTGCCGCTGACTGCCGCCGACCATAGAATTACAACCTTTAGAAAAGGCATTCCATACAATCGTCAGCGCGAAAGTCACCCTCGAAATGAGTGAGCTCACTCATCTGAGAGCAGTGTGCCTTAGGACGCGGTGACAGTCGGACGTGTTTAATTCATTTATTACCGCGTTGTTTTGTCGCTGTCGTGTGCCTTCCGGCAGTGCAATAACAACACGAGAAATACAAATAAAGCGAAAGGTGTAACATTTCACACGCAATTACTATGATTTAATGAATTATTTAAATTGTTGTCTTCCATCTTAAGAGAAAAAAATCGGTTGTCTGTAAAGTCGGTTTACTGACGATAGTTGAACGTGACAACGTATGACGTTGTCACGTTCAACTATCCTTAACCCCTTAACCCTCGCTTCCGAATCTCTATAAATAGAAACAAACTTTTTCGAGTGTAACCTAAAGTTATTTCGATGTATTTCTTTCAAATGATTGTCTAAAAATATTTATAATGAGTAAAATAAACTATTCGCAATACAAAACGCTACTGTATACATTCGTGAAATCCAGTAAAATCTTCGAACAAAGCACAAGTCATACCTTGACACGTAGGAAATAGAGCACAATTTTGAATAGCCGAAATAATACTAATAGCTCACATATTGTTTATTTATTTTTCATTCAGAGTGTGGTCAATGTAACTAACCAAACTTCTTCATACAAAAGTATTCTCTAAGTCATCGAAAACGTAATATAATCGAAACAAAGAGTCTTACGGTTGTTGAGAGACAACGTGCCTCTTTGTCGCTCGTTCCGCGTTCTCGCTTGCACTTCAAGCCTTAAATGGAACGCCTCAGAGCGAGGTAACGCCGCATGAACTGTCATGTTTTTGCGCGCACCCCATATCGAATTATAAGACGTTATCACGTCAAAAATCAAAGCGAAGCCTAAAATGAGCGAATGAGAAAGTAGTATATGCTGTTACTGTAAGACGTCACGTGCCGCCGACACGTGTGACGTGATGTTCGTCTGTAGAAGCCTTTATACAAACAACTGCTTAAAGGGACCATTCACTATCCTGCATGGCATCCGCCGTGAAGGACTGTGAAGTGTGAAGCTGGACGTAGCTCACACATTATACTGCTTAGCCGTCCATCATCAGTAGTACAGAGTACTGCTGCACAGCTGCATGGTTGCTTACATATTTAGTGCCGGTATTCTTGCAACGACGTTCCGTGCTTTTTCCAAAAAAAATAAAAAAAATTAGCTATTCTGCTATGTTTATTTCTGTTATGTCGGCTGTACACTCTCGTCGAGAGCTCTCGGGCGAGAGTCTCGTGCGAGAGCCCCTTGCCCGAGTGCGATCATGTACATTCTCGCTTAGTTCAATCGCAGTTATGAACTCAGAGAAGATGGACCATTATTTTTCTCTATGAGATGGACGAAAACACTTCTCTTGCAGCTGCCGTAGCTCTCTGTGCTATGAGCTATTATAAATAATTAGTAATGTAATAATGTTACGTGCTAGGGTTCGAGGATTCGGAGAGAAAGACCTGGTGACTCTCTTGAAGACTTTATTCACTAACACTAGCTCACAACAAATCACTAAGTCCAAACACTAAGCACTAGATCCAAATCACTGAGCACTATCACTGTCACTCACTATTGATCACTTGTTCTCACTTCGAAGTCGCCTTGATGATCGCTTGTATCAAACTGAACTGGATTGCCGGCTTGTTTACCTTTTATATGGCTACGCTTTCTGGAACGTTCCATTGGATTGTTTACGTAAACACGCAATTCACATAAACAAAGGTTGGACTTTTCTAGAAAGTACGCGCAACTGTCGCGCGCAGGTACTGTTTACGTAAACACGCAATTCACATAAACAAAGGTTGGACTTTTCTAGAAAGTACGCGCAACTGTCGCGCGCAGGTAAACAACTGCCCGTATCCGTAACACTACTCCCCTCTTAGAGATGCTCGTCCCGAGCATCGTTGTTACTGCCATGATAACGCGCCAAACGGTCTAGGTGTACCACTTTGAATGTGCCTCTTGGTGGCTTTTGAATCCTGTAAGTCACATCATTCAATCGGGTAACCACTTTATATGGCCCGTCCCACTTGGTCTGCAACTTTGTAGATTTCCCTTTTCGGCGAGTTGGGTTATGCAGCCATACCAGTGACCCTTCTTCGAAGCCGCTCGTGTTCGATTTCCGGTCGTATCTGGTCTTCATGTTCTCACTTGACTTTAACCCATTTTCCCGAACCATGGCGTGTATGTAGCGCATCTTTTCCCTTAAATCGCAGACATACGGCAGACATCTTGTACGGTCTTTGGTTCCCCCGGTGACGCTCCTGTCAAGAGGTCTATTGGTATTCGTAGTTCTCTACCGTAATTGCGTAGCTTTTATGCTCTCATGCTCGGCGGTACGGTACGAGAGAAGGAAGAGTGGTATATACTTGTCCCAATACTTTTGTCTGTCATCTACTAATTTCGCCAAATGCCTCTCTAGAGTCTGGTTAAATCTCTCAACCATTCCATCAGACTGTGGATGGTACGCGGTGGTCCTCGTCTTATGCATTCCATCCACTATTGCAAAAATCGGAGGTTTGCACATACGATTTTTACGCTCTGGGAACTCCACTAGTAAGGAGGGTAGGCCGGGCGCCATTTTTTTTGCACATTGACCTGTCAACTTTTTGCATAGATTTTTCTCGGAACTGAGGGGTTAAAAACGACTTATCAATAAGTAGACTAACTATTCAGGAATAATTTGAAGTAAAAAAAATACTAGAAAAGGATTTTTTTCTTGGCGATATGCTAATAAATCTGTCTCAAGGTAGAGATTTATCGATTTTTTTTTAAATGTATAACTTTAAATCCGTAACATTTTGCTGAACATAAATTGTGTTTTTTTGGTAGGTAATGATCCCAGCTATCACCCCCTGCAGACTGCAGTATGTCGCACTATTTACTGGACACGCTATATTTATGTGAAATGAATAATGATAATAGCTAAATTTAACAGTTTTTATAATTCAAGCGAATAAATGCATTTTTTTTTGTAAATTATGTACTTGTCTTATTTTGCTCCTTGAATTTGCAAAAGAAAAAGTAATAATGGGACAGGAATTTATTTTTGGTTTTACAAATAACGTGTAAAATTCAAATATTTTATTTCAAGTCCGTATCGATTTATTCGTTTTGGTCGATGTTTTTACGCAGCTCACCTCACTATGGAGATTAATCTGACAGATGTCAAATGTGGTCTAATAAAATGCCCCGACTGTAAGCGCTTCTATCAATGAGGTACAACATACTATGGAGGTAACCTTATATTTTGACAGTTGATAATGTACTCTTTCTAACTAGGTAACGATTCAGTAAGTTGAGTGAAAGAGAATGCTCATATCGGTGTATTTGCATATGGCAAAGTACACCGCCGGTGTCAGTGCCAAAAAAAAGAAAGAAAAAAAAAACAAGGCTAATAACAAAGATATTTTACTTGTGAAATATCTTTGGTTAGTAATTTAAAAGAATTGGCTTCGGCCTTCACTATTATTCAGTAAATAGAGAAAACATAGAAATGGCTGTATGGGCAACGCTCCCTTTGCCTGTCCCGACCGGGACGAATTAAAAAAAAATATATCTTTGGTTAGGTGAAATATCTTTGGCTAATAACAAGAAGCTTATAGCTAATAAATACCCATCTGTCAATGTCAATTATTGTCAAAATATACATTAGAATTAGATTGTCAAATGTCAAAATATGCTCTCAAATCACAAATGTCACCAAAAACCTAGAAGAAGAAGAAACAAAAAAATGTTAACTTTCCAGTTTCCACTTTTCAGCACGTTTTTATGTGTTATTTTGTTTTCAAGCTGCAGTTTATTAACATAACACTCAGACAAAAGTTAAGAAAAACAAATTCAAAATAAGGTTTTGAAGTTCAGTTATTAGCACTTGCAGTTGCAACTCACGGCATACCTACGTACGAGTGATACGACCACGATACGACACACTTCAGAAATCAGAATTTAATTCGCGGTCTCTACTTCCTAGTTCCTACACTCTGATATTCTAGCATGGTGTATAGATTATTCTGCTTTACTCGCAGCGTTCATTCAATTTCCAAGATTTCCAAAAGTAACAAAATGAATCTTGATAAATGCTACTTTAGATATATTGAGAACCAAGATAAGGTTGATATTTGTTTTTTAATGAAAATTAAAGATACTGCCAGACAGTTTAACCTAAATCGACATTCGTCTGAATCATTACAAACTTTATGTGGTCGTATTGCAACAAATGTGCAGAAGATATTGTGCAAAAAGTCTAAGAAAAAGGATTTAGTTGATGCCAATATGGTTACTGTGAGCATGTTCGATGAGAATAAACATCCATTACCACAAGATATCTCTTGTTTGAGTATATTTGATTACAAGTCTAATATAAAACTAAAAATAAGTGAACAAGTTTTTGACATAGTTTTCAATGCACCTTGGGTAACAAGCTTAAGTTTACCTAAAAGTATTCTTGTGGGTTTTCCTGTGTACCCAGAATATTTTGAGACAATGTACACTAATAAAAACAACTCTTCTTTTAATTGGTACAGAGGAAAAGGAAAGAATGATAAAGGACATGAAACTTCTGACATACACATAAAATGGGAGTTTTTAGAAAATAGCTTTTATTATATTCCCAGATCAGAAGATGTAGGTATGAAATTGAAATTAGAATGCATACCAGGTTAGTGACAGTTTGTTGTCTACAGTAATATTATGTATAATATTTGGAAATAAAAAAAAAATGGTATAGAAGTGTCTACATTTTATGAATCAGTTTATCAGTTTATGGTATGTTTCAGGTAATAGTACTTGTGTGGGGCCAGCCATAGAAGCAATATCAAAAAATGTTGTTGAAGCTGGTCCAGGTCATTGCCCCTTCGAGACGAGGCAGTTATTTACTTCATCAAAGTTAAATGATGAAAGGTTTAGTATTACAACAATATTAAGTATTTTTCTACACTTACAACAATTATACAACTAGTTTATGCCCACAATTGACAATGATGTGTGTTGCGCCAAAATTATTTTATCACGTGGGAGGTAGACAGGCATGAGGCAGACAGACCAATAGGTAGCTACACTTTTGCATCTATAATATTAGTATGGAAACTGAAAATATGGTGAATTTCTCTAACTCAAGGAAAAATGTAAAGATGATAATGAATGGACTGATTATGAAAATGTATATTAATTATAGTTTTTCAGCTTTCGGTGTGTTTCTTACAATATACTAGCAGATTTATACTGTGACTCAGATTTTACTAGAACAGTTTTGCATCCATATTGTCCACCATACGCTCTTCATATTGATTACCGTAAGAATCTTTTACTCAAAGAAATTATTGGTATGTATTTTTATGTTCTGCACCCTTTTTAAAATAAAATAATATACTAATTTTATTTTAAGATATAGCAACATAATTTAAGTTGTGATATTCAGGTTACAATGCTGATGTTGTTTGCCTTCAAGAAGTGGACAAAAAAATATTTCTTAACTGCTTAAAGCCATTTTTGGAATTTAATGGCCTTGATGGAGAATTTTATCAAAAGGGCAAAACAGTTTCTGAGGGTTTGGCTTGTTTTTATAGAAAAGACAGATTTAGGTAAGATAATGAACTTATTTATTTATTTGGATACTTTCTATATCAACATTCCATGCAGAATACATAAAAATATTATCATCCAATTAGAAAGAGCTGTTTTGAAATAATAAATAATAATACTTTGAATTTCAGATTAATAGAGGACAGCAGTGTATTGTTAGCTGATGCAATAAAACAAGAATCCTATCTAAAACCAATTTGGCACCACTTGGAAAGTAATGCACCATTAGTAGAAAGGTTACTTGGTCGATCTACAGTGGCAAGTGCTTCAGTTTTGCAATTTTGTGATTACCCAGATGAGGTACTGCTTATTGGCAATACTCACTTATACTTCCACCCTGATGCTGATCACATAAGATTAATACAGGGTGGTATTGTTATATACTGGCTGCAGCACCTAAAGGATGATTTACAGAAAAGGGTATGTACCTTGGTCCTGAATTACTAACATACACAGGGAAACATTTAATTATTTATTTGATACACAGTAAATATTTTGATCTTATAAAGATGGAAGACCATAGTAACTCAATTTTTTTTAAATAATTTCAGTTGCCAAATAAGAGAATTTCTGTAATGCTTTTTGGGGACTTTAACAGTGTCCCATCATGTGGCATTTACAAGCTTTACACGACTGGAATCGCACCAGACACTTTACCTGACTGGAAATCAAGTATGTATTCAGATGATCTTATTTTGTTGTTTCTTTTATAATAGTCATTACTAAAAATAAATGCATGTTTTCACATGCCCTATGGCTTTGTGTTTTTAATAAAGGTAGCCTTTCGAAGCGAGCGTCTATAGCGTCAGTGATGCCGTAACTGTAAAAAATGTTACTACCTAGTAGGCTACCCTAAGGTTTCTCATAAAAATAATATTTTTATTTTCAGATGAGAAAGAAGCTGTAACTGGCTTAAATCTCACACAGAACATTCAACTTGCTAGTGCTTGTGGAACTCCTGAGTTCACAAATTTTACCGAGGGATTTGCTGACTGCCTTGACTATATTTTTTATGAAAAAAATAATTTAGAAGTACAACAGGTATCACCATGAGTCTATAATATTTTTACGCATATATTAACATATTATTTTTTAAAGTTTTTGTCAGTTGGAAAGGTAGAACATCCATATTTTCGAAAACGAATTTGTGCGCAGCGGAGTTGCAGGTGTCATCTAGTATTACATAATATGTAAATAATGAAATTTAAAACAATTCCATAAAAAAGTGTTGCCATACTTAAGCTGACTTAAATCGTCAAAAATGTTTAATATCATGTTAACAATTAACATGTTCTAAGTCGCCAGTTACATGGTAAAATTTTCATCAATCTGATCCATCAATCCGGTAAAGATTGACGAGACCATCTAACCCACGGATTGATGGATTGATCGTATTTTTAATATGAACATTTTATAACCATCAATATTCCGTCAATCAGATTGATGAAAATTTGACCATATAACCTGTGACATTAAGTAAGAGTAAAATCGGTTGAGCCATATTTGAGTTTGGCGCTTACAATACATTTGGCGATTAACTTTTATATTATTACTAGCGACCCGCCCCGGCGTCGCACGGGTATAAAATATATAGCAACTGAAAAAAATATTAAAAATAGCCTATGATCCTTCACGTGATCTACTTCTTATCTGTGTCAAATAACATAAAAATTGCTCCAGTAGTTCGCGAGATAAGCCCTTTCAAATAATTTCCCCCCGTATTTTCCACATTATCCTATTAGTCTTAGCGTAATAAAATATAGCTTATAGCCTTCCTCAATAAATGGGCTATCTAACACTGAAACAATTTTTCAAATCGGACCAGTAGTTCCCGAGATAAGCGCGTTCAAGTTAGCCCTTTCAAATAATTTCCCCCGTTTATTCCACATTTTCCTCTATTTCCTCGCTCCTATTAGTCTCAGCGTGATAAAATATAGCCTATAGCCTTCCTCGATAAATGGGCTATCTAACACTGAAAGAATCATCAAAATCCGTTACGTAGTTTTAAAGATTAAAGGGAACAAAGGGACATGAGGGAAAAAAAAGCGACTTTGTTTTATAAAGTATAGATAAATAGATTACCTACTGTCTCTCTTACAGGTTGTTCCATTTCCTAGCATTGAAGAACTACGAGCCCATGTTGCACTGCCTAGTATTGTTTTTCCATCTGATCACATCGCTATTATATCAGATTTAAAAATAAAGTCCAACCATGAATCAGTTTAAGTAAAAAAATAAAATCCAACCAAATTATGTAAAGCGACCATACAAAAGCTGACTATCTGGAATGGCTGCAGTAAAGCACTTTGTGAACTGTGAAGTTTGTAAATAAACATTAATTAATTGTTTACTGCAAATTGCAATCATGGTAATGGATGATAGACGAGGACTGCTTGTTTATGGATCGCTTGACAATGCTGTAAATCGTTGAATTTTTAATTAATAATATAAATAAATATACTATAAAATTTATTATACATAATATTATGTCCTACTCCTAATCTTCCTATTTAAAAAAAATGCAGTTGATGGCCAATGGATTGCCCTAGGGAATCTATACTCAACCTGTGGCCCATGAGGTGGCCCATGTGAAGTTACACTATTTTGAAATTCATAACTACTGAGAAAATAGCGCAGTCTTGAAAATTATCCCAGTTTTGAATCGCAAATTTCGAAGAACTTTAATTTTTTACACCAATAAAACACTTTTTTCTTGCACTTTTTAACCCTTAGAGGCTATAACGGTGTTTTTACACCCGGGTCACGAAATCTTTTGGCTATAGTTTTTTTATGCGCGAACTGATCGCTACGTGATTTCGTGTATTCTTCTAATACCGCATTTATACATTCGCACGAATAGCGAGGCGAATAACGAACGCGAATGTGTAAAGGCGCTCGCTATTCGCCTCGCACTTCGCCTCGCGTTTCGTGGCATTCGCGTTGAGAGCGGTTTTTCGGACGCGCGAATCAAAGGGCACGAATAGCGAATACGAACTGTTCACAGTTCACACATTCGCCTGCATTCAGTTGACACCTAGCGTCCGACCCTACAGGACGTGTACAAAGCTGAACATACATACTTGACTTAAGTATACTGTACTGAAAATAAGCCTATTTTTAATATGTACGGTGTATAATATTAAAATGTTGTATCATGCTATTATTAATGTTAGTAGTTAATAGTCGTTTCGTGTACTTTTGTTATGTGTACGTGTACCATTGTGTGTAAACTTATGTCATAATTTAAGATATTAGGTATAACAAATTTATGTGGGCGATACCGGTCCGTCCACGTCGTGTCCCTGGGCACCTCCCCCGTGCCATCGTGAGCTTTTTCACGGTGACACGGGAGGGGTGGCTGAACGCCGGTATGGGCGAGTGTTTGCGTGTGTGTTTGTTGTGCGTGTATGGCAGAGCTCACTGTGTGACGAACGAGCCCGCGACCCGGGGTGTCGGAGGATGTAAAGATGGAAAGTCGTAACTGTCAAAATAATCTCCGGGCGGGTCCCGGCTCCTCTGGGGCCGGAGAATCCCGTGCACCTCCGCAAGAAGGTGCGAGGTCCGTGTATACGGAGGGACCAACCGTTACGAGGAATGACGAGGGGGCCGCTAAGGCGGCGAGGCAGAGGGCCATTTTAGCCGCTTTGAGTGGCGATGGCGGGAAGAAGAGCGAGAGCCCGAAGCCGGCGCCCATTACCGCGCCGGCGGCGGAGCTTTTAACGGACGAGGACGTTGACTTCAGTCAGCCGCAGCCCAACGGCACTGAGCGGATGCTGAAGTTGATGCAAAAGAAGAAGCTGAGAGGCGACAAGGATCTGCCGCGTGTTTTTCTGACACGCGACGTGATTATGCCGCCTCCAAGCACTGGAAAGGTCCCGATTGGTAGAGACTCCCCTCGCGGTCGAGTCTCCCAACGTGGACGTGACTTACCCGGACATGTCAGTGAGGACTGGCTTTCGGACTCCAGCGAAATGTCTGGCATATCACTGGACTCCGAGAGCTTGCCTGTGTAGCGGTACAATTCGCCTAACATTCCTGCATCGCGCTATCGAAGTTTTCTAAGCGCGTCAGTATATATACGACAGCTGAAATGTATCACGTGGGCTTCGGCCTGACCGAGCATAACACCTTGCTCGGTCGGAAGATCTTTCCTTTGGCCTTCACGCATATACCCCACATTGGTGACCCTCGACAGAACACGCCTCCTTCATCATCATCACTCTCCGCCCCTCCGCACCGCGCCAGCCAGCATCGCCTCATCGGGTACCTCGTCCACTAGCCGCAATGTACCGCGGCCTGGGCGACTCCGCATCGGCATCATCGGGCTTTCTCACTACACCGACCGGTCAGCAAGCAGAGCACATCTCTCCTGGTCAGCACGTAGCATCGGCCCCGCACGGCAGCTTATCCGACTCACTGGATCCCGTGCAAGCAGCTTATAGTTCCGACTCACTGGGACTCACTGCAACAGTTCCGACTCACTGGAACTCTCTGGCACTGGCGACTCAAGCGACAAGACTTCAAGATTCGACCTCCGGTCTTCGGGGGGGAGTGATGTAGCGGTACAATTCGCCTAACATTCCTGCATCGCGCTATCGAAGTTTTCTAAGCGCGTCAGTATATATACGACAGCTGAAATGTATCACGTGGGCTTCGGCCTGACCGAGCATAACACCTTGCTCGGTCGGAAGATCTTCCCTTTGGCCTCCATACTTATATCCCACACCTGCATTCTCAGATTTGACTCGCCGGAAGAGGCGATCTGATGACGACATGGCACCGGCCCTCAGTAAAGGGGCGGTGCCCAAACCCAAGAGAGGACGCGGCCGCCCGCCTACAACCAGACAATATGTCGGTTTGGCTAAGGCGCAGGCCGATTTGGACCATGAGAAGGAGGAGGCCCTTCGACTCCAGGCCGAGGAGGAGGTAGCCGAGGCGGCCAGGGTGGCGCGAGAGACGCGTTCTTCGTTCCTTGCAAGCCCCGCCGCCGTGGAAGAAGACAGGCCAGAGCAGACCAACTACGCTCTGGCCCAGTGTGTTGAGACTTCGCTGGGAACGATCTCCATGGTCGCAGCGAAGTCTAAAAACCTCAAGGGGACGTTCCGGGGGCTCCTCATGGAGGCGGTTAGCGACATACGCGCCACCGTCTCTGAAATGAGAAGTCGCGGAGCAACCGAAGAGGTCAAGGCCCTCGAGGCTCAGAATACGCGGCTCCAGAATCAAGTGGAGTCTTTGCGTAAAGAGCTAGAGGAGCTACGCCGTCAGGTGATGAAGCCGGCCGAGCAGGACATGCGCCAGCTGTTGTCTGAGGTCTCTCGCTCTAACGTAGAGACCTTCAGCAACATGCTGAACGCTCGGCTGGCTGGTCTGGAGAGTCGGCTCCTCCCAGAGCCTCGGCTGCGACCTCCGCTCGCAGCGGACAGAGCCCGGAGGATTACACCGGCCGCCGTCGAAAGCGCTAAGGCACCACCGGACGAGACGCCGGGGCCCCCAAAGCAGAATGCCAAGGGGAAACCGGTCCCAAAGAAGACACGGCAGCCAGCCGCCGCAGCGGCCCCGCAAGAGGCCCCAGCCGCGCCCGAGGCGCCAAAGGCCAAGAAGGGCCGAAAGAAGAAGCGACCGTCGATGGCCGCTCAGGAAGCGGCACAAAGGGGAGCGAACACCGGCTCCCCTTGTATTGAAGCCCCGTGGACCACGGTGGGTCCAAAGGGCAAGAAGAAGAAAGGGGCGGCTACAACATCTACAGCCGCCCCGAAAAAGAAGAAGAAAACCAGGCTACGTGTTCCCGCTACTGCGGCCGTCGCTCTTACTGTAGAAGAGTCGACCATTAAAGCGGGCCTCACGTACGCTGAGGCAATTGAGAAGGCCCGGCGGGCGATAAACATCGTGGAATTTGA
This sequence comes from Lysandra bellargus, assembly GCA_905333045.1. Lineage (NCBI taxonomy): Eukaryota > Metazoa > Arthropoda > Insecta > Lepidoptera > Lycaenidae > Lysandra > Lysandra bellargus. The sequence continues at coordinate 8,168,253 of HG995349.1, forward strand.
CATTCCTGAAGTCCGCTTTCGCCGGGCCCGAACGGGAGGGCGCCTCCTCGTGATATCTGGGGAGGGCGCAGAGAAGAAGGCGGACGCCTTTGCCGCAAGGCTGAGGACCGTCCTGCCCCCGGGAGTGAAGGTCGGACGGCCGGTTGCAAGCGCGGAGTTGCGCATCGCCGGCCTCGATGACTCCGTGACGACCGCAGAAGTAGTGGAGGCGGTCGCTCTGGAAGGAGAGTGCCTGGCCGGCGATGTCCGGGTGGGGCCGATTAGAGAGGGGCTACGGGGGGACGGATCGTGTTGGGTCCGCCTCCCAGTCGCAGCCGCCAAGAAGCTCTCGAGCTCTGGGCGGCTGCGTGTTGGCTGGGTGTCGGCGAGAGTGGCGTTGTTGGCCGCGAGGCCAACGCGTTGCTTCCGCTGTCAGGACACCGGCCACGTGGCTGCCAAGTGCCAGTGCCCGGTGGACCGTAGTGGGATTTGTTTCCGGTGCGGGAAACCGGGGCACAAGGCGGCGGAGTGCGGGGCCGCAGAACCAAACTGCGCCCTGTGCGAGGCCGCTGGCAGGGTCGAAAGGAGGCACGTGCTGGGCGGCAGCGGATGTCCGTCTGCTGCGAAAAAGCCGGCCCCCGGAGAAGACAAGGCGCCGACCAAAAAGGCTCGACAGAAGTCGAGGCCTAGGGGCGCGCGGGCTTCGCCCGTTTCCGCACCAATGGAGACGGATGCCTAAGACCCGTGGGCGGTGATCGGGGGATCCCGCCCACAACTAGGGTCCCGAGATGGACAGCCCCCCTATGGCCCGGGGGGCTCTCGGTGAGGTACGCGGTTCAAGCCGCTTGAAGAAGGTGCCGGTTGTGGCTGCGCGCGGGTTGTGGACGGAGTTGAAGTGCTCCGCGGTACCCGTCCCTCCCGCACTAGACGCACGATGGAGGGCTGGGGGGGTTTTAGTGGGTAGACTACTTGTAGGGAGTCCCACATACCCCCGCCCTTTCCCCCGAGGGGGTGGGGGATACATAACGTATTTCCCCTCCTAAAAAAAAAAAAAAAAAAAAAGGTATAACAAATTTATACAAAAATATTATATTATTGTGTTGTTAAAGTATTTTATATTTTATTAGTTTCTTAGTATTTATGAGTGTGTGAGGTACGACCCACTTTACTCAAAATATAGATGAATTTAAATGACTATTATTTCAATAATAGTCATAAATAACATGATGTATAATGGTAACAATGGTTTTGTCTTATTGTTTTGTTATTTAACTTGAAATTCTTATGAGAATTACATATTTCAATAATTCATGTGAGTTGAACTAATTATTAATAATTAATTCATGATATTTGGACAACAAATATAATATTATAACATTATTTTTGAACACGTCAATTAATCTTTAAACTGACAATAATTATTGTCGTTTCCGGTTATGATACTTTTGTCACAAAAGATAGCACAGTTAATAAATTAATATAAAAGTGTTATAATTAAATACTTGATTTATAATGATTTTCAGGATGATTGTAACTATGAATCATTGTATTTATGATATTAGATGCAAATCTTGGTAGTCAGAGCCAATTCACATTGACAGGAGGCAGAGTGACGGCTTACGACAAGAGAGAGAGAGTGAGTTCCTTCCATCAGACAGCCCGCCTTAAATACTGCCATCTCAAAAACAACCCCACCGCCATCATCACTCCGGCCCCGCCTCTGAATCTTTGAATTACCATGGGTAGCTTGATAAGCGGTTAACTGTATGTAGAAAAAAACCTACCCGTATTTAAAAATTATTCAGCAATCCCACTATGTTGCATAACACAGTTCAATTAAAACAAAAGCGTCAACGTAAGTGGTGCGTTGAATGGCACTTGTGATTGGATTTGTCTCACCAGTGCCACCAACGCAATTGGTGCGTTTATCGTATTTAGAGAGGTTTTCGTTATTTATTGCATTATTTAATATATAAAATACGTTAAACAATGTATTTTAAGTTAGAAAAAACAAAAAAATCAAGTGGCACCACCGGTATGTTACAGGTGGATTGGTGGCATTGAATGGGTTAAGATTTAAGTATCTGATACACGGTCGCCGACGGCGGTCGTCAACTGAAGTTTACAACCGTGTAGATCGTTGTTGGATGCCAAATTTTGTTTGACCTTCAAACGCCCTTGGCAGCGAGGCCTGCGTTGGCGACCACGGTCGGAAGCGTCGGTCGGCAACTTGTTGGCGACCGTCTAGCCGCTTGTTTACAACCTCGCGAGTCGCGTATGACAGTCACGATTCAGCGCCGAGAGCAGGCAGACGTATGCGACAACAACTTTCCGGTTTGCCAAAATGGCGATGGAACAGAAAGAACGCGAAAGTCCAATAGATTAATTGAGTTCATATGACTAAGGGTTAATCTTTCCCGTAACCATCGTTTCATCCATATTCTTTTTTTTCTTCAATTACACACATAAGAGCAAGACTTTGTTCTTTAGGTAGATAAGATGCCATGACGTCTTTGTTTCGTTTTGATACGAAGTAAATGAATAAATTGAGCGAGCGTAGAGACGTCCTATTCACGCAAAATCTATTCGACACGTTGGCGACACGTTGACAACAGTGTGGCTGGCAACGCGCAAATCCGTTTTTTTTATCGCCAACCGCCGTCGGCGACTGTGTATCAGATACTTTAAGATCATAGGCTCAGGTGGACGAAATTCCCGAACAAAAAAAAATTTGGGTTCCAAATTTAAACGTAGCAACTGTACCCAATCAGATAATCTGTGCAAGGTCGACTGTGATTGGCTGATAAAAAAGACCATAGAGAATATAAACTACATGAGAAAAAAGACGAAGAAGGAGTTTAAAATTCAAAGTTCGATTTTCATTTTGTGAAAATTATTTTGTAACAACTCATACAAAAATTGTAAATTAAGTGGATTAATTAATGAAAAACGAAAGGTAAGCCATTGTAAAATGTAAATGTAATCGTAAATTGATAAATTGAAGCAAAATATAACTATGTCATACCATGTTCTAATACAAAGTATGTCGTAGTATTATTTGCATATTTGTACATTATTTTACCACTTAAACTATATTATTTTCGCGTAACTTTCTGCCGCGCACTGTAAAACTCTGGAATGAACTATCACCAGCAGTTTTTCCGGACCTATACGACCTGCAAACCTTCAAGAAAAGAGCGTATTCCCTCTTAAAAGGCCGGCAACGCACCTGCAGCTCTTCTGATGTTGCGAGTGTCCATGGGCGACAGTAGTTGCTTACCATTAGGTGACCCGTTTGCTCGTTTGCCCCTTATTTAATAAAAAAAATATATAATAATATGAAAAAGATAGATTATTATTTCATAGAAAATATTATAATGTATATCAGTATGCAGTTAATCCTTCAGGCCCCGCGCCAGCACCGGTGATCGCGACAACAATAGAATACAATAGCAATTCCTGGAAATTCCGACTGAAGTATTAATTTGGAAAATGTTAAAATGTGTATATTGTTTTATTGTAATAATACATAAGGTTGATAATTATACTTAATAATTTATGTAAACTGTATGGAAATATAGTAAATGAAAAATGTTTCATTAATTTCAGATTTTTAGGTCCTTATACTAGTTTGCAACATTTTAGTCTGCAAGCAATAGCTGTTATGGAGATTTTAGGAGGAGAAGGAAGGTATGGGATTATGAGTATTACGGCCACCAAGGAAAAATCCTCTGATCAAGACGTGAGGTGGTATGCAGCTGGCCTGAGCCCACGCGATAGATTTCAGCTGTCGTATACAGGGTGTAACAAAACAAAGTAATGATACTTATGTGTGTACGTATAAAGGTGCACGTCCACTGGATCGGAATCGGAGCGTAGGTACGCAGCGGACGGATTTGTTGCTTTGTATTTATGGTATTGACTACTGTGAACTGCACTAGAAGTACTGGAACGTCATTCTGCGCCTGACAAATATATATGACTACACGACGCGCCGTCCGCACCGTACGTCCCGATTCCGACCTGGTAGACGCGCAGCTTTAATCCCCTCCCTATATAGAGTTTACTGTATAAGCCAATCAAGTAGTTAGTAGAGTAGCATAGACAGCTATTCTATTATATTTATAAATAAAATACATAAAACTGTACTGTAATATTATTAATAGAAATCAACAAAAGCTTGTGGATTAAATATGTTTTATTGTTTAATTTACCTTATTAGCCTATTTATTTAGCTATGTACAATAATTTTTATTGAAATAAAACATTTATTTGAGCTCATTTCTTTTTTATTTATTTTTTATTTTTGGTATGTTTAGAGTGAAAGGTTTTGCACTTAAAAATTTGCACTTAAAGATCCTAGCTAGGAACCTAGCTTTCTAAATGTTATTCCACTTGACTAAATCGGAAACGATTTAGGATCCTAGCTAGGCTAGGAATCTAGCTAGGATAAGTGGAATAAGCGCTTTAGCTTAACTTCGGAACTTAATGACCTCAGGTTCTCAAATAGGGGCCTAAAATGCGGTGAAATGGTCCCTGTAAATGATGGTACTGCAGTGTTTGCTTCGCGCTCTACTTGCGGGGGCACTGCCGTGCCCCCAGATATTTAATCAATGTTACCGATTTTCAGCTTGGTGCAAATTACTAGTAGTATAACAGTAGATACCGTGCCGAAAGAAAGCCGCAATCGTCTCTCGACTGCAGCACCGACAATAAGGTCCCTTTTTTACTAAACTTTAAGATATATTTAACCTAAAAAAAATCGTTTTAAAAACCTGTGTCTTTGTCATATCAAAATTTAGAGTCCGTTTATTAATATGGAGCAAAAAAAGAAAAAATGATTTTTTCGACATTTTACTTTAAATGCGATTATCTCGGAAACTAAAACCCTCCATAAGGTCCCTTTTCCCAGATAACGTCACATTTTTGTCTTTAACTACAGTAAAATTACTTTTACATGAATAATATTACAAACTTTCCTACGTGACGGCGTTACTCAAACGATACCGGCATTAAAAATTTGCCATCTTTTTTTATAACACCTAAACTCTAAAAATATTTTTGTAGTCCGTCACATTATAGAGTCGATCACGCCCAAAACTCAAAAGTAGCGTTTTGTTTGTTATTTTTGCTGATATATGGCGAAAATAGCTATATAGAAAGCAGAGTAGCAGTATAGAAAGCAGAGAAGCAGTAAGCTAAACTATTATTTTAAGAACCTCCCAGACCACCTCAAAGTCAAATAAAATCCAAAATTTAGCGATGTCTGGAAATGGGAAGCAATTGTCACAAAAATCTGGCAGTAGAATATGAGATTCTTATAGATATCACAAGAAAATAAGATAAAATTATTGATCTTTAAACTTCATTCAAGGTAAGGTTGACCTGCAGAACTGGAAACCTTTTAAAATAATAGCGACAGAAACTCAATAGTGTCTTGTCGTTATTACCTCTATAGGGATCATAACATTATAAAGGAAAATTTTTAGCTTAAAAATATGACGAAAGTCTGCCTATCGCTGGCTCTAGGGTTATTATGTTAATAATTGTCTTTGAGAAGATTTCATTTTGAGTAATTTTTTGACAAATTATTAGCGATTTCGTTTTTGTGATGTATTAGTCCAAAAAAAGCATTTTTGATTTTTTTTTACATAAAATACCCATATAAGTATTTTATAATTATTACAATCTAGCCTAACTAAGACTAATAAGTAATTTTACACTAACTTAATCTGCTAAGTAGAGTTTACTAAGATTGTGTCCATCAACACTTTCTTAAAGTCTCTATAAAGGAGAATACACATTATTGTTTGTGTTCGTCACAGTCACTTTACGTTTTTTACACTGATTTTAACACATAATACACTAACTTAAAAGGTTTTGTCCTTTTCAGTCTTCTAACTAGGTCCGTGTTGTCGAGGAGCTGGATGGCCTCGACATTCACGTGATGGTGAAGCCTCTTTTCATGGGCTTCGGCGTATCTTTTTATAACTGTACTGACCATGTCCACATTAAGTGTAAAAATAATCGTTAAAATAAGATAATATGTCTTTTTTTAAGGTCATAAATATATAAACGTAAATGATTTTCATTTTAGTTTTATGTTATTGTAAAATATCGATAAGCATATCGATAAATTTGATTCAAGCACTAGCGTATATGTAAAAAAATTTGATGAAAAAATTTTCTTCAAAATTTGTGTAATATAAGAACAATAATACCTTTAGTTACGCAAAATATGAAAGTAAAAGGGAGGATTCACAATATTTTATTTGAAATAGAGAACTAAAGACAGAATATAGCAAAAATAAACACATCGTAGCAATTAGGACATGAAGATTAATTACCTGTGAAATGTATATTTTTCAGGATTATTCTTATGATTCACACTGCAATCACTCACAGAACAAGTTACCATTTTTATATGTAATAGTATTTGATGAAAATAATAAAGGATTTATACAATAAATTGCAAATACCGAAAGGGCATAAAAACGATTGACGACTTTTGACGACCTGTCAAATAAAAGTGGTTACAATTTACATTAGACTGCCTCTCTCTTTTCATCTTGTTATAATTGACAACATTTCAAAATTTTAAGTCTTAAAATAAAAAATACAGTTTCTTAAGTTTCTTCTCCTGATATCAAAAAATATTCCAAAAAATTTTATATTGCTTATTTACTGAGAAAATAAAGAAAAACTGAAAAATACGCTGTGACGTCATACTTACGGCATATCAGACATTTTTTCTTTGCCTGGTGTAAAATCGTTTTAAAACGACATCATGAAGCATAAAAAAAATACAGTCACTGCAAAGTCACTGCCAACAATGACATTTATAACATACGAAAATACCACGATGACATTGACAGACGTCCTATTTTTTTTTTTTTTTTTTTTTTAATGGCATGCACTTAGTACATTGCCAATGACGAACGGGAAAAACAATGTTAAAAAATTAAATTATGACGAAAAACGAGGAATTTGGAAAAAGGACTTCAGGACAGGATCAGGAAAAATATATATTTACAAAAGAATACTTAAAATTATATAGAATAGAATATCAAATCTCAATATTATTAAGTAATATAAAATCAACTAATATCTTATAAATAATATATTTTCTAGAATGTAATAAACAAATTATTGAAGTAGGAAAAGGAATACTATTCTTTAACAATGAATCAAGGAAATGGGAACGGTTGTAAAGAGGACAAATGAAGAATATATGGTTGACATCCCCAACCTCAGCACCACAGGTACAAGAGGGGCTGTTAATTATATTAAGTCTAGCAAGATGGTCTGGTGAGCACGTGTGACCAAGTCTTAATCGGGATATGATACTACTGCATTTTCTATTGAAATTCATACTATAAAACCATGGTTTTGATACTATTTCGGATTGAATACTATAGAAATGTGCTCCTTTTTGTTTATGACTTTGATCAAATGACGACTTCCATGACGTCTCTAAATGAATTTTGGGTAAAGTTAATAAATCGGGGTAGTAGATTTTGTATGGATTTAAATCACCACACGTTAATGCCTCATTAGCAAGTGAATCCGCTCTAACGTTTCCTTCTATTCCACAATGACTAGGGATCCAAGCTAATGAAACTGAAGTTCCTTTCTTGGTAAAATCTGTTAATAACTGTCTTATATCAAATATAACAGGATGTTGTTGTTTAATTTTAAATGGATTCTTGTTAAGAGCTTGAATAGAACTTAGAGAGTCTGTAAAGATTATAGATTTTTTAAGTTTGGCTAATAAAATATACTCTAAAGCTTTTAAGATCCCTAAGCATTCTCCAGAGAATACAGTAGATTCAGGAGGGAGTTTGATTTTTTGGACAATATTGTACTGGGAATGGAATACACCTATACCGACATGGCCATTAACATTACTTTTTGAAGCATCTGTGAAGATATAATGATGATCTTTAAATCGTGTATTAATTATATCATTAAATTTTTCATTAGCCCGCAAAGAGTTCTTTTCTATATTAATGGTCAAAATATTTGGAGCGGAGACAAGAGCCCCATATGAAGAAGAAAAAATCGGTAATTTAGAAGAAGAATGAATAGGCGCAGCAAGTGATTTAAATTTAAAATAACTTACAATTAAACACGGGTTTTGTTTATGTAACCAGTAAGGATTTTCAGAAACATGATAAGAAAGCTGCTGAAGCTTCCCAATAATAGGATGATCATAAAGTTGAAGGCATCGAAATAGATATTTGTCGGATAAATATTGACGACGTAAATATAAAGGTGGATCGTAGCATTCAACCTGTAAAGCGTTGATTGGGCTAGATTTCATTGCTCCACATATAATTCTGAGGCATTTATTTTGAATTTTGTCTAAAGATTTAAATCCTGATACACGCCCTGGCTCCAAAAGGAAAGAGCCATATTCTAATATACTGCGAATCAAAGCATTATAAACTAATTTTAGATAAAAAGGATGGGCACCCCACCATACGCCTGCTAGACATCTGATGATATTTACATTTTTTTCGCATCTATTTACAACATAATCACAATGAGGAATTCCGGAAAGCTTTTCATCCAGGATGACACCTAAAAATTTATGATGGTTTTTTTGTGGAATGATCATGTTATCAAAAAATATTCTAACTTGAGGAGTTACGCGCATTCGACTAAAAATAACTATGGAGCTTTTAGTTGGGGATACATCAAGGCCGTGGTTGTCCAACCAACGCTTAAGAAAATGCAAGGCTTTTGTTAACTTAGCGGAAGCTTCATCAACATTACTCCCTACAACATATAAGGTCAGATCATCCGCGTACTGCGAAGCATCGACATCCAACAACTCTGCGATGGCCGATTCTAAATCATAAGTATATAAGTCATATAACAGAGGGCTCAAAACTAAGCCTTGTGGTAAACCTTTGGTTACAATTCTGATATATTTATGACCATTATTAAAGAAAATAATAGACCTATCAGTTAACAGGTTTATAATAAATGCAATAATTTTTTTAGGAATTTTTAGACGTATTAGTTTCCGTTTCAATATTGATATAATGACACTATCATAAGCATTAGAAAGATCTAAAAAGGCTGAAAGGACAAATTTATTTTCACTGAAAGCTAATCTTATGTCGGTGGTAAAAGTACTTAAGTTGTCATATGTACTTTTATTACGCCGAAAACCGTATTGGGATGAAGAAAGCAAGCTGTTACTTTCAATGAACCACTCCAGGCGGTTTTTGACTAAATGTTCAATTATTTTTAGGAGAACAGAAGAGAGGGCTATTGGACGATATGAAGATGGGAGGGAAGGATCTTTGTTTGGTTTCAAAATGGGTAGAATTAATTGACATTTCCACTCAGATGGAATATTGCCAGATTCAAAAATGGAGTTGATGATTTTAAGATAGACTGTTAAACTGTTTTCGTTTAAATGAGAAATAAATGAATAATAAATACCATCAGGCCCAGGAGAGGAATCCGATACATACGAGAGTACATTTTTCAATTCAGTCATGATAAAGGGGGAATTTAATTCTGAAGACTCTTCATTTTCATCTATTGTACTATTGTTATTAGCTGATAAGATAGGAAGATTAACTGTAGGAGGAGCAAGCTTGTCAAGAAAATCATTTGCAATAAAGCTGGGAAGAGAAACAGAATGAGAAGTATTGTATGCAGATTTGAACCTCCTAATATTTTGCCAAACAACAGATGGAGATGAATTCGGGGACAGAGAGGAGCAAAATTTTTGCCAACTTTCTGATTTTTTCTTTTTGAAAAGTAATTTGGTGCTATTTATAATGTTTTTTAATGTCCAATAATTTTCAAGAGACATATTTGTACTATATATTCTTTCAGCCTTTTTTCTCCTTTTTACAGCTTCCGTACACTCTTTGTCCCACTGGGAATGGAAGATGATTCATTTTTAATTGGAAAAACTTCATTAGCACTTTCTATCAAGACATCTGTAAAAACAAGAGCATCAATAAAGTCATCTTCACTTGGAGATATCTGTGACAATTTTATATCGACTTTACTACTGAATTTCTTCCAACAATTATCGGTGACATTATTGAGGTTATACCTGGGAAATAATCTAACATTTTGAATAGGAGTCTGAGAATTATTAAAAGGAAAGGATGTTAATATGGGAAAGTGATCACTTCCGAAAGTAGAGGATAGAACTGAAGATGTTAATTGTGTTATAAACTGTGGGGAGCAAATAGTCAAGTCAACAACGCTTTTGCCATCTGTTGGACTAGTGCGCCTTGTGGGCTCACCAGAATTTATGACACATAGATTATTCAGGTCCAAAACACTTAGCAGCTTGTTACCATAACTATTAGTAGTGGAGCTTCCCCATGACTGGTGATGACAATTAAAGTCACCTGTTATAATTATAGGTCTTGGTAAAGAGCTTAAAATGTTATTAAATTCATTTAAAATATTAATAGAGGCATGGGAAATATATACAGAGACAAAACATATATTATTTACACTTATTGCTATAATAGATAGTTCTGAACTATGTACAGGGATATCAATAAGGCTAAAAGGGTAGTTTTTCTCAAGGAGAAAAGCTACACCACCATAGCCGTCTAACCTATCTTCTCTAATTGTATTATAATTCTTAAATCTAAAAGTATTACTTGGCCTAAGCCAAGTTTCTGAGAAAGAAAATAAAAAAGGATTATAATTTCTTAATAAATAAGCTATGTCACTTTTTTTATTAACTACACTTCGAGCGTTCCACTGAATGATCTGGTCCATATTGTAGAATATTAATTATGCATTGTATTAAAGGGGCAACGATGGACGGTATATTATTGTTCTGCGAGTGGGTTTGTAATAATGATATTACATCTGTGAGTGAACTAAGTTCATTCATATAATTATTATTATCTTTATTGTATTTATGTACTGGTGTTGTGTTTTTTTCTAAATTATCAAAAGAAAACTCTTTTATCACATTGTTATGGACAATTTTATCATAACCTTTTGTTGGTCTATATGGAGCACGAGGCTTAGCAATTACAGTTTTTTTGTAAGATCTATTAGTAAATAAACTATTATTATTATCATTATTATTAGGTAAATTAAATTTAGGGGTGGATAATGTTATATCGGAATATGATTTGTATGATGAAGGAATTTCTTTATTAGCCTCTGCATAAGAGACACAATGTTCAGCCATGTGTATTTTTATACATTTTTGCCTATTAAATTCAGGGCATATTTTGTCATTAGCCATATGATGACCAGAACATAAGCAACAGAAATATTCATGCTCATTGACAATACAAGAATCCATATCATGTTCCTGTCCACACTTGATACACCTTGATTTTGACCTACACTGAGCTTTGGTATGGCCATACCGACAACACTTAAAGCATTGTATAGTGGGAAAGATGTAAAGCTCAACTGGTAATGAATTGTAACAGATAAAAACTCTTTTTGGCAGAACCCTACCATCAAAGTAAACAACAACTGACTGAGTCGGTTTCCATACAGGAGAACCCTCCACCATTGTTTTATAATTTAAGCGTCTGACCTTTACAACTTTACCACTACCGGCAGGTGTAGAAATGTTATTTATTACTTCTTCAGGTGACCATTCAGCTGGTATACCCCTCACAATACCTATTCTTACTACATTAAAAGATGGTATAAAAGCTTCATAGTTATTGTCAGTAAGTATTGAATTATTAATAAATGTATTAGCATCTTTGTAATTCTGAAATGAAACAGAAATTCTGTTTCGACCAATTTTTTTTAGAGAGCCATTAATAATATTATAGATTTTATTTTTAATTAAGAAGTCGCCAAAGGTGATGGGATGTAATTGTGTACCATCAGTGGAATTTTTTGTAATTCTTTGTACATGAACTAAATATGGGGAAACATCGTTTTCATTATATAAACTTCTACCAATATGCTTTCTTTCTGTTTGAGGTGCTGAGGCTGAGGATACTTGCATACTAACTGGATTTTCCTTGTCAAGTCTACACTTACAACTTATACGGATTCCCGCGCTATCTCTGGTGTCTTTGTTACATTGCTTACACAGGTCTTCGGTAATATCATTACGAGATCGTTTGTACGATCTTTGAGTTAACTCTTCTGTGTCCATACTGCACTCATCGTAATCCAATGTAACAAAATAACCAGGTTGTGGAATTGGGCCACAAAAATTCCCGCCTCCCGGATCCGGAGGACGATTCATTGTATAAACAGAAATAAATACACTTACCGAGAAGAAATAAAATATATAAGATAGATGACTAAAGCTAAATATTTACAAATATATACAATACTCCCGCACTGAACACTATTATACAAATAAAATTTGAGACTTATGAAAAACACGACCGCCCGCGTTCGAGTTTCCCGCCGTCCCCTCAGACGTCCTATTATACGTAACAAACTTACATTGACATATTTTTTCTTTTGTTAACCGTAAAGGGGGTGACACACGTACGAACTTAAAGTACGCGGGTTTTAAGTTTGCGAACTTGCTCGGCTTGCGTCGGTGATACATGAGAATCGCTCACACGCGCCGCGCGCGCGAGCCGCGAGCCTGGGGGCATGGTAACGCCCAGGCTCGCGGCTCGCGGCTCTTTGCTGACACACAGGCGATTTAAGGTCGTCGAGCCATAATTCCGCGTACTTACTCGCGTGTCTGTCACCCCCTTAATGGAATTATCCGTTCAGGCGTAAGTATGACGTCACTTGGCGCTTACGTATCTTTAGAATACGAAGGATTACAATAAATTTTTTAGGTGTCTTAAAAATATAATTTTGAAAAAGCAAGAAACACGTGTCGCCTTATTTTATGTCTACTTTCTTATAAAATAATAAAAAAGCCATGTTAAAATTTTGAAATGTTGTCAGTTCCATAAAGGATTTTCTTCTCTCTCGCACTCTTTGTTGGTCTTTAGCAATAAAAGATCGATAAGATCGCGAGTCAGCAGTCAGATGTCAAATGTCAATGTCATTGTCATTTTTCAAAGCGTAAATCGTAAATATTTTTTAATTTGTTAATTGGATTGCTATTTGGTTACTGAACTCGGAAAAGATGTAAATAAAATAATAAAATTAAGTGTTTCAGAAAATACCAAAAGCTTCATTACAGATACTATTGCGCATTGGCAGTAAGTATACAACTAATCTCAAAATTATCTAATATTTATAAATAGTTTTCTTTGTTATAAATGTACGGTTATGTTGTAGAAACCAGTTTTGATGACATTGAAAAATGTATAAAGTATATCGGGGAGTTGCTATGAGGTTTCCAACCAAAATTTCTGCCTCGATTTATGGTAAGCACAAGATATAAAGACTGCTGTTCTTTAGTTTTAAAACACTTTATTTTTTTATAATGATATCCTTTTTCCTCATTAGCTTCGGGTCAGTATGGTAAAACGATACATAAATCTCCGCTGTTCAAGTATCCCCAAGTGTCTGCTCTGAAGCTTCCGACTAATGTGGTTAACATAAATGAAGCCGAAATTGGTAGATTCTCACCTCACAGGGAAAGAGACATATCTGGGCCTGTTATAAATGCCCACAATAAAAAACATGAATTGTCTCATATTGACATTACGTTACAGTCTGATCCCCATGTGAATAAGTATGACTGCCTAGGAGCAGTAAGCTTATCTTCCAGCATGCAAAGCAATGTGCCCAGTCCATTTACTGGAAATAATACACATTTAAACATGCCCGGGTCTCAATGGGGACAAGGATATAAATACTTGTCTGACCATTTGCATAACGCTCATTACTTATCATTGAGAAATGAATATAAGAAGAAGCAGACTAATCAAGGTATAAACCAATAACATTTTTAGGTTTCTTGCACAAATTTGGTTGATGTATGATAATACCACCTGAATCATTGTATATCAAATCATATTGTATTTGTTGTCTTATATATTATATTTTTATCTTTTCAAAGCATAGTTGTCATGATGACGACAAGGAACATGAGTACAGATAATAATCCATCACTTAGCACTAAGGATAAATTTAAAAAAGCTATTAAAGAGTATGGATCAACAGTAATTGTATTTCATGTTACCATCTCACTTATGTCTCTGGGTGGCTGTTATCTTCTGGTCTCCAGGTATGTTTGGTCTGCCCAATGTATACTGTTTTTCCTTTTAACAATAATCCATTCGTATCCAATCCAAGCCGTTGAAAGCAATATAATATTTTTTCTTATTTATTTCAGTGGGGTTAATGTTCAAGCAATACTAACATATTTCAACTTGGCTGAAACAAATACGATTGCATCAAATGCTGGAACTTTTGTTATAGCATATGGAGTACACAAAGTTTTTGCACCTGCCAGGATTGCGATAACTCTCACTGCAACGCCATTTATTGTTCGCTACTTAAGAAAAATTGGGTTCATAAGAAATAGTCATATTGGTGGTGGTAAATAATAATTTGTATGTTAGATATTTTATAATAACTATATGAAATAAACAAGTTGTAACTACATAATATGTTTGTGATTAAATTACGTTCTATTCCTTACAGTTTCAAGAAATTGTGTACTGCTCAATGATCACAATATACTTAATACTAGCTGACCCGGTGAACTTTGTATAACTTACCCCCTAAATTCTAATAAACCTTTCCTGGATTTTATGTTAACTTGTGGCTTAAGCTGGTGAAGAATTTAATTGTTCCAGACCCCTATTATATAAGTAGGTCGACGCCAAATATTTTAAACTATAGGAGTGTAGGGCTATCCTTCCATGAATGATAAAAAGTGTGGATATCAAATTAATATATCAATTTGACAGTTTTGTACATGAACTCTTGATGAACTCTGAGATTGTCAGTGACACTGAGATCAATAAAATATGACTATTCACAACCACTTTGACATTGGCGACTCACTACGGGGCCATTTTTTAAAAAGAAGAAGAAATATGACTATTGACTTGTACTTTTGAGTTTTGATAAACACCGACATGATACGCAGGTGATAGGTCGATAGATCATACAGTACGACCACGAAATCGTCGTTTTTGTATCGAGAGAGTTGGAAACACTAACCTCCATTATTGTATTTAATAGAGATCAGTGGTTGGAAAGAAGTCGATAGAACCACAAGGCGCACGTCACGCGTCATTATTTTGATATGGCGTTTTCCGTTAACGAGTCTAGTGAGAAGTCTTTGAACTCACTTTCAAATAACATCAGTGAGATAAGCAATATGTGGTATGTTTGTAAAACTTTATTTACTGATTGCTTTATCGACTAGGTAAAAACGATGGTTATCAAATAACTTCAGAGAATATTTTTTATCTACCTATATTACCTAGGTAGTGTGTAGCACTTACAGTAAAGTATAAGTGTAGTACTTATGTAAAAATTTAAATGTATAGGCATATATACTTATGTAACTAATTACACACTTATACAATTTTACATATTTTCCTATGATATAATATTATAAAAAAAGGTAGATATCGCACTAGCGTGTACAGTCTTAGCGACCAATTCAACCTAATTAGTGTAATTTGAATTAGTTGCATGTTGGCAGCGAGTGAGTGACGAGTTGTGAAGTTTTTGACTTAAAATGCCAAGCTGCGTTTTCAGAAAATGTAAAAATTATGATACTAAAGTAAAAAAGGATGAAGCAGTTACGTACCACACGAAAGTACATGAAAACATCTAGAAATTAATTTTTTGTTTGGATATTTTCCAAAATTATCGACGCGCCGATGCCCCTGTCAAAACATATAGTTATCCTTTTCTATACCATTCGTTACGTATTATCTGTCGCATTCATTGTTGTAACTATGGTAACCTATAGATATGACAGGTAAGCACGTATATGTCGTATAGGAACAAAATCTGAGGACCAATTTGTATGAACATACGCCATCTTTATTTAAAACATCATTTATATTTTCCTATTAGAATGAGGACCCAGAGGCCACTCAGGCCAAACGACTCAACTGATAAAGATTACTTTTCCCTAATTGTACACTTTTTGTACAGTTAAAACTTAAAACACTACCGTCCAACCGTCTACGGACTACTACATTTCATCCATCTCCAGTTAATAATATAATAATTTATGTCAGTAACATAATTTACTGATAAGAATGTCAAATGTTTCTTTAGCACAATGACGCAGATAAGTCAGTACTTGGCTACAACACTGTTTATAGTTACACACTACGGTATCTAGTAGGTATCTACATAATTGCGATTAATACATACGTTCATAGCATTCCAGTTCCAATAATTCATTCAAGTCATTAGGTACCTATAGTTGCTTTGTCGTAAAAGATGTGTAATATAAAAATCTTGGTTTGTTTATCGTTCACTGTCTTATCATTACACCACTTAGTTTTTTGTGGTCCTAACAGGTGAGTAAAAAATTACTTTGTTACCTACTAGTTGTGGTAGTATATCAAATATACCTAAAAAACTTCGTCGCGTAACGTAAATGAGATTTTAACACAGTAATATGTCCAAGGGTATTTAACTAATTACTAATTAACTGTGTCAACTAAGAACTCTCACGTAGCGGCTTCATATTGATTCAGGTTTAGCTAATCTAATGGGGCCGCTAGTAAAATATTGTTTACGTCTTTTACTAAATGCGGTCAATTGTCTTTTTAAACTTTGAATATTTTTATGATACAAAAACATTATAAACATGCGTGATTATCACACATCAAGCACATTTATAGCTCTGCTATTGGAACTTAACTAGTAGTTAACTCCAACAATTTTCAAAAAGAACATTGTACTTATCATATAAATTCATAATAATTATCTAACTACAGCTATTTCCATTTCAGCAATGATGTTTCAATTGCAGAAGGTCGATTTTTATTTGACTTTACTAAAGATGATGACGTCCACGGGTGGCAGGAACAATCGGACACGGTTCGGAGTGTAGGAATGTCGAAGGCTGTATTCGTTTTACATCAAAATAAGGAATTTAGACGAGCAATATTTTTCGCATTGTTGAACCCTCAAGCCAACGGTGCCGGATTCGCTGGAAGTAGAGCTCTTGGAAAGTATGACCTAACTGGCTTCACGAAGTTACAAATTTTGTGCCGCGGGCAGGGCCAGTTTAATGGTTATAAAATTGTATTAAGACACAAAGGTTTGAACGACGAACCAAATTACTCGTTCGAACAATATTTCCAGGTTTGTATACTTACATATTTTACATTCACGCTGCTTTCTGTATTTACTGCCAAGGAAAATGAATATTTAGCTAATTTAACTCTTATAACGCCCCGCTAAAACACTATTTTACGTACGATTCCTGAAAGCTGATGGATAGGTACACATCTTAAAAAGGGGGACTAATTTTTTGATCAGTTATTTAAATATTTGAGATGTTATTATGATCAGTTGAAAAAAATATTGAGCAGTTATTTAATTTTCTGGCGGTTGATTAATTATTGTGACTGTAAAACATGGACAGTAATAAAAAAACTATTGAGCGGTAAAAATGATGGAATGAGCAGTTCGATAAATGAATGAGCGGTAAAAATGATGGAACGAGCGGTTCGATAACAACTTAACAGAAGGCCTACTTAACGGCACTGATTTAAAGGAGCAGTTGTAAATTGTAGTTTTGGTAAGTTAAAAATTATAAATGGCACGTTTAATAACTAGTTTAGCAGTTAAAACTAAGCAGTAAAGTAAATAAAAATGAGTAGTAAAAAATAATGGAATGGATAATTGAAAACATTATTGAACAGTAAAATAATTAAATGGTCAGTAAAAAATAATGAATGAGCGGTTACGTGTGGGCAGTAACAAATCGGAATTTGTCAGTAAGAAATCTCATTCTAAGAATTTCTTTAAACAATGAGGCGGTAAAATATAATAAAATGTGCCGTTTTAAAGCGAAAGTATAAGACGGTCGCCGGCTGCTGCCGCAGCACGCTCGCTGCGCTCGCTCGGCTCCCTCTGCCGTTGTGGTCTAAGTTCTAACCTAACCTACTCTTGGACTTTCTGGATTGTGTTTGTTTTTGTTTTGGCGGGGGGCTGCCCCTCCGAGCCCCCCTTTCTGGGGGGCTGCGCCCCCCCGTCCCCCCGCTTCGGTATCCGTGGTTAAGTAGGCCTTCTGTTAAGTCGTTATCGAACCGCTCGTTCCATCATTTTTACCGCTCATTCCATCATTTTTACCGCTCATTCATTTATCGAACTGCTCATTCCGTCATTTTTACCGCTCATTCCATCATTTTTACCGCTCAATAGTTTTTTATTACTGTCCATGTTTTACAGTCACAATAATTAATCAACCGCCAGAAAATTAAATAACTGCTCAATATTTTTTCAACTGATCATAATAACATCTCAAATATTTAAATAACTGATCAAAAAATTAGTTCCCCTACTTAACCACGGATACCGAAGCGGGGGGCGCAGCCCCCCGCCAAAACAAAAACAATCCAGAAAGTCCAAGAGTAGGTTAGGTTAGGTTAGAACTTAGACCACAACGGCAGAGGGAGCCGAGCGAGCGCAGCGAGCGTGCTGCGGTAGCAGCCGGCGACAGTCTTATACTTTCGCTTTATAACGGCACGGAACCCTTCATGGGTGAGTTCGACTCGCGCTTGGCCGATTTTATTATATTTTACCGCCTCATTGTTTAAAGAACTTCTTAGAATGAGACTTCTTACTGACAAATTCCGATTTGTTACTGCCCACACGTAACCGCTCATTCATTAATTTTTACTGACCATTTAATTATTTTACTGTTCAATAATGTTTTCAATTATCCATTTCATTATTTTTTACTACTTATTTTTGTTTACTTTACTGCTTAGTTTTAACTGCTAAACTAGTTATTAAACGTGCCATTTATAATTTTTAACTTACCAAAACTGCAATTTACAACTGCTCCTTTAAATCAGTGCCCTTAAAAAGGATGATCAAACCTCATCAAACATTCTGTTTCCATGACTATACAATTTTATTTCTTCGTTGATATAATATATAGTTTGCAGTTTGTATCCTACTTCCACTCCTATTCTTGTTCTTTATAAATATAAAAAATATCTATTTTAGGCGCCCAAGGATGAATTCGCAGTGAGGAATTTACCATTCTCCGAATTTAAAGCATACTACAGAGGAAAAAAGGTAAATAACAACGAGACGCTCGATATATCGCAAATCACAAGTATAGGCATTCAAATTTACGGTGGAGTTTATCAGCCAATAAAACAAAGAGGTCCAGCAACATTGGAAATCGATTGGATAAAAGCTTCGTAGCATTTTTACAATATGCAAAGCACAACATGAATACTCAAAAAGTGTGGATGGTGGGCTAAACCTAACCAAAAAAAAAAAATGGTTTTAAATGATATAATAGAAACATTTATATATTAGGATATTTTTAAAATGATTGTACAAGGAAGCCATCAATCATAATATGGCTGTATTAAAGCACAAATAGCTTAAATGTATTAGCTAAAGCTATATAACAGTCCATCTGGTGGCTGCTGGCTACAATAAAAATAAAGTTCAAAGGTGGCTTATAAAGCATAATATAATCTAACTGTAACTAAACTGCCAATATAGTATGCAAAAACTATTGTAAGTTTAAAAATTTATTAAATTTCAAACAATTTATTGGTTGTTTTCATTCCATGAGGCCTTCCTCTCAGATTACAAAAGAGTAATGCAAATTATTTTCTGGTAAGGTAAAGTAAAAATCTATGTGACTTGTGAGGTATGTCGCTCAGACCCTTTTGATTTATATTTTCTGAAGATTTTATAAATCTGGAATATAGTAAAGCTTTGATATTGAAACGAATTAAGTTTACAAATGTTATAATATTACCTTTTATTATTGTACATAAACCACTAATCGCCCTAATAGTATAGTAACACAATCCATAAATTCCTGAATCACAATAGCTCACTAGTTATCTTATCGTTGTCGCGTAGGTAACAATAGTGTTAAAGCAGTCATAGCATCGGGGAACAGGGAGTGGTAGTTGACCAGGGGAACGTAGGCTGCAGTGATCACTCGCCCGGCAAACCATCTACCGTGTAAAGAGTTAACTGAAGCAACTGCGGTCGCGATGGTCGGACATTTGCAATACACATTGCCTTGAGGTGACGCTTTGTCTACATAGACGTGTAACACACCACCGTGTTTGTTGCATTCACTGATCACATCGTCTCTGATTTCAATATCCCAGCTGGGGTTTGATTCGCTGAAACAAACAATTTTATTATTTTCTTATCATACAATATGACCTACAGTATCTATTCAGGAACACAAAAGCACTTTTTAACTATCTAAATTTTAATGCAATTTATCTCAAAACCATTTCAAATGAATTACATTACATAGTATTAAAAATTGCTTTTGATTGGCTCACACCAAACACAAGATCGCAAATAGCAGTTGAATAGATCAGCAGGTTGATTTAGAGTTCCGTTTTGTTTCATATTTGGTTACTATTGTACGATTATTGTTTAACACTTGGCGCGACAAACCTTTTTTACATAAGGACTGGAGGAAACGGGGCACTATGCGAAAAAGATTTAGAATGCATAAAAATTTTAACCTCTTATAACCACCCCTTTTGAATACACCAATCGATAGGGGGTGCCAAGGGGAGCAAAAAATTCAGATAAACTTTTCTCAAAAATAAACCCCGGCCCCGGCCAGATAAAGGCTGAACCTTGTTAGTATGGAGAAAACACTTAGAATTTTTTTAATAAAAACATTTTTTACAGAGGTCTTTTTGATTGATTATTCTGTGTTATAAAAGTTGACCAATCGTGTTATGCTATGGGTAATTCAAAGACAAAGACATGATGGATACTGACAATGAACTTTAATTTCTTAGCTTTAGTCATTGCTGAGAAAAATCGACACCGCCGCAGCCAAATTATCAAGGCGTTGCCTTAAGATGACTAAGGCGGGAGGTTGAAATGTTTTTTCCATACTAACGAGGGCCGACAGGGGTTGATTTTCGAGAAAAGTTTATGAGCTTTTTTGCTCTCCTTGGTATAATAAAAAGGGGTGGTCACAGGGAGTTGCATTTTTTCGCCAAAAATTCGTCTTTTTCCCATAGTGCCCCGTTTCCTTCAGGCCAACCTAAAAAATAGTTAGAATACTTACGTGGCTGGATCAAACATATTATTGAGCATGAAACACTGTGTTGCAATGGGGGGAGCCACTTGGGGTTGGGGTGCTACTAAGGTAGAACCGGCTCCCATCAGCACTGATGCTGCTGCAGGTGGGATCTGCAAAAAAATACAGAGATTAGAACTAGAAAAAAAAGGTACTAGGCACATGAAACTTACATGTGTTAATATCATTGTGGTCAGATTATGTTACAGGTTTCTCTTCCAATATAAACTTCAAGTCGATTATTTCTCATTATATATATATTATATCATATTGTTTGATTGTTTAATCTAACAATAGTTTACTTTGAAAAAATAAATAGTAAACTTTATATTTTATATTTTATTACCTGTAATCCTGTTCCTTCAGCCAGTTTGAACATCAACTGCAATCTGCCAGTAGCTCCAAGATCAACTCCAGCTCTATCCAACTCATCAGCATCAAATCTGGTGCTGGTGCCTCCATCTGCCCGTTCTGTCACATTTCCAACTTTCATAGGCCTGCCAGCTAGTTCAAAGCCATTTAACTGTTCCATTGCTTTCTTTGCATCAGCAGCATGGTGGAACTGAAATTTTAATATTTACGATTTCTTATGATAGAATCATTTTACAACAGTTTATAATATATTATAATTTTGTTATTGATAGATAAAAGCTGTCAAAGATAATAAGCAGTGAAGAGCAACAGGCTAACATGCTTTTTAATTAAGTGGTTTATGGATATCTAACACACAATAATAATTATTATTGTAACAATTATTACTTCAAAAACTTACTGTTAGAAAACCATATCCTTTGCTTTTTCCTGTGTCAGGGTCTGTCATTAATTGGATGTGGTCTATTTTACCAAAAGGTTCAAATATTCCCTTCAGCATATCTTCAGTGATGTTAAAGTGTAGAGATCCAACATACAGTCTAGTCGGTCCGTTGCTAGTTTTTGGTGCTAAGTTGGGTAAAGTGTTTCCTACTCTGTTCTTTTCTGCCTGAGTGTGCTGAACAATGATTGGAACTCCGAGTAGTTTCTGTCCAGTCAATCCCAAAGCCTGCAAATAAAAATAATAATAAGCACATTTTCTAGCATTGAAAAGGTCACAAGTTGAGTAAAAAGTATTTACTGACCAGTGGTACAGATTCTGCATCTTTAAATTCAATATACGCTATTCCTTTAAATCTTCTAGTCTTATTGCAAGTGATAAGTCTAACATCTCTAACTTTGCCAACAGAAGAGAAAAACTCCTCCAAGTCTTTAGCCCTTATACGTTGAGACAATTGCATACAGAACACTGTACGCAAATCTCGTTCCTCTGGTGGTAAATCATCAAGTTTGGACTCAATTCCTCTGGATTTAGACCGATACTCTGCCCTTGGCTCCTCGGGAGTTTTTTCCTTCTTGTATGGTTCTTTATCACGACTACGAACTCTTTCCTTACTACGTTCGCGTTCGCGGCTGCGTCTTTTCTCTCTATCTCTATATTTTTCACGATCCTTGTCTCTTGTTCTATCTTTTTCTCGGTCTTTGTCTCTGTTACGGTCTTTATCTCTGTCGCGACGTTCTCTATCCTTGTCCCTATCTCTTTCCCTCTTATCATCCCTGTCTCTAGATCGACGCACATCCCTCTCTCGTGATCTTCTTTTTTCTCTTGATCTGCTTCTTCTGAAACAAGACAACAATATTAAAAATCTGCCAGAAATTGGACTTTATATATTCAGTTTGCATTAACAATGACAGTGAAGACAAGTGAAAAAAAATTTATACTATCATAAAATGAAACTGTTTCAAATACATAGTTATAATTAAACTTGTCTCAGATACTTTACGTAACAAGTTAGTACTACTGTTTGTTAGACAAGTTTTCTGTCCTTATTTTTTTTATCTTTACTTTAAATTTCTTACCTTCTACTGCTGTCTTTTTCTCTGTCTCTGTGCCTGTCAGAATACTTGTCCGACCGATGTTTCGAAGATGTGTTATCCTGTCACACAAAGCACAAGGTAGAACCAGCGCCACAGCAACACACGCCGAGTGAATAAATAAAATTGCATTAGTTAATTGAATTATTATTTTGTGAATTTGCATCAAGGACATATTATGTGTTCCAAAATATGTCTTAGATGTAAATGCACGTTGGATTTGTTTTGCCTATACTACGTTCCAGACATATCGGCGTGTCCAGGATGGCTGTTCGCGATGTTGTTCCCTGATCTAGACTTACCATTTGGGAAACCATTGAATAAGGTTGTACACAGCGCTAACATCACACAGGGATACTTCTGCAAAAGATTTACGACCCATCAGCTACCTTTTTTAAATGGACTGTATAGCAAAAAAATATGTTGTCTTTTATATGATGATAATTTTAAACTTAAATTTAGAGTAAATATATGTTTGAGGATACCTCGTTTTGTTCAGGTCGGTGAAGTATGCTGGATTATTACCACAAAGTTCTATAAATACAAAAATGATTCTCAAATGTAAATTCTGTCAATTGACAAAACACAAACTTTAGTAACTGTTCAAAGATGTTCTGATAATATATACTTTGAAGTTATACACAGGAATATAACATACAAAAGGCGTCAAATAGCAAATTGTCGTTGCGCCTGCCAAATCCTGTAAGTGTTTTTAGTCAAATTTTCATAGGTAGACAATAAACTATTTTATTGGATGATTGATAGATTTATCAATAAATTAAAGGTCTTTAGTTCATACATAATAAGATTTGCCACCATACTGCATTATTAATTTATTGATAAGTCCAACCATCAAACACGTTCAGTGCCACAGACTCGCCCGGAGAGTTCACGTAAATTTGATTCCAGTGCCGACGACTCGCCTGGCGAGTTCAGTGTTTTTCACAAATATTTCCAAAATGCATCCGTATTTTCTGCTTAAAATTATAGTTTAGACGAAATATATGCTAAAAGATTTACGCGGTGGGCCGGGGCGTGGAGGTTCCGTTTATTTTTGAAAGGAAAAAACGATTCTGCAATGCCTTGAACTCGCTAGGCGAGTTCCCGACATATGTAGATCCTCAAACTGTAAATATGTACATGTTAGAAAACGACGTCAATATAATAGCATGGACTACCTACATACTTGTGTTAAGGAACTAATATACAACAAACTATGTAGTTTCATTAGAATCTATAGATATGTAAAAGAAAGTAGTGTTAGTTACACTAATCGTCGTCGTAGGGCTCAGTTTCTGGCACAAACCAAACTTAAAAAAAGGTTTCTTTTTTAATTATTATCAATTCAATTCGTCATATCCACAATAAAAATAATACATTTTAATCTGAAGGCCGTACTAAAATTGTTATTCACAAGTATTAGAAATTCAAAATAGAACCTTAACAATAACCAAATTTTAAAAGATTGACAACCACTGCCTAAATTATGAAACAAACTTACCTTTTATTTTATCCAAAGAGTTTTTTGCCATTTTTACAAGCTGAATAGTCCTACAACAACAGCTAACACTTCCTAATTGCGTTAAACACCATAGTTACACTGTGAAGGGCACAAAAATAACAAAAAATTTAATTTACCCATAGTGCCAGTGAAATCGCATGGCGAGTCGATTCAATTTATATTGCAGTGCCGGCGGCTCGCCTGGCGAGTCTGCTGTACAATGTAGGCGGCATCCGAGAAGACATCATGAAAATCATAGCGGCAATGAACATTAAATAAAATAGTTTGTTTACCCAAAATTTTACCAAAAACACAATATACGGGTTTTCTCAGGCATAACAACGAAGTGTACCCTATCTCCTTCATATTATACAATTGTGGCTATATTATTGATTTTGCTAATAACTTTGTATTACAAAATTAATCAATATTATAATATCAAGTATTATACATTTTTTTCCCCTTTTTTATATTAAGTTATTCATAGATAATTAAAATATGCATTTCATCCTTACACATCTTTGATCAGTTATCCTAAAGCTTAATATAAACCTTACAATCATACACTGATAAATATCTTAATTTCGTATTTAGTTAATGTTACAGAATAATAAATTGTGAAATAATGAATTTTTGTTCTAGTAATCCCAAAGTCAATGCTTATCTAAGATTCTAATGTGCATGTTATCTAAGTATATTCTTAGGTAACAAGAGTTATCAATTACAAGTAAAGCACTAAGAATGAGTCTTAAGCATAATATTATGCTTACATTATATTATTATTGAAATAGTGCCCCATAAGGCATAATAAGTAAACTCATAAGTTTTACTCACCGATTTAATGTATGGTGCTTCCAACATTGCCTCAACATCGAAGTCCTCTGCCATTCTGAAAAATAATTTCATATACAAAATATATTTCCAAGTATTTTATATTATTAGTATCGATGGAAGTATGGATTTTGAGCTCCTTTTATATATTATGATCCAGACTGACTTAACCACAGTTTTTTTTTCAAGTATGGAAATGTAATAAATATAATTTATAAAAGGAGCTCAAAATCCATACTTCCATCGATACTAATATTATAAATGCGAAAATGAGACTGTCTGTCTGTTACCTCTTAACGCCCAAACCACTTTTTTGCTGAAATTTGGTATGAAGATACTATGAGTCCCGAGAGAGGCCACAGGATACTTTTTATTCCTGAAAAATGTACGGTTCCCGGAACGGAAGGGTTTCGTCAGTTTATTCTCACAAGCTATTTGACCGAGCTTTGCTCGGTATTCGATAAAAGACGAATAAAATGACATTTTCTAAAAATGATTCCTAGCTAGATCGATTTATCGCCCCCGAAACCCCCTATATATTAAATTTCATGAAAATAGTTGGAGCCGATGCCGATTCCAATATTATATATAGGTAATAAAATATTTATGTATTAAAATTGCTCGTTATATAGATATAAGATGAAGCCATTAAAGTACCTAGTGAATATACAGAATGTTCATAAATTTCATAATAGTGAAAACTCAAAGCCATTCAAAGCACATTTTTTAATTTCATGGTATAATAATTACGGAGTAGGTACGGACACGAAAGTATAATTTATATCACAAAATGGCGTATGTTTCATCTCGAATCTCGATGTTTCTGTAAAAGTGTAAAAACTCTTATTTTACTAACCTTATTTTGTTGTTGATGTTAGAAATTATGATAAATATTTTTCTTTAACACAGAAATCTGAAAAAATAGCCGTATTATACGGAAAATTATTGCAGGAAACTGGAAAAGCAAAATATCCCACTTCCAAGTTTCTTTTAACTTTTTTTTGGCAAATGTCCATAGATCATAGAACGTGACACGGTGACATTAACTGAAAAGGGCCCCCGAGACGATCAAACGGTTTGACTCAAACACGTAAATTTTGGTTTGACTCAAACCATTTTGATCGTATACAAAGCTAGTTTGAAGTTTGAACGGTTTGTGTTTACGTATTTGAAGCTCGTTTGATGAAATTTCATATTTTTGTTGTGTTTGACGTACCGTTTGATCGTGTTCCGATGCGTTTGAACAAACTTTGTACCATTATTTTTAACCGACTAAAAAAAGAGGAGGTTATTAATTCGATGCAATGATGTATGTAATATTTCCAGAACTGCCCAGTTTTCGTATATAATGTTAGTCTATATCAGCATTTGAACAAATGTGCAAAATTTTAAAAGTGTATGTATGTTTTTATGTTTGTGTTCACATATCTCCGGAACTACAAGCCGATTTAAATATTTTTTGTTGTACTATAATAGGTATTGTTTAACTTGGGAGACTTCTGCAAATTTCATCAAAATAGGTTTACTAGTTTTTGAGATAGGGAATTTAATTCACAATTTCGTACAATATTTAAGTCGGTTTTATCTTTTAAAAAATAATATTTATTCGTCACAAGACGTGTACTCCACAGCGAGTATTGAAATAAACTGCGCAGTTTCGTTTGACAAACCGTTCAAACCGACATCAAACGGTTGCATCAAACACGTAAGGTTTGAATGAAACCGTTTGATCGTCTCGGGGGCCCTTAATAACTATGAAGTATGAACTATGAACGTGAACTGCTCAAGAGAGTAGAGAACTAGAGAGTAGAGACATAACTTCATTGCGGCTCCCCACGACAGGGCTTCAAATAACGTTATTTTTTCATAACGTTATTGCTTCAAGGGTATAGATAACGTTATGAAAATTTAACCGATACTAGAAATAACGTTATAAATGTATTTAATAACGGTAAATGTTATAACGTTATATAGGATTTATAACGGTAAATATATGTTCTTTGATAACGTTATAGTCCGTCAAGAAAGTCATGACAGGCGGGAAAATTTTCTAAACGTAATCACGCTTTTAAGGTGTATTTTTTTCTTTGTATTTTCACAGAGAACGCTTATTACATTTTAAATATGAGTGAGATTTGGTGCACCGTGCACGATCGCATACCTGATACCAGAAAATAACGTTATATTTACCGTTATTATTATAACGTTATTTTTTTGTTATGCCATAACGAAAAAATAACGTTATAATAATAACGGTAAATATTACGTTATTTTACTAGATATCGTTAAAAAAATAACGTTATCTGGCTACCACTATGAAAATAACGGTACGTAACGATATTTTTTCTGTTATTCGATAACGTTATGAAGCCCTGCCCCACGATGGGCCAGCGCAGTGGCCCATCATGATGGGCCAGCGTGGGGAGGACGTAGTGGAGTAGGATGGCTGATGGCGCCAGCGATGGCCGTGGAATGGCGGCGGTGTCGGTTTTTCGGCCGCACATCAAAGGATATGGCCCAGGGGTGGCGGTACGCCTCTACACGTTGGCGATACGACAATCGGTGCCTAACCGCGGTCGAGTGAGGACGTCATAATTCGTAAAACAATTTACGAATTTCATTCAAAATGACGAGTACGTGATCTCATAATGAATGAAAATATATATTATGATAAAGGTGAAAGTTTGTATGGATGTTTGTTACTCTTTTATTCAAAAACTACTGAACGGATTTTAATGAAACTTTACAATAATTATTATAGCTTTTACATTATAATATACAGAACTCCTGAATTTTTAAAGATCCAAGTTTGGGAGTTTCGGCGTTGTTTTAAGAACGGAAAGCATATTAATATGCTATTATTACATTCATCATTGTCACCATCATCACTACCATAAACCATTATTTTAATTTTAGTCTCGAAATAATTATTCCTAGAATTCAAGAGAAGGTTCATATTAGGAGGGAGGTGATACGTCACCGGGTCATCTGGTAAAGTCATAAATTATTAAAAATGCACGTTTTGCATTGCCGCAATGGCTAATGCTTACACGTCCATCTTGAACGACGTTTAGATCGCAACTGAACACGGCCATCATGTAGAGGCGATTGCGACCATTGCATGGCCATCGCAGGCGCCATTCGATCGCCCAGCGCTGGCCACTCTTGTAGAGGGACCATCATAGACATTGGGGAGTTTTCTTTTTTTTTTATCTCCACCAGACGGCGCGACGATAGACACTTCTAGATTTTCTATTGGTTCCCCACCGATCTGAAATTATCTGCAGGTTGGCATGATTGGCATCACGGATACATATTGGTTGTGTTTCAAAAAAATATCAGTGTACTATCAAGTGTGATATAAATCAAAATATCTTAAACCTACGCGATCATTGGCCTAAGCGATTAAACCAGTATACTGGTAACATTTTAGGAACACGCAAATTCTCAAACTGAAAACTGACAACTGAAAGAGTTTTGGCGGGCATGTCACTTTCAAACTTCTTCTACTTTTTATTGTTGGTGTGGTTTTTATTATTTTTCCCAAATTGTGTTACTTGGGTCTGTGAAGTGTGATGTTTATTATTGGTAAAATATTAGCCATGAAATACTCGTTATCTTGCACAAGTGCAGGTAAGATGTTGTCAAAACCAAAATGTATAATTCCTGTGACATTTGGTCTGAATATCGGTAAGTAGGGTTTTTTCTTCCGTGAATTTTAACTAAAACATCGTCTTTTTCAAATTGAAATGTATCCAGTTTTACATTCTTTTGCCCAGTTTTGTAGCAATTATTGATGGTATTCCCTGGTATGTATGTATTACCGATAGTTGTCTACCCATACGCCATCTAGTTACTAAAATGGAAACTGTTTAACAATCAAATTAAAAAGTTAAGAAAATCTCTCATTTTGGGAGTTGATTTGCATGAAAAGTTGGTAGGGTAAATGACTAGTAGATTGGACAGTACTAGTCATCGGAAAAAGCACAAAAACACCTTAAATATACTTTGATAATGTTGCTTTAAAAACTGTTTTTTTTTTAAAAACAGGCGTTCTTTTACTTTAAAAACAGGAAATTTTTAAAGCAACATTAATAAATATGGTGTTTTTGTACTTTTTCTAATGACTGGTACTGTCCAATCTACTTGTCATTTAGCGTCAAAATTTTATGTCAATCAATGTCAAATTTCGTCGTATTATTTTCTTTTTGTTGACGGCTGACGCTTAACCCATTCAGTGCCAGCAACGCACCATTTGCGTTTTGCGAGTTTACTTTCTGGTGCCACCAACGCACCATATGCGTTGAGGTACCTTTGATATTTTTCCCGGTTTTTCTTTATAATGGCTATATTTAATTTGAATCTTTGGCCTCATTAGCTACTGGAGATATATTTTACATGTGGTGACACTGTCGGTTTTTGGTCTGGACCTCCCCTCTTTTTTTGACAGCGAAAAAACCGTTAGCCCAAAAACTGCCTGATTTCAATTCAACATATTTTCAGTTTTATTGAATTAGAGTGAGAAGTTTTTGACTAAGAACATAAAAGTAAGCAATATATTTAGGTATATTACAATTTTTCTTCGATTCATGGTATATTTTATGAATAAAATTACCATAACGCAAATGGTGCGTTCAATGGCATTTTAACGGCGAATTTTGTTGGATGGTTTCATGCATGACACAACACTACTATGTTCAAATTAGTAAATTTTACCAACCATTCATTGTATTTATAATAAAATTGATACAAAATCTTTTACTAGCTGACCAGTTGTATTTTTCAATATTTAAGAAAAAAAATATTTCAAATAAGTAAGGATTTTATTTATTTTATAAGGATTTTATTTCAATTTTCAGTTTTTTTTTCAAAGAATGAAGGGGAGAAAGGACTTTGAATTACCATGGGTAGCTTGATAAGCGGTTAACTGTATGTAGAAAAAAACCTACCAGTATTTAAAAATTATTCAGCTACCCACTATGTTGCATAACACAGTTCAATTAAAACAAAAGCGTCAACGTAAGTGGTGCGTTGAATGGCACTTGTGATTGGATTTGTCATTAGTTCTTCAGCCGCCTCCCCATATAGACGAACGCACTGCCAACGCATTGGCCAACGCGAATGGCGGTGCGTTTGCAACGGCGCTTGTGAGTAATCCACACATTGGAAAGTCATTCAGTATGCTTTGGATCGCGACAATGTGCGGACGGATTCGCCATTCGAAATGGATGCTGAGTCGCTAACAGCTGCAGCTGTATATTTATTCACAGCTTATAATTACATTATAATAATAATTATTACCTTATAATAATTATAAATATCATGATTAATATATACTTATATTAATCATGATATTTAATTTATTTTGTTTTTAGTATATTTATTATGTATCGCTATTACGACAACAAATATATAAGTACTTACAGAATCTGTGAAAATTTCAGAAATCTAGCTGTAGCGGTTCTTCAGATACAGCCTGGAGACAGACAGACAGACAGATGGACAAACAGACAGATAGACGGACGGACAAAAAGGCAGACAGAAAAGCAGACAGACATTGAAGTCTTAGGGATAGGGTCCCGTTTTTACCCTTTGGGTACGGAACCCTAAAAAACATCGTGAGTAAAATAGCATGTCCAAGAACCTTATTTTTTTAGCACTTTTGATATGATTTTTTTGTTCCACAGGAAGATTTACTCTGATAGTTAACTCAATAAATTTAAATGTTTACTTGATACTTATATTGTTCGCTATTTCGTCAAGTTAGATGTTAATTCGCCACAAGAAGGAAACGTGCACTCTTCAGCGCTGCTCCGGGCGAACTGATCGCACGGCCTATGTGTGGATGGAACGCAAGCCTTGCGACAAGCCTTGCGACAAATTTCCTTTGATCATTCCGACACCGCGCGGCTAAATACCTACCGCGAACGCGCGAACGCCTGTTCTACACATTGGGCCGACGCGCTGGCCAACGCGCTGGCCAACGCGTTCGCCTATTTGTAGTGCCGACATTACAGGTGGATTGGTGGCATTGAATGGGTAAATATATATTAATATTTCCAATGTACATGTGCGTTACCATTCTTTAATTATAGTTTGTGTTTACATGCAACAAAGAATTGTAAAGGTGAACGTGGTTTCAAAATACTCTTACAGTGGCATAAGCGAGAGTCATCTGTAAACTTTGGAGGAAGCTCAGGAAGCATACTTAATCCATAGCTGTTGAAGCAACCAAAAACAAGTGGTGTCATCGTAGTTAAATAGTACATAATAATTACTTGAGTTTATTCACAATTGCTCAATAAAATGACTACAGCAGCGAGACCCACTTTTGACCCTGCCCGAGGTGGTCAGGGGCGAGGTGAAAAAGATCTTAGTGCTATTTCTCGCCAATACTCAAGCAGAGATTTGCCTGGACACACAAAATTGAAATACAGGTTGGTATATTTTGGACATAATCATTTTAATGTAATAGGTCAGAAAGTGCAATTTAAAAAATCATAGTGCATTCACTCTGAACAGTCCTAGCCAAAGTTATTTATAACAATAATTGAAATAAGTACCTTAACAATAAACATGTTTGGTTTATGCTCCTGTCTATTGAAATATTAAATTGTACTATCAGAGCAGTTGATTTCTATGGTGGACCTAAGTAATTTGGTCACTTTAAGTCAAACTCATCCGACTGATAACAGCTAACATTAAATTGACAAAAGGAGACCAAATGACGTAGGTCCGTCAACTGCCTAGGAGTCAATTTCCTCATGGTACATTATATTTTTTTATAGAGAACCAGGCCAAGGCACGACAGATGAATTGCGACAGAGAGACTTTCGTAAGGAACTCGATGAGAGAGAGAAGGATGTGAAAGCACCAGGTGTGAGGAGACAAAACGAGCCACCTGTAAAAAGATTCAAAATTGACCAAGTGCCAGCGGCTAGCTTAGATGCTGACGATCCACTTGAAGGTGATTCCTCAGATTCTGATGACTCTGACGACGATACTGCTGCATTGTTGGCAGAGTTAAACAAAATTAAAAAAGAAAGAGCAATAGAACAGGCTAAAAAGGTTAGTTGTAAAAAACTTGATAAATTTTTAATCAACCATGTTTACTTTTCTATAGCATAAATTTTATTGCACCTCTAATTTTAGATAGTTAATCATTAACATTATTATTTTCAAAATATGAGTATAAACTTTCTAATTTTTATTCTGCTGTATGTAATAATAATTTTAATCCTCAAAAATATTTTTTAGGAGGCTGAGAAGAAACAAGAAGAAGAAAGGATAAGGATGGAGAACATACTCTCAGGCAATCCTCTTCTCAATTACTCAGCTGCGGGTCAGAAGAATGATTTAAAGGTAATTTACTGCAATTAAACAATACTTTTACTTATTCCTTAAGTTTTTTTTTAATTCTTAATACTTACCATATCGTAACAGATTTATGGTTTTAGGTTTTTTAATCTGTTGTTAACTATAGAATAAAATTTTAATGCATACACATTTCACAGGTTAAAAGGCGCTGGGATGATGATGTGGTCTTCAAAAATTGTGCTCGCTCAGAGCCAGAAAAAAAGGCCAACACATTTATCAATGATTCATTGAGGTCTGGATTCCACAAAAAATTTATGGAAAAATATGTAAAATAATGTACTAGTAGATAGTACTTGATGTACTTGCATCCTACAAACATGTGTCGATGTACCTAGATTTAATTCATAAAATTATTATTTTTATTAATAAGTTTAAACACAAATAAAATATTAATAAAAAAAACATACTCACTAATGTTCAGTTTTTGAGGTTTTTCAACAGAAGTTTATTTATTGAGTAGTGCTGTGGATTATTGAAATTTCAGTCATGTAAGTAAAAAGATAAGTTTCAGTCAAAAAAAAAACCTTGGTAACTGGGCTCTAGTAAGTTATGAAGTAAGTTTTTTTAGTAAATAGTTAGTTTATATTTTAACAAAGATAATTTTAGTTCTTAGTGGACATACTATGTAAGAATTTTGGGTACCATGAATTCCACAAGTTGTTCAGGTGCAAAATTAAAAACTGCTGTACAATTTAATATTTACAATTTACCATAATATTGTTAGTAATTTTTCCATACTAAAAATAGTAAGTTAAGTAAATGATTAGTTTTTATATCTATTAACCCCCAAGTTTGTTAAAATTCATATTACATATTATTATTAATATACTTATCATACAAAAATCGAATTATTAAAATCATCAACTTTTTTGTTTTGATAAGTTAGTCTCGACCTATTTAGTATTAATGTAAGTAATTTTTAATAATTAATAACTTTTATCATGTATATCCATACTAATATTATAAATGCGAAAGTGTGTCTGTCTGTCTGTCTGTCTGTCTGTTACCTCTTCACGCTCAAACCGCTGAACCGATTTTGCTGAAATTTGGCACGAAGATACTTTGAGTCCCGGGAAAGGACATAGGATACTTTTTGTCCCGGAAAAATGTACGGTTCCCGGGCGATAAACAAGTTTTGGCGCAACGGAGTTGCGGGCGTCATCTAGTCTTTAATAATAATTTTAAACTGTCTAACATCAATATTATTTTTTATTTTAGGAGGCGTCCACAAATTACGTGAGGTGTCGAGTCAAAATATTCAAAAAAACCCCTCACGTAATTTGTGGACGCCCAAACGCCTTACAGTTCAAAATAGTTGATGCTTTTTATATGCCGAACTTGCTAATGATTTACAATATAATAATTATATTATAATTATTATATAATTTGTTTATTCAATGCAAACATAATATAATTATTGTAGTATTGAGCAAAGTCTGAGAGCTAAGTACAATATTATTTACTTGGCAAGTGGTGACCGACTGACTGCTTGTTGAGAATTTTAACGATTCCTTTACCACTCGGTGCGGTCGCGCATGTCGTGATACAAGCAGTAGGTGAGTAATTAATTAAAGCTACATCCGCCAGCTGCAGACCGCTAGCGTGACACGACGGCTACGCTGGAGCTAAATTGCACAAATATAATTTAGGCATTCTGAATAGTCTTCAAATACTATAAAAACTAAAAAGCTGAATTATTATGAGTTGGGTACTAGGTTAGTACTAGGTACTAGGCTAGGCGCGGCGCAGCGTCGCGCGAGTGTGGCGGGACGCGGTGAGCGTGTCAATGTTTACAAATTACAATTTACATCGAGACGAAGGAGAGGGGAAGCGAGGCGGGCGACGCGACGGGCGCGGCGCGGGCGGCCCACCTTGAGTGGGCAGGTTCAGTGGCTGAGGCTGGGGCGACTCACGTTTCCGTGACCGACGCATTCTCGCCAGTCGCCAGTCTAGCGGGCGCTCCGACAGCGACGAGAGGGCAGCTAACATGGCTGACCCGAGGACGGCGTGCGTGTGTGTGTGCGTTATATCGCTCGCGGTGGCCGGCGTGGGCGCGATGTCCGGCCTCTACGTGGACAACGGCGTCGATCAGACTGTGATACATCACTTTATGACCCGCCACGAGCGACAAGTGGTCGAGCACGAGATACTGGAACTCCTGGGTCTCGGCGAGAGGCCGCGGCGCGCGCGAACTCCGCCGCTCGACCGGTCAGCGCCGAGTTTCCTGTTGGACGTTTACAAGCAGCTGGCCGAGGAGCACGAGCAGACTCGCCCGACTCGGAGCTCGGAGACGGCCCTCAGCGGGGAGGAGCAGCAGGCGATCGACCAGAGCGATCTTATTATGACGTTCCAGAGCAAAAGTATGTACAATACCTACACCACCAAAATGACGTGAAATCACAAACCATTTACTTACTAAGTACCTACATAGTATTGTGCCTACTACTTGGTACTACTAATATATTATATTCAGTGCTACTACGTAAAGTCGCAATTTCTGTTTCTTACCTACTTGTGAGCTTTAATGAAACAGTTGTTAGTTTGTGATTAGTGGAATATGTAATGTTTTGTTTGTAGGTAAAGACTATAGACTGAAATATCCTTTCTAGTTAAGTACTTTATATATTTCTCAGAACTTATTTGCGGTCTAAAGTTATCAGTAGCAAGCGTTCACTCGCTATTAAATGCACTTTGGTATCAACTTATAAATAGTTCATTGTTTACATACTTATGTACCTAAATAGGAAACGTATTAATTCATTCTGAATCTGAACTACACGATTTTCCTTATCCAAACCGTAATATTATTTTCCACAAATTTCTGCAGACCGTGTACTTGGTACCTAATAAGTCAGGTTTTTTTTAATTTTACTTTCACCCGTGAGGACGTATGCGTGGAATTCAGTTAGGTATATTTTATATAGCAAAATATTATATTAAACCTCAGCCCTCAGGGCTCAGGGCATAGGCTATTATAAGTAAATAGGTCCTTTATAGAAAAGTAAATAGGTCCTTTATAGAAAATGGAGGTATCCTTTTAATAATTTAATATATCTATACTAATATTATAAAGCGGAAGAGTTTGTTAGTTAGTTTGTTTGTTTGTTTGAACGCGCTAATCTCAGGAACTACTGGTCCGATTTGAAATATTCTTTCAGTGTTAGATAGTCCATTTATCGAGGAAGGCTATAGGCTATATTTTATCACGCTGAGGCTAATAGGAGCGAAGAAATAGAGGAAAATGTGGAAGAAACGGGTGAAATTATTTGAAAGGTCTTATCTTACGAACTACTAGATCAATTTTTCTGTTATTTGGGTCTGTAATTGATTGAATGATCTGACAAACTTTTACATGGAATGTTGGATTTGCACATATTGCATATGTGAGTAAGTATATAACGATTTGCATCCAAATGACTCATACCTAAGTCATAAGTCATAACATAATAATTATGTACCTAATCTTCTTTCGTCTCCTGGGAATAAAATAAAAAATGGACGAAGGCTTCCCAAGAAGTCAACAGGTAAAAAATGAGTCACAGACGGTCCCAAAATTACTTACTCATAAATTATATTGTTCTCCAAATCACAAAATGAGACGCCAACCGTATCCTATCCCGCCCATTGCGATAAGTTGAAAAAAAAATCGGCCATATACGGCGTACCATTATAGAGCAAAATCATGCCAAAAATTGTGTTTTTTGTATGGGAGCCCCCCTTAATTTTTTATTTTATTTTAATATTATTATTAAATATTAAAGTACACAATGTGTAAGTGTAAGTCTCAAAGTCCTTAGTTATATTATGTCATATAACTAAGGACTTTGAGAAAAAACCAAGTACCTACCTGTTGCCATTATTGATATAGAGCAAAAAAAGCCAAAAAAATCACGTTTATTGTATGGGAGCCCCCCGTAAATATTAATTTTCTCTTGTTTTTAGTATTTGTTGTTATAGCGGCAACAGACATACATAATCTGTGAAAATTTCAACTCTCTAGCTGCTGTTACCGTTATTGAGTTACAGTCTGAAGACAGGCAGACAGACAGAAAGACGGACAGACAACAAAGTCTTAGTAAAAGGGTCCCGTTTTTACCCTTTGGGTACGGAACCCTAAAAAAGTTTTTAAGTTCGATATTAAAATAAAGGTAGGTACTTACCTAAATATATTTTCTTTTTATACATTTCTGTTAGGACCGGCCTTAGTGATAGTATAAGATGGTATAAGTAATACTTATTTTTAGTCATCACAAAGATTAGGTCTACTATCACAGAAATTGATTCAATGGTAGTATAAGTTATAACGGATCGATCTACAGCCTACTTTATTTGGTCGGGATATTATATATGTATAAGTAGCTGGGTATGACATATTACTTAAGTAAGTATGTCATATCCAACTACTACAGCCACCGTGTCCATCTTAGCTACCCTTTTATAGAGTTCCGTACACAAAGACTCGCACTTGGCTTATTTTTTTTCCTTCTAAGAAAATCGGTTTTCTGAGGATGCGGAATCTAATAATAGATAATAATTCATTTAATTTGTAAGTACTTTATTTTACACAAGGAACGAATTTTGGTGCAACGGAGTTGCCGTTGCGCCTAAATTCATTTATCGCGCGGGAACCATTCATTTTTCCGGGATAAAAGTAGCCTATGTCCTTTCCCGGGATTCTAACTATCTCCACATCAATTTTCATCGAAATCGGTTCAGCGGTTAATTGGACGTGAAGAAGCAATAGACAGATAGACAGACACACTTTCGCATTTATTATAGATAATATTATACAGGTGTAACAAAACTAAGTAAGTGATAATATTTAAGGGTGTGTATGTGTTCCAAATGTGTTCCTTGTAGAGCGTTCACCGTGAAAGTAGCAGCGCTGAAAGACTAAAATTGTTTTTAGGGTTCCGTAGTCAACAAGGAACCCTTATAGTTTCGGCCTGTCCGTCCGTCTATCTGTTTGTCCACAGTTTTGCTCAGAGACTATAGGACCTATAAAGCTGTAATTTGGCATGAATACACAATATATTAATGATGCCAACAAAATGGTACATAAAATCTTAAATTTTTTCTATGGTACCTCCCCTACACATCAAGCGGGTTTGAATTTTTTTTCGCGCCCACCCCATCGTGTGGTGTGTTGTTGGATAGGTTTCTAAAAAATATTATGAGTATTCTTAGATCATTTTCCAATTTAGGGATCCATTTGTGAAATATTAAGTTTTAAAGTGGAAAAAATCGTTAGAGTCCAGTGTCCCCCCCTTCTGCCAGCTAAACGGTTGCTTCTGGAAATGTGAAAAAATTCACGGGAGTAGAAAATATAGTAAATTTAAAAGGAAATCTATCACAGCTAAGAAGACTTCATAAGTTATTGAGTAATAGTCGATCAACTAAAAAAAATGTTTTCGGCGAAGTATAAAGGAACTTTTCGTTCAAATTCCTTTGAAAGCAACTGAGATGATGTTGTTAGTAGTGTAAAACACGTTACAAATTACGTTCATTGACTATAAAAAATGTCAAAATCTAGCGGTACTACGCCCTACGGAACCCTATATTGCGCGTGGCCCGACACGCACTTGGACGGTTTTAATTGTGACTTGTATGGACAAGCGCCCCATCGTCACGAGTTTCCTCATACAAAAGTGAAAAAAATGTTGCTCTTTCAGCGCTGCTACTCTTACAGTGAACTTTATAGTCTACTAGCTGTTGCCCGCGACTTCGTTCGCATGGACTTCAGTTTATAGCGCGCGGTGTCAACAAAATTGGTGTCAAATTTAAAAGCTCTTTAAAACCCTGGTACATCTAAATCAAAATACCCAAAAACAGCTGTGCAGTGTGCACATAATATTTCATTTTTTAAATTAAGTAAACTTTATACCAAATTTAAAGCTTATTTAGCTTTTAACTTTGAGCTTTTTAGCTTAAATAGCCATTACACAACTTTAGCTTTACCCATAAACTATATTTTATCATTGGTAGGTTTAAGGTTACGTCACTGCATATGAGTAGTGGGTTATTTAAATAATAACGTGTAAAACAATCGATAGAATCGAAAAACTTTGTTAAATATGGTGCCACGTCTTATAGAAAGACTTATGAGCAAGCGATAGCGAGATGTAGGCGACTCTAAGCGCCATCTGTTATGAATTTTTGGAACTAAATTAATTTGAACAAATTTACGCATTTTCACCCCCTTACAACCCCTTTTTCCAGTTAAAAAGTAGCCTATGTCCTTTCTCAGGCTTTAGACTATCTGTGTACAAAATTTCATTACAATCGGTTCAGTAGTTTTGGCGTGAAAGCGAGACAGACAGACAAAGATACTTTCGCATTTATAATATTAGTATAGATAGATACACGGGACTCATATACACCCTAAAGTTTGTATCATCACTTAGTTTTGTGACACTCTTTATATTATAATTTATGGAATATCATGGATTACTATTTTAATAATATTACGATTTAAAATACCTAATTATAATGAAGATTTTCTTGTTTTGTACATGTACAAGACGCACCTGCGCGTCAATGACTAAGAATTATTATGATTTATAATAAAATTTTAACCGACTTCCAAAAAGGAAGAGGTTATATTATGTTCGTCTGACGTCTGTTTTTTTTTGGTATGTTCAACCATAACTTCGCCGTTTGTGGACCGATTTTCATGATTCTTTTGTTGTTGTACAGGGTTGTAAAGTAAAATAAAAAATATTCTTATAATTCGAATTATTCGATAAAATATTTGGCGAATATTCGAATAACATACCCTAACTAACTATTATAGTTACTAGGGCAACATGAGCTGCACAAATGAATGGTGGAGAGTGTTATATCAGGCGTACAACTTTGAAACCTAATAACAGGTGGAATGTTGCTACCTACTTTATACGGCATACCCTTGGCCATTCCAAATTACAACATATTTTTTTAGGACTCGATGGATAAGATCACTAATTGGCAGTTACTTACATACATTTTTACAAGGATTATCCAGGTGTGAAATATGTCAGTAGTGCACACTATACGAGGGCGGCACTGAAAATTTCGGGAATCAAGGAGGTGACACAACAGTACTGTTTAAAAATGTGTTTATTGCTTTTCGAAGTATTCTCCGCGAAATTTGACACATTTTTCCATACGATGGAACCAATCATTGAAGCAACCATTCCATTCGGAAGTTGGGGTCTCCAAAATGGCCGTTTTGTAGGCGTCCACAGCTTCTTCAGGTGATGAAAATCTCTGACCACGCAATTTATTCTTTATTTTAGGGAAAGTATAGAAATCATTAGGCTTAAGTGTACGGCGGATGGTCTAATAATTCTATGTTTTCTTGCTCTAAAAACTCTTTTGTTCTGTGCGCGGTGTGAGAACTCGCATTGTCGTGATGGAGGATGATGCGGCGGTTGCAGTTCTCTTTACGGAGTTCAGAAACGACCTGTAGCAAACACATGCTAGCATACCATTCTGCATTAACCGTTCTTTGTCCTTCAAGAGGAATAGTTGCAATATGGCCGGTTTTGGAGACAAACGTGGCCACCATTTTTTTTGCAACACTCCGTGAACGAACAATTTTTGTTGGCTTTAACTCATTTTCGAACACCCAAACTCGTGACTGGTTTTTAGTTTCGGGTTCGTACGCGTATATCCAGGATTCGTCACCTGATACGATGTTATATACAGCATTTGAGGATCCTGCGTGGAATCTTTCGAGAGTTCTGACGCACCAAGTAACGCGAGCCGCTTTTTGCTCTTCACAAAGCAAATGCGGTATCCATCGGGAAATCAACTTTTTTAAACCTAATTGTTCATGCAATATTATTTGTATTTGACTTACGAATAATGAAAACTAAGGAAGAGTACATGCTCCAAAATACTTGTCAAAAAAGTGTACCAGGTTCACTTTTCATACATTTGCAATATTTAGGTGACCTTGAGCGGTATAAAGGCTGACGTTACATGACAGTTCGAATGAAACCAAATTTAAAACGTAATAGTATGGGAGTTACATTTCCTTAGTTTATATTATTCGTAGTATTTGACTCATGCCAATGTCTAAAGTTGCCTGAATTTCGCGGTATGTCACATGTCGATCTTACTCAACCAGCTTACGCACAGCATCAACGTTTTCTTGGGTGACTGCAGTTTTTGGACGACCTTGACGGGGATCATCACTGAGCCTGACACGTCCACGTTGAAATTCAGCAAACCAGCGATAAATTGTGGTTTTGGATGGGGCTTCATCACCAAATGCAGAAATCATCCGATCAACACACTGTTTTTGTGTTAAACCACTTCGAAAGTCATAATAAATCATCGCTCCAGAATTTTCTCGAGTCAATTCTATTTTCTCAACGACTAAACAAGTTTGACAAGACCTTGTGACAAGACCGAGAATCTTTTTTTAAATAAATAAATGGTATTCGATTTTTAAAACCAAGGAGTTTTCAATTAAAAAGATTTTAATATGACAGGAATAGTGGAAGTATTCCATTCTCGATAATTTTAGTGCAGCCTATGTACACTAAAGGCTCGAAGGCTCAATCACATTAAACAAAAGCCAGCATCGAGGTCCTGTTTGGCGAATGTTCAGAGTGTAATGAAATCTAACGGCAATCCACACATCATGTTGATATCTGTATTTTCTATGTTTTTTGTTGAGACTTAAAGATATTATTTTAATAGCGCTTACTAAAACGAACCAATTTCGCAATATAATGTGTTGAGCCGGCACCAATTTGGTATTTAAAACTGTGCTATCTACGAGTATATATATAAAACTCAAAGGTGACTGACTGACATGCTATCAACGCACAGCCCAAACCACTGGAAGAATCGGGCTGAAATTTGGCGTGCAGGTAGATGTTATGACGTAGGCATCCGCTAAGAAAGGATTTTGATAAATTCCAACCCCAAGGGGTTAAAATAGGGGATGAAAGTTTGTATATAAAAATACTTCTTAACGCGAGCGAAGCCGCGGGCAAAAGCTCGTTTGTTTGTAATTTCGAGGAAATTGATTCATAGGCAGATGACGGACCTAAGTAATTTAGTAGTTAATGTAGACGTGGGTCCGTCCACTGCCTAGGAAATAGGAATCAATTTCCTCGATGGTTACTGTTTTACCAAAGAAAGTTTTTCGTTTCAACGGCAACATGGTGTTTTTCAGAGCACCACCTGGGCGCGCTGAGGCAGGGCCACGGGCGGCACGTGTGGTTCGACGTGGCCACCGCCCCCGGCGACGCCTCCTCCCTGCTCACCGCCGAGCTGCGGATACACCAGGCCTTCGTCAAGCGCGACGACCCCACTGCGCTCTACACCGTCGTCGCCAACAGGGTCATCAACGTCGACAACCTGGGGTAATAGATCTTAATATGATGACACATGAATAGGAGTAGGTGTTAGATCACACTGAAACGTAACGTTATCTAAAAGTGAATAGCTACAATACAGGGTGCAATTAAACCTTCCTGCCAAATTTTGATAATATGTATATTGATCCTTGTTAAAAATAACAATACACGTATTTTTTCTTTTATAATCATTCAGTAGTAAAATGTTGAGAAATAGCTTCCAAAAGTTATCCTAAAAAACACTACAATTAATGGACACGATGCGTCGGCCGCGCGTGACGTGCCTCCACGCGCGCGCCTCCCCCCGCGTCACCCCTGCTCATTCCCCCGCGCCGCGACTGACCGTTCTGCAACGATTATAAATGGGATAAAATATTGTCATTGAAAAAAAAATAACACCAAATTTTTTTTGGTTAAATGGACTCTCCTAATGATACCTAAGCCCTGGAAAAAATTTGGCAGGAAGGTTTAATTGCACTCTGTATACAACTTTATCTATTATTACTATCCCACAGTCTACAATCTAGAATCTAGATGCTCCATAATAAAATTGCCCACCTATATAGAGCGTAGAGTATGGAAAGTAGTGTCCGACCGAAACTGATTTTTCAGCCGAAACCGAACTTTCGGCCTTACTCTCAGTTTCGGCCGAAACCGAAACTTTGTAAAACATTCAAAATTACGATTATTTACTGAAATTGATTGATTTTTAACATAAATTACAACTTTTTAAACTAAAGAAAAAGTACCACATTGAATTTTTTACTTTTTGCGACATTTCTTGAAATAAATATTATTAATCTTAGACTCGAATACGTTCCCTAGAAACTTTTTTGTACTATATCGCGTTTTTTATACGATTCTAAATAGGTGCGATTTTACCAAAGAAACCGGTCCTAAGCGTATAAACACGTTTATAACACTCAATTACATTTCACCAACATAAACTAAACTAGTTCATAGCAAATCCGAGTTTTATCTTCAGAACGTCCAATGTTGTACGGTTAAGCCCCAATTTCACCAACGTCTGTTAGTGTTAACAGCTTGTTAAAATGTCATGTCTTCTCTTTCATTCATAAGAAAAACGAAGGAGGTAACTTGATACTAATTCTAGCGTTAACTTTAACAGTCGTTGGTGAAATTGGGGCTAAACTTCATAAAAGCCGTTAAAATCCTCTCAGTGTAGTGTCATGGTGAATCGAAAGTCATAGACGACAAAAAATTATGCGTTTGGGTAGTTTTTGTATCGTACGTGGAAGTGGGCTAGATAAGATTCTAGAAGGGTAGGAACGGTCTAAGAGATTGCGTGTCCATAGTTAAAAGTTAATTTTAAATATTTTAATAAAACGCGCGGTAAAAGGAAAAGAGTGAGGCGAGATGATTTGCTAGATAAATCTCGCAAGATATATCCTATAATCTCACAGTCAAAGAAAATTCTTAAGTAAACAAAGTTCACACACAATAAAATCTATTATTATAGCATTTACTGAATCGTTTGTTTGGGAAACATTGTTAAAATAGCACGTAATTTGCCAATAGTTATGTATATTAAATAAGCCTGCGTTTGTCGTAGAAATAAAATTCAATAATATAATTTCGATAAAAATAAGTTCAGACAATTTAATGAAAATAAAACGAAGTTTTATTTTGGGACATATCTGGAACTCATAATCTCAAAACACAATTAAATAGATGGTGGCGAACTGAGTCGGGAGCCGGGGCCTCGCTGGCAAGCAAGCACAATTAGTTAACTGCGAAGTTTACCGAACTCGCATGAGTTTCGGCGGGGCCGAAAGTTTCGGCTATATTTTGGCCGAAACCGAAGCTAAGGCCGAAACTAGATTTTTTGGCCGAAACTGGCCGAAACCGAAACCGAAAGTTCGGTCGGTCACTAATGGAAAGTGTTACAACTTAGAGATTATCCTACCACTACTAGGTACTAGGTACTAAATATTAAACTGTGCGTTTCCTGTACATGTTTCAGGGGTCTGGAAATGGAGCGCGTGGCGGCGGTGAACACGAGCGCGAGCGCGGAGGGCTGGCTGGAGTTCAACGTGACGGCCGCGCTGGGCGCCTGGCTCTCCGCCCCTGCTGACAACCGCGGCCTCTTCATCACCATACACCCTTACACACAACCTGGTGCGTTCAATGTACCGCAACATCTTTAATGAATCGAGAGCTGGACTTAATTTTCTCTTCGGCTTAAAGCAGCTTTCAGACTACGCTCTAATAAATAATTATTATATATATGCTATACCGGGGTTTATTAGAAAAAAATAATACAGATAAATAGTAAACGGTCTGTGTATGAATCCAGGGTATCAGCTAACTCTATATCAAATTATATAAACCCGTCGATCGTGGGAAAACGAGACACAATAGATTATTCTATTGTGTCTCGTTCACCGTGAGGTTCAGGTGACCGTATGGAGCTTGATGAATTAAAATCGTTCCAGCCGTTTAGACGTCAAAAAGTAACTAGCATTCACACTTACAAACCTACACTCTCATAATATTAGGGAGCGCTTTCTGCATATATTTTTTTCCGCGCCTGAACGGGCCACCAACGCATCTATAAATACATAAATAATTTTTCAATTGCAGAGCGCCATGCGAAAC
Organism: Lysandra bellargus; assembly: GCA_905333045.1. Lineage (NCBI taxonomy): Eukaryota > Metazoa > Arthropoda > Insecta > Lepidoptera > Lycaenidae > Lysandra > Lysandra bellargus. Next base: position 8,212,969 of record HG995349.1, read on the forward strand.
CAGAGGAAATAGGAATTGAGGAAACACACGGCCCCAATATGGAGGGGAAACAGCCGTTTATGGTGGCGTTTTTCAAAAACGGGCCGAAGTTGGGCGGCGCGGACGCCGGCGCGCGCCGCAAGCGCGAGGCCCGCCGGTGGAGGTCACACGGATACTCCGAGAACTATTTGCGGAATCCACTAACAGGTAGAACTAAGATTATCCTAGCCATACAAACATACAGAAAAATAGTGAAGTACAATGAGTTTGTACTTCACTAATTTAATGCAATGTATTATAGGGTCTATAGATATTCCTTCATTACTTCCTAACCTGTAGCTTAAGGTTTAAACTTTAAACATAGGTAATATGATGACATTATTATTGAAAAAAAAACCCGACTTCCAAAGTAAAAAACACAAAAAACAATAGAAATATACGAAATGAACCCAAAAGCAATTAAATAATTCTATTTTATATTAGAATTCGCCTAAACCTCAACTATTTCTGTACTCAACTTTCAAGAATTTGAAGTCGGTAGGTCAGCGCGTAGGTCTATGCCAAGGATCTTAGTAATTTTTCGGGTTGCATATAACTCCTCCTTTTTGGAAGCCGGTTAAAAATTGAAATTTTGTTTCAGATGTGGCGCATTGGACCACCAGAAGTTGTGAAATTCAAACACTTTATGTCAGTTTTAAGGATTTAGAATGGCAGGTGCGTGGCAACCGTAATACTTTATTACCAATTTTAAAACTTTTATTGACAATCGAAAGAAAGTAACCTAAGGGTGGGTTGCACCAGAGGCGTGGTTAAAGTTAAAGTTAAGGTTAAAGTTATGGTTATAGTTAAGGCTAACTTAGCTATAAACTTAACTTTAACCTTAACTTTGACCACAGAAATTGACAGATGTCTGTTGCGTTTATTTTTAAAGCTACAGGTAATAGTAGGGGAGGGGAAGAGGGGATTTCGGGAATAGCTCGAGCGTGGCAGATTAAGCTTGTATAAGCTTCCGACATATTGTGTCTAGTTATCATGGTATAGAAATCAGATTTCTCACGTGGTGGGTTAATTTTTTTTTTTAAATATTGAAATGTCATCCGATCTGTCAGATTAAGATAGGGGATGTTTAGCATACCCCGAAGAAGCTTCCATAAAAAGCACTGACGATTCAAAGGTCGGGTAAGCTGGTAGGGACATTTTTTTAAACTATAAAAAAATAAACCTTCATATTTTTCTAACTAAACTTTGCAGATATTTTATTTTGCTTTAAACTAAATGATTTAGTCCTTGTTATCGAAAAAAATATATTTATAATTTACCTAATAAAGCAATTTTCTGAATATATTTTCTCTTTCAAAACTTTAAGACGGCTGTAGTTCTGAACCCACCGCTAAAATAAAAAACGCTCTTATTATTTTTTTATCACTTTTACATAATGTAAAAAACCTACTAGGTCTTCATCCCCTCTAGCATACGCCAACGAGAAAATTTTGTCTACACGTTTTCTCGATGTTTGATGGCGTTTCTCTTCATCTCTATTGACCCTAACATGACATAATTTTTTTCTCGTGTAGATCTGTCGTCAAAATCTATCGACATTATGTCAAAAAATGGTTTTGACATTATGTCGTTATCGACAATATAACTAAACACGAGAGTGAGATATCTCGAGATTTTCTCGTTTGCGCACCTTAGGCCGGCACGACGCTCGAGTGACTACACAAATAGCACCCTCACCTCCTCTACTATAAAGGGATTAAGAGTATAAAAAATTGAATTATCCGTAAAAATCGTCAAGAAAAATATAACACTATGAAACATAGTAAATTTTCACGAAAATGTTTAGATATAAGTATGAGCGGTTATGGTTGAATATGGCGTCAGACGCCATATTTAACCGTAACCAAAGATTTGACATTTTGCACTGTAGTTATAGTTAAAGTGTTAAAGCTACAGCTATAGTTAAAGTAAGTTGGCGCAACCCACCCTATCTCATTCCACACTGAAATTTTTTTGAAAATGCAAACTCAATCATCTTAAGTACAACTTATCTAACTAACCTTTGCACCTACTTAATATAAATCAGTAGATATACCTAAGTAGGTACAAATTAATACAAATATTATTCGATGAATAAGTATACATACATTGTTATAGCCTTCAGTCTGTCCTTCGCCTTTTCCAACTTACTAAACGAGGATGTGTAAATATTTTGTATATAAACAACTTATACAAAGTAATTCAAAAATTAAAGTGTCTCCAGGGCCAGATTTATATATTTTATAAGTATATAGGCCACTTGTACCATATGTACTAATTCTATCGCCATCCTAGAACGCTGTCGCGGCCGCCCCTAGGACGCCATAGAGCGCTGCCGCCCATAGGCCAAGGCCTATACTGCCTATACATAAATCCAGGACCAAGGCTGAGTAATGGGTTTCTCAATGATTGAAATTGTGACAGGATTGGATCATAGCTCCGGACGGGTACGGCGCGTTCTACTGCAGCGGCGAGTGCAACTTCCCTCTCAACGCGCACAAGAACGCCACCAACCACGCCATCGTACAAACTCTCGTTCACCTCTTGAATCCTACGCAGGTGGGGTCGATTTTCAATTTTTTAGTTGTGTGTGCGTCACCCCAACCATATGTAGTCGATTTATTTTTAACTGTTAAAGATTTTTATTTAACTGTTAAAGCATAGGCTTCTACAAATGTGCCCTAATTTGTGTAATTAGTGCACATACCTACTGAAACGGGAAGCCTGTGCTTTAATTTGTAGTAGGTAAAAGGTGTTGTCGATTTCTTAAAAAAAGTTTAAGAAATCGACAACATCTGGCTGGGGTAACTCACACTTCAGTTGTTTCGTATTTCGTAGCTGCTACGTATTTTTGGGTAGACGCTCCGTAGCTTATGTAGCTCGATGGTTTTGCGTAGCAGCTACGTTCGTTACGTAGCAGCTCTTAGTTTACGTAGCAACTTCGTAGTTTACGTAGTATGTAGTTAATGTGGTCGCTGTTAAGCATTTGTGTACTAACCCACAATTTTTTTCGCAGAGTTATGGATGCAGTCTTGCTCTAAATTATCTAAAAACATGACTGCATTCATAACTCAATACGTAATTTTTTGTGGAATAGTACACAAATGCTTAAAGCAGGCGTCCACATGAAGTTTACATAACTGGCCAGTGGCCATTTAGCCGAAACTTTTTCGTTTTCGCTTCGTTATAGAATCGCCGAGCAAAATGTATGGAATTGACATAAGACGAGTCTAACGTCAACGTCATATTAACGAACGCTTATGTCAATTCCATACATTTTCATCGGCGATTCTATAACGAAGCGAAAACGAAAATATTTTGGCACATCCCTCAGTTTTGTAGTTTATGAGCAGCTTCGAAATTAATATATTAGCTTCGTAATTTACGCAGTCTATATTTAAAGCTTACGTAGCTTGATAATAATTAACGTTGCTACTTCTGCGAAGTATGTATACAAATTTTATATTAACGAGTTACGATGCAGTTACGTTCCAAAACGTATTTCACATTCACGCGTATCTACTTAAACAGTATATTAGTTACTAATAATGCGTGAATTCTTCTATGAATAACATACGATATGTGATATTGTCCAAGAAAAAGATTCACCATATTTTAACCCCCGACAAAAAAGAGGGGTGTTATAAGTTTCACGTGTCTGTCTGTCTGTCTGTCTGTCTGTCTGTTTGTCTGTGTGTGTATCGTAGCATCCAAACGGGTGGACCGATTTTGATCTAGTTTTTTTATTTTATATCTATTATTTACATTTTTTTAGTTATAGGTACAAGGTGTAACAAAGTGTGTATGTGTCCCTTATGTAGACTTAGTTATTTCTGAAAGTGGCAGCTCTGAAAGAGCAAATTTTTTTGATTTATATAGGCAAGTGCCCCAGCATCATGATTTTTCCCATACAAAAGTGAAAAAAGTAACTTTTTCAGCGCTGCTACTTTCACAGTGAACTCTATACAGGGGCCTTATACATACCCTAATAATAATACCTACTTGTATTATCACTTACTTTTGTTACCTCCTGTATAGTTTTGATATAAAATGATGTCGCAGGTCCCAAAGCCTTCGTGCGCGCCCATCAAGCTTTCGCCGATATCCGTGCTGTACTACACCGACGACTCCAACGTCATACTCCGCAAATACAAGAACATGGTGGTGAAGAGCTGCGGGTGCCATTAATGAGATGTCATAATAGATACTACCTACCCAATGAGGGTGTTTGAAATTCTATTTGTCACTATCTAACGTGTCAAACTGCTGTCATATGTCACGATATAGCTGTTATGTGACGCGATATAGCCGTCATGATTATTGTGTCACGACAGTATAATGTATATGCTACGAATAATAAAACCTAAGGAAACTAACTCCCATACTAATACAGTTTTAAATTTGGTTCCATTCGAACTGTCATGTAACGTCAGCCTTTATACCGCTCAAGGTCACCTAAATATTGCAAATGTATGAAAAGTGAACCTAAGGTACACTTTTTTGACAAGTATTTTGGAGCATGTTTTTTGACGGAGTTACTCTTCCTTAGTTTTTAATATTCGTAGTGTATATGCCTATTTGACACGACCCTAAATGTCAAAACACACCATGCCGAAGTTCCACGGCGGAAGTTCGGCATGATTCCGCCTGCAATGTATTTTAAATTACCTATGACACACTATGCTGAAATTACGTCGCGTAACGCGTTATATTGTATGCGTTTGATATTGCTAACGTAATCATGCCGAACTTCCGCCACGGAAAAAAACGCGGCTGAAGTTCGGCAAGATTAAGCCTGCAATGTATTTTAAATTACCAATATCAAATTATCAACATACCATGCGGAAATTACGTCGCGTTATAGCGTACAGCCGAACTTCGGTCGAACGTAAATTCGGCAGCGATTCGGCTGTAATGTTTTTTTTTTCGGCGTCAATTCGGCGGCGTTCGAGGTACAGAATACTCGGACAACGTTACGCAACTGAATTTTCGCCGCGTAATTTCGGCTCTTATCGTGTGTCATAATATCAGCCATGCGTCGGAACGTAATATCGGTGACGGAACTTCGGCCGCGTATCTTCAGCATGGTGTGTTTAGACACTGGCTACATAGCGGCACCTGGTGACAAATAAAATTTCAAACACCCTCATTGCTAAGCAGTCATCCAATTATTGGCACCTGATTGTTTGAAAATGCTAGGTATGCTAATATTAGGACTTTCTGTAGAAATCTGAATTGGGCGTTGTAATTATTAATTAGTTTATTCAGTAGCGCTAGTAGCACTGTATTAATTTCAACAAAATATTATCATCCAGTAGCAGCTGTATGTGTTTAAATCCAGTCCAGCATTACTGGCACGCGCTACTGTATCGATGTAAATCAACACTAAATGCCGCCAAAATATTTTGTCAGGCATTTGTTTTGGTCAGTGCCTTTACACGAACGTAGAGGCCAAAATTTACCGCCATTGGAGAAAAAGGTACAAAGACACAACTATTTAAAAAGTTCAAAATTAAGATACTGTTTCAAAATGAAGATACTGTTTCAAAATTAAGATATACATACCTACTCGTAATTTTATTATTCGGTGTATTAAGGGTTTATATTACGTAGCTATATTTTGTTTAGATATGTACCTATTTAGTTGTAAAGAATTGCTAGTCTTAAAAATATTGTAGATCCTTAAATAAATAGGATTTATGTGTTATTATAGTGAAAATGTCAACAATCAAACAAACATTATTAAAAAAACCAATTTATTTTTTGACAAACATTTAACAACGATATTACATTTTAGTTGAGATAGCAACTACTAAGTTTTAATCAAGAAATTCATACATATTATATCGCAACTACAAAAATAAAATTGCTTACTTTAAGTACTCATCTAAAAACTTGATTTAGTAGTGGCAGCTATATTTAATAATTTAAGTATCTTTCTCTTTACTATTTTTTAAACATTATGTCATTTCACAGTTAAATTTAAACTTTTCTTACTATCTACCTACTTACCTGATAAGTATTGTTATTTGTGTATTATGGCGGTTTATACTCCCCAGTCCCCAGTGATTTTTTTTAATTACGGTGGCTTCATAATTAAAAAGACTTATTAAATTTATGTTTAGACATGACCCCCTTACTAATAAACGTTGTATAAGCTTTGAATAGTTATACAGTGTTTTGTTCCTGTCACACAAGTGACATTTTTAATTGGATCGAAGAAGACAAAACACTGTATAACTATTCAAAGCTTATACAGCGTTTATTAGTAAGGGGGGACATGTCTAAACATAAGTAAATTAAATAAGTTACACATCGTGTAACTTTGATAACAAGTTGGTTTCTCCTCTAAAGTCTAAACACAATATTTTGGTTTTAGGTGTCTTTTTGATCGCCTGATTTCTGTTAGTGTTTATTTCATTAATATCATTAGCCATATCAAAATATGTGAATCATGTGCCAAAACCACTTTTCACTTTAGTTATTTTAATTGTAATTTTCAGTATGATAAATAAAGAAATAAGAATTTATACATAATATTGTTTTTTACCTGTCCCGATTATGTGTTAAGCTATATTTTAATTTGATGATTCAAGTTATTATATAAAAGGGAATACAATTATACTAATAAAATTGTACTCTAAGAGAAATTGATTCACCTGCATTAAGAGCCCGGGTTACCCTCGAAATTCTCATACATACGTAATACCAAAATCATTTTCTCATACGAAAATATTTAACATGTTTGAGTTATTTTTCAGCTTAAAATAAACCTAGGTTCCTGTACAAAAATTGACTTCAAAATATTTAAACACAAAGGCAATTTTATACTTAATTTGTATGACTATAAAGTCGTGTATACGCTGCGGCCAGAAGCTATCGGCTCGCTCGGAAAACATGCGAAAAGCGTAATTTTAATTATTTAAAAAATAACTAGGAGCATTTAAGCAAAATGCTTCTATACGATTTTGAGTTGCAAAGGTGTCTATCAATTAGACTAATTTCCTACATCTATTTACGTTTATTATTATTTTTAACAAAAATTAAAACCGACTTCCAAGGCAAAAACAATAGTAATATGAACTAAAAAGTATTAAATAACTCTTACTCTTTAATAGTGTCTTTTTCAGAATTCGTCTAAATCTCAACTACTTCTGTACATACTACATTCTTCATTATTTTGAAGTCGGTACCAGCTAATTTATTCGTGAGTTCAGTAATGTCAGAACTTAGAATGTCTGAAACTTTTGGGACTGGTACCGACTTCAAAGTAATGAAGACCTTCGTATGAAATTTCCCTTATTCGTAACATATGTTTAACTTACTAGAAACAATATTTTAACCACTATGAGTGTTTTGATAAATTTCAAGGATTTCCCTCGTTTGCTCATAGATCCCATCATCAGCTCAACACTTTTGTAATTGTTATACAAAATTAAGATTATATCATATACAACAACACGAGAATTTTGAAAATCGGTCCACAAACAGCGAAATCATCATCAAAAACAACTGCTTCGATGCAAAATATCGCGAAAAGTACCAATAATGTGATGACCCATGGTATAATTATGGTTGTGATGATGATGATCAATCAAATTGATGTGTTGGCATATGCTTTTAGTTGTTTAAACAACGCCGAAATCCCCGAACCTGTACCTATAAGCATTCAAAAGTTCTGTTCGGTACCTTCGGATCCAGGGTATAACCTAGTGCGAAGTCTTACTTTTTGGTAGCGTTTACCTCGAATGCTTGAGAAAAAATCGAAATCACTATATGTTTCCATACAAATTTCAAGGAGTCCCCTTGATTACTCATGGATCCCATCATCAAATCACCACTTTTATGAACATGGTACCAAATTCGAATCTAACCCTATACAACACAAAAAGAATTTTGAAAATGAGACCACAAACGGCTGAGTAATTGTTGAACATACATACAAAAAAATACATACAGCCGAACGTATTACCTCCTCCTTTTTGGAAGTCGGTCAAAAAATAATCTTCAAATTTCGTATTTTTAAGAGGTCATTTCGATCGAGAAATGTATCGAGGTAAAATACATTAATCGTGTTTCTGGTTCTTCTCAAACCTAGATAAGGCTATGAAGGTATGTATATCTCATTACCAGATTTGTAACATTTCTGAGAGTCCTATAGTATTACGTCAAAAGGGACAGTTTTTTCAATAAAGTGCCAAGGCGACAAGGTGTCTTTATTTATATTTGTATAATTTGGCTGTAGCGATATTGATTTTTCTCGGCAATGACTAAAGCTAAGAAATTAAAGTTCATTGTCAGTATTCATCATGTCTTTGTCATTGAATTACCCATAGCATAACACGATTGGTCAACTTTTATAACATAGAATAATCAATCAAAAATATCTCTGTAAAAAAGGGATTCCTATTTTGCCAACAGAGGAGAGTGTATAAGCTTCCAAAATTTGTACATAGTTTGGTTCAAGCATACACTTTAATTTGCCCATAGCTTATATGAAATTTATGGTTTTTAAATTACGCGACAAAAACCATTTTGTCGCTTAGGGCCTTTCCATTTTTTGCTGTTCCATTGCTTGATTTCTATGAGAGGCGGCCTCTCATAGAAAACAAGCAATCTAAAACATATCCAACACGGTTTTTTACTTTAACGCGGCGTCACCTTAATTTGGCAGTGTTATAGCCCGACCGACAAATCTCAAGTAAAGTTGAGTAGACGTAGCGCGACCAAATAACGTAGGACCGCCAGCCGCCTATAATAATTCAACTTTTTCTGATGGTGCATAATATCAGGAATCCCAATCGCGGACCAACTACCAAGTCTCTACTACCAAGCGAGTCGCTTACTCACACTTGACTGGCGCCAAGAGTCCAGGGCCCAGGGCCATGGCCTATTATACTGCCTATACATAAATCCAGAGCTGCTGAGGCATGAAAACACAAAGTTTAGTATGCTTTCTACCAATTGAAATGTCGCATATTAACCGTGCAATAAAATAATAAAAATTTTATGCATGTGAGAAAACGAAGTAAAGGCATAGAAATTAAAGTTCTTGTAGGTATAATTATTCATTATTACACCAAATGTAACCATTAGCTCTTCCAAAATAACTAACTATTCATCTATTTCGAGAAATAGTAAGATTATTTTTCCGGTAGTGGGATTATCCAAAACACTAATCTCACTGTCAAATTTCCCATTTATATTCCAGGTAAGATAGGAAAAAATAAACAATAGCCGACGTAGTAATGCGTTATTATAATATTTATTATATCCGCATTTACCAGAAATACGCTTATAGGATTTTTTTACATTTGTCGCTAAAAAAAAAGGTTCGCTCGTGCTAATTTTATGCTTTTAAGCTTTATGCGCAGACATAATATGAATATAATATAAGCAAGCCTTTAAGCAACATAATATAATTATTATTTAACAAGATACGAAAACGTCTTGTGGCATGATAAAATATGATAATATAGAACAAAGAATAATTTTGACAAACACTTGATCAGTGATAAATATTATTATTAACTTATTACGTATTTACTATTTAATTAAAAGGATAATACATATTATTTTATATTCTAATTTTAGAGATTTTATAAATTCTACTAAGTATACGGCCTAGAATAGAATAGAAAATTCTTTATTTGTACAAATTAAAACTAAACTTAAACTTAAAAAACACAACATAGGAAAACTATGTACAAATAGGCGGTCTTACATGGGCTTACTGCTAACGCCAGTTTCTGCCACACAACCTTTGGTCTACTAATAGTAGCGCTAACTTAATACAGGGAACAAACCTAATCGATTGTTCATTAAGTACTTCTGAGAAACATTTTGTTTATCTTTTGAATGATCTCATCCTACAGTTAAAACATTGTTTTTTACTGAAGTCTAATTTAATATTTTTCTTTATTTTGAAATAGATAAATTATAACGGAATTAACAAAGAAAACAAGCTGGAGTTATTAAAAATAGCATCATGTTTGTTGTATGGGAGACCCCCATAAATATTTAATTTATTTTGTGTTGTTGTTGTATTTGTTATTATAGTGGCAACAGAAATACTTTTATATAATCTGTGAAAATTTCAACTCTCTAGCTTGAGCCATTCTTGAGCCTAGAGACAGCCTGGAGACAGACAGACGGACAGACATCGATGTCTTAGTAACGGGGTCGCGTTTTTAGGGTTCCGTACCCAAGGAGTAAAAACTAATAAAAACCGGCCAAGTGCATGTTGAGCCTCGCGCAATATAGGGTTCCGTAGTACCGCTAGTTTTTTTTTAAATTTGTGTATGGTCAATGAATATGTACATTTACAACGTGTTTTACACTACTAACAACACCATCTCAGTTGCTTTCAAAGGAATTTGAACGAAAAGTTCTTTTATACTTCGCCGAAAACATTTTTTTTAGTTGATCGACTATTACTCAATAACTTATGAAGTCTTCTTAGCCGTGATAGTTTTCCTTTTAAATTATATTATAAAAACTAATAAAACTATACATTCAATACAACATTGCATTGTTTAAAAAATATTGTTTTTAAATAGCTCTAGGTTATTTAATTCGTCATAAAATCTGAAGATAATATTATTATGTTCATAGACTGCGTGATATCAACGATTGATACATGTACCTAAATATTCTCAGAAACACGACGATTGTCGACTGATTTCCGATTATCAGTATCCGATAGAGACTTCAATCGTCATCTTTGTTATACTCACTGATATCGAGTCGTTATCACTTCATTTTTATTTACAATTATTTGTCGTCAGTTATTTGTGTGCACGGCTTGCAAAACATTCTATTATTTTCATAATAATTCACGGTGATACTAGTTCATTCGAAACAATAGATATCAAAATCTAACGCGTGCTTGTAGCACCAAAATCGAGGGGCGTCACTACTGTCTTGTCAGTCGGCGACTCAGCGGTGTCCGCCGTCAAGGACGTAGCAGCCTCCGACTCCGGCTCGGGCGGTCGCCGGCGAGCGGGGCCGTGGTGGAGGACCGGGGGCCCAGCCCGACCATCACTCACTCGGTATCGACGAGATACATCGCACGTACACGCCGAGCCCTGAAATAAACAATGCATTCCGCGTCGATCGACGCTCGCCACCTGTTGTAACCGAAACTCACGCTCGAGACCGCCGGAGCGCGGCCAAATATTAAGATGTGGAAGTCGGTTTTAGACGTGCTCATATTTTTTTCGACGATGGCTTTCGCGAGTGAAGTGAGCTATATGAACTCCAGTGTATTCAACAAATGTTGCTCGGAAGACCGCAGCCTGATAAGAGTCACCGACGACGTTAATTCCAGTGTACGGTACGAATGCGCCGGTCGGAAAAATTTGACGGAAGCGTACGGGATCACCGAGGACCCCGTACACGTAGGAGCCGGTGTCGAGATATACGAGGGTATGCCGGTCGAGTGCGAGGAGCCCAAGACGACGGCGCTGAACAAAGCGGACGAGGATCTCTTCGCGAGGGACGAACTCTGCTACGATACGCTCGTCGCTGAAATATTCAACGGGAGCATGAAACAAAACATTCCAAAATTTGTAGCTCTAAGTTGTAGTGATACTGCCGATACTAACAAAACCCACCCCGAGTCCGCCCTCCGGTTGCATCGCGTCCGCAAATGTTGTCCGAGAGGCGAACGCTACGACAGGACGTACCACCAGTGCAGGCAGTCCCACCGCGACGATCCCCTCGACTGGGGCTTTAAATTAAGCAATGACAGTTTATACGAGGTTCAGTACGGACTGGATTGTAAGAATGGAGAGTATGCCGTCGAATTACACGATAGCCTGTACACGCTCGATATAGACGGAAGTAATTTAGTGGCCGTAAAGAAGGAGAGCGACAGGAAAAGTATCGCGTTACCCGGGGAGTGGTGTATTGACAGGGATTACAATACCGACGGACTGGTCGCTCGAGTGTGTACAAATGATTGTGTAAAATTTGGTGCATATTGTGTTGCCAAGTGCTGTCCACCCGGGCATCATTTCCGAGTGAGCAACTGCAACGCCTTCATCAGTAGATGTGTACCCAATGAGGAAGACAGTGGAGTTTTTTACAACCTTTCCAAATATTTAGACCCTTTAAAATTGACTACCGATCGAAAGGACTTTTTGGGTGAGTAGATGTTATATTTTTTAACAAATGAAAATCAAAATATTATGATCTTTGCTATAGCCTATAAGCCTTTGCACACGACGTATTTTTTGCGCACTGACGACGCGCGTTTCTGATGCGCTCGTCTTCTGCGTGTTTTCATCGCGTTTTGGCAGATATAAAGTTTAAAACGTGTCGGTTAATTCCTTCCATTTGATGAGCGTTCAACTTGATTTGTATCGATACAAACGAGCGTAAGAAAACGTCGTGTGGAAGAGCCCTACTATCATAACATAAAGCCATTTATTTACCATTTACTTATACACATATATATATATATATATATATATATATATATATATATATATATATATATATATATATATATATATATATATATATATATATATATATATATATATATATATATTGGAGAAGGTGGTAACGTGGCCCCCCACTTTGTTTATCAAGCATTATTAAAAAAATTATAGGAGTCGGAAAGCTAAACAATACATTATGGGACTTCTTATTCATTTGTTTATACATGTCTAGGGAATAAATAAAACTTGTGCAGGATAATCGAAAGTTTTAATTATTCTTAATTAATCACATTTGGTATTTTGAGATCAAGTGATGCTAATGTGACCCCCCCGGGATGTCACATGTAATAGTCACCTTTGGAGCCTTCACAGGCTACATAGCCCATTAGTCAAAAATTTGATACTGTACCCATGGCTCTCCAGCTCTGTCATTGGAACTATAACATTACGACCAGAGTGTTCTACTACGACCTACCATCATTGCTGATACATATTTAAACAAACGTACCAAAAATATTATTTATTAAATGTATAATTTTAATATATTTACCTTTTAAATTCCGTAGCAGAACAGCTGTTGGATGTTTGAATACAAAAGCCAAATATTTCTGTTTCTTAAGGGGGTGACAGACACGCGAGTAAGTACGCGGACTTATGGCTCGACGATCTTAATCGCCTGTGTGTCAGCAAAGAGCCGCGAGCCGCGAGCCTGGGGGTTACCATGCCCCCAGGCTCGCGGCTCGCGGCGCGTGTGAGCGATTCTTGTGTGTCGCCTACGCAAGCCGAGTAAGTTCGCGAACTTAAAACCCGCGTACTTTAAGTTCGTACGTGTGCCATCCCCTTAACAACTATCGAAGTAAAATCACACACACTTAAAAGTTTCGCCGGTCCCAAGTTTAAAGACGATCGAATGACAATCGTACTTTACAGCCTCTGTTGAATTTGTACGGTGCTAAATTACGGCTGTTCCCAATATTCAACCTATCTCTGGTTTGACATACGACCGATCGCATTTAACATTGAATTGACATAAAATATATGTCTCTAATGTCTAATGAGAGCTATTCCTATCTCTAGTAGGGCAAAACCAGAGATAGATCAAATATTAGGAACGGCCGTTAGTAGCATGCCGCGAGCATCCCGTTCCACCAAAATTATACTGGATAGCGTTGTTAAAACATTAAAATATTGAAGGGGGCCAATATATGTGCAGGGACCACATTACCACCTTTTACCCTGTAACAAATAACAACAAACTTAACTAGCAGACAAACAAAATAATATAGCACTCTTATTGAGTATCCACTACGACTGTAACAAAAATAAGTTGTTGAAAAGTAGTAGATAATTTTGGCAATGAAGCGATAAAAATATAATCAGATTTAAAATAGTTCTTATGCAATGAATAAAACTTTATTTGATTGATGTGGCTACTCACTAGTGACTAGTCACTACTCACTACTCACTGCCTTCAGATTATCAAATCATCACTTACATTACATTAGTGTTAAAAGGCCATCGATGAAAAATTATTTACGAAAATCCTTTGCTGCGGCAAGTGAATGTAAATAAATCCCAAAATAAAATTCTGTTTTCAATGTGTTTCCGTATTGTATTTATATTGAATTAGTCTTCTTGAATAAATGAACTGAAACTTTCGGACAGATTTAGGATATCAAGAGATTTCGTCTGTGATCGAAATTATCATATAAGGTTTTTTAATTTTTGCGAGTCCAAGTTTATCAAACTAGTTTTATAAGTGCATTAGCTAATTATTTTAACTAAGACACACACTTATGTACTGAAATACAGTAGACAGAAGGCCTGTTTCACCACTTCCTGATAAGTGCCAGATAGGCTATCCAGCACTTGACATAGTATGGAGTATCTGTCAAAAAAGTTGTGGATAGCCTATCCGGCACCTTATCAGGAAGTGGTGAAACAGGACCTTGATGTTTTTCACGCTGAAACAGTCGGACAGATTTAGGATATCAAGAGATTTCGTCTGCGATCGAAATTATTTAAAAAATCTCAGACATCCTGCGTTCTAAGATAATACATTTGAGACCAAAACTAGATGATCATAATTCATGGTTTGGATCTGTGGTTTGGATCAAACAATGTGTAAGCGAATTCCTTACAATTTTTTGTTGTTCTTAGTACTATAAAAAACCGATACAATGGTGGTTGTGTACAGAGCAGAAAATATACATCACGGTATAATATTGGTGTTTTATTATAATTAAAAAAAGACATTTTGATTAATTGCATACTTTGAAATACGTAGGGACAAAATAACATTTATTATACAGGTGTGAAACTGAAAATGCAATTAAAATGACATGACAGACTACAACAATGGACAAAAGCTGGTAATTAAGTTAATTGATTAACGGCTTTTTAGATATATTTGAAACCGGTTTAATGAAATTGGCACCATATATTAGCGTAAATTATTTTACTTTCGTATTTAGGCAATCGAAAATGTGGGCTCTGTATTAATAGCTCCGATTATAATTATAGAGTTTAGCTCTCAATGTTAACTCTATGTTGTAGAGCAATCGACCATAGCAAGCAGTTTTAAGCATTGATACGAAACGATGTTTAAGTACTTAAAGAGTACATTTCTGTAATAAAAAGTCATTTGGCAGATGTGATGGGTCTTCGTTTTGGGGTGAAGTGTCCCGCTGGAAGGTACGCGTTGAACGAGTCCATATACCAGGACCTCCACAGCCTCACCCACGACGCCTACCTGGAGCACTGGGGCTCCGTCACGAAGACCTACTGCCTGGAGATGTTCGACCGCCGCCACTGCCCCAGCAACGATATTATCGTGACAGCCTTGCTTTGTTTTCTTCCGGGCATTCTGACTAAGGATTTCCGGATATCTTTTTACGTAAGTTTTCCTTGATAGGTACTAGAGTAGATACAATTATTTTCTCCCTGGCTTCAAAATATACAGATAATTCTATATGATAAAAATATAGGTTAGTTCCCGAACCGGTGGTAGGCATCAGTAGTATAAGCGTTCTGAAAGCATTTTTTTTTAAATCTATTCAGAAATAAAACAATTTTTATTTTATTATTTTATTTTTATGACCAATAAGATAAGGGCTTCTCCATGTTATCTAGGTATTGGTCTATGATTGCTCATACATATTCGTCTATGATGTCGATCACGCAAGTGTAAGATAGTGGGCATGCTTTGGTTTAGCATTTGGTCCAACGTGGAGCCCGCCGCGAATCTGACTATTGTAATGACTTGTCAACACTGTTAGTGTGAGAATCTCCTAACAGATCATAACGGTATCGAGCGTGTGCCTGGCGTTGACGCTGGTGGTGTACTGCTCACTGCCGGAGCTGCGGAACCTGCACGGGCGCAACCTGATCTGCCACGTGGCGACCATGCTGCTGGCCTGCGCCTGCCTCGCCCGCGTGCAATACCGCCCCGTCCAGGACAACACCGTCTGCACTGCGCTCGGTAAGATGAAGTTTTTAGAAGATACCAGGCAGAATTTTCGAATTCTTGCTGAAATCAATCAATAAATACAAAACCTCAGCAAAGAATCTTTTCGTTTATAGCACACTAGGCTGACATCACATTACACATAATGCATTACCCTGTTTTTAGGGTTCCGTACCCAAGGGGTAAAAACGGGACCCTATTGCTGAGACTTCGATGTCTGTCCGTCTGTCCGTCTGTTTCCAGGCTGTAACTCAAGAACGGTAATAGCTAGAGAGTTGAAATTTTCACAAATTATGTATTTCTGTTGCCGCTATAATAACAAATACTAAAAACAAAATAAATTAAATATTTAAGGGGGGGTGCCATACAACAAATGTGATTTTTCAAACATTTTTTGCTCGGTATCAATGATGACAACAGGTAGGCACTTGAAATTTTCATAAAATCCTTAATTATATGTATACTTTAACAAGTAATAACAATATTTAAATAAAATAAAAATTTAAGGGGGGCTCCCATACAAAAAACACAATTTTCGGCCTATTTTTGCTCTATAATGGTGCGGAACCCTTTCGTGCGCGAGTCCAACTCGTACTTGGCCAATTTTTCATAAACCACCGGTTGAATTCTTCTGATTTTTTTTTGAAATTTTCGCCTTTGTGCAAAAGCTAACAAGGTATTTCAATTAGTCATTGAACGTATTATGGAATTACAACGACAAGGTGCTCGTTTCTCTATTGCGAAAATCCCTTCTATACAATTCGGAACTTTGTAGTTTGTACGTTACATTGTTAATTTATAGTGTACATAACATAAGTAATATAACGTAAGGACACGGTGTCAATAACATAACTTAATTTTCCCGTTTGCATTAACGTTTAACGATTTCTAACTTAATTGTATATTTAACTTGTCTGTGCTAATAACGCCGAGTGAGTTATTGAATTAACGATGACGCAACTTCCAAATCAAATTCATGTTGTATCGGGTTACAGGTCAATGTGACTTTTCATGTTTGCATATTTTACGTGGAAAAATAAAATACAGCCTATTGTATATCCTTGAAAGGTGTGATGGATGTGATGAAAAGGATGCTCACAACACAAATTACATTTTTTCCCATATTGGATATTGAGAAAATTATAGTGCTACGTATCATGTAGCGATTTGGAAAGAAATTTTGAGTTATAATCTTTATTTAGACCTAAGCAATTTACAATCAATAAAAAAAAAGATTAGTTTAAAACTTTCCTAATTAAATGACAGGCATAATAACTTAATTTATTCAATCGATCACATTCGCGCCTCCGATTTCCGTGCCTAGGCTGGGCGTGCAATAACAGCGCCAATCGCATATGTTTCTTAAATATTTCACACGGTTATTGTTATGGTGCGAAAGGAATAATTTGAGAACAAAAATATGCTGTGTAAATGTTTACCGATGGCTGTTAAACGAGTCGGCCGATCTGTGTTTATTGTTGTGCAGGCTACGGCATCTACTTCGGCTTCGTGGCCGCGTTCGCCTGGCTCAACGTCATGTGCTTCGACATCTGGTCGACATTTGGGTAAGATTTGTTTTAGTTGTAGCCTACAAACATTTTTCTTCCCAGGATTTTGAAACAAAACTTCCGTTAAGTTTAACTTTTAAGGGTGGGTTGCTCCAAATTACTTTAACTATAACTTTACTGTAACTTTAACTGTAACTACAGTGCAAAATGTCGAAATGAAAATTTACAATGGATCACAGTGTTGTTATATTAACAAATATTTTTCTTGTCGATTTTTACGGATACTTAATTCATGTTTTATACCGTAACTGTAGCTTTAACAAAAAAATAAACGCAACAGACATCTGTAAAATTCCGTGGTCAAAGTTAAGGTTAAAGTTAAGCCTGGCCTTAAGGCGACGCCTTGATAATTTGGCTGTAGCGATGCCGATTTTTCTCAGCAATGACTAAAGCTAAGAAACTAAAGTTCATTGTCAGTATTCATCATGTCTTTGTCTTTGAATTGCCCATAGCATAACACGATTGGACAACTTTTATAACACAGAATTATCGATCGAAAAGACCTCTGTAAAAAAAGGGATTCC
Source organism: Lysandra bellargus (assembly GCA_905333045.1). Taxonomy (NCBI): domain Eukaryota; kingdom Metazoa; phylum Arthropoda; class Insecta; order Lepidoptera; family Lycaenidae; genus Lysandra; species Lysandra bellargus. Next base: position 8,230,991 of record HG995349.1, read on the forward strand.
TATTTTTCCAACAGAGGAGAGTGATTTAAGGTTCCAAAATTTGTACATAAATTGGTTGAAGCATACACTTTAATATGTGCATAGCTTATATGAAATGTATTTATGGTTTTTAAATTACGCGACAAAAACCATTTTGTCGCTTACGCCCTTTCCATTTTTTGCTGTTCCATTGCTTGTTTTCTATGAGAGGCCGGCCCGGCCTCCCATAGAAAACAAGCAATCTAAAACATATCCAACACGGTTTCTTACTTTAACGCGGCGTCGCCTTAACTATAACCATAACTTTGACCATAACTAACTGTAACTATAACCACCACGCCTCTGCATCTTAGGAGTGTGGAGCTCTCAACACTCCTAAGAGTGTTGAGAGCTCCACAACCTTAAAAGTATCTATTCAGCGTGGTGAAATTGCCCCTGAATCCATTCTTTAGTTTCAGATCTGATAAAATGCGAAACACAGTTTTCAGGACAAGTTACCAATTGCGTAATATAACCGCTAAAAAGCCTAAATATTTTTGTAGTTTTCTACTTTGAGTATTGTACTTGTTTTGACAAATCACAAGAACTCAACGACAAGCGAAAAGATCTTTTACCAATTTATATGACCTACAAGTTTTTACCAATTTACATGACTTACAAGAAATTGTGAAAACGAAAGAACTTTATTAATATTGTAACGAGGGTTCAAAAATACGACGAAACGTTTCGAGAAAAGGTAGGTAGTGCCCTTGCCCGCTTCGCTTGGCTCATCTTGGCGGGAGCACTCCAGATACCGTATATGTATTGAGTAACTATTCCACTTGCGTATTACGCGAGTATTGTTGGTGTTATGAATTATGATGAATTTTCCAAAATTATTAAGATGATTCAATTCACTCATTCATCGTTATTCAGAATCCAAAAGAACAATAAATTTGCATTTTATTTCGGCAACCCTCTCGAGTGAACTTCAACAAGGACGACTTGCACATTGTTTCTGGTAATAAAGCTCAATTCTACCCTAATATTGTTTTCGCACTATGTAGTATATAGAGACATTTTCTTTCCTGTTTTACCACATCCTGATAAGTGTCGGATAGGCTATCCACAACGTATCTAACAGATAAAGTATGAGTATCTGCCAGGTAGGTTGTGGATAGCTTATCCGACACTTATCAGGAAGTGATGAAACTAAGGGTTGTTTAAGCTGTAAACGCTAAATATACGCAACGTAAATATAAGTAGGGGCGTGTAACAATAGACCTGCAGGGACAATAATAAAATTATTGTATTGGGAACTTTGGCATGAAGAATATTTTGGTGGGATATAATAATAAGATAAGACACAAATTCCGGTGTTCTAAATTATAGCAACTAAGGGCCTGTTTCACCGCTCCTGATAAGGTGCCCGATAGGCTCATGTGTCAAGTTAAGTGGTGGATAGCCTTATCAGGAAGCGGTGAAACAGGCCCTAAATCTAGTATAAGTATATCTATATAATATCTAAATTATAGTAACATTAGATAAAAGTCTTAAGTTGGATAGTAATTTCGGAATCCACGTAGAGTCCTGTAGAGTCATTTTAAAAGGGGTAGTATTTAATCGAGTGACTGTGAATTACAGTTTTAAGTGTCAAAATTAATAAATTTGGGTTACAGAATTACTATTTGAGCGACTGACTGTGAGTGACGAGAAATTAATAGAACAGCAACATACAAATTATTTATTTGAGTTACTTAAAAATCAAAATAAGCAGCTCCATAATATTTGAGCGACTTGCATTTTTTTCAATATTTGGCAAATGTATTTTTTATACTGAGCGGCATTTTATCTTAAATGAAGTGTTTCAAAAACTACTTTGAAAAATACACTAATGAGCTCACATTAAAACATGAAAACAAAAAAAAAAGAATATGAAATAACTATTTGATGATTTTGAATATGAAATAACTATTACTCAGGGACCCCTAGAACAATTTTTTTTATTACTATCAAGCAAATTTTTGGTGAGTAGCTTCATTTGGATAAGAGGGAACAACAATAATTTATCTGTGAAAAATCTCGAAAGTGGTAGCTAACAGAGATAGTAAGGATTTCATACTTTGATTTGATGATCCCAAAATATACATATTATATTGTTCTACTTATTAATTGTAGGATCTTAAATCATATAACTGTAAAAGTTTAGAATAATGCCCAACGATTTAGGGGGGAGGGGGAGGGGGGTTAGGTTTATTAATTTATTATTTTATTCCTTTATTAACCTCACACTCAGGAGCCCCCCCGTTTTGGAGCTACTCACCTTTGAAATCTTCCTAATTTTGAGGTTAGGCCATATTATGTTCTCGGGTGTTTAGGAAGTCGACGGAGCCCCGCTACGCGGGGCTCCTACTTCTGGGTGGTTCACAAAAAAATAACCACGACTAACTAACCTAACCCAAAAAAGTCGTATTGGGCCAACATGGAGTTCCTTAGACTTACGGCCGTATGAATAAAAACTTAGCGAGGGTTTTATTCATACGGCCGTTAGACTTTAGACATGACCAATATTATAGTAAAACGATGATGAAAGTTATTATGACTGCAACGATTCGTCGCCCCGGCCCTATTCGAATTCACGCGCATTTAACAATCTGTAATTTTCATTAAAACACGTATCAAAATATAAAATATAAAGCCTCAAATAGAATATCAGTAACCAATAATCATTAATAAAGCAGCTCACAAAAGTTTGCTCAAACTGAACTTTTTAGTTATTCGTAATGTATAACCTTACTTATAAAAACTGAATCTATCTTTAATATTGAAGTTGCCCGCTATGTATTTCCAGTCACTCACTTAGTAATACAGTCGCTCGGATAGAATTTTAATATCTGAAATAGATTTATCACAATCCACTTTTTTGTTCTGGATTTTTTTATAAATCAATATTAGTCGTTACTTTAGTTTATTTTTCGCTTACTCAAATTCATACCGCTCATGTTATTAAAAGAGTATGTTCATCATCAGTCGCAAAGTAAGTTTTTATTCGCTCGTTTTATTATTTCCCTTTTAAAAGTGTTCCGATATTACAAAGCTTTGAAGCCAATCCATATCTCACTATTATTCACGATTGATACACAGCAGGGCAACTGACTTCCTTACCTCGCAGACATTCACATTCGAGAATTACCTAATAAGATCATCAAACAACGTAATCAGGCCAATAAGTTCACGCGGAAATATAGCAGTACTGCAGTATTTTGAGTGATGCTTTTGAGAAATAATTTTTATCTTAAACCAAATGTTTAGTTTACACTTGTCGGTCCAGTTTCGGCGAGCACAAGCTCTTTTCCAGCGACGAGATAAACGCGGTCGTACGAGTGTGGGATGCAAGGCTGCATGAAATCACGAACTGAAACGATGCTATTATTCAGGATGGGAAATTTGTATGAAACAAGTTCTGAAAAACTTTGCAAATTTTCCCTGAAGCCGGATTCAGATTTATTAGCCCTTTGTCATTTAGATTTTGCAGAGCGCTTTTAATGCTCTAGTAACGAAAGGTGTTATATTTTCCGAGGAAATAATTAAGTTTAGTAGCTGTCCGTAAAGTGATTCAATTAATTCTATTGATTGAGTAATTTGTCAGTAATAAAGACTGGGCGTGGAGGATTCGCCGTAATTTAGTTTTCTCGCCCTGGCCTCGTGTCGCCGGTACAACGCCCAAATAGTAATTAACACCGATCTGACTTGTCATCCGATTTCGCCCTATTTAATTTTTCCCGTCCCGAATTAAATTCGATTCCGAACACAGCTAAATCCTATTTTGCAGTAAGAGTATATGGAATTGGGATTTGTGCTTTTCGAGACGACGCGAAACGATAACTTTTTTTATAACTCCATTGTAAAGTTTTCGTCAGATTGGCAAATTACTACGAAAATGATAATTTTAGGTGACCTTTCGATACGTAGAACATTAATAATAATGTAAACTCGTTTAACGAATAATACAATTGGCAAATATTAGGCGAGCCTCTTTATTAGCTGTCCGTCTCGCGGGAATTTTTGTATTTGTCCTGTTAATTACTAAAGTTGAAATAAAAATATTCCCTGAAGCATTTACGACAATAGCCCATAAAATGAAGTAATGCTGAAACATTTGCGGAATACTGTTTTGTTTATGCACGCGGCCGCGCATCGCCGATACATATAGTCGATTAAAAATATTCTGTGAACACTCAACCGTTCTACTTATGAGGTCATAACTATTATGACGTTGCAAATTACAATTAATAGCGCTTCTTAGAGAAACGAAGATACTACCAGTTAGAATTTAGATCGACGAATCGAAAACTGTCCGTCGACACGTAAAATGTTGTTGGAGAGATCAAATATTTTGTGTAAAAGTACTAACAGTAATATTATTTCAATGCGAAAGTGTGTCTGTCTGTCTGTCTGTTAACCTCATCACGCCCAAACCACTGAACCGATTTTGCTGAAATTTGGTGTGGAAATACTTTGAGTCCTGGGAAAGGATCCTGGAAAAATGTAAGGTTCCCGCGCGATAAAATATTTTTGGCGAACGAAGTTGCGGACGTTATCTAGTAATATTATATCACTAAACTACCGATTACATCGACGAATCGAAGACTCTCCGTCGTTACATAAAATCGGTTGTTGGAGAGATAAAATATTTTGTATAGTCGATTGAAGAGCACAATTGTGCTCTTCTTAAGTGATTACTGATTAAAAAATTATTCGGCCAGTATTATAATATAATATTGTGTGGACAATAAGACATTTTTTAAACTTTTTCAACACAATTATATACTTCTGCTATTCATCGTAGCTCGCAAGTCGTGAATCTACTGCAGACATTATGTTACAGGAGTGTTCGCACAGTGCAACCCCTGCGTAAGTCGAGTTCGGAGCGGAAGCGTTTCCTGTGGTACTCGCTGTACGCGTGGGGTGTGACGGTGGCGTTGACGACCACCATGTTCCTCCTCGACCGGTACCCCGTCTCCTTCGCCCTGGACGCCAACATCGGTCACGGAGCCTGTTGGTTTGGAACTCGTGAGTTTCGTTCTTTTGTTATTAATATGAAAGTACTATCAGACCCGGCAAATGTCGTTTTGCCATATAAATTATTTGTAGTATCAATATAAAATGTAGATATAAACCTATTCTCAGGCCTAACGAATGTCCCGTGGCTCTGCCTTAAGCGGAAGAGCAGGAACACCGTTGGGGTTTTAGTGGGTATGCCCGGGCGCGGCCTTCCGCCCCCAGGAAGTCCCACATACCCCGGTAGCCCTCCCCAGACTGCCGGGGATGCGTAAAGGCATTTCCCCAACGAAAAAAAAGGCCTAACGAATGTACTATCGAGGAAATTGCAGATTCCTAGGCAGTTGACAGATCAACGCGACGTCATTTGGTTGGATCATCTCAATTCAATGTTAGTTGTGAATTGTTGGCTGGGTTGTTTGACGTAACGCGACCAAACTACGTAGGTCCCTCATCTGCATAGGATTCAACTTCTCTGATAGTACACACAAATTTTCATTAAAATAGGTTGAGCCGTTCTGAAGGAGTTCGCGCATAAACACTGTGACACGAGAATTTTATATATTAGACTAGCGACCCGCCCCGGCGTCGCACGGGTATAAAATATATAGCCACTGAAAAAATGATTAAAATCGATAGCCTATATGATCCTTCACGTGGTCTACTTCTTATCTGTGCCGAATAACATGAAAATTGCTCCAGTAGTTCGCGAGATAAGCCCTTTCAAATAATTTCCCCCGTTTTTTCACATTCTCCTATTAGTCTTAGCGTGATCAAATATAGCCTATAGCCTTCCTCAATAAATGGGCTATCTAACACTGAAATAATTTTTCAAATCTGACCAGTAGTTCCTAAGATTAACGCGTTCAAGTTAGCCCTTTCAAATAATTTTCCCCGTTTTTTCCACATTTTTCTCTATTTATTTCCTCCTCTTAGTCTTAGCGAGATAAAATATAGCCTTATAGCCTTCCTCGATAAATGGGCTATCTAACACTGAAATAATCATTAAAATCCTTTGCGTAGTTCTAATGATTAAAGGGACATGAGGGAAAAAAGCGACTTTGTTTTATAATATGTAGAGATGTGACATTTATGGACAACTCTTTTATGCAAAAATTTGTAATTCTAACTTTCATTGACTGGTTTTATGCTTAAAAAGTCCAGTGTATATGTCGTATTTATACAGGCGGAAACGTGGGCATAAGCTCATCAGTATAACCGTTTATAGTCGTGACTCCACTCCGGTATTTCGTGAAGGTTTTTTCCAAAAGGCCGTCATTGGCATTGTTCAAATGACCTTCGTGTTTCAGTTCAGAACACCGACACGGACTGGCCGCACTACATATTCTTCGTGGTGCCGCTGGGGCTGGTGACGTGCACGAACTTCGTGCTGTGGCTGCTGACGGCGCGGCACTGCGCGCAGGTCAAGTCCGAGGTCCACAGGCTGCAGGCGGGCTCCGTCGGCGACCGCGCCAAGAGGCGATTCCGCATCGATAGAGCCAAGTCAGTGAACATCCTTACAGTTTATTTCAGCAAAACATACATGATACAGTACTTCATAGGTGCTCCCAGATAACATAATATATTGACAGTCTATTTTACTTAAAATTATTAGCCGTGTAGTGGGAGAGCCGGTCGTATGAAAGTCTTATGTATATACATAAACATTTTTTTGAATATAAATCGAGAAACCATAGAATAGAACTAATGGTCGACGACGTCGACTGAATAGAAAAAGTACGAATACTAGAGCATACGCTAACACTGTTTTTCCATACAAACGTATTCCCCAATTTACTCCCAGGACTATGCGTCTAGACAAATGATTTTTTTATGCAATATTGGGATCTGTAAAAACTATGCCTCTACGTTAGATTTTTTTTTAATTTACTATCTAATATATAAAAAATATGACCGTTCAAAAATCGCAAAAAATGAATGCTTATACCCCGCCAATCCACCGACCATAAAATAATTTTGAAAGATCTTTAAAATAAAATAAAAACGTAGAGGCATAGATTCACGTTCTTCTTAAAGATATTTAAAAAAATAATAATTGAATAGGTTCTACTTTGAAGGAGGAATCAGAGGAATACGTAACCTTGATTGACTGTGTCTGTCTCTATCACAATACACGTGCCGGAGCGGGATGAAACGTGATGGCAATAGTTTCTTCGTTTAAATTCTACTGTACCCGCGTTCCCTCTTAAGGGCCCTCTCTCCCTAAATAAGCAGGTCGATTGTCTGTCAGTGCGAATATCGACGTAAATGACATTAAAATAACATTCATAACAGCGCGCCTTGTACGGTGGCGGTTACGACGCTCGCCGCGTCCATGATAGGGCGAAATAGGAGAAAAAACCTTTTTAAGGCTTAATATAATACATATTTCAAAAAAGTAAAAAAAACAAATTATTAATTTATGTATTGCAAAGCAGTAGATATTTTTTATATATTCTTTTGATAAATAATGAAGGAGTAAAGTGGTTTCATTCAACGATTTGGAGGTGATTTGGTTTTTTATTTCTTTATTATGTGATACCGATAGAAAAAATATGGCAAAACCAAATTACGTATCATATCATATAGATTACTAATTATTTTTTTCAGATATAATTTCTCTGTTAATGCCGATGAAACGTTGTTTCATCTGCACGCTTTTTTCGAAAGAGCAGCCTTAAGGCGGCCTACTTTTCTGCAGCCACACATGCTTCCATAGTTTCCTTTATATCTGCAAAAAATTAATTTCATGAGATCGGGGAGGATCAGGGGATCTTTTTCTGAAAAGATCAGGTTGGTCTGAGGTAATTTTTTTGCAAAATGTATTTACAAAGTTAAAAACTTAAAAAGTAATAAGAAAACTTTGAAAAAATTCTCACTTTTTTGCTTATAACTTTATAATTTTTAGTTTAAGGTGAAAAGTTATACAACATATTTGTAGGCAAAGTGATTTGCAACAAATTATATTATGACATTTTTTTTGTAAAACGTATAATTTCCGAGTTTTCGGCGAAAATAGTGTTAGTTTGTTATTATTTTTAGCAATATTCCGCGAAATAAACCTCCACCTTTAAGTAAATGAGTGAGTGCACGCATAGGCAAAAATTTGCCAACATTATTGCTTGTGTGGTGGTGGTGTTTGCAAGTTCTTGCATGCGAGTGTACGCATTGGCAGTGTGGGAGGAGGGAGGTGCTGTACGCATGCCTATGCGTGCACTCACTCATTTACTTAAAGGTGGAGGTTTATTTCGAGGAATATTGCTAAAAATAATAACAAACTAAATTTTAAGCTATGCATTTCCGCAAAGTAACGCCTTATTCCATTAACTATTGAAAATAGTGTTGTCACCCTTTTTTTTAAGATGGCGGCCGGGGAACAAGGGTGGCGACCCCGCAAACTGGAGGCTAAGCTTCCATTGACTCCTCCAACATATCCCAAAAATAAAATTGCGTCCTCTAATAAATGCAAAGCTCATGTAACATTTCAATAGACTAGTTACCAATAGCCTGATATTGAATCTCATTACCATTAGCAACAGTAACCTTTCCGAAATTCACGTTTTTTACGTCAGATAGCCATTCCAACCTCGAAGTTAAATGTGTTGACGCACCCGAGTCAATGAAGTATGAACTAAACATCTTTCTTGTTTTCAGAGTCAGCCAGCGCCGTAAGAGCAGTATTTTCTTTGGCTCTTTCTTTCTTTTCTCCAGTCTCTTATGTCCAGCCTCCAGGCTTTTTGCAGTCATAGCACACTACATGCACGGACTACGTGCTTCTTTTTCGTAATCGCCTTTCGAAACTTAGCTTTTAAAGCATCTTCTGGCTCTTCAACTTCATTGCGTGACATTTCATTCAAAAGCTTGGTTTTGACCAAATCTGTTTTCGAGACCCATAATCATTGGATCATACTTTGCTATGAGTCCACCTAATAACATTGCTGCCACAGAGGCATCCTCTATCTTTTTACCAATATCATCAAGATCTAGCTTGTACAATACTCACTACAGCATTAATGTATGTTTCCATATAATCATAGTCCGAGAGACTCATTCTATACAGTCTTCGTTCAAGCGCAAATCTACGTCCCATTCGCTACGACTTTACCTATATAGGTAAAGTCGTGAATTTTCTAATAGTACCAAAATCTTCACTAAAGCTTGCCAATTGCCGTTATTATGCAGACTTCGACACTTTTCCTATCAATTAATTTATTCAGAGCTTCGTGCTAATAACGTGTTGTATTCAGGAAAATTATACGAAGTCAATATTTTACGAATACGAACTAAAGATTTCTTATTACAACAAGAATACATTACGTGACATGATAATATTATAACTTTATCCTTTTTGAAAGTCTATTTAAAATAAAGAAATCTATTTTGATTTTTACAGTCACTAAAATTATGTTGATTGAAAACTACAAAATAATTCGAACAGAAATTTTGCTGCTAATTTTTGTTTTTAGTGGGATTTACGAATATTTGGCCATTAATTTAAAAATCGAATCAAATAATTCTTTCAGTATACTTATACAGGATGTCCCAAAACTCAACGATAATCTGGGACCGGATGAATGGCCAAGTTATACCAGTTCCGTGAAAAATAAAATAAAAATTCCATATCACTCAGTTCAGCGATAATAGACAATTTTGTAAAAAAGTCGAAATTCGACACCCTTGGTCGCATTTTCAAGTCCTGTGATCACCAATGTCACAATTTCGCTGTGATTTTTTTAATTTCGAGATCTTCATTAACGATGCTATTGATCGCAACTACGAATTAATGCAAAAAACATTGTTAATTTAATAAAATAAGTTAAGTTTTAGTGAGTCATGGTTCACAAAAATATTGTTAGTTAACTTTGACACTTCATTTTGAAAAAAAATTGTACTACACTGCCCTTGGCAAGTTATTTAAAAAGTTGGCGCATTTAATCAAGATTTAAAAATGGTGCAACACTAGCCACTTTTCTTACCATTAAAAAATTTATTTCAATTTTTTTTCAAATTGAACTCATTTCTAAAATAATAATTGATACTTTTTTATATTAAAAGATCAGGGTATTGAGTGTGTGTAATGAACAAAAGTGATAGAATGAGATAGATAGTGACGCTGACAGTCTGTCTCACTCTAGAGCAAGACAGATCGACATTCGACTTTTAGAATGAGCGAGACGGATAGTGACGCTTGAGGGGTCGTCCGTTCACAACATTTAGTACGCATCGTTTCTTCGTCTACTGCGCATCTCTCGTATTCGTGTTACTATCGTACTAACGACTTTGGCTTGTATTACTTTGGACTTGATACCGCTTCCGTACTGACGACTTTGGCTTGTGTTACTTTGGACTTGATACTGCATTTGTACTGACGACATTGGCTTTGCTTTTCTGGACTTTGTGCTGTGAAAATAGTGTGTGAACAACATGCCGGATCTGTACACAGTACAAGAATATGCAAATATGCATCTTATCTACGGTGAATGCCGTTGTAATGCCTCTGCCGCAGCCAGATTATATCGCGAGAGATACCCCAATGTGCAGCGTCACCCAGATTATCGTGTATTCCAAAATGTGCACGCGTCATACTCGGAAGGACGATTGCCCAGTGTTCGTACGTCCGGTGGAAGACCGCAAAGAGACTACGACGACGTAGTTTTGAATGAAATTCAAAATGACCCTAGCACTTCAGTACGTGCGATAGAACTAGCAACGGGAGTACCGAAAAGTAACGCTCATCGAATTTTAAAACGAAACGAATTTCATCCGTATCATGTGCAACGCGTCCAGAGTTTGCTCCCACGAGATTACGCACCTAGAATTAATTTCTGCAGAACAATGTTAACGAAAATTCGAGAAGATCCTGAATTCCTAAACAAAATTTTATGGACCGACGAATCTACATTTAAAAGAGACGGTTATTTGAACTTACACAACCTTCATGAATGGCACGTCGAAAATCCGCATTTAATGCGTGAAGACCGATCCCAATACCAATTCAAAGTAAACATGTGGACTGGAATTTTAAACGGACGAGTAATTGGACCATTTGAGCTAACTCAAAATTTAGATGGCGCCACCTATTTGCATTTTCTTCAAAACGATTTGCCAAATTTGTTAGAAGACGCACCGCTCAGTATTCGCAGAGAAATGTGGTTTCAGCAAGATGGTTGTCCGGCGCACTATGCTCGAGCTGTAAGGGATTATTTAAACGCTGATTATCCTGACAGATGGATCGGACGCGGTGGCTCAATTTTATGGCCTCCTCGTTCCCCCGATCTAAATCCAGTTGATTTTTTTTTACTGGGGATGCATAAAAGAAAAAGTATATTCGAAAAAAATACAAAATCTATCAGAACTTCGCCAAAAAATTGCTGCAGCGTCAGAAGAAATAAATTCAAGAAATTTGGCACGACTGGTGCAAAGGTCTTTTGTAAGGCGTTGCAGAGCCTGTATTCGTGCCGGAGGCAAACAATTCGAACATTTATTGTAGTTTAAGGAGAATAATTTAATAAAAAGTTTTACGACGGTTCCTTCATTGTTTTATTAATTATTATTATGTTTTTTTACAGTAAGATTGGTTATTAACTGACTGAATTACCTCTTTACTAAAAATAATAATTTGATTTAAGACCAGAAACAAAAAATAACAAATTTTAGTAACAAAAATTCCTAATCTTGAGTTGTTCAAAATAAGCTCAATTTGGAAAAAATGAGAAATAAAAATTTTAGTAGCAAGAAAAGTGGCTAGTGTTGCATCATTTTTAAATCTTGATTAAATGCGCCATCTTTTGAAATAACTTGCCAAGGGTAGTGTAGTACATTTTTTTTTCAAAATGAAGTGTCAAAGTTAACTAACAATATTTTTGTGAACCACGACTCCCTAAAACTTAACTTATTTTATTAAATTAACAATGTTTTTTACATTAATTCGTAGTTGCGATTAATAGCATCGTTAATAAAGATCTCGAAATTAAAAAAATCACAGCGAAATTGTGACATTGGTGATCACAGGACTTGACAATGCGACCAAGGGTGTCGAATTTCGACTTTTTTACAAAATTGTCTATTATCGCTGAACTGAGTGATATGGAATTTTTATTTTATTTTTCACGGAACTGGTATAACTTGGCCATTCATCCGGTCCCAGATTATCGTTGAGTTTTGGGACATCCTGTATACTGTTTATTAACCTTATCTTCCTTTTATAAAGATCATAGAATATTAATTTTTTTAATGAAATAAAGGGGCAAACGAGCAAGCGGGTCACCTGATGGTAAGCAACTACCGTCACCCATGGACACTCGCAGCATCAGAAGAGCTGCAGGTGCGTTGCCGGCCTTTTAAAAGGGAATAGGGTAATAGGGGATGGTAGGGATGGGAAGGGAAGGGAATGGAATAGGGGAGGGAAGAGAAGGAATAGGGTAGGAGATTGGGCCTCCGGTAACACTCACTCACTCACTCGGCGAAACACAGCGCAAGCGCTGTTTCACGCCGGTTTTCTGTGAGAACGTGGTATTTCTCCGGTCGAGCCGGCCCATTCGTGCCGAAGCATGGCTCTCCCACGTATTATTTTGAAGTTAATATTTATATATGTATTTGATTCAAAATAATATTCTGCGATCATAAACTATGAAAATTAATAGTAATAAGTAAATGACCTTTTACTTACAAAGTAGACACCGATATAATTAATTGGGAATCACTCTTGGGCACGCGCTGTTAAAATCTTATCTAAATGCTCATCAAAGAACAGTTCCCAGAATGCCATCCTTCTGCGGAAGGGTCGTGATACCAGGGTCAGGTTGGCACCGATCTCCAGACACGGCATGGTGTCGGCGGACAGCGGCGGCCAGCTCACCGGCAGCAGCTCCGATCTCACGGGGGTCGGATTCCTGAAATGTCATACCGTTTAGATGGACACGGTCTCTCTGCCAAACCTACACTTGCCCATGATTTTTTCTTGTTTGTTTATGTAATATGCTTAGTAATCTTTTAAATAATGTGCATAGATAATAATATAATGTCTAAAATGTCCTCAATTAATATTTATTAAAACTTGTATAATTTATTTTGTAAGAATTGAAAATACAATTTCCCAATTCAATACTTATTATTATTTTAGCAAATTGAGGTTTAATACGAAACGTCAGCCTTACCCGTATTTAATAAAGTTGGCCCATAACGTGGTTAGTCGGTCAATGATGCGTTGTTCTGTGCTATATTTTGTATCCGAAAAATATGTCGAGGCGAAAATGTACGCCAGCTCATCCGAGTGAGTCGCTCCAGCTTCTTTTATATTATAAAGGTGTTTCATTCTACTTAGAGAACCATCATAAGTAAACATGTAGAGATACACACTCGTGTTCATGTGTTTGGCATATTTTGTCATTTGCCGCTGCATCGGGTATACGTAATTGATATCAGAAAGCATATCAACAATTTCCAATTTAATGATTTCGCTATCTGCATCGTCGTCTACATAGAAACGATGAACTATATCCAAGAGGTTGCTCCCATTCTGAATGTATTTTTTTTCAATCAGAAAATTTCGTACTCCATCCGGAAGGTTAAATATAGATGTCGAATACAAACTATACAAGTTCTCTCGGTCCGTAAATCCTCCTAATATTTTCAATCCATCGACGTTTAGTCCGTCAGATAGCTCCGGGTCTTCAGTAATAAACGGCACGACCCCTTCAAATTTTTTTTCGACGCACGGTCCCCATAGGTACTGTTCTGTCGCTTTAATAACAGATTTAGGACTCGCTTCGGCCAGGAACGACAGAGCGGAGTACGTGTCGTTAGTTTTAAAGCCGAGCTCCCTAGCCATACTGACGAGTATGGTTGTATCGGAACGGTGAAGGAAGGTCGGATTCGTGGCGGTTCCACTCTGTAGTATAGCCTGCTGGAACCGCCTGGGCCGCGCGGTCAGCAGGTGCATGTCGGCCAGCATGGAGCCGGAGCTGTGACCGCCGATGGTGAGCTTCTGCGGATCCCCCCCGAACGCGCCAATATTATCTCTGACCCACTCGATGGCGGTGTACTGGTCCCGGAGACCCTGGTTGCCGGGTATCTCCGGTATATCCATGCACATGAAACCGTACGCACCGCTTCTAAAATTAAACGTGACTACAATGATATCGTGCCGCACGAGATATTTGGGTCCATAGACGTCTGGTTGGCCGTGACCTTTTATAAAATTTCCCCCAAATATGAAAATATAAGTAGCTTTGTTTCTTGTCTTCGATTTCGGCACAAATATGTTAAGTCGGAGGCAGTCGAGGTTGCCATCGTAGTCATCGATGGTTGCATTCTTCAAAACCAGATATGATTCCGTGATCTGCGGACATATTGCCGATTCGTTGAACGCTTTAAAAACTTTGTCGAATTTTTCTTGAGGGATGTGTGCCTGAAAGAATTCGTAATAGTCATGTTTTCGGCGCTTACAACGGCCCGGACCCACCAGTCGAATTCATATTCATTCGGCTGCCTCCGGGGTAGCTTGATATGCCAAAACGTTAATATTATTCTAAGTGCCGATTATGCATTTTGCGATCAGACATTATATTATATTTTGCACACTCACTTATGATCAAAAGTATTTTATGATGCACTCACGAACGTGCCCAGTTGCCAACTATACAAGCGCGTACTCACTCCGAACGGATTGCTGGCGTTGACTCTGGCGTACGGTATGCCCAGGAACTTGACGTAGTCCCCGTCGGCGGCCGGCACGCCGCGGATAGTGCCTGCCGGCGCGTGCACCTCCAGGATCCCATCCCCCGCGGCGGGCAGCGCGCGAGCACTCACTACCAATATCACTGCGAACACCAACATTATGCCTATGCCTTGCGCTCGAGAGAGCCGCACACGAAACGACACCTCCCACTAAAAACGTGTCGCGAAATGTCTAATCATCTATGAGACAGATACTTTTAATATGGATGAGGAAATTAGCAAATTGCTTACTAAGCACTTAACGTCGTTTGACATTAATAGTAAGCATGAGTTACAATATTATAATATATTAATATTTAATAGTATATTTATTATCCCATAAAAACAAGTTCTCATTCAAAACATCTCGCGGTGGCATGTCGTGTTAGAGTGAGTTTATCATGAAGTTAGAAGTGACTAGCGTGTATTATTTTCAAAATAAACATCTGAATTACTATTTTGCTTCCTGATAACTCATAAATCAGCCAAGTGCGAGTCGGACTCGCCCACGAAGGGTTCCGTCTCGTTATAGAGCGAAATTAGGCAAAGGAAAAAAACAATATGGGTGTCCCCCTTAAATAATTATTTTATTTTAATTTTATTATTATATATTAAAGTAAAAATATTACTAAGGATATTGTGAAAATTTCAAGTGCCTAGCTGTTGCCATTATTGATTAAGAACAAAAATGGACAAATTAATCTAGGATTAAACGTTCGTTTCAAGAAAGAATGCTTAGGTAGACCTAGATTTTAAATCATCAACCCTGACCTTACCCTCTATTTGACCATTTAAAAAAAATACGTTTCTTGTATGGGAAATATTAACTTCATTTTGTTTCTTATTTGTTGTTATAGCGGCAACAAAAATACAAAGTCTGTGAAAATTTCATAAGTCTAGCTATAGCGGTTCTTGTGATACAGCCTGGAGACATACAGACAGACAGACAGACGGACAGACAAACATATAGACAGACAGACATCGAAGTCTCAGTAATAGGGTCCCGTTTTTACCCTTTGGGTACGGAACCCTAAAAACTAATTCCCATTAAAAAGTCTAACCTGCTTGATGTATTATTAATTATTATAATATTAAAGTATTTAAATCTTTTTATATTGACAAAAACTAATAATGACATTGCTAATTTAGATTAATTGGTTATAAAATTAAAAATTTAAATGTGAATTTAAATTTTATTTTTAGTTAATTTTTATTTAAATTTTTAATTAAAATATAAATATACTAGCTGTCCCGGCAAACGTTGCTTTGCCAAAATATATTTGCCATATTATTTTATTGAAGTGACTAAATAAGTATGTCACCATGGCAACGTCGATCGCTATCCTATATATCGTCTCAGGTTGTAATAATTTACTATTATTTATTCAACAAATGCACTTATCAATATATAAAGTACCCAGTAGCCGATTCTCAGACCCACTGAATATGCATATAAAATTTGGTAAAAATCAGTAAAGCCGTTTCGGAGGAGTTCGTGGACTAACATTGTGACACGAGAATTTTATATTTTAACATTATACAATGTACCGTCGAAGAAATTGATTCATAGGCAGATGACGGATCTGTGTCGGGTCGGATTATATTGTCAATTCAATATTTGTGGTGATCTGTCGGCTGGGCTTGACATAATTAAATTGCGATATTACGTAAGTTATTTAGTTTAAATACGATAGTCGGCCAACTTGAAATTGTATATCTGCTATGACCCTTATATTATCTGATCGAATTTATGTTGTCAATGTATTTCGTGATATGACTGCTGGAAAATGGGTTTGAATGGCCGCACCAAATTACGTAGATCCGCCATCTTTCTAGTGCAGTGGTTCTTAACCTTTTAGTCACGACGGACCATTTTACTAAATGTTCGTCTTGCCTGGGACCACCCAATTGGTTTACCTTAATTAAGGCTTGACAACTTTATAATTAGCACTCGTTTATTTTTATTTGGCAAAAAATTAAAAGTTACTGATTTTAATTTAATGTGATTTTTGTGACTGCATACTCTTTTAGTACTAACTTATAAATTCTCAGATATTATTAGGATGGCTTCGCGGACCACTTGGAATGCCTCCAGGAACCATCAGTGGTCCGCGGATAGGGTTGCCAACTTTTATTTTTGCATTTAAAGTACATTGGTTACTCTAAGTATAAAAAATAAAGTACACAGTATAAAAATAAAGTATAATTTATTTTTCTTTATTATTATATCTTTACTTAATATTATAAAGCGGAAGAGTTTGTTAGTTTGTTTGTTTGAACGCGCTAATCTCAGGAACTACTGGCCCGATTTGAAAAATTCTTTAAGTGTTAGATAGTCCATTTATCGAGGAAGGTTATCGGCTATATTTTATCACGCTAAGACTAATATGAGCAAAGAAATAGAGGAAAAAGTGGAAAAAAGGGGGGGGGAAGTTATTTGAAAGGGCTTATTTGAACGCGCTAATCTAAAGAACTACTGGTCCGATTTGAAAAATTATTTCAGTGTTAGAAAGCCCATTTATAGAAGAAGGCTATGAGCTGTATTTTATCACGCTAAAACTAACAAGAGCTAAGAAATTGTGGAAAATGTGTAAAAAACGGAGGAAATTATTTGAAAGGTCTTATCTAGAATTACTAGAGCAATTTTTCTGTTTTGGGTCAGATAAGAAGTAGACCACGTGAAGGATCATTGGCTATTTTTTTGTGGACTAATTTGTCTGTAAAATATCTAATTTACGCGGGCGAAGCCGCGTGGAATGTTTAGTTATCTATACATATAATATTATAAAGCGGAAGAGTTTGTTAGTTTGTTTGTTTGAACGCGCTAATCTCAGGAACTACTGCTCCGATTTAAAAAATTCTTTCAGTGTTAGATAGCCCCACATATCTCTATCTAATAGACCCAATGATATATTATATAAAAAACTCAAAGCAGATAATATGTTACTACCGTGCGCGTTGTGAAGCTTCAAATACGGGCCAATCGGCCCGTCCTTTATTTAGTCTGCATCGAACCATCGAACGCACTTCACGAACGTGCCGCGTCTTGTCTTACCTAAATAAATTGAAAATGACGTCGTGCGTGTTTCGAAAATGTACCAATTATGACTCAAAGGAAAACAAAACACATAGAATCTCTTACCACATGTCTTGATTGCAATAAATACCTCGATTATTTACATTTTCAATTATTTTTTCGAACAATCTGGAAAAAATCGAATTTTCGTCATAGCTCAGGCGAAGAAAGAGACAGCGATACGATTCGACGTTTAAAAATATAACTGTCTCTTTTATGTAAATGGTTTTTCGTATCTTTTGTTTCACTTATCTGTCAAGTTTGTCAATGTTTGCAATTTTGAATTTGAAAATTGTTCGGAACAGATTCAAGCCGGAAAATAGGATGAACGTAACAGGATCAGCTTTATATGTTGAATATCATTGGATAGCATTTATCGAGGAAGGTTATAGAG
This sequence comes from Lysandra bellargus, assembly GCA_905333045.1. NCBI lineage: Eukaryota > Metazoa > Arthropoda > Insecta > Lepidoptera > Lycaenidae > Lysandra > Lysandra bellargus. Next base: position 8,249,197 of record HG995349.1, read on the forward strand.
TATAGGCTATATTTTATCACGCTAAGACTAATACGAGCGAAGAAATAGAGAAAAATGTGGAAAAAACGGGAGGAAATTATTTAAAAGGACTTATTTGAACGCGCTAATCTCAGGAAGTACTGGTCCGATTTGAAAAATTATTTCAGTGTTAGATAGTCCATTTATCTAGAAAGGCTATAATAGGCTATACTTTATCACTCTACGACTAATAGAAACGAAGAAGTAGAGGAAAATGTGGAAAAAACGGGGGAAATTATTTGAAAGGGCTTATCTCACGAACTACTGGAGCAATTTTTCTGTTATTCGGCTCAGATAAGAAGTAGACCACGTAAAGGGTCATAGGCTATTTTGTGTGAACTAATTTGTCTGTGAAATATCTTATTTACGCGGGTGAAGCCGCGCGGAACGTCTAGTGAGAAATATATTTTCGCGTACTTTATTATTAATGTAAAGTACAGAGTACAATTACCTTAAATAACGTACAATACTTTATTATAAAGTACGGTTGGCAACCCTATCCGCGGACCACCGGTTAAGAACCACTGGTCTAGTGTCTATGAATCAAATCAGAGCATTAGCTCTGTTATAACTTATCTAGCTAAGTGTCAACTCGAGACCTACTTAAAAATCGCCCAAATGCAAGTCGAACTTGCGTTCGAAGAGTTACGTACCATTTATTGACATCGAGGAAAAATAGGCAAAGTTTTAATTATAACTTAACGAAAACTATCGATACATTCACTGAATATTGATTAAAACTACAAATTAAGTTAAATACGACTTGAATTCTAGGAGAAAATGCAATTCACATAGAGGCTTTTTTAAATTTAATATTTTTTATATTTAATATCTTTTACCAAATCACTTATTATTACTGCTCTTACTGCTAATAAATAATTTAAAAGTAGAGGATGTTTCTAATCATACCTACTTGCAATTTTTTCAGTGTAAGATTTCTAGTACTCTACATTAAATTAAGACGTTTCACACGTTTGTAATGGCCACTAATTCCATTTAACGAGCCGTTATTAAGTCACGTAGTAGGGTAATCAAATATTTATAGCCCAACAAGAAACTCCCTCCCCTAATGTAAGCAGTAAGTAAAGATGTAGATTGCACGGTAGATTGTAGGTTTCGTTATCGTTTATCGTTAAATATTGTGAAGGGGTGACAGACACGCGAGTAAGTACGCGGACTTATGGCTCGACGATCTTAATCGCCTGTGTGTCAGCATAGAGCCGCGAGCCGCGAGCCTGGGGGTTACCATGCCCCCAGGCTCGCGGCTCGCGGCGCGTGTGAGCGATCTCGTGTGTCACCGATGCGAGCCGAGTAAGTTCGCGAACTTAAAACCCGCGTACTATAAGTTCGTACGTGTGCCATCCCCTTTATGTTGCTTACGACTTTCGACCCTGTCGCGAAATGCTCAGCTCTTGAATACTCTTCTAAATTACTCATATAAACACTTATTAGACTGAATATTAATTATTTTACTCATAACACATTTTACAATAGCTCTTCTCAATACACCAAATTTTCTCTATCAAAGTCATCATCTTAGAACATGTCACATTTAAAATACAAATAAAAATAAACTTACAAAAAGGTTAAAAACATTTTAGACATACCCTGTCTTGTAAAATCTTGTATTCATTAAGATTAATTGTTAAGATGAAAAGTTTACTAAACGTGATTTAATAACGAAAAATAATCTATATCTTATCTTCTTATATATAAAATTCTCGTGTCACAATGTTAGTCCACGAACTCCTCCGAAACGGCTTTACTGATTTATACCAAATTTTATATGCATATTCAGTAGGTCTGAGAATCGGCTACTCGGTACTTTATATATTGATAAGTGCATTTGTTGAATAAATAATAGTAAATTATTACAACCTGAGACTGACGGCGACCATTGTTTGTGCGACGGGATAGCGATCGACGTTGCCATGGTGACATATTTATTTAGTCACTTCAATAAAATATGGCAAATATATTATGGCAAAGCAACGTTTGCCGAGACAGCTAGTACTTATATAAAATTCTCGTGTCACAATGTTAGTCCACGAACTCCTCCGAACTGGCTTTACTGATTTTTATCAAATTTTATATGCATATTCAGTAGGTCTGAGAATCGGCTACTGGGTACTTTATATTATATTGATAAGTGCATTTGTTGAATAAATAATAGTAAATTATTACAACCTGAGACTGACGGCGACCATTGTTTATGCGACGGGATAGCGATCGACGTTGCCATGGCTACAATAAAATAATATAGGCTACTATTAATAATATATACTTTATATTATTAATTATGGCAAAGCAACATTTGCCGGGACAGCTAGTATTATACTTATAAAATTACATGTCCTGACTGACTGACTGATTCATCATCGCTGAACAAAATCTGTTAAAGTGACAACCACGAAATTTAGTTAGTAGGGTTGTGTTTATTAAGTAGACACCCACTAAGGAAGGAATTTTGAAAATTTTACCCCGAAGGGGGTGAAACAGGGGTTGAAAGTCTGAATGAAAGTCCGTCATTTCTTAAGTTAGGAACATGAAATTTTATTTTTGGGTTACTGATTAAAAATAAATGGATACGTATTTAAGCGTTTTTGGAAATTCTACCCCCAAGGGCGTGAAATTGGGATCGAAAGTTTCAATGGAAGTCCGTTATTTCTTGAGTTAGAAACGTGAAATTTTATGTTTGGGCTACCGATTAAAAATGATTGGATACGTGTTTAAGCGTTTTTGAAACTTCTACCCCCAAGGGGGTGAAATAGGGGTTGAAAGTTTGAATGAAAGTCTATATAGGTATACTATGTTAACGCGGACGAAGTCGCGGGCAACAGCTAGTTAAATATAACCTTCACCATCGTCAAATAGTAAGTAAGCTGACTATGTTGAATTCGAATTGTAAAGAACAGTCTTGATTGCGCATTTTAAATGAAACAAAAGTAGATAGTTCCACTTGGGTCTGCAACAAACAAACACGACATGTTGAGCGCAAAAACACGCCTATTTTCATCGAGAGCTAAAAACTGTAAAATAAATAAAAATAGCAACACATTTTAAGCTCTACTTTAAATTTCTATCGAAGCATTTACAATTTTTCCGTGAAAACCGCACTCAAGGGTTAAGTGATAAAAGTACAAAAAATATTTTCAGGTACATACTGACGGGCAAGTTATGGGTGGTGATGGGAGCGGGCTGGGTATCGGAGCTGCTGTCCACTATCGTGGTACAGCCGCAGTGGCTGTGGCTGGTGGTGGACCTCTTCAACGAAATGCAGGGCGTCTTCATCTTCATGATCCTCGTCTTCAAGCCCAAGGTCTACTACCTCATCAAAAAGCGTCTCGGTATGTATTTCAGTGTATTTAAAATTGTATTAAAACTGCAGTGGCTTCCGGAACGGCAAGGGCTTATTTACTACAAATTCACTTATTTTACCGACCACAAATTTTCTTATTTTACTGTAATTCAATGAGGCTTCCCTGAGCTGTATGAACAAAAAAATATGCGTTTTCAATTTAATTGAAATTTTAACAGGAACTAATCTTACTAAAATTTTGGTAATTTAAGTATTTCTTCGTAAAATTTCTTCATGATCCATCGGGAAATTCGACGGTTTTATCGGAAAATTAAGAATTTCTATATCTTTCACAAGACATTATAGAGTAATTGTTAACTACTTGGAACTTATAATGAATCATTTCACAACGTGTTGACACACATTATCTTTTGCAGGTTTATCTCGGACGCCGATTGACCCAAGTATATATTAATATTTACTATTACACGTTGTTTGTTGGTTTCGCATTAACTCGCCATCGCCAGTACAAGTAGTACTAATGTTATCTGTTCATCGGTAATGAGTCAGCACTCAACACGGTCACCGACCATAACTAGCCTAATCTATGCGATTAAACATCATTCTAGATAAAAAATATCCTTAACAGCTTTCTATGTTAACAGTTAACGAGTCGCTATATTTATTTTGCCGTTATATCTTCTCCCACACAAAATTTTCCAAATTTTCCGTGCGCTTTATTTATTTTTTAGTGGTTCTTATTTTTTAACTGTTTGTGAATAACTACTGTTTTTATTGGCAAAATTTAACGGTTCCTCTATAAAAATAAGGTTTATTAATCCGTAGAAATGCATTTAATTACATATTTATAACGGTTTTCAAACGTAACAATTACTAATATGGAATGATATTTATTGCAAAAATACGTAGCTCAAAATCTTACACATCTGCAATCTTGGGTCTAAGTTTAACAAAGCAAAAATGTTTGCCATTACTGTTTAGCATGACGAACCACCGCACAATCTAATTTGTACTAATATGCCAGGGTTGGAGAAACCGGACGCGCTGAAGACCGCCACGTCGTCGGGCCGCACGTCCTCCACCTTCCTGTCCAGGACCATCAGCTCCGACGAGAGGACCATGCTCAGGACCTCGCTGCCGAACAACGTTAAGAACTCATAAGCGGATAGAACTAGTGCAAACGGACGTCAGTTTATGCGACACAAACAAAAAGGACGCGCGTCGAAGCCAACAAATATTTGTAGTCCAACTTTCCTTTTATTTCGGCTGTTGCATAATGTACTTACTATGTACTTTTTCAATAGGTTTCTTAATAATTATTGCATTTACTAAACAATAAAAATATTTTTGATTATATAATAACATTATGTAAGTATTGTGGTTTGTGGTAAACATGCCTTTAGAATAGTCGAGTAGCTAGAAGACGATTAAAATATTTGTAGATTAATTTAAAATTATCAGATTGTATGACATTATTGCATTGTATTACAATATTACCTCAGGGAGGTCTGACGAGCGTTTGCGTGTAATGTAACATTCGATTTTGAGTATACCATAGCTAGTTGATGTTACAAGCTGTATCAAGATATTTATTAAAAACTTTATCATTACAAGGTGCGCATTGTAATGATCGGCTCTCCTTCCTCACTGATGTAATGCTCGACTCTAGCTGTAACGTTACATTACAAGCGAATGCTCCCGGTTAATTATGGGAGCACCTTATTAATACTGCCCACGTTAATTTGAGTAAGTAACAATTTTTGTTTATATTCAGACTAAAACGGATTCCATCATAGTAGGTATATTAATTTAATTACAACATTCCGATTTTCCATATTTATTCTTAAATTTTCTTGTAGCATTTGGAGTTGACCAGTTACTATTAACAGAAAAATATTACGTTGTATGATTACGATGTCTTTGAGTGTGTAATAATTTTATTTTGTTAAATAAGCAGTAGTTGAAATATAATATAGGAATTACCTATTACGAGTACGTGGAGAGTATGAGATGAATAGATGAAGATGTTAACCTTATAATTAATAAATTAGTTTATTGTCTGGCATTTAAATTATAATAATATTGTATTCTTACATAATTGCAGCAACGTGAGCCTGCTTTTCATTGTTTTAAAATAGTATTAGGGCCCTTCCACACGACGTTTTTTACGCTCGCTTGTATCGATACAAACGCAAGTTGAACGCTCAGCAAACGGAAGGAAGCCGACACGTTTTAAACTTTATATCTGCCAAAACGCAATGAAAACGCGCAGAAGACGAGCGCATCAGAATAAGACGCGCGTCGTCCGCGTCAGTGCGCAAAATATACTTCGTGTGGAAAGGCCCTAAGTTTCATTTCTAGTCATCGATGGTAGCATTATTATTAAGTAAGTATGCAAAACTTTTTAAATTTCAAAATAATTGTTAGTTTATATTAATTAGGTTACTTAATTACATTTTCTGTAGAAAATATTATACAAAATAAAGTCTTATAAGACGCTTATAAGCTTTTTTTAATTTAAATTCTCCTGGGATAAACGTTTAATCTTAAAGAGGACAATATGCATAGAAAGAAATAACTTTTATAGGGGGATTACATTATACCAATCCTGCTGGAATGAAAATGGAATGCGCTGGAATGCTTCTAGAATCAGTGCCGGTATTAGTACTATCAGTGCCGGTATTAGTACTATCAGTGCCGGTATTAGTACTACCAGCGCAGTGCTCGTAGTATTAAAAAAGGGGCGACTGTTATGGCGCCCCTTTCCCTCTCTGCCTTCGGCGCCCCTTTTTTTCCGGTCGCCTAGCGTCGTCCCCCCTCACGCTGCTACTGTCTAGAATAATACATTATTCTAGAAGTATGGCCATGAGGCATACCCAAATAATCTTATAAAATTAAAATTATGAAATTAGAATATTATTTGCATGTGTTATCAGTTCGCACTTATCGGCAGAATGTACTGGACATCCGCGGCCGTATACAGCGTGTTTGCTGTTTGAACAGACGCAGGCGGGGGACCTTGGCTGGATGTAATATTTAGTCTTGTTCTAGTCTAAATATTGCACGAGATATATTGAGTTTAAGCATTACTTACGTTCATATTGATGCTTTACAATCGACGGACATCATAATATCAGCTCACAAAATATGTAACATTTACTTATTATTATAACATCTCCTGCTTAACTGTATATTTGTTGATAACTTACTAATGACACTTCTTGGTCTTGCAAAAAAAGGAAAACCAACTTGACCAAGACTAACTGGTGTGCAAGAGCAAAATCAATACCAAGACTGAATACTGTTCGGGTTTTCGTCTTGGCGACGAGAACGTAACGGTACCGAGAAAAAAAGGAAATTCGGAAGGTGCAGATCAAAATAAAATCAATGTTGATCCGTAACGGTACCGAGAAAAAAAGGAAATTCGGAAGGTGTAGATCAAAATAAAATCAATGTTGATCAGAATATTAAACGATTTTAATTTCATAGGCATTTGTATCAACAACAATTTATAAAGGTACTATTACATAAGTAATAATTAAACATGTTCAGTGTTCAAGTAGGACAGTGAGTACTTTTCAATATTGGTCATATTTTAAATCTTTGTGTAATAATAATGATGATGTACATGGTTTTCTAAGTAAATACTTTAGAGCCACAATTTTGTTTGGCAAATTCGTAAAATTTCTTACTTTATGAATGGACTTAAAAAAATACGGACGTAACCTTGTCTAATCCCGAGTGAAGCATAGTTATGGCCGCCCGTGTAGGATGTGTGCGTGTCATTGGCGCCGTCACGTAGCAGCGCTGAACGAGCAAAATTTTTTTTGGGCAAGCGCTCCGCGCCATAAACTTTTCCATACAAAGATGAAAAAAAAAGTTACTCTTTCAGGGGACCCATAATATACTACACCTTAAAGTTTTATTACATAGTTTTGTTACATTCTGTACACTAGGGTGTATTAATACCTTAATAAAATATCAAAGTAAGTAAGTACTAAATTATCCTAATTAAATATCGTGATGTATAAATACATTTTTATTTGTATTTTAAATAACATAAAAATTACCTAAAAAGTATTTAAAAAAGTTAGTCATAATATTATAAGATGGTCTTTCAAAATAAATAAGTACTTACAAACAATAATTTTATATCATGATTGATCATGATGTTTCATCATGATGAAAGTGCTGACAAAGGTTTTTTTATTCAATATTTATTTATTAGATTAACTACTAATTTCGAAAACTTTTTTTAGATGTTTTTCCAATTCAATGTTTTAAAATGTTATCTAAAGCAATAATAATTATAAAGGCTCGTAAGCAGTCCCTGGATTTATAAATAGACCGTATAGGCCGCGGCCTAGGGGCGGCAGCGCCCTCGGTGGGCAGCAGATTTCGTACACTTATAAAAAATATATATGTAAAACCCGCACTGCTCGAGAGCAAAATACATTATTTTAAGTCATAGATTAAAAAATAAAATCTCGATTTGATCCTTAACATAATAAAATGGAATGATTCTCACAAAAAAGCGCCATTAGGCTCTGCAAACAAAATGTTTTTATTCTAAAATAGCACGAGAAAATATTAACAACAATTGGTTTTAATGAATGTAAGTAGATAATGGATATTCTGTATTCTACATTTTGTATGTATATTGCAGAACCTAATTATTTTATTTATAATACTTAGTTCAATATTTAATACATACCTATCTACAATACTGATTCAGTTACCACCATTCCTCCTATGCTATAATACAAACACTTATATTATATAAAATAAATAGACGTGGTAACATTATCTTACTAATAAATAAATTTCAAATCGCTAATATAACCACAATTTGCAGAAATTCTCTATACCTAATATATCCTTTCGCTGCAGAAAAAATATTCTTCAAACACTTGTTATAAAAATATTCTTAACGCTTGTTTTATATTTTTTCTGCAAGAGGGACGCATATAAGCGACACGGTTGTATATTATTATTAAAAGCGAGGTTTTCTTCTAAAGCATCTACATTAAGTACCTAAAGTCTATACATAAATTATCACATACCTACTTGTGACGACAGCTCACAAGTTTAAACTCCCATGTTGTGAGGAGTGCTGTTTAAAACATTTTTTATTTTTTATTTTGAGCATTACAATACCTACATATTTAATACACTTGAACTAAATTTAAATTACCTAAGTTTACTATTAAGTAGATGTACAACTCTATTTAAATCTAAATTGTTAACAGCTGTTTTCTCACACTTTTAACTATTCTTATTAAATACATTTCTTTTTCACGTATTTCTTATCCCAAATTTTTGCTTTTCATCATGTTCGTACTTAACAGCAATTCAAATTAAATCAATACATAATATTGTGATCGCATACAATTCGCTATGAAAAAAAAAACTGGGATATTACTCTAACTACAAGAGATCTTCCTTGCTGGAAGCAGAAAAATTACCTATCATTTACAAAACAAATGAATTTTAGCTCACCAAACCGCTGCCGCTGAGCCGCTTGTAGCAAAAATAAACCATTGGATCTTCAAGAACAATAAGGCACTATTTTGGACCAAGGGTAGTAAAAGCACGACCAATGATCATTATTACTAACGTAGACCATTGGAACCTTCTGGAACGATAAAGGCACGTTTTTCGTATATTTTTACTAACGGCGCGTTCAGGAGCGCTGGTTGGGCTGCACAGTGATGGGGTTGGGGGTGCTGTGTTGCGGGGCGGGGGAGGTGGGCGGGGACAGCTGGGGGTCCTCCCCCTCCGCGTCCCGCTCCGCCGGGTCCTCCTCGTTGATGATGGAGATGTCGCGGATGGACGGCCGGTGGGATCGTCGCCAGCCTGAAAATGATACAGTTGTGTTTACTTTGTCAAGTTCAATGTTGTGTATTTAGTAATGTACCATCGAGGAAATTGATTCCTATGCAGTTGATAGGCCAACGTTATTTGGTCGAATATGTCAATGTGATCTGTCGGCTGGGTTTGACGTAACGCAACCAAACTACGTAGGTCCCCAATCTGCATAGGAATCAACTTCTCTGACAGTACTTACTACCTACTCACAATTTTTTTTCTCAAAAAATGATTCGGTACCGTCCCGATCAACGCGGCAAGAGAATAGACATTTTGGTCTACACCACTAGAAAGCAGCGGCGGCATGGGACGCTAGTTACACAGTGTGGTCAGAAATATTTCAAGTACGTAATTCGATACAGCAAATAGTTTTCATGCTGCTCATGGCCAAGCGACTATAATTATTATAAAATAAAGGAAACTATCGAAACAATCACTGAATTTTGATTTAAAATTAAAAAATAAGTTGAAGACTCTCTAGACTCTAAGAGGCATAAATGTAGTCAAATTTTTTTTACGATAGAAATATTGGACACATAGACTTGGCTTTCCTTTTTACATTTCATGTTTTTGGTGAGATTGCTTTGTCAAATCAGCGACAAAGCTGTATAAATGTTGCATTAGGGAATTTATCTCCTAAACTCGAAAGCCGAGCATCTAAATTGTAACGACAAACTCCATAACTTCATGAAAATGTTTCTTCCTTTCCTGTCTATTATATTCATACTTATTTATTAAACGTAGTATTTAGTCATGACTCATGTGATATGTTCAGTCAGGTTTTACTATCTTACCTTCAAGTACAGGAGGCTTAGTGGTCTTGGAGAGCAGCTTGGGTCCGGTGAGGGTGATGATGATGGCACCGAGCGGCGCGGTGATGACGATGGACATGATGCACACGGTGATGACTGTCTCCGCGTACTCCACCAGCTGCGCGACGGGCTCGCTGCCGCCCGCCATCTTCTTCACCTCGTCCAACGCTACGGGCGCTAGGGCAGCCTGTAATTTACCACGTTTTGCTTTATGTCATATTATTGAAGTAAAACTTCTTTACGCACGTTTGACTTGGGGAGTAAGCTGGCAAACGAGTGACGTGAGCATTACGAAAAGAGTGATCGGGTGAGGCGAACGGAGAGGTGCGCGCGCACATTGTCTCAAACTTCTGTACGCATCTTTGACTTGGGGAGTAAGCTGGTAAATTTGCGTGACGAGAACTTTACGAAAGTGTGATCGAAGGAGGTGAACGGAGAGCTAGGAGCGTGCATCTTCTTGTTTCAATATATATACACATAGATGGAGCTCAAGAAGTTTTACTGCAGCTGTGTGTTCTAAAAGGGCCCATTCACTGTCCTGCATTGCAGTCCGCCGGCTTACGCTGCACGGCCGGACTGCAATGCAGGAATGAACCTTTTAAAGCACACTAATTTTTTTGTAATAGAACCTAAGCTTCAAGTTGATGATATCATAAAAAAAAAAATAAGTACAGTATACTCGAATGAAATGGTTCGTAAGTACCATGAGAGTTTCACAACGATGAGACATTGATAATTCATAAGCAGAGTGCTTTAAATATAAGTCAAACTGCAATTCGGTAGTTTCGATGGCAAACTTAGACGTAGGTTGTAACACGTTCAGTTCAATCACTCTGGCAATACAAAATATAAAAATGTAGCACAAAATTCTGTGAGAATTACCTGTACGGTTGCTTTCGCCATCCACGATAAACCCACGAATATTTTTTCTTTCATATTGAGGTTACTGCGGACCGCGACGCAGCTGGTGACTATGGCTCGGAGGACCATGCACACTACTAAGATACCAGTGCCGACCAGGACCAAATGAGTAGGCAACTCGGAAATCTAAAAAGAGAAAATATTTAATGAGCAGAAGGTAGAATACCCTCTAGTAAATATATAATGTTCGTTCACGGAAATGAAAGAATAATAACGGTTCTTGGATCAATCCAATTTTTTAGAAATTGAGTTATTAGAATATATATAAATAAAGCATTATGGGCACTTACGACTATTTGTGCTCCGGTAACTCCAAAAAGCATAGGCTCGAAGAACATCCAGAATATTTCGAAAGCGGTGGCCACAGGGTTGTCTTCTATCTCCCAGCCTTGCTCGGACCAATTCTTGCACGCGAAGAAGGCAAACGCGATTACAGCGAGCGGACCTGAAAAGAGCAGTGGAAGAAACTATAAGTACGTATAATACGATATTCTTTTCAGTGTAGTCTTAACACTAGATTTTTTAAAATAAAATAAGGGGCAAACGAGTAATGGGTCACCTGATGGAAAGCAACTACCGTCGCCCATGGACAACATTAAAAGTGCTGCAAGTGCGTTGCCAGCCTCTTTAGAGGGAACACGCTCTCTTTTTGAAGGTTTGCAGGTCGTATTGGATTGGATCAAGTAAGCTCACTCCTTTAAATTACTGATAGGCGGCTACCGCCTACTGCAAGGTGGGATAAAAATAAAAACATTTGACCGTAGTCCCTTCCTGTTTTTAACTGTTTAGCTACAAGAAAGAGTTCAGGGGTTAGGTACAAAATTTAACGTTAAATAAAAATCACAAGATTGTTTGAACCTTTAGAGGATTCGGTACGTAGTCTAATCTCCGAATGGCAGTCGCGATGGGACAAATCTACTAAATATTTATAACTTTTTCCCTAATATTCGTGAACGGCTGTCCAAACACTGGATAGATATTTATCACAATTCGCAGCGTATCTCAATTTCTGACCGGTCATGGAAATTTTAAAGCCAAACCTTACGGATTTAAATTGGTTGCATCACCTATGTGCGAGTGCTCGACCGAAGGCAGTATGTTTGAACAAACCGCCCGTCATGTTCTTTGGGAGTGTGGTCTTTGGCAAGAGGAACGAACTACAATGCTGAACAACCTGTAAATCTGGAGTCGCTTACTACACTGATCTCGTGGACAGCGCTAGGAACTTCCGTGCCTTCAAGCGTTTTGGTCATAATTATTATTGGTGACAGTCAAACACAATAAACTCCATTTGAACTTAGCTTCAACTTAGGAGTCACAATTATTATTAGTCTTATTTCCATGGTGCTCCCCCTTAAGTTCTCTGACTTTCGGTCATTGCAACTTTGTGCTGTCTCCCGCTTTGTATGGGGAGTGTAATTGGAATTTTTCCTACTCCTATTTTCTTCTGATTAATTTCGTTGTGGGTCCCAAGACAGCTTTAGCATGTCCCTCGGGCTCTCTGAGATCATATCAAAGGGTTTTCGTGGTTGGATACCGCTGTCGATCCTGGCGACACAGGAGATACAGTGGTGGGAATGTGTGGTGGGCCAAAGGGGTTAAGTACGACCTACGGTGTTACGGAATACTTGACCTATCAGCATTTACGTGCATTCTACAATAAAGTTTATTTTACAATAAATTACGATTACGGCTCAACATGACAAGTCCAGATATAAGTAAAATATATAGTAAAAATAAAGACAACCACAAATGACCCCAGGGCTGGCGCTTACCTCGGCCAACGTATTAGTTTGGCCATTCAGCGAGGTAATGCCGCCAGCCTAATTGGTACTTTGCCCGCAGTCTCCGATTTAGATTTAATTTTTTATTTATAAATAGTGTTTATATATAAATTAATTTATTTATAGTTGTGTTTTCAAGTATTATTTAATATAAAATTATACATTTATAAATTTCATTACTTATGTTCAAATAACCACAAATATAAGTAATAATAATAATAATAAATTCTTTATTTGCACACACAAAAGAAAAGACATATGGAGACAAAAAAAACAAAAGACATAACAATAACAAAAAAAGGTAAGTATATAAAAAATTACAAAATAGTGCAAAAAGGCGGTCTTACTGCTTTAAGCAGTTTCTTCCAGATAACCGATAATAAAATTAAAAATATAAATATAAATATACAACGAACATCTAAACATCATTACCATATAAACAGTTATTTTTAGTTATAAATGCGTACCGTAACAATTAAAATAATGTTGTTTTTTATAACATCTTTACTTATTAGGATTATTAAACTTGTACACGCATATTTTTTGATTGTATTATAAAACGCATTGGCAATTAGTTAAAAGGTGTCAATGTGATACTCATTGCTACTATTTTTAAACAATTTCCATTTATATATTCTTAGTTATAAGATGATGTTCAAGTAATGTTCGTTATAGTTTTTTTTAGATTATATAAATATACTAGCGACCCACCCCGGCGTCGCACGGGTATAAAATATATAGCCACTGAAAAAATGATTAAAATCGATAGCCTATGATCCTTCACGTGGTCTACTTCTTATCTGAGCCAAGTAACATGAAAAATACTCCAGTACCTAGTTCGTGAGATAAGCCCTTTCAAATAATTTCCTCAGTTTTTTCCACATTCTCCTATTAGTCTTAGCGTGATAAAATATAGCCTATAGCCTTCCTCAATAAATGGGCTATCTAAGACTGAAATAATTTTTCAGATCGGACCAGTAGTTCCTGAGATAAGCGCGTTCAAGTTAGCCCTTTCAAATAATTTTCCCCGTTTTTTCCACATTTTCCTCTATTTCTTCGCTCCTATTAGTCTTAACGTGATAAAATATAGCCTATAGCCATCCTCGACAAATGGGCTATCTAACACTGAAAGAATCATCAAAGTCTGTTGCGTAGTTTTAAAGATTAAAGGGAACAAAGGGACATGAGGGAAAAAAAAGCGACTTTGTTTTATAATAAGTATAGATTGAGCATTTAATGTGTTGCTTTATTGAAAGAAATTATAATGTCGTTTTAGTAAAAGCAAATAAATAAATAATGTAACTCTATTTTCAAGTTAAACGACTGATGTATAACATTGGCCTTGTTTGGAGCTGTGTTCCTTGCAAGGCCATTTGGAAGAGCTTAGCAAAATTTAAGTTTATTGAGTGGCTATTGAAGCTAGGTTAAAAAGAGATTTATAATACTTATGATACCTTATGAAACAAAGCATCACTTGATAATTTGTTTGCTTAATTTATTTAGTTAATAAACGATTAACAAGCATATTCCCGTTAGATTGGCCTTACATGGCTCAGGGTCCTTATTTATAATTATATTGCGTCGTACTTAAAGGACACGTTATAAGTCAGAATAACTATATATTTTGTTACAATAGAAAGTTTATGTATAAATCGGCATATTGTTTCAAAGCTAAGTAAGGTAACCTTTTACTAAACTTTTACCTTTTATTTATGCTAAATACTAAAATTTTGATAAGCACCGTTAGTTTTAGAAACTTAAGTTTTCAAATAAGGTAAAATAATGTTTAAACTCATATTGCTGTTAAAATTATAATTTCAAAGCAATTCAAAATGTATGCAGCATGGATCATAATAAAAGCTAATCAGTAATTACTTGCAGGAAATACTTTTATTTTGACGTAGTCTGTATTATTAAATGCAACTATTATTATCAGCCGAACTAATTTATCCAACTAAATTTTATATTGATGCGTAAAATTCCTGATACTGATTTATAATAATGTAAATTCCTATTTAGATTAGATGATTATGGGTGATTATGGTCTGTTTGCAACGGTAAGGTTATAGCGGACCAAACTGCCCTGGATAATCCTGAATCGCGTTATCAAAGTTTCTGAGATCGGCAAGACGTCTTAAATTACGTCAGTGGACCTTGGCTTGACCGAGCATATAACACCACTAGGTCAGAAGACCATTTCTGTGACCACCACGCATATTCCCATAATATGTTACTACTGTATAACTAGCTGACCCGGCAAACGTTGTTTTGCCATATAAATTATTTGTTGTATCAATATAAAAAGTAGATAAAAACCTATTCTCAGGCCCAACGAAAGGAGTTCGCGCACAAACACTGTGACACGAGAATTCTATAATATTAGTATAATAAATACTTTAGAGGACGCCCGCAACTCCGTTGCGCCAAAATTTGTTTATCGCGCCAGAACCGTACATTTTCCGGGATAAAAACTATGTCTTTGTCCTTTCCCAGGACTCAAGGTATCTCTATGCCAAATTTCAGCAAAATCGGTTCAGTGGCTTAAGCGTAAAGAGGTAACAGACAGACAGACACACTTTCGCATTTGTAATATTAGTATGGAAGTATGGATGCTTACCACCGCCACCCCAGCCAATCTCCTCCGAACCCAGCACGGACATGAGTCCGCCGATGAGCAGCAGCAGCACTCGCAGCGGCACGAGGAACGCGTCGTTCCGCTCGGGCACGTACGTCGTCAGGTACCCGCAGAAGTAGCCGAACGCCACGCCGCCCGCCACGCTCAGAGGTCCCTGGAGTCGACAGATACTTAGATAATTAGGTGTTATGTTACAAGTATAATTATAATAATACCAGCGACCCGCCCCGGCGTCGCACGGGTATAAAATTTTATATAGCCACTGAAAAATGATTAAAATTGATAGCCTATGATCCTTCACGTGGACTACTTCTTATCTGTGACAAATAACATAAAAATTGCTCCAGTAGTTCGCGAGATAAGCCCCTTTAAATAATTTTCCCTCGTTTTTTCCACATTTTCCTGTATTTCTTCGCTCCTAATAGTCTTAGCGTGATAAAATATAGCCTATAGCCTTCCTAGATAAATGGGCTATCTAACACTGAAAGAATTTTTCAAATCGGACTGACAGTTCCTGAGATTAGCGCGCTAAAGTTAGCCCTTTCAAATAATTTTCCCCGCTTTTTCCACATTTTCCTCTATTTCTTCGCTCCTATTAGTCTTAGCGTGATAAAATATAGCCTTATAGCCTTCCTCGATAAATTGGTTATCTAACACTGAAAGAATAATCAAAATCCGTTGCGTAGTTTTAAAGATTAAAGGGAACAAAAGGACACGAGGGAAAAGAAAGCGACTTTGTTTTGTGATAAGTATAGATGAGAAAGTTTTCGTGAAATGCTGGGCTATAGGATGGATCATATCTGGAATATTAATTGTGGAGCCACATCTTTAAAGTCGATTTTTTTTCTGAATTGATGCATTGCCGTAAATTGGCCCATTGTTGGTCACATCATGATCGCCCTTTAAGGTGCTCCCTCATCGGGAGCATTCACGTGTAACTAAAGTTGAAACCTTTGAGCATTAGACTGCTTTGCCAAACGAGCCGCGCGGCAGCCGGGCGGCTCGTTATAGTATAGAATATAGTCACGCGGCTGTCGCACTACTCGCGACTTAATGTGAAAGCAGCCTTACATTACAATAATACCTCCCTGACTGTCAAGCATTCGCGGATTATAAATTCGACTTTGAGTATTCCATAGCAAGTTTACTTCACTGTTACGTAGTATTGATGTTACAAGTTGTATCCAGATATTACTATTGTATCATTACAACTTGCGCAATGTAATGCTCAGTTCTCCTTCTTCACTGATTATGCCCGTCTTGTATCAAGGCGCGCATTGTAATACTCGGCTCGCCTCTCTCACTGATGTAATGCTTAACTCTGTAACGTTACATTACAAGGGAATGCTCCCGGTGGAGCCGCCGAATCCTTTATAAGCAAAATCAAATCATAAATCGCTTATTTCATCAAAACACACCTGTATGATATTCATCGTCATGGACGAACTGGAGAACATGATCGAGGAGACGATGCCGAAGATGGCGACACTAGCGGCGTCGTCGATGCCCGACACGGCCAGCACCAGGGTCGGGATACCCTTCGACACCCCGTACCCCTTCTCCCTGAGTCGGAACAGGCACGGCACCACGACAGCTGGAGACACCGCGGCTATGATGGAACTTAGCAGGAAAGCTGAAAATGTTTTACCAGAATATAATAAAATTTCATAACGTTGGGTGTGTGATAACTTATAGTAGCAAGCTGTTCAATGCGCAAAATTATTTCTAGATAGTAGGTAAAGTACAATTCAATAAAATCTCCCTTACCCCAGTCCCACGGTAGTTCGAGCAAGTAGACACTTAAGACGGCACAGAGGACGCACTCGAAGGTCCAGGGCACGAGCGCCAGTTTGATGACAGTAAAGAATATTTTCTTCATCGCCAGCGGATCCAAGTCCAAGCCGGCGCGTGTTAATATTATTGTTAAAGCTATTTTCCTGAAAATTTTTTAAATCTTTAATGGAATTTCTAAAGGAACATATCCTTAATTAATATATCATGATCCAAAATGCAATTTAGTATTGCATTAACAGCAACAAAACTATTTTCTATGCCCGAATTCTTTTTAGTTTTTTTGGTTGCTCAAATATTGCATAAAGTAAATAGATATCAAACTACTAAATCGCCATTCGCATACCTGATGTAGGACGTGACATGTTGATAGGACGTATCGAAGTTGACGAAGCCGATGTTCTTCATTAGTATTCCCACAGCCAACATGCCGATGAGGGCCGGCAGCGTGGTGATCTTCACCATGAGCCAGCCGCCGAAGTAAGCGGCGATGGTGAGGACAGTCAACATGAATAGCTGGCCACCTGGCGCCGCCGTGTCACCTAACACTATCCACACTATCACCCACACCATTAAACCTGAAACAATTTATGTCTTTAGGATTGAGGGACTTCAATAAGCAGACAAGACAGCTCGTCCAGGGGTAAAAATCTCGTTTATGATATAGATCACAGATAAGCTACGAATTAGGATATTTCAATACGCCATTAATATTAACCCTGATTAGAGCCAGAGGGCCAAAGTAGGTCAGAGTAACTTAAACGAAGAAACGCTTACCAATTAATAATACTGATAGGTTTTGAGCGAAGTGCCTGTAGGAAGGACAGAGCGGGTAGGGGCAGATCTTCTGCCAGTGCGGCGGCTCCCATGACGGTATTCCGCTGTCCTCGGTGTGGCACTTCGCGCAGCAGGCGTACCACCAAGATCTACGGCAAACAAAATTTTTGTAATGCCATTCAAATTATACAGTTACAACCTATGTGTTAGTGATGTGTCGTGGGGCACTTGCCCGTGAAAATGCTATGGACCTGCAGCTGTATTCAACATTTTAGGTTTATTATAATATTTTTGCTATGCTTCAAATAGGACTTAGTATTTGTAGTATTACTGGACTAATCCATGAATTGCTGATACTAAGCGTGACTTACCTCTCTATGTGTTCGCTGTGCTGTGATGGAGCTTTCTTAGAATATACTGAAGATGTTGTTGAATACTTCTTATATCTACCTTCTATATGAGCGGGACGATCTAGGAAAAACCAAATTACACGTAAAGTTAAACAAAATCGATTCTTTCCTCTCAAGTATTCATGTAATATTTTGCAGAAATAATGGTCGATAATCAGAGAAGATATAGGAAAATGTTATCAACATAACACATCATCCATAGAAGGAACCGCTCAAATGTTGGGCAGAACGTCGACTAAGTTACAAATCGATTGGCCCGTGCGAAGAAACAGATGGAAGTAGAAACTATAAAATAGAAACGTGCAATTAAGTTGTTAAATAAACACTTGCGGTTAAAGTTAAATAAAAATATAAAAAATATATCAATAGATACTTAATCAGGGCAAGGGTTCCCTACTTTTGTCACAGTTTTTGTGACACTTTTTATTCGCTAGGACGTGTGAGTTTCGTTAGTCGTTACTACTACGTTTCATTTTTTGCCGACACAAATCGGTCAAGGATCGTCGGACGTGAGCTGAACACTTTGATAGTCAATATCAGATTCGCTGTCCCTGCTTTGCATTTCGTATCAATCGGCAATTCTTACCCCATGAGGAATCTATTTCGGACGCCATGGCATTGTGAAGATTGCTTTTTCGGCGCGAGGGCCCCTCGGCCTGGCTGGACACGCGGCCATTCCTGAAATAAGAGATTATAATTATAAATAAGCTACGAATAATAAAAAGTAAAAACTAAGGAAACGTAACTCCCATACTTCAACCGTTTTGAATTTGGTTCCTTTTCGCACCCTAAAATATGGCAATAGCCACGAAACACCACTCTACGAAATAAAGCCGTTGACATTAATTATTGTCACTTCTATATTATTTACACACAATTGTGTACCGAATACATGCGTAAAGTATGCATGTATTCGGGTCACAATTTGTAGACTCGTAGACTTTTAAGACACAGTTAGATACTCTTCCTTGGTTTTTATTATTCGTAGGATAAGTATAAGTTTTTTAGCTGTATTTTTCCATAAAAACATGCTTTTGATAGTTATCACACAACGTTTTCAATTTATAGTCGTATTTACAGAATCAAGGTGCATATTACAAGTGGTTGCACCGTAACGGAATAATTTTCCACACATTTGCTAATTGTTCAGAAATTGCAATAATGTTTCGCAATGGTTTATGGTATTGAACGTGTTTCAAGCTGCATACAAAGATTAGGTTTATAGGTGCGAGTTGTGATGGTAAAAAATAAGATAAATAAACAAAACAAAAGTATGACGTGAACAATAGCAAATTAATTAGTAAATATTAATACATCATAAATTATTACTGTACTGAAACTTTTTTTAATTTTGTGCTGTTTAAGTCTTTGTTTGTTTATGTCTAAATTTACTACAGTTTATTTGATGAATTAATTAACTGACATTTTGTAGTTAATTATATTCTTCAAAGTAATTAATTATGAGTACTTTATTATGAAAGATCGTTGTGATTTCAACCTTTACTCTAATAAGGTGAGCCCTAACGCTGCACTTGTCCGAGGCCGAATTGCATGTCCATTTTAGCGCGAGACTCGCCAGGGCGAAGGTCTGCCTTCTTAAATCATATTAAGAACCATGTAAGGATTATCGCTTGGTTACCAATACAAGACTGTATAGGTAATCAAGTGATAATACCTGGAATACTTCATATACTATGACCAAAATCATCATATTATATTTCCATTTAAATTTTGAGGAGTTCCCTCGATTACTCATGGATCCCATTATCAGATCAACACTTTTATGAACGATGGTACCAAACCACGAAAACAAAAATTTTGAAAATAGGTTCACAAACGGCGGAGTAATCATTGAATATACATAAAAAATCGGCCAAGTGCGAGTTGGACTTGCGCGCCGCAAGGGTTCCGTACCGCTACAGAGCAAAAATTAGCCAAAAATTGTGTTTTTTGTATGGGAGCGCCCCTTTAATTTTTATTTTATTTAAATATCATTATTAATTATTAAAGTACACATATATTTAAGTACTCTGTGAATATTTCAAGTATCTATTTGTTGCTATTATTGATATCGAGCAAAAAATGCCAAAAAATCTGGTTTGTTGTATGGGCCACCATAAATATTAATTTTATTTTGTTTTTAGTATTTGTTGTTATAGCGGCAACAGATATAGTCAATCTGTGAAAATTTCAGAAGTCTAGCTATAGCCGTCATTGAGTTACAGCCTGGAGACAGACAGACAGACGGACAGACATCGAAGTCTCAGTAATAGGGCACCGTTTTTACCCTTTGGGTACGAAATCCTAAAAATATATATCCACAGCCGAACATACAACTTGCTCCTTTTTTAAGACGGTTAAAAATATTGAGTTATTGCGAGATTCGATAGTGTTTATCACGAGCGCCAGCTAGGTCAACTTCCGGATGTTATCGGAACACGCACGAAAGCTGCAAGCGTTGACAACCGCGACCCACCTTGTTTATGTAATACCCAATACCTTGTTATTTGCTTATATGCTATTATTTAATACTCTGTTTTAATTGAATTTAAAACGGTAGTATTATAGCCGCGCTTCTGAATTTGATATCGAAATTAATTGAAAAGGAAGATACTATTTTGCATTCCTAATTCCTATCTGTTACATACTAAACACCAAAAGCAGCTGAAATCTACACTAAAAGAAATTAATTTCGTACGGAAGAATTGTCGTAATAATTTTCAGTAAAATGCAAAATAAAGGATAAAATTCTTATGTGATTTCAGACACTGAAAAATATAAGTATTGTGCATTTTCTTGTTTCTTTATATTTTTTTTTGTTTATTACCACCGTTTTCACTAAAGTAGTAACGTTACCGTCACGTAAAGTTACGTCCAAATGACGCAAATGTTTAAAAAATAATAATTAGCTGTTGTAGTCAATCGAATCTTCTTGCAAAAATACAGCAATAAATGTGCTATTTCGCAAATCGTTTGCGAACGTACAATAATAATTAAGTGTTTAAGATTTTGCAAGATGAATTCGCCCAAAGGCTTTGGAATAAGTACTGACGTTGAAATATTTCAAGTCTCGATTGGTACACCTACGTCCTGCACTACCTACCACGCTAAATAATAATTGTTATGTTTAATAATTATAGGCTGTTCTTCTTGACTTCCTTGGGTTTTGAATGGAAAAATGGAACAAGTAGGATGCAATACAATTTAACATCTCTTTGTATCTGAAAACATTACTCAATTTCATGACAATTTGAAGATATAGGTACTCCAAATTAAAACTTTATTTTAAACCTCCATATTATTTTAACCCTCTTCGAAATAATATTTACACAGGTAATAACTTGTATCGTGGGCCGTGGCTGTATCTATCTATGGCTTGTCTTTGTCTGGACTCTGGCACATTGGAAAAGTGCAAGACTAACCGCCGTACTCAGAGACTTAATTATGATTAACCTTAATTTAATTTAGAGTTTGACGGATAATGTATGCAGTATGGGACTTATGTCAAAATTTTGAATTGATTACATAAGTAATGAATGTAACTCTGAGTGCGGCAGAAAGACAAGCACATGACAAATAAAGATATTGAACCTTAAATAGTTATACGCTGCACTTTCATTAGTAATAAGTGCAAGTGATTAGGGCAGGTGATTAGTTATTAGGAAAAGTAAGTGTGGACAGCGACTGATTAGTGCAAGTGACTAGTCGGCTGCGTAGTAACGTGATTAAAAGCGTGTTCTATTATTGCGAGTGCAAGTGCGTGACAGATAAAACCCAATTTTGATTTTGTTTGACAGCTCGAGATTGTTACTATTATTCCGCTAGGTATATTAACTTTATGGGCCAGACTGACGTGGTGTGCCGTGTGAAGCGTCCATAGATATAGTATATCATTAATATATATACCTATTAAAAGTACAAAAGGACACCCTTTCAATTACTTCCATACTAATCCATACTTATTACTCACTAATATACTAATAATATTATAAATGCGAATGTGTGTCTGTCTGTCTGTTACCTCTTCACATTTATACCTCAGAAGTCAGAACCGATTTTGCTGAAATTTGGCATGGAGATACTTTGAGTCCTGGGAAAGGACATATAAAAATACTTCATGGTCAAATAGTTTTTAATAAAACCAATATTAAAATGAAGGACATGTCAAAATGGCAGTTTTATTTTTGAAACTTGGACGCTTGTGTTACTACTGAATTTACTAAATTAAATTACTAAAGAGCCACTAAACAAGAATTGGACACTACTTGCACTACACACCAGCACTCCACTGCCTCAATTACTAGTCACTTGCACTTGCACTAATCAAAGTGAATACAGGCCTTTAGTACGGAAGTAAAACATTGTGTAAGGCAATAAAAGTAGTAGTCGTAGCATAGCAGTCGTGGAAAATTACAAAGTTAAAACATTCCTCTTGCATTAATCGAGTATTTTCCAGCATGTCGGTTTAAACAATCGGTGTGATGTCATGTCGATAAGGAGACGTCGGGCCCAAAGAATTGCTAATCACATGTGGCTCACATGGTCCGTATTGTGTAGGCCATAAGGAGCAGTCTGCGGTACGTGTCGCTCGCCGCGAATGTCACGGAGTTGCGGCGATGGCGATCTATTGCCATCCACTTATTGTTATCGCATTTTATTGACAGCTAAACATTTCAATTTCAATGGTTTAGGTCAGCAATCAGCATTTATGTAGTTTCTTCTAGTTAACTGGATAGGTAATTGTGACTAGTGACTATATTGTACTCGGCGAAACATGGCGGTAGCGGTCATTGACTCCCTGTCAAAACTTGTCATCACTTTCTATATGTATAAACCGCGATTGTCGAGTTTTTATGCAGGGTTCCGTTTTGGCTTAGGTTATAGGTACAGCTTGGCAAAAAAGAGTGTGGATTAAATGAGGGCGCTTTTCTTTAAATATAGGCATTAGGCAACCCTACGCTTCGCTTTTGACACAATTTGTACTAGATTTGACAATTAATGTATTGTCATAAATAAAAACTCTTAGTTTCAGCTGTCACCGCATCAGACTCTTTTTTGCCAAGCTGTAAGTTAGGAAAGCAACAAAATTGGTAACAAAATGAAGTTAAAGAAAACAAGAATGATTTAAAGCCAGATTTTTTTTATAATTCGAGTGCTTATACTGAAAATAAATATTTATTTTATCTCTGTTGTATAAGTTTACATCAGCTTAAAAAAAAACTAGATCAAAATAAACACCTAGTTTGTTTGCAAGAAAGAATGCTGCGGATAGAAACACACGAGTAACAAAACTATTATACTATTAGCTCTGGGCTTTTATATTTTGTTTTCCATGCGGGTTGATAAAATACATCTTATATATAAAATTCTCGTGTCACAATGTTAGTCCACGAACTTCTCCGAAACGGCTTTACTGATTTTTACCAAATTTTATATGCGTATTCAGTAGGTCTGCGAATCGGCTACTCGGTACTTTATATATTGATATTGGAGTGAATAAATAAGTATGTCACCATGGCAACGTCGATCGCTATCCCGTCGCACAAAGTCCGTCAGTCTCAGGTTGTAATAATTTACTATTATTTATTCAACAAATGCACTAATCAATATATAAAGTACCGAGTAGCCGATTCTCAGACCTACTGAATATGTATATAAAAGAACAATGGCCAAATCGTACCAGGTGGGCGGTGGCGTCCCGATATGCCATTGGTAGCAAAAATTCCCTAATATTTTAAGGCATCGAAAAACATTAGAAATGTGTTTATAAATAGCCACAAAAAAAAGATCAATATATTTTAGTTTCGTTGTTGTCTTTTATATCTTCTGACTTCATTCGCATTCGTTCTATTTTTGGGTAATAGTCTAATGGTACGTTTACACTCAGCCCTTGCCACTGCTCCTGCCGCTGTCGGAAATATTGCCTCAGATACTTCTGCGGCATTGTAAGAGGCAACTGGGTAGTCACACTCAGCCCTCATACTCTTTTACGTAACGACTCGCAACGATGGCGGATATCGAAACTGTTGCGGCGAAAGCATGTCTGCTGAGTATACATAACTATATGAATATTTTAAACAGATCTAATCGAAGACGTCGTCGTCGTAGTAAAAGGAAATTGTGGATGAGGGAAATTCATAGAAATAGAACGCCGTAAGTACCTAGATATTACTACAAATTCTACATGTTAAGTCCATTATTTTAAGTTGGCGGATAGACCAGTCACAAAAAATTAAATTAAAAATTAACTATGCTTCATTTCTAAAAAAGATTTCTACAAAGCAACGTCTTGTAGCTTGTATAAATCCTTTTAAGAAACACTCAACTCGCGCTCGCGCTGCCCGTCCTTTGACTTCCGCCCGAAAAACCAACACTCGAGGGAGCGCCGGGCAATGGTAGCGGCATGAGCAGTGGCAGCGCGAGTCACCTATTTACATATTCACGCTGCCCACTTCCCTCCCCACTTCACATTCCAACAGGGCTGAGTGTAAATGTGGTATAAGAAAAATTGAAATAATTGGAAACGAGATCGCCGAATAACACTTGTAGGCTACACCGCAGTCGGAAAAAGGGTAGTTCTTAAGTCTAACCTCAAAATTTTAACGTTAATAATGATTACAAAAAATCGTGGCTATTTAGACATAATTCTCAAACGGAATTATGTTTAGAGCATAAAAACAACCAAATCTAACTATAGTTTATTTTGGGACATCAAAAATAAAAGCCGAGTCCAGCTCCTATACAAATTTGGCTATGATTCTTTGGTAAAAATCAGTAAAGTCGTTTCGGAGGAGTTCGTGGACTAACATTGTGACACGAGAATTTTGTATATAATATTAAATTCTCGTGTCACAATGTTCGTTCCCGTACTCCTCCGAAACGGCTTGACCGATTCTCATGAAATTTTGTGAGCATATTGAGTAGGTCTGAGAATCGGCCAACATCTATTTTTCATACCAAAAATTATTTATATGGCAAAACAACGCTGCCGGGTCAGCTAGTTCTATGTAAGTTTATTAGTTAGCCTACAGCCTAGGTATTAGCTCCGTAGTTACAGCCGATCTAGGCTGAAAACTTATTGATTGCGTTTATATATACTTTAGTTGGAAATCATTTAACGATTTGATATTTTCATTAACAAAAACATATTTTTCAAGTATTTCTTTAGGATGTCCAATATTAACTTTTATGTTTTAGTTTAAATAACAAAGCATCTTTAGTCATACTTTTCAGAAAGGTCAGATGTTTTTTCGATCCCTACCACCGAATACGTATTAGTTTAACAATCCCTACTTTGTTTCATATTACATTTTATGTCGCAAAAAGTGAATTATCATAATACTTAGAATACAAATCAATTTCTAAAAAGTCATAAAATCTACCCCCTAACAAAATTAACCGCTGTTGTTCAGGGGCAAATCGTACACAAATGAGACTCACCAATGTCTGTTTAGTGCGTCTGTTTCGAGCGAGGAGTCCGACAGGTGGTCGTGGTGGTAGCTGTCGTAGGGACAGCTGAGGTTGCTGTGAGACATCCTACATGACACGAGCCGCTCCACTGAAGATCTTAACGTGCGAACATACGGAGCGTGCGCCGGCGCATGGCGTGCCCCACACCTATGCGGCGGCGAGTGTGCATCTTATAAGAGAAGGCTCCGCGGCTGCGGGCACCCGCCGCGTCTCACCCCGGGCACGTGACTGCTTCAGCCCGCTCGATTTTGCCGGCCGGCTGCTCGGTCATTGGCCAACACAAAGAAGTAGACGTGAACCTCCCGCCGCCAAATTGCACGCGAAACCGCGGAGAACGCCGGCTCGCTACTGAATGTTGATAATGTTGCTGTAAACTTCAGCCGACATCCGACACTGAACCCAACACTCGCTTTGTTGACACTGAAATGAGCTTGTAGTTTGCCGTATTCGCCAAAGTAATTATGCATTTCAGTAACTGAGGCGAGATAAAACCATTTTAGGAGGTGAAAATCGGATTTCAAGCTGACCTTCATCAATTGCGCTCATTTGCATAATAATTTGGATGTATTATGTTATTACTTATTAAATTAATATACTAATTAGCTAAAAAATTTTAAACATTATTAAGGCGCTATATTGAAAAAAACTGTCCTTTTTGACGTAATACTATAGGACCCTCAGAAATGTTACAAATCTGGTAATGAGATATACATATCTTCATAGCCTTATCTAGAACTAGGAACACGATTAATGTACTTTGCCTCGATACATTTAATTTTCGAAATGACCTCTTAAAAATACGAAATTTGAAGATTATTTTTAAACGAAAATAGAAGTATTGTAGGAAATTGGTCTAATTGATAGACATCTTTGCAACTCAGAATCGTATAGAAGCATTTTGCTTAAATGCTGCTAGCTATTTTTTATATTTACGTTTAGAGATTTAGATTATAATTACGTTTTTTCGCATGTTTTCCGAGCGAGCCGATAGCTTCTGGCCGCAGCGTATTCACGACTTTATAGTCATACAAATTAAGTATAAAATTGCCCTTGCGGTAAAATTACTTTCGATATAGCGCCTTAAGTAACTAGATGATGCCCTCATGCATACTCCGTTGCGCCAAAACTCGTTTATCGCGTGGGGACCGTACATTTTTTCCGAATGAAAAGTATCCCATGTCCTTTCCCGGGACTCAAAGTAGCTCCATGTCAAATTTCGAGAAAATCGGTTCAGCGGTTTGGGCGTGAAGAGGTAACAGACAGATAGACAGACACACAGACAGACTTTTGCATTTATAATAACTACTAGTTGTCCCGGTGAACTTCGTGTCACTTGAAAACCTTCCCTGGACTTCTATGAATATTTTAAGAAAATCAGCCCAATCCGTTCAGCCGTTTTCGAGTTTTAACGCGACTAACACATTTGAAAATCCATTTTTATATATAAGATTAGTATGTGTAATTAATTTCCCATGTCACAACCTACATTTTTGGCGCTACTATTCAATATGAGGAAAATTATTACTATAAGTATAATAATATAGTTAAGTACATAACAATTACTCGATAATTTATTAAGAAAAAGTCATTTTAAATCAATAAATAATAATCACTTTTAATACGTTTTTCTACTAGACTAGATTTTTTTTTTGTTTTGTAAAAGGTAAACAATGTCAAATTAACTTTATAATTTATGATGAAATTAGTATAGGCGTCCACTGAAAATTAGGTATTCCGTATTACCAAAAGACAACAAAATTTCTCCAGTAGTAGGTACACTTAACGGCAATGTGGAATTAAAGTAACGAGGTTGTATACGTAACGACTAAAATTGATTCCGCTTGAAACGAGCACGTGACAATTTCTATGATTTATATTAAGGTTACGACAGCGAGTGTGAGTCAGCGTACTTTTTACTTGCCGTATGTACAAGCTCACATGACCAATTCGTATGACCCCAATCGACCTCCTCATAGTAACCACAACATAACATACGGTAGGAAATCTTCTTCAATCGGTGAATGTATGCGGTGCAACCGCATAATTTCGCCGACCGCATACGCACGCACACATAGGCGTTAATTCAGATAACTTTATGAATTCAATATACATAAAGTTGGTAAATGTTCTCGAGGGGCATTTTAATCTTTGATTGCTCAATATCGACGTCGATTGTGTATAGTTTATACTGCAGTAAATAGCGCAATCATGGTGACAATCAGGGTTATCCAACATAGTTCAATGTAAACAAAAACAGCCACTTTTAAAAGTCAATTTAAAAAGTATAAACGTCAAAATATTGACATTACAACTTTTAAATTGTGTTTAAAAAGTTCAAACGTCAAAATTATTGTGACCATAAGCAATGAAGTTGTTGTTCATCCAAATTATATACTAAGGGGGCAGAAACCTTTAGAGAGCATCAGTAATGCAATATCAAGTCAGATGCACGAAAAACTTGCCTCTGTATTGCATTAAATAAAATTTCAAGAATACGTCAGCTTACTTACGCTACTGTATAACGTATTTGTATTGTATAGTAACGAAGTTCGGCTCACTGTTTCATTGAGTCTTCGCAGTGCTAGTTAATCTGGCTATAATAGTCTTGCCTTTCACAAATACAGTCACGTGACGGTAGTGAGATACCGGTAGTTAGCTAGTTATAGATATGAGTAGGTACCAGTTACAACAATGTCCTACTCACATAACAAAGAGGGCTTTTGATCACGAACAGTAACGCGTTGAACTCTATTGAACTTTTTTGTTCGCGTTAGGTTTATGAAAAACGTGTTAAAAGTAAACTAAAATTGTACTTATCAAAAATTATGTTTTTATTGAATTCCAAGATAAATTATAATGTTTGTCCTTATCTTTATCTTATATATATATAAAATTCTCATGTCACAATGTTAGTCAGCGAACTCCTCCGAAACGGATTTACTGATTTTCACCAAATTTTATATGCATATTCAGTAGGTCTGAGAATCGCCTACTCGGTACTTTATATATTGATAAGTGCATTTGTTGAATAAATAATAGTAAATTATTACAACCGGAGACTGACGGCGACCATTGTTTGTGCGACGGGATAGCGATCGACGTTGCCATGGTGACAACAAATTATTTAGTCACTTCATGACTTCAATAAAATAATATGGCAATTAATATGGCAAAGCAACGTTTGCCGGGACAGCTAGTAATATATAAAAGAAAGTGGTGTTAGTTACACTACTTATAACTCAAGAACGAATGAACCGATTTGGCTGAAAATTGGTGGAGAGATACTTTGAGTCCCGGAAAAGAACATAGAATACATTTTGTCCCGGAAAAATGTACGGTTACTGCACAATATACTTTTATGATTTGCGAATTGTGCGTAGGCTATTCAATAGATTTTGATGAATTTTGGTATGGAGATACTTTGAGTCTCGGGAATGGACAAGGGATACTTTTTTCCCGGAAAATGTACGGTTCCTGCACAATAAACTTTTCTGATTTTCGCCTAAACTATTTCATCTATTTCGATGAAATTTGGTATGGAGATACTTTGAGTCTTGGGAAAGGACATGGGATACTTTTTGTCCTGGAGAATGTACAGTTCCTGCACAATAAACTTTTATGATTTTCGGGATAGTTTGGGATGAGTGCACGATGGCACTCAAAAATATACACACTTTTTTAAAATTAATTATACCAATTCGAATTAAATAATCATCGTTAAGACAGGACAACGTCTATCGGGTCAGCTAGTATTTTTATAACAAAACCATTTTCAAATTCGGTTTAAACAACGAAAGTTTTCTTTTAATTTTGTTTCATATTAAGGTGTTCCAGTATCGCAAAAATTAACCCCCGGTTCAACCGACTTCCAAAAAGGAGGAGGTTGTACGTTCAGCTGTATATATTTTTATTTTTTTAGTAAGTATTAATTTAAAAAGTTACCCGCTGCGTTTATTGTATGTCCGCAATAATCTCAAAAACTGAAAGCATTTTTATGCTGTTTAGTAGTCCCCGAGGAAGGCACTTTTATATTTGTTTAATCCTACGATCGGGGATTCTTGGAAATGTAAACGATTTCCGCGCTGACGGTTGAACCCGAAGTCAACCAGAACAATCCACCTCAGAAGCTATTAGGTAGCAGCCAGAGTATTTTAAGAGGATGAAAACAACGATAATGATGATACAATAATTACACCGCAAATAGCCCGGATGGTGCAAATGAACGTCTTTTGTATTAAAAGGTCTTACAGTACGTATCTCACATAAAAGCATAAAAGAGAAATGAATGCTTATGCATTTACCTAGATGACTTTTTATTCAGCGGGCAATAGCTAATTAACCAAAGCGATAAATCAAAATTATGTAAGTTGCTACGTATTGTATGAACCTATTTCATTCTAACCTTGCCTCGTAACCGTTAAACATTCCAATTTCCAAGGACGACACATGAACCTTAGACCACATGCATCCGCTCAGTGAAAATCGACAAAAAAGGCATCTAAAACAACCCGCAGAGTGTTAAAGGAATATCAAGGTCGGGATACCGTAGCAACGCTTGATGATTTTGTATGCAAAATCATCAAGAGAATTTTAACTAACCTTCCATAATAACTTAATAATATTTTTAATGAGAGCAGGGTATTTTCTTAGCTATTAAAAACGTTGCTTTGAGGGTGTCTACACTCCTTTCTGTATAATTTCTTCTATTCTTCCTTTACGTAAGATTTTTAGGCACCCTCCATACACGTCTACATGTAATTTATAGACGTCCTCTTTTTCTTTAGTGTCAATGTCAATTTTACTTAAAAATATAGTAATTTATAAACGCCATCTTTGATTTGATTCCAACATTAAATAGTGTAGTTGTCTTTATGTATTGATAGATGTCGCTCTTGGTATCAAACTTAAACCCTGCTAGCTCTACATTTTTAAAACAATTACATAGGTACCTAGGGTAAATGACTAGTAGATAGGACAGTACTAGTCATTGGAAAAAGCACAAAAACACCATATCTATTAATGTTACTTTAAAAATTGACTGTTTTACTTAAAAACAGCGTTCTTTTACTTTCAAAACAGGAAACTTTTAAAGCAACATTAATAAATATTGTGTTTTTGTGCTCTTTCCAATGACTGGTACTGTCCAATCTACTAGTAATTTACCTTATTCATTTTAAAATAATCTGGCTCTATTGCTTTTTGAATTTTTGGCCATAAGAATTAATTTATAGTACCAAACTTGCTATCTTATTACTGATTTTTATATTCTTGTATTATTTAAAGTTTATATTATTATGTTATGGTGTGTTAAAATTAGTTTAATAATTTAATAAAGTTTTATAATATATCTAATTACTATATTACATTTACATACTCTACGGTAGAGAAAATTTGTCTGGTGCTAAAACTTTTTTACTTACCTGGTTAGTTGAGGTCTGAACTATATTATCTAATTGCAATAAATAATAATAAAGAAAGTGAAAACTTTTATTTACTTTAGTAAATACTAGCTATATGACCGAGCTTCACTCGGTATTCAAAAAATTAAAAAAACACATAGAAAATGACATTTTATGAAAATAATTTATAGCTAGATCGATTTATCGCCCCCGAAAACCCCTATATACTAAATTTCATGAAAATCGTTGGAGCCGATTCCGAGATTCCAATTATATATACTTTAGTCTGGCCATAAATACTGTTACTAGTTAAAATAAACAAAATATTACATTTGAATTTGGATTCTGTAATTTTTATATGATTGTTTATTGTGTTTTCTCGTTTTGGCGCCAATGTATTTTACAATATTTTGCGATACTGAAATGGAGTGGGGTGATCACAAGAACCAAATCGCTGTGATTGCATCACACAAAGTAGGTATGGAGTCCAATGTCATTTTTAAAACTCTCCATACGCTTGGTATTAGTAAAATGTTTATGTACCGGGCCATTAATAGGTACAATGAGACCTCCTCTGCTTGTGATAATTTAAAAAAGAAAGGGTGGTAAAATTAAAACAACTACTGAAGCGGTACGCAAAGGGAGGTCACAATAAATGTTTGTTTACGGATGAGATTTTTTTTACAATTAAGGGGAGGGGGGAGGAAGGGGCAGCTCATACCTGTTTCGAGAAGGTATATTTTGTAACAAAAAATCATGAAAATTGACTTACTTTCGTCCTATCAGAACAGGCATAGCCCCCATGTACCATCAGTACTTTATGCAAAGTTAATTTTTTGGAAGAGTACCGAAATATTTGAATTAATGATTCGTATTACTATTTTTTAGGGTTCCGTACGCAAAAGATAAAAACGGGACCCTATTACTGATACTTCGATGTCTGTCCGTTTGTCTGTCTGTCTGTCTCCAGGTTGTATTCTCAAGAACTGCTTTAGCTAGACTCCTGCAATATTCACAGATTGAGTATTTCTTTTGCCACTATAACAATAAATAAGTACTAAAAACAAAACAAAATAAATGTTTAAGGGGGACTCCCATACAACAAATGTGATTTTTTGGCTTTTTATGCTCGAGACACTTGAAATTTGCACAAAATCGTCAATTATAATGTGTTCTTAAATAAATAATAATAAAATTAAAATATCAATAATTCTCATACAAAAACACAATTTTTGGCCTATTTTTGCTCTATGTATTATTGTACGGAATCCTTTGTGCGCGAGTCCGACTCGACTTGGCCGATTTTTATTTGATTATTATTTTGTATCTTGCATTACATTGAAGGGTCATCTAATTCCCTAAACGCACACCATGACGACTTTATCACACCACCGAAGGTGAACCGTTTTCCCGGACGTGTCCTCTGTTGTTATAGTGGAGCGTACGTGCTCGCTGACCGGTGCTCGGTGCATACAAACACATTAGAAATATACAGACACCTTATAATATGTAGGTATATATATTTTTACTATAGTGTTATAACTTATAATGATCAGTATCTCGAACTGAATAAAAATTAGGAAAAACTATATTGTAAGCATTTTTCCAGCATACACTACTTTACATTTATTGAATGTTAAATTTAAATTTACTACAACCAGTGGCTTAAATAATAAATTATAAATATTTAGAACAATTATTTTATACAGCCAAGACATCATAAGCTTTGTGGAAATCGTGTTTTAATACAGAACCGTTCCTATAAAAACCGGCCAAGTGCGAGTTGGACTCGGCCACGAAGGGTCCGCAGCAGCAATAAGGTTTATTTCTATGACATTAATAGGTTTTTGATTTATTTTTATATTTAACTTGATTTAATGAAAGTTAAATTAAGGTTTACTATTTATGACGTATGAAAAAAAAAACTACTTGCTAGATCTCGTTCAAACTAATTTTCGTTGGTAGTTTTTATAGTAATGTACATCATATCTTTTTTTTAGAATTAACATGCCTCTACTTTAGAAGTTAGAGGGGGGGGGGGGGGGGGGGGGGGGGAGACACACATTTTACCACTTTGGAAGAGTCTCTCTCGCAAACTATTCCGGTTAGAAAAAAATGATATTAGAAACCTCAATATGATTTTTACGAAGACCTATCCATAGATACCCCACACGCATAGGTTAGATGAAAAAAAAAATTATTTCAGTTGTACCTATGGGGCCCCTAAAATTTTTAATATTTTTTCCATTTTTGTATCAAAATAATAATGCGGTTCACAGAATACATCTACTTACCAAGTTTCAATAGTATAGCTCTTGAAGTTTCGGAGAAAAGTGGCTGTGACATACGGACGGACAGACAGACAGACATACAGACAGACATGACGAATCTACAAGGGTTCCGTTTTTTGCCATTTGGCTACGGAACCCTAACAACGAATATCGCAAAGCAACAAATTAAAATAAATTTAAATATAAGTTAAGAAGGCCATTTAACCAAGACATTTTCGTTGTCGCTTCATTATAGAATCGCCGATCAAAATGTATGGAATTGATATAAGCGTTCGTTAGTATTAAGTATAACGTTGACGTTCGACTCGTCTTATGACAATTCCATACATTTTGATCCGCGATTCTATAATGAAGCGCTAAAGAAAAGATCTTGGCTCGC
The DNA here is from genome assembly GCA_905333045.1 of Lysandra bellargus. Taxonomy (NCBI): domain Eukaryota; kingdom Metazoa; phylum Arthropoda; class Insecta; order Lepidoptera; family Lycaenidae; genus Lysandra; species Lysandra bellargus. The sequence continues at coordinate 8,283,071 of HG995349.1, forward strand.
CCCCCAGCTTACCTTTCTGAAGGCAGATTTTCGCGGTCCTTGCTTCCTTCGCTGGCCATGATGGAGACTTTTCTCTTGCCGTCCGGTGTGGGCATCCGGGGGGGCGCTGCGGTGTAGGCCGGGGGCTCCGCTGGCGGCTGTTCGGGCTTCTCCGCTGGCGGCTGTTCGGGCTTCGCCGGGCTTGTCGGGTCGGTCGGGGTGCCGTTGGTTTCGTTTTGGTTCTTTAAGTCGCTGAGATCAAACGGGTATTCCTTTATTGCCGCCATTCTAACGCTTGTTTTTCGAACCTGGAGTAAAGATTTATTTATGAAATATCACTTCTTAATAGATTTTAATCGACTATCAAAAAAGCAAAAGAGTTGCCATTTCAAAGCAACTATTAACTTATTTAAAATAAAAATGTAGAGATCTTTAATAGTACATTTTTAGGGTTCCCTACCCAAAGGGTAAAAACGGGACCCTATTACTGAGACTTCGATATCTGTCCGTCTGTCTGTCCGTCTGTCTGTCTGTCTCCAGGCTGTATCTCAAGAACGGTAATAGCTAGAGAGTTGAAATTTTCACAGATTGTGTATATCTGTTGCCGCTATAACAACAAATACTAATTTAAATAAAATTATTTTATAAGGGGGGCTCCCATACAACAAACAGGCTTTTTTTGGCTTTTTTTGCTTTTAATCTATAATGGCAGCAGGTAGGCACTTGAAATATTCACAAAATCCTTAAATATATTTGTTATTTAATATTTAATAATAAAATTGAAATAAATTAAATAATTAAGGGGGGCTCTCATACAAAAAACACTATTTTTCGCTTTATAACGGTACGGAACTCTTCGTGCGCGAGTCCAACTCGCACTTGGCCGATTATTATTAAATACATTAATATTAAGTATACGAATCAAAGCTTTGCAGATAGTAATCTGTAATTATTGCCAAACCTGAGTATATTTATAGCTCTTATGGTAATTATACTAACTTATTCTTCTTCGAAAAACTTCGAATATACATACTTATAATAATTTATTTAAAAATTATTTAGACATGAATCCTAAAATGGTTTGATGTTTTTGCGACTAGTTTACTGATGCGAAATTCTAATTAAGTTCTATTTGGAGACATCAATAAAAATTTAAGATGATTTGATTCATATCAATTTTAGCGATTCTTCACTTTCACAACAAAAACAGCACGAATTTACTCACATGCAAAAAATTCACAAGACTTTATGGTGATTATTTAAAAATGGAACGTATATTACGAAGTTATTTTGTAAGCATATAAAAAAAAAAAACTGTTATCAGAGGTAATCCTTAATCGGAGAAGTTGACCGTCGACCGCCTAATTTAATTGCCACACGCGTGTTCAGCTGCGGCCGGCCCCGGACTGAAACCACTCCTTGCAGACTTCGCGCGTCGCCCGCGAAGCCTCCAACTTACTATAATACATTATTATTTACATATGCTTACAACTGCTTAATGTCTTAGGTCAAAATTTCTGCCTATACGGTGGTTGGAGGCTACAATAAGATTTTAACGGTGTTAAGATTCTTCTAGACGTAAGGACTAAGGTTTTAAGGTTTTGTAATGTTTTGTAAGGACGTCAGGTTAAGGTTACATCTTTATCACAATTTTAAATACGCTGAAAAAACTGTTCACCTATAAAAAAAATACGCACACGTTTGCAGCAGAAAAAAATATAGCAAAATAGAAATATATTTAAAGCTAACATACAAATATAATGTTTTATTTATTTTCTTATCAGCCCAACGATCCATACATACCTAGTTGTTTACGGTATCGGCGTTAAGCGAAAATGAAGGGTACAGGGGAAAAAGGATCATTATCCAAAGTGAATCATTGTGAGAAAATGGAAAAAACTTAATTTACTTTGCATCATTATTTATTAAACAATTTACTACAGCAGCAATTAAAACTTTTTATTATAGCATATACTATAATTTAGTTTTAAATTCTTTATTATTTATTTACTTGTAATTAACTTAAGGATAAAGAAAATTTTGAAAATATTACTTGTAACAAAGATCATAGTCAACTGACATTGATCTTTCTTTCCAAGTTTAGTATTTATTTATTCTAAATAAAGTTCTATAAATCAGGGCTTCAAATAACGTTATTTTTTCATAACGTTATTGCTTCAAGGGCATAGATAACGTTATGAAAATTTAACCGATATTAGAAATAACGTTATAAATGTATTTAATAACGGTAAATGTTATAACGTTATATAGGATTTATAACGGTAAATATATGTTCTTTGATAACGTTATAGTCCGTCAAGAAAGTCATGACAGGCGGGAAAATTTTCTAAACGTAATCACGCTTTTAAGGTGTATTTTTTTCTTTGTATTTTCATAGAGAACGCTTATTACATTTTAAATATGAGTGAGATTTGGTGCACCGTGCACGATCGCATACCTGATACCAGAAAATAACGTTATATTTACCGTTATTATTATAACGTTATTTTTTTGTTATGCCATAACGAAAAAATAACGTTATAATAATAACGGTAAATATAACGTTATTTTACTAGATATCGTTAAAAAAATAACGTTATCTGGCTACCATTATGAAAATAACGGTACGTAACGATATTTTTTCTGTTATTCGATAATGTTATGAAGCCCTGCTATAAATACCGCGAAAACAATGTACTTACGAAACCACATACGATACAGACAGCCACTGACAGCCAGCTGTCAAACTAAAAAAGATCAATGTCCATAGACAGTGATCTTTCTTTCTGCAACTACGGTGACATTGATCTTTCTATGATACGGCCATACAATCTTTTTTTGAGTCCCTTGTGTACGATGATCGTTTTATGCGTTTTTCATTAATATGGACAGAAAGGTTTTTTCATTTTGCACTAGATGGCATTATTAGTTTGTTTTTATCGAAAAGTTGACAATGATCCTTCTTCCCCTGTACCCTTCAAATGTTATTGGAAACTTTGATTTGTTGGAAAATTTATTTAGGCTATGCATGTAGTTATAACCCATCTTTATTTAAGAAAAAAGAATGAAAAGCAAAAATGTTTATATTATTATCTTTCTTTCTACTTAATAAAAACCGTAATGAATGAATAAAATTTCAGAGACCATTGTATTTTTAACTTTGGTGGTCTTTAGAAGTCAATGTTATCTAGTAAATGTTTTTTTTTAATAACTTCAGCGATAATATCTTTCTAAGCTTCTTAATTTAGTAATTAATTCAATGATTTGAATTACCGCCATAACAATTTCCACTTACTCAAGACAACTTGTTACGAGCTAATTACCAGTTTTTCAAGCGTAAAGGCCTGTATTCACTTTGATTAGTGCAAGTGCAAGTGACTAGTAATTGAGGCAGTGGAGTGCAGGTGTGTAGTGCAAGTAGTGTCCAATTCTTGTTTAGTGGCTCTTTAGTAATTTAATTTAGTAAATTCAGTAGTAGCTGTCAACACGAGCGTCCAAGTTTCAAAAATAAAACTGCCATTTTGACATGTCCTTCATTTTTAATATTGGTTTTATTAAAAACTATTTGACCATGAAGTATTTTTATATGTCCTTTCCCAGGACTCAAAGTATCTCCATGCCAAATTTCAGCAAAATCGGTTCTGACTTCTGAGGTATAAGCGTGAAGAGGTAACAGACAGACAGATAGATTATTAGTATATTAGTAAGTAATAAGTGTGGATTAGTATGGAAGTAATTGAAAGGGTGTCCTTTTGTACTTTTAATAGGTATATATAATAACTAGATGTCCCGCGCGGCTTCGCCTGCGTAAATTAGGAATTTTACGAAAACCGTACATTTTCCTGCAAAAAAAAAGCAAGCTGTGCCAAATAATATGAAAAATGCTTCGCAGATCGTCCGCGTAGAGACCCTTTCTAACAATTTTCCCGGTTTTTTCCACATTTTCCTCTGTTTCTTCGGTCTTATTAGTCTTAGAGTGATAATATATTACAGCCTTCCTCGATAAATGAGCTATCTAACACTGATTTTTTTTAAAATCGGATCAATTGTTCCTGGGATTAGCGCGCTCGAGCGAACAAACAAATAAACTCTTCAGCTTTATAATATTAGTATAGATTTTTTTAATCGCTTGACAAACTCGAGTCTCGATCTAAAAGACTATGGGACGATGCATGGTCTAATATGGTAGTGATGATGATAATGATGATAAATGTAATTTGCATAGTAGCATCTGCTTTTCGTTCTTAAAACAACACCGAAACTCCCAAACGTCTATAAAGAGTCAGGAGTTCCCTCAGCACCTTCTGAACCATGATATACTTCGGTGCAAAATCTTATTTGTTAGTAGTATATGCTTCGAATACGAAACTGAAGTCACCACATGTTTCCATATAAATTGTGAGGAGTTCCCTCGATTACTAATGGATCCTTTCATCAGGTCACCACTTTTGTGAACGTGGTACTAATTTTGAAAATCGGTTCTCAAACGGCGGAGTAATCGTTAAACATAAATAAACGAACATAATATCTCCTCCGTTTTGAAAGTCGGTTAAAATTGTAGCCTATGTGTTATTCTGATGTATAAGCTATATTATTGTAAAGTTTCACTAAAATCCATTCAGTAGTTTTTGCGTGAAAGAGTAACAAACATCCATACATACATCCTCACAAACTTTCGCCTTTATAATATTAGTAGGATGATGTACTATATCTATAGACGCTTCACACGGCACACCACGTCAGTCTGGCCCATAAAGTTAATATACCCAGCGGAATAATAGTAACAATCTCGAGCTGTCAAACGAAACCAAAATTGGTTTTCATCTGTCACACACTTGCACTCGCAAAAAATAGAACACGCTTTTAATCACGTTACTACGCAGCCGACTAGTCACTTGCACTAATCAGTCGCTGTCCACACTTACTTTCTACTAATCACTCATCACCTGTACTAGTCACCTGCACTTAATCACTAATCAAAGTGAATACAGAACTAATCACGTTACTACGCGGCCGGCTAATCACTTGCACTAAACAGTCGCTGTCCACACTTACTTTTTCCTAATAACTAATCACCTGCACTAATCACTTGCACTAATTACTAATGAAAGTGAATACGGGCCTTAATGACAATTATATTTTTGTTGTTAAAAAAACTTGCTGTTACTGCTGCTTGCATAGCACGCTATTAAAACAATATCTATACTCGTATCCAGCTATAATTTTTTTTAAATGTGGTGGGTCCAATTTAAAATTCAATAAGTATAGAAAAACAATATAATATAGAAAAGAAATTTCTACAAAAATGACATTATTATGCTTAAGGGGGGTACCTAATGTATATTAATATACATTACATCCCGGGATGTATAGCTTTACATTATATTAATGTATCACACACACAACAGGTAATATATATCTTTCCCTACATTTCAATGGTATACGCCCCGCTTGACGCGCGTTTCAGCTGCTAAGGTGTTATACAGGCTGTTCTTATTTTTAATGTCGTAATACTATGGACACTTCGAGTAATTTGCTATTAGATTTACTAGATAGTTAATCAGAAGATGATTCGGATTGTGATATTGATGCGCGCAATTGTTACAATATGTGCTGAAAACAGAACGATGTGGATTGAAGATATTGGATTAAAAATTAAGGCTCTGGGGAACAGACTGCTTGCAGTGCCTGCTGTGAAGTGCTGTGCTGAGGTAGTAACACCGTGTGTCTCTGTCTATCATACATTATATAATCACAGAAAATTTGGAACATTCTATGAAGAGAAAAGATGTATATTTTACACGGAAATGTATTGAGATGTATTTTGATGTATCAAAATATAAATGTATATTTTCATATTATAGCTCTGTATCTTAAGATATGAAGATGTAAAAATATACATTATAGCTGTTGTGTGTGGTCTCCTGACGATTTCTATAGAAAGATGTATCGAGATGTATCGTGCTATAATATACAATATCTTTACATTACCTGCTCTGTCTGTGACAGCCTTTATTCGTATCGGTCTTCGGTAATTGTACCATCGAGGAAATTGATTCCTAGGCAGTTGACGGATCTACGTCATTCGGTCGGCTTATGTCAATTCAATGTTAGCTGTAGTCAGTCGGATGGGTTTGACTTAACGCGACTAAAACACTTAGGTCCGCCATCTGCCTAGGAATCAACTTTTTTGATAGTACATGTTTGAATGGGTGTTGAAATTTTTTGGTGACAAATACGTCTAACCTAGTGTATTCGGTATTTTACAAAATATTGGAGTTAGTTAACGTTAGGTGGATTTTTTAAAAACAATTATTATCCATACTAATATCCATCCTTCCATACTTAATATTATAAATGTGAAAGTGTGTCTGTCTGTCTGTCCGTCTGTCTGTCTGTCTGTCTGTCTGTCTATCTATTACCTCTTCACGCTCGAACCGCTAAACCGATTTTGCTGAAAATTGGCACGGAGATACTTTGAGTCCCGAGAAAGGACATAGGATAGTTTGTAACCCGGAAAAATGTACGGTTCCCGCGCGATAAACAAATTTTGGCGCAACGGAGTTGCGGGCGTCATCTAGTTATTAACTTAAGTTGATACTTGATATTTCTGCGAATAATACAAGTGTCTTATTAGCAGAAACAATAAATAAATTAAAAACATAATATGAATCTGTCAATAATATTTTATCTTTAAAAGATTGCCTTATTGTAGTCTTATTTTGCTGCTCTATTTTCCTGTTGCGTACTTCAGCTAGATTTTGTTATGTTGATACATTATCATACCTTATTATCGTCATCTATTGCGGGACGTTGTTAAAATATATTTTAAATATGGCATATTTGATTGATAATGAACGATTTAGCACGCATAGTAATCACAGTTTCGTACAGTCTGCGAACTGACGGAACGAGAAAAAAAGGGCGGCTTTGTGTCAAAGAATACATAATCTCCTTAAGGGAGCGACTAACCCAAAATTTTCAATTTATAATTCATTTTTATACTTGAAAATAAGCCCTGAATTGTTTCATTTTCTAAAATTAGATTCCACATTATATTTCCAAGAATTCAATCTGAGCAAAAACACGATATCTTAAAATTTTCTCGACAGAAAAAAGTCATAAAAATGCATATAATTTTCACGAATTTTTCATTTATTGCCGTAACCGTGCATTGAACCAAGTTAATATTTTAACACATTGTATAAAATTATATCATTGAGAAATCGACCTAACGGATTTTTTAAATGTTGTATATTTATCGAGTTATTGAGAAAAAACTAATTTGGCGATGAATCCGCGTAGTCCTTTTTCACCTGGCATATGAAAGACGGGACGTGACGGACGAGACGGGAAGTGAGTGTGAAGAGAGGACGATATTTGATTTTTTGGGTTAGTCGCCCTCTTAAGTAATTATTAAATGTCTCCAAATACGAGCTGAGTCAGATATGTAAGCGGGCCGACTGTTGACAGTGCAGGCAGTCGTACGGGAGCGCGAGTATTTATTAGCTTAAGTGGCCTCATCACAATCACATGATGTCTCACGAGGAGCCGGCCACGAGCTACCAATAACAATTACGAGTGTATTTAGTGGTACATGCCGGCCGCTAAGCCCGCGTACATTGATTAAACAAAGTCAGCTGAGCTCAATCAGATGACTTTTTATGGCTTTTACACGAAAACAATCAAACATTCTAGCGTTAATGTGTTGGAAAATGTTAGATACTACAAAGTAGTCACAGACTAACCATTAAAAGGCTTTTGGATTCTAGAAAAAACAACTGTACCTACTTAAAAATATAATCAAAACATTACAATAATGTTTGATTTTTTTGGAAAGTATATCGAAAAGTTTTTCTGATACTCGCATATTTCACCTACTTGTCACTGATTTTGAGTCAATATTTTTAAATACCTATAACTTAACCTGTGTAACAACTTAATTTATTGAATACATAATTACATAGCATTGTGGTGTTTGTGCATAACAAACAACCTTTACGAATAACATATTAGCTGTCATCAAAGTTTTCCAGCGCATTCTAATTGAAAGAGATCGCAAACTTAGTGATTAGCAGATGGTTAAGGTTAATCTGTTACAGGCGACTGAAATGTAAATGTCATAAATAGTTTACTTTGCGATTGACGCCCGGCCATATTGCGGACTCACGAGCGGCCGGTTAACGATACACCTTGTTTATTTTGTGGCTGCTCACACTGCCACAACGCAGCTCGAAATTTTCAACACAATTTAAGATTAAACTTTCTTTTCTGTATTAAGAAAAACTAGTTTCAAGTGTTTGGAGTCACGCAGTGCGACAACGCTTTTGAATATATAAAACGTCAAATGTTTAAAACAGCAATTAGTTCACTACAAAATTTTCATTGCAAGAATTCGAATCGAGCTGTACAGCACGTAACGGCTTTTGGAAAGAAAAGTGCAACTTCTTATATTGTGAATTTTCGTAGTTCTGTAGTTCAATTTGGAAATTAATGACTCAAGAGCTACGTCACGTCGCGTCCCAGTATGAGCTAAACTTTACACCGACACCAACGTAATTATGGACTGATTTGCGACTGTATGTTTACAAGTAAATAAACAATTATCGGGTACACAACTTAGGAGATGCTTATTAGTTTCTTATCGTTTTAAATGCTATAAAATTTGTGACGATATTTTGAAATTTTATATTTTTACTAACTACTTTCGTTTAATTTTATTCGATGATTATTGAGATAATTCAAAACAATTTAATTAATCGTAAACATTAATTTATGAGAGCAATATATAGCCCTAAAGCAATATTGTATTATTATATATTATACGACTAGCTGTCCCAGCAAACGTTGTTTTGCCATATAAAGTATTTCGCCCATATTATTTTATTAAAGTGACTAAATAAGTATTGCACCATGGCAACGTCCATCGCTACCCCGACGCACAAACAATGGTCGCCGTCAGTCTCGAGTTGTAATAATTTTCTATTATTTATTCAACAAATGCACTTATCAATGTAAAAAGTGGCCAGTAGCCGATTCTCAGACCTACTGAATATGCATATAAAATTTAGCAAAAATCAGTAAAGCCGTTTCGGAGGAGTACGGTAACTAACATTGTGACACGAGAATTTTATATATATGAGATTACGCATCTATCGAATCTTAATAGTTTATTTTTATCGCGAATGCGAAGGCAATTTTCGTAATCGGCGAGTGCAAGTACGCCTCAATGACACAAAAGTGCTTGTAATTGTTAATTTATTGATTGATGGATTAACGTTATCAACACTCACCATTGTTTATGACACTACACTGTAGATGGAGTTGGACACTACACTGTAGAAGGAGTAGGACACTATACACAGTATGACACCGGCAGAGGGTCCGACACGCGCTGCCCGCAGTACGCGCTGGTATGTGACACTACGATGTGCTACATTACTCTATTAAAATGTTCAATGCTACCCGTCTGATCTTCGCCTTGTCGAATTCATTAAGGATACCGACGGAACGATGACAAACGCTTCTATTCTTCCTTATAAACATATTCGTGTCCCTAAACGACTAGGAATATGTAAAAAAATTAAAGCGTCTACAGAGACGAGATAATAATTGATATATAGGATATTCTTATGTAGATAATTGATATATAAATGATCTTAAAATTATTATTTTTATTGTAAAATTCTTATATCTTTTTAACTTTAAAACGTTTATACTTTCATTTCACTAATAGAGTCAGCAGGATTAGATTATAACGATAAGTAAAGCACTATATTATAGTACTTAATAGTAATACTAATAACAATGAACCAATAAGCGTAACACTAAATCGAGTAGAAAAGTGAGTCCAAAACTATTTTATCTAAAGGTGAGCTACACGTAGAGCTCGTAGCAAAAGCGTAGCAGCATCGTAACCGCATAAAAATTTCAGGTGTACAAAGTGAGTTTTTTTCCATCACATGCACGCATCGGGTCTGGTTTAATGAAAAAAAAATCGGAAAATATGTCTTGAATCATTGATTATAAGTTCTAACTGCCGCACTTAGAGTGGAACATTTACTTAAGAGCCCGGGTTACCCTCGAAATTCTCATACATACGTAATACCAAAATCATTTTGTCATACGAAAATATGTAACATGTTTGAGTTATTTTTCAGCTTAAAATAGTAATTACCTAGGTTCCTGAACAAAAATTAACTTCAAAATATTTAAACACTAAAAAAATTTTTTTTGTGTATAAATTTTTTTTACTAAATTTACTACTAAATATTTAAACACTAAAAAATAGAGTAAAACACTAAAAAATATATAAATAAATATTAAATTTACTACAAAATATTTCAACTCTAAAAAATATTTTTTAGTATTAAAATATTTTGTAGTAAATTTACTATTTATTTATATATTTTTTAGTGTTTTACTCTATTTTTTAATGTTTAAATATTTAGTAGTAAATTTAGTAAAAAAAAATTATACACAAAAAATTTTTTTTTAGTGTTTAAATATTTTGAAATTAATTTTTGTTCAGGAACCTAGGTAATTACTATTTTAAGCTGAAAAATAACTCAAACATGTTAAATATTTTCGTATGACAAAATGATTTTGGTATTACGTTTGTATGAGAATTTTGAGGGTACCCGGCCCCTTAAATGTTATAATTTAAAATTTTGACATTAAAAGCCTCATTTTGCTTTATTTGACTGTATCTGTCAAATTATTCATTTAATTCTGGTTAATCATAATTAACTGTGTCTGAGTACGGCGGTAATACTTTGACGGCTATTAGTAACTATAGGCAAGAGCAGTACGTTAGAATTTTAATAAATGAATTCAAGTTATTATCACATTAGTCATTACTAACGACATACATAATAATAAATATATAACTACCTATACCTTGCTAGCTGTTTAAAGTTGACCGGCTAAATAACATAAATAACTTTATAATAGTGCCTAACACATTATTAAGTTATTCACATATAATATAGTGGTTCTCGCATTGGATATCTCTAGAATGTTCATACATTTCGTATACATGGAATTCTAGAGTCTGTAGTCTCAAGTATATAAGTAGTAACCATCACAAGATATAATTAATGAGCAATTAATAAACATAAGCGTCGCAATTAATTTTATAAAGTTGCAATAAATTGAAAATCTTCATCTACTTAAGGCCAAGTGAGGTTTACAGTTTTAGCAGTCTGGTAATTTTCCAAAGAGCAATTGTAAAATATTTTTATCACCACATAATATAATAATCAAAGACCTGTCCTTCCATCGTTCGTCTTTCGTCTAATTTGGCTACGTCACCTATCCTATTTACGGCCTACATACCTTATGTCACTTAAGCCACCATCACACGGCACGCTGCCACCCTCGTCACACTCGCCACTAAGTAGTGGTTGCGACGACTGACGGTCGGTGGTTGTCAGTGGTTGTCGGGCTATCAGTGACATGTCTTAACTCCGATCACGAGGTGCTTCAGATAATACACGACAGATCGACGTAAACAAACGAATCGAAAAGGCCGATAACTGTATCTTGTGACGGCGACGTGATCTAATATTCTGGTTGCCTTGAAGGTCTTAGGAAAAATCAGAACAATCCAATATGTATAAAATAACAAGTTAGAAACGCGACTTGCTACATCGTGTTACTAGCACTCTATGATAGTTCTTTTATTTTTAAAAGTTTATGGCTAGGGAAGCCCAAAATTTTAAAAAGTGTTTTGCTCTTCAAAAGCTGTTACAAGTTAATAGTATTTGCACGATTTTATAAACAAACTCTCAGGAAACTTAAAAAAATAATTCGATGATATTTGGTATACAGATACGTTATATTGTCTCGGGAAAGGACATAGGATACTTTACATCTGGGAAAAAGTACAATACCCGCGTGATTAACAAAAATGATTTGCGCCTAAACCACTGAATCGATTTTGATGAAGCTTGGTGTGCACATACTTTGACTCTTGTGAAAGGACATAAGATAATTTTTATCTTAAAAAAATGTACGGTTACCGCGTTATAAATATTTTTATTTTGCGCTTAAGCCGTTGAACCGACTTTGATTAAATTTGGTATGCAGATAATTTAGAGTCTCGGAAAAGCACACGGGATATTATTCATCTCAGAAAATGTATGGTTCCCACGCAATGAATAAAATGATTTATACTTTTACCGCCAAACCGATTTTGATGATATTTGATATGCGGATACATTGTTTCTCGGGAAAGATTACTGGCCATACTATTTTATCCTGGAAAAGCCGCTGAACCGATTTAGATGAAATTTGTTATATAGATAAATTTGTTATATTGGGCACTATAAAATTACTCCTGCGTACTGGCCTGGTTTCATTGAAACCATAGTGCTCTTGTGTATTGCGCACACACTTGGGTACCTATTATAAAATTACTTCTGTTTAACTGGCCTGGTTTCAAAGAAACCAGAGTGCTCTTGTGTATTGCGCACACAGTTGGGTACTATAAAATTACTCCTGCGTAACTGGCCTGCTTTTATTGAAACCGGCCACCGCCACCGAAACCGGTGTGGGAGTTTTTTTATTTATTATAATAATTACCAGCATTGGACATTGGGTATAATTGAAATACTCGTTAGTCTATTTAAATTATTAATCTAATTGCATACTAATTAAGTAGAATACATTTTAGTCTTAATACGTCATGTTAATCTATTCGCAGGTAATTTCAAGTGTACAATTACTTCATCACTCTGATTAATTTGTAATCTAATTAACAACTACAAACTAAAGTATTCGTAATTCTGTAATCTCTAATCTAATTACCTACTTTATGCCCAACTCTGCACGTGAAACACTAATTTCTACATTAACTAAATTTAATCAAAATCGGTTCAGCAGCTTAAACACAAATTAATGAAGTTTATTGCGTGAAAACCGTACATTTTCTATGATAAAAATTATCCTACGTCCTTCTCCAAGACCTAACGTAATATCTATATTATACTAAATATCATCGATATCATAAATCAAAATCATTTTTGTTGAGTGATTTTGATCTGTGTATAGGAATTTTATCAAAGTCGCAAATCATTTTAGAAACATAGTACATAAATGCTATTCAAAACCTCACTTAGAGGAATAAGCAATGACCATTTTTGTACTCTAGAAGTCTAGAATATGCTGCAGTGGGTTTTAAAAAAAATGGATTTCACTGTCGTAAACCTTATGTTTATTAACTCGATTAATTTTTGTTGAATAGTACACGAATGCTAAACAGCCGCCATATGAAACATACACATTTACATAAATCGTTATTTTCGTGTTAATTTGCGTTCCTTGTTTGATTGTAAAACCATTTACGAACTCAAACAAGGAGTTGTTATTTTGCCGTGTTTTCTAGAATACATAATGTATCACGTATGATTAACAAAATCAAAACTTGAATCAAATGAACAAAGAAACGGAACAGAGACAAATCTTCTAAGAGCTAGCAAAATGTATAGTACCTATTTTTTTAGGGGCTAGGGTTGGCACAATTGAATAAATTTAACGACCTCTGTGGCTCAGTGGTTGAGCGCGTATTAAGCGCTCGAGCCGCCGCGCCGGTCGCGGGTTCGAATTCCGTCGATGGAACAAAAAGTTTTCAATGTTCCTGGGTCATGGATGTGTATCAAATATATGTATCATAATATAATAAAAAAAACATTGTTATATATCATTAAATGATGTTATTAGATCCCTTCGTGCGAGCAGCGAGAGTCCGACTCGCAACTGGCCGCAATTTTTTAAAATAGATCAGCTGTTATTCAAAAGAAGGTTATAAGTTATGACTTAGAAGTGTATTTTTAGGATTTAGAGAATGACCTCAATTATGAATTTGCATCAGCACAATGTTCACGTGGGCGAAGCCGTGCAGGTCACCCAGTTATTCAAATTTTTCGGATCATTCAAGAACCGCTATAGTTAGACTTTTGAAATTTTTACGGATTGTGTATTTCTGTTGCCGCGATAACAAAAAACACTAAAAACAAAATACTGAAAATAAATATTCCCAGGGTCCCATACATATTATTATATCCCTTACGAAAGCTGATGTCGCAAATAATTACATTTTTTTCCGCTTACATTGCAAACGCAGGCTGAACCCTACGGGATTTATCAAAATAATGTACTAAGTATAAATTGTACACAATGAAAAGGTCTACAGAAAACTTCGCGATGGTATATTATGTCTACCTCTTATGGATATCCCACAATAACAGTTTTTAGGGTTCCGTAGCCAAATGGCAAAAAAGGAACCCTAATAGATTCGTCATGTCTGTCTGTCTGTCTGTCCGTCCGTATGTCACAGCCACCTTTCTCCGAAACTATAAGAGCTATATACTATTGAAACTTAGTAAGTAGATGTAGTCTGTGAACCGCATTAAGATTTTGATACAAAAATGGAAAAACTATTAAAAATTTTACGGGTCCTTTTTTTGGTACCTATATGTACAACTGAAACAAAACAATTTTTTGACCGACTTCCATAAAGGAGGAGGTAAGGGCCGGGACACAATAACACGGCACGACGTCGTACGGCGCCGCACGGCGCCGTGCGGACGCGCGTCGAAAAAAACCCACGGCACGGCGCCGTACGGCGTCGTACGACGTCGTGCCGTAGAAACTCATCTTGAATTTCTACGAGAGGCTCTAATACGTTCAGCTGTATGTATTTTTTTTATGTATGTTCAACGATTACTCAGTCGTTTGTGGTCCGATTTCCAAATTTCTTTTTGTGTTGGATAGAGTTTAACTCGAATTTGGTACCATGTTCACAAAAGTGGTGATCTGATGATGGGATACTTGAGGAATCGAGGGGACTCCTTAAAATTTGTACGAAAACATATAGTGATTTTGATGTTTTCTAAAGCATTCGAGGTAAATGCTACCAAAAAGTAAGACTTCGCACCAGGCTATACCCTGGATCCGAAGGTACTGAACAGAACTTTTGAATGCTTATAGGTACAGGTTCGGGGATTTCGGCGTTGTTTAAACAACTAAAAGCATAAGCCAACACATCAATTTGATTGATCATCATCATCACAACCATAATAATTATACCATGGGTCATCACACTATGACCCAATTATTGGTACTTTTCGTAATATTTTGCATCGAAGCAGATGTTTTTGATGATGTTTTCGCTATTTGTGGACCGATTTTCAAAATTCTCATGTTTTTGTATAGGATATAATCTTAATATTGTATAACAATTACGAAAGTGGTGAGCTGACGATGGGATCTATGAGCAATCGAGGGAAATCCTTGAAATTTATCAAAACACTCATAGTGGTTAAAATGTTGTTTCTAGTAAGTTAAACATATGTTTCGAATAAGAAAAATTTCATACGAAGGTGTCTCTTGATCCAAAGGCACTGAACAGAACTCCTGAACCTTTAAAGATAAAAGTTTGGAAATTGCAGCATCGCTTAGATAACTGCAAGCATTTACCACAATTTTGCTTACAGTAACATGATGTGAATAGTTAACATTCGTATTGGTTATTTACGCACAAAGCCTTATTTTGTACATAACTAAAAAGAGTGAAATTATTATTTTTAACAAAAAATTAAAACCGACTTCCAAGGTAAAAAAATTGTAATATAAACTAAAAAGTATTAAATAACTCTTACTCTTTAAGAGTGCCTTTTTCAGAATTCGTCTAAATCTCAACTACTTCTCAACTATCTCAACTAGCTACAGTCTTCATTACTTTGAAGTCGGTACCAGTCCCAAAAGTTTCAGATATTCTGACATTACTGAACACACGATTAAATTAGCTGGTACTGGCTGGCTTCAAAATAATGAAGACTGTAGTATATACAGAAATAGAATAGTTGAGATTTAGAATTTAAACCAACAAAAAAAAAAAATTCATCTAACCTATGAGTGAATTTCAACATGTCCATATTTTTTTTTAATTTCGGTGAACTTTTTTGTTTCTATGTTTTTTTGAGTTTTTACCGAAGTTTCCTCTCAATTTTAATGTTTTATGATTACGAAACTAATGAGTAATGACATAAATGATGTACTATCAGAGAAGTTGATTCCTATGCAGGTGGCGGATCTAAGTAATTTGGTCGCATTAAGTCAAATCTATCAGTCAGTTGGCAGCCAGTACTGGCTCTGTGAAAACTATACTTAAGGCCTGTTTCACCGCTTCCTGATAAGGTGCCCGATAGGCTTATTTGACAGATTCTCCATACTCTATGTGTCAAGTTAAGTGGTATCCACCACTTAACTTGACTTATCAGGAAGCGGTGAAACAGGCCCTTAATGTCAATTCAATGGTAGCTGTGATCGGACTTATTAAGCCGACCACATGACGTAGGTCCGTCAGCTGCCTAGGAATCAATTTCCTCGGTGGTGCAAAGACTTAAAATTAAAAATATCAGAATCTCTACTACTGACTGTCAAATAAATTTTAATAATGAAATAGAAAAAGTTGAGAGAACAAATGATGATAACAGATTATAACGATGTCAATCTCTTGTCTACTATAGAATTGTCTGATTAGCCTCCAGCTCAGATGATCCTAATGATGTCTCATGGAATCCAGACATGAATGAAGATCAACATTCTAGTTATCATGAAGATATTGATGAAAGTGTGAATGCTGTAATTGTAATGACAGCAACAAGTCATGACGGAGAACCAAAGACAATTGAGGAAGCATTATCCGGACCTGAAATGGAACACTGGATCTATCGAGGATGAATACAAATCATTTGAGAAAAATAAGGCTTGGAGTTTGACATTACTACCTGAAGGAAAGAAGGCTGATCGCTGTAAGTGGGTTTTCAAGAAGAAGCTAGGACCAGAAGGTCAGTTACTTCGGTATAAGGCACGCCTTGTAGCTAAAGGATATACCCAGGAATACGGGATTGACTACAAGGAAACCTATTCGCCTGTAGACCGATATTCTATTATACGTACATTGATTGCTCTGGCGGTAAATCTAAACTTACAATTATCATATGGATGTGAAGACAGCGTTCTTAAACGGTGATTTACAGGAGACCGTTTACATGGAGCAGCCAAATGGATACAAGATAAAAGGTAAGGAAAATAATGTATTTAAACTTCATAAAGCTATTTATGGGCTTAAGCAAGCCTCAAAGGCGTGGTATGATAAGATAAATAGTGACTTGACAGATCTACAATTTAAAAAAAAACAGATAATTCAGGAAATATTATTATGTTAGCATTGTATGTCGATTGTCGATGACATTTTAGTTATAAGTAAAGATGCACTAGAAAAGAAATTACTCAAAGAGAAATTGATGAATAGGTTTGAAACTAAAGATCTTGGTCGAGCTACACACATATTAGGAAATATAGGATTTCCGTGGGTGTCGAACGGAACTCTTACTCCTCCTATTTCTTCTGATTAATTTCATCGTGGGTCCTAAACAGACAAACAGACAGAGAAACAAAAATTCCAAAAACAGTCAAGATGTATTCTACTACACTTCTAACATGACTCCTCTGACTTGTTTTTTAACCGACTTCCAAAAAACGAGGAGGTTATATGTTCGGCTGTGGATATTTTTTTTTTATTTTTGTATGTTCAACGATTACTCCGCCGTTTGTGAACCGATTTTCGAAATTTTTGTTTTGTTGTATAAGTTTTACTCCAATTTGGTACCATGTTCACAAAAGTGGTGACCTGATGATGGGATCCAGGAGTAATCGAAGGGACTCCTCGAAATTTATATGGAAACATATGGTGATTTTGGTTTTATGTGAAGTGTACTAAGAATATGCTACCAAAAAGTCAAATATTGGGTCAAGGTATACCATGGTTTCGAAGATGCTGAGAGAACTCCTGACTCTTTATAGATACACATTTGGGAGTTTCGGCGTTGTTTTAAGAACAGAAAGCATATGCTACCATGCAATTCAAATTCAAATTCATCATCATCATCATCGTCATCATCATCATTACCACGTCGTGTTAAGGTCACCAATGTCTCATGGCACAAAATAGATAATAGTACAAGGCATAGGTATGGATACAATAATAATAATTATATACATAACAACACCAATTATAGGCTGTTTAATATACACGGCGGTCGGCGCCGCAGAGGCAAAGGCGTCGCCGCGCGGCGCGAGCGTAAACATCGTATTCAAGTTCTAACCGGAATGTCAGGGCATGCGGCATGCCGCGCTGCGAGCATTTTTCAGCACGTGTTCACTTAGATTTTTTTAAATGTATTGTTTAAATGTATCTACCTGATATTTGGGCCTTGGGGTATGCCGTATGACTCTTAACAGTCTTAACAAATTGTAATAAGATACGTAGAATATACGCAGTACCACCGACGACCACTTATAAATTCGCGGACTATGACGGAGGTCAACTTAATAACAATTATACGATATCAATTACCACTCAATATTATGATTTATGTTGTCAATTCAATGCTCACTGCTCACACCAAGCGGCAAGCTCACTGTTGAGTTGTCAGTTGCTTACAAACTTTCAAAAATACGACAGAAATCTGTTACAAGTTACAACTACCTATATGAAACTTCTACGTACAAGCGATAGCGCGACACAGGAGCGCCTCAGTGACATCTAGTGAAGACAATATGAAACTATTTTTTATAAAATTTGAATTGGCACTAACAGTTTACCTATCAGGTAACTAAAAAGAGTGAAATTATTATTTTTAACAAAAAATTAAAACCGACTTCCAAGGTAAAAACAATATTAATAGCATCCTTATAATATGAACTAAAAAGTATTAAATAATTTTTCCTATCTAATATGTAGTGCCTTTTCCCGAATTCGGCTAAACCTCAACAATTTTTGTACTCAATCTTCATAATTTTGAAGTCGGTGCCAGAAACCTGTCAAAGAAATAAAGATTCAGCTATATCTGGTACCGACTTTAAAATGATGAAGATTGAGTACAGAAATAGTTGAGGTTTAGCCGAATTCGGGAAAAGGCACTACATATTAGATAGGAAAAATTATTTAATACTTTTTAGTTCATATTATAAGGATGCTATTAATATTGTTTTTACCTTGGAAGTCGGTTTAATTTTTTGTTAAAAATAATAATTCAAGTTTATTTTCAATGTACAAAAATTTACTTTTACGATTTTATCATTTAAGTATAGATATACAGGGTGCAATTAAACCTTCCTGCCAAATTTTTTCCAGGGCTTAGGTATTATTAGGAGAATCCATTTAACAAAAAAAATTGGGTGTTATTTTTTTCAATGACATATTTTATCACATTTAAAATCGTTGCAGAATGGCACTCGCGGCGCGGGGGAATGATCGGGGGTGACGCGGGATGAAGCGTCTGAGGATGAGGCTGGCGCATCGTGTCCATTAATTGTAGTGTTTCTTAGGATAACTTGCGGAAGCTATTTCTCAACATTTTAGTACTGAGTGACTATAAAAGAAAAAATACGTGTAATTTTTATTTTTCACAAGGATCAATATATCAAAATTTAGCAGGAAGGTTTAATTGCACCCTGTATGTATAGATGTATAGAATGTATAGAATGTATAGAATATGTATAGATGTATAGATATATAGATATGTATAGATGTATAGATATGTATAGATGTATAGATATATAGATATGTATAGATGTATAGATGAGATTAAATGAAAAACAAAATAAAATTACGTTAGATCAGAAAAACTATAATATACAGAAGGCATTAGATCAATTTGATATGACTGAATGCTAGCCTGAGAGTACACCTTTTGAATGTGGATTGTGGCCTAAAGCTTGAGAAAGGTGACCAAACTGATATGGATTTCAAGTATAGAAGTTTAGTGGGATGTATTATGTACATAGCCATTTGTACTAGACTGGATATTATGCATGCAGCAAGCTTGCTCAGCCAATTTAATAATTATTGTCATTTTGATACACACTGGAAAGCAGCAAAACGTGTAATGCGATATTTAAAAGGGACTATTAATTATAACATAGTGTATGAAAAATCTTCATTAAATGTTACAGGATATGTAGATGCGGATTGGGCATCTAACCAGCTAGACCATCGCTCATATACTGGTACATAACCAGTATATGAGCGATAAATACATTATTTAAATTAGGAAATTCAGTAGTGTCATGGGAAAGCCGAAAACAAAGAACTGTAGCTCTATCAAGCACCTAGGCAGAATATAATATGGCTTTGTGTGAGGGAGGGAGCAAAGGAGGCTAAATTCCTTAAAAATTTTCCTTATTAATGTTTGGATAAACATTTATGTATCTGTAACTTTGTTTAATGATAGTCAGTCAGCACAAAGCATTTGTAAAAGTCATGTTAACCATAGTCGTGGTAAACACATTGATATAAAGCACCATTTTGTATGACAGATTGCAGAAGATAAAATTGTAGAGGTGCTCCCAGACAGAAGGTATATAACGTTAATAGATAACATTTTTGTATAACATTTTTTAATAAATTATAACAAAAGACTCGTTTATTTTTTGACATGTTGTAGCGTATGTTACACGATGCTATAAAATGTTATCGTGTTACACTATGTTTTATAACGTTATATAACTTCTGTCTGGGAGCACCTTAATGCTAAAATACTTATCTACTGAAAATATACCGACAGAAGTCTTAACAAAATGTTTAAGTAAAGATAAACATTTTAATTGTGTAGCAAATCTTGGTTTACAGATTATTTAGTTTATGGGCAGGTGTTAGAACAAGTATATAAACTAAACAATGTAATTTGACATTCAGTTGTGTAAATAGCTCGCTAGTTGGAGCCAATAACTATGCAGTGCGTATGTGCTTTATGTCTTAAAAGTATATTCCATTGTCTAAGCGTGATCTATGCTCTCTTGTCATCTGAGCTGCATCTTGTACAATGATATATCTTGTAATATCTTGCAATGTCTTGTGACCGAATAAAATATCTAAGTTTATTTAGTGAATCGTTGTGTTATTTCGCACAATCCCAACAATATTGATGATTTGTTGATTAAATAATAGTAAATTATTACAACTCGAGACTGACGGCGACCATTGTTTGTGCGACGGGATAGCGATGGACGTTGCCATGGTGCCATACTTATTTAGTCACTTCAATAACTATATATTTAATTATATAACAACCGACCAAGTGCGTGTCGGGTCACGCGCAATATAGGGTTCCGTAATACCGCTAGTTTTTTTAAATTTTTTATGTGGTCAATGAATGTACATTTATAACGTGTTTTACACTACTAACAACATCATCTCAGTTACTTTCAAAGGAATTTGAACGAAAAGTTCCTTTATACTTCGCCGAATACATTTTTTTTTAGTTGATCGACTATTACTCAATAACTTATGAAGTCTTCTTAGCCGTGATAGTTTTCCTTTTAAATTCAGCATATTTCCTACTCTCGTAAATTTATTCACTTTTGCAGAAACAACCGTTTAGCCGGTAGAAGGGGGGGGGGGGGGGGGGGGACACTGGACTCTAACGATTTTTTCCACTTTAAAACTTAATATTTCAGAAATGGATATCTAAATCGGAAAACGATGTATGAATACTCATACTATTTTTAAAAAACCTATCCAACGACACCCCACGCGATGGGGTGGACGCGAAAAAAAATTTTCATCTCCGCTTGATGTGTATGTCACAGGCTACACGGTCAAATTCGGCTCATCAATCTGATCCATCAATCTGATTGACGGAATATTGATGGTTATAAAAAGTTCATATTAAAAATACGATCAATCCATCAATCCGAGTCGTACACGATCAAATTTTCGTCAATCAGTACCAGATGATGGATCAGATTGATGAAAAATTGACCGTGTAGCCGCTGACTATGGAAGGTACTATAAAAAAATATTTTTTTAAGATTTCATATACCATTTTGTTGCCATCATTAATATGTGCATTCATGCCAAATTACAGCTTTGTAGGTCCTATAGTCTCTAAGCAAAACCGCGGACAGACAGACAGACGGACAGACAGACAGACGGACAGACAGACGGACGGACAGAGCGAAACTATAAGGGTTCCTTGTTGACTACAGAACCCTAAAAATTATCTGTCCCGGCAAAAGTTGTTTTGCCATATAAAGTATTTCGCCCAAAACAACGTTTGCGGGGACAAATAGTTTTTATATAATAAACTAGCTGTCCCGGCAAACGTTTCTTTGCCATATTATATTACGTATATCGCCCGTATTATTTTATTGAATTAGTGACTAAAATATAAGCATATCACCATGGCAACGTCCATCGCTATCCCGTGACCCGCGTCGCATAAACAATGGTCGCTCTTTATAGACAAATAATTTGCAATAAAATAAAATTGCGACTATAATTTGAGATTTAAACTATCCTATCTCTCAAGTTGGATCGAACTGCACATGGTGTGCGAATTTTATTATAATCGGTTAAGTGGTTTAGGAGTCCATTGAGGACAAACATTGTGACACGAGATTTATATATATTATAAGATAATATATATAGATTGTAACAGCAACATGTAGAAGTCTCTAAATTTAGTTTATAATCCATTACAGCCTTTGTAATTGACCTTTGAGAGAAAAAAAAAAGAGAGACAACGTCGTTGCCATGTCGTTGCAGCCACAGTAACGTTTCTTTTACATATTTTTATGTCTCTGAGAATATTTAAAAAGCAAGATAAATAAGAGTTCTTTACATATTACATAAATATCTACCTTACCTTTTAATACTTCAGTCGGAATTTCCAGGAATTGCTATTGTATTCTATTGTTGTCGCGATCACCGGTGCTCGCGCGGGGCCTGAAGGATTAATGCGGCTTACTCCTGTCGGTTTTTTAAACTTCATTACTTTAAAAAATCCACAGGAGATAAAGTCATAATTATTATTTTTAACAAAAAATTAAAACCGACTTCCAAGGTAAAACAATAATAACATCCTTATAATATGAACTAAAAAGTATTAAATAATTATTCCTATCTAATAGTGCCTTTTTCCGAATTCGGCTAAAACTCAACTATTTCTGTACTCAATCTTCATCATTTTGAAGTCGGTACCAGATGAATCTTCTGTTCTCTGACAGAATATTTGAAACTTTTGGAACTGGCACCGACTTCAAAATTATGAAGATTGAGTACAGAAATAGTTGAGTTTTAGCCGAATTCGGAAAAAGGTGAATTTGGTGACATTGGTGACCCTGACGTGGTAATGATGATGATGACGATGATGATGATGATGATGATGATGATGATGATGATGATGAATGTAATTTGCATAGTAGCATATGCTTTCAGTTCTTAAAACAGCGCCTAAACTTCCAAACTTGTATCTATAAGGAATCCGGAGTTCTCTTAGTAGCTTCGGAACCATAGTATACCTCGGTGCAAAATCTTACGTTTTGGTAGCATATGCTTAGGATACTTCTCATAAAACCAAAATCACCATATGCTTCCATATAAATTTCGAGGAGTTCCCTCGATTACTCATGGATCCCATCATCAGGTCACCACTTTTGTGAACATGGTACCAAATTGGAGTGAAACCTAATACAACTAAATAAAAATTTCGAAAATCGGTTCACAAGCGTCGGAGTAATCATTGAACATACAAAAAAAAAAAATTCAGGGAACCCTACAACATTTTTTTTTGATTAAGTACCTACTATCAAGCAAATTTTTTGTGAGTAGCTTCATTTTGATAACACAAACAACATTTTTATCTGCGAAAAATCTTGAAAGTGGTAGCTAACAGAGATAGAAAGGATTTCATACTTTGATTTGATGGTCCTAAAATATGGATTGTTCTATTTGTAGGACAATGTTATTCTTAAATTATATTATAACTATTAACCTACTAATATACAAAAAATCAGCTGGTTAGGGTTCCGTTTTAGGGTACCGTAGTCAACCAAGTTTTGTTAACCGACTTCCAAAAAACGAGGAGGTTATATGTTCGGCTGTGGATATTTTTTTTTTTTATTTTTTTTTTATTTTTGTATGTTCAACGATTACTCCGCCGTTTGTGAACCGATTTTCGAAATTTTTCTTGTGTTGTATTAGGTTTCACTCCAATTTGGTACCATGTTCACAAAAGTGGTGACCTGATGATGGGATCCATGAGTAATCGAGGGAACTCCTCGAAATTTATATGGAAACATATGGTGATTTTGGTTTTATGAGAAGTATCCTAAGCATATGCTACCAAAACGCAAGATTTTGCACCGAGGTATACTATGGTTCCGAAGCTACTAAGAGAACTCTGGATTCCTTATAGATACAAGTTTGGGAGTTTAGGCGCTGTTTTATGAACTGAAAGCATATGCTACTATGCAAATTACATTCATCATCATCATCATCATTACCATGTCAGGGTCACTAATGTCACCAAATTCAACCTTATCTCCAGAGCATAAGGCACACATTTGACATTACTTCTAAGAAGTTAAAGCTGCTTCGATAATGTAACATTCTGTTTCACTTCGCCGAGATATTCTGGAAAGCAACCTAATTTCAACCTTTTGCATTGCGTTTAGCGTTCATAATACAATAACACTCTCTGCAGTCTCACTTCAATCTGCCAGGGCCGCAGGGCTGTCAAGCGGGCGCGGGCGGCGCGGCGGCGCGGGCCGGGTAGGGACTATGTGCGCTGCGTCCGCGTCACGTGCGACAAGTCGAGCGAGTGCCAGTACTATTGAAAGTTGAAACTAGTCCGGTGACCGGCTACTTAGCACGTCACGTCACGTGTTCACTTCGATTTTTTAAAAATGTATTGTTTAAAATTATCTGCAGGCTGCAGCTGATATTATATTTTGTAAGTGTGACTGTAATAAGATACGTAGAATAATATTATACAGGTGTATTATTCTACTTATAGTACGCGATGGTTTACTCTGGTAACTAAAAAGAGTGAAATTATTATTTTTAACAAAAAATTAAAACCGACTTCCAAGGTAAAACAATAATAACATCCTTATAATATGAACTAAAAAGTATTAAATAATTATTCCTATCTAATAGTGCCTTTTTCCGAATTCGGCTAAAACTCAACTATTTCTGTACTCAATCTTCATAATTTTGAAGTCGGTGCCAGTTCCAAAAGTTTCAAATATTCTGTCAGAGAACAGAAGATTCATCTGGTACCGACTTCAAAATGATGAAGATTGAGTACAGAAATAGTTGAGTTTTAGCCGAATTCGGAAAAAGGCACTATTAGATAGGAATAATTATTTAATACTTTTTAGTTCATATTATAAGGATGTTATTATTGTTTTACCTTGGAAGTCGGTTTTAATTTTTTGTTAAAAATAATAATTTCATTGATTACAGAACCGTAAAACGGAACGGATAGTAATAAAAAAATTGTGCTAGGGCTCCCTGACTATTATTGTAATTGTGTAATTGAATTTAAAAATTCTCAATTGTAGTCCCTGTTACGGATAAGTGAATGTTTAATATTTTGTTATTGTTGAATTATTGCATTATATTGTTGATTGTAATATAGAGGCAAAAGTTTCAGAGCGAGTAACTAAAGATTTTACTTCTCTGCTAAAAAAACTACTGAACGGATTTTGACATGTAACAAGTGAAAGGTCTGAAGTAAGCACAATATATTTGCACAATATTTCATTCCGGAAAAGTGCAGTGATCCCGAGGACACTGTTACAAAGGCCAGGCAAAAAAACCTCAACCTTCGACAGGAGCTAACGAGGTTTTGTGAAAAGCATTATTATTGTTGGTTTTGTCATTATTTTCTATTATCTCGAAGGTGATAAGTCGGATCGGCAATCTACGTCTGTCACGATCTCGACACTGATAAACATCACATGGTCCTCCCGTATCTTCAGTATTTGACATTGATGGTTTAAAATTGGCGATAACCGATTGTCATAATAACCATTTACCATATACAATTGTAAATATTTACTTAAACAACAACCTTCAGTATGTTATTCGTCCAGTAGCCAGGTATTTGGCGTTTTATCGGCGTTTATGTGTGACAGTAGGATAAAGGATTGGCCTCTAAACACTTAATTAGTATGCATTTGCATATAATTTAGATAAAAAACTCTAAAACAGATAATACAGCGTCACCTGAAACTATTGTATAATTTATAAAATTCATGAAAATACATTTCATGGTTTTAAGATGTTCTTTTCGAATTCCAAGTTTTGATTTGAAAAAAAAGTAAAGTGCTATTAAGACGCTGACAACTGCCAATGACCTTGATCTCGCATCACTCTCGCACCATTGTCGATTTTCATGCCTGAGAGACAGAGATGTGAAGTGTTCACTCGGTAGCGTGGATACATTTTTCGTTTGTTAGAGGAAAAAATAAATATTATGGGAAATCTAGATTTCAGAACCGAAAATTAAATCTGGCAATCTTTGGACTTTTGTAAAAGGTATCAAATAAACAAATTTTTAAAGCTTAGATTGTGTTATTACTTTAGTTAGAACTGTTTAAAGTTCCCGAAAGATGTGACTTTGGTATTTTTTTTTCATCCAGTAGGAGTACATTATTTTATTATTTAAATTAGGCAAGCTTTTCCAAATACCGTTAATCAAAAATCACATAAATTTTTTTTGTGCCAATCGATGAAATACATACGTCTAGAAAACTGCACAAATATGTCGAATTGGCAGCTGTCTTCGCCTTAACGCGAACCTTGGTTTTTTAAATACAGGAGGGCTAAAAAGTCTGTAACCTCCACAGTTTGTCGATTACGTTTAGGCCACTCCTGTACTCCTGTCTTCCTCAACAAAATTAGGGTTAGAGACTCGTCGCTATGTGAGTGCGGACTTGACTAAGGCTCTACTGAACATATTTTCTTTAGTTGTCCAAACCGTCAGTCTTCACTGTACGATTCACTACCCCCTAATATCCCTCGCCCTTCTGATTTCCGCTCCCTTTTATCCTTAGTTAATACTCCTTTTGTAGATATTCTATGTAATTTTATTAACAATAATAATATTAAATTGTAGATTTGTGTGTGTTCTACTAATAAACTAATTTTTGCATGTTTTGTATTGTTTCAGATTTATTTTAATAAGGAAACTGATATTTTACGAATGAGTCTAACTTGTACCTACCCGATATAAAACTTTTCTTTTCTACCTTGTACTTTCACAAACGCCACTACCTAAAATACAGTGCAAAGTTTCAACCATCGACAACAATAGTCTCTCTTTACGTCATCAATCAACTGTCATTGGCTATTCCTCAAGGGAGGCCATTTTTAAAGAAGAAGAAGAACGCGGCCGTAATGTAAACTACACGACTGCTGTGTTTAAGTATCGTAATGCATCGTCACGTGATTACTCATTGGGGTTAATTTAAAGTGTTGTTACATCGAATACTTATTAATAACATCATTGAAACTGAATAGTATATATTAAGCTATGTGGCCGCGAGCACGTCGTGTAGGAGGTACATTAGTTTGTTATTTTGGTTTTTTATTCAGTGAGTGCAGAGCTGCACCGTGGTTAAATTATTATAATGTGTGGCCGTTTCTTATCGACTCATTAAGGTATTATAAAGACTTCTGCAAGTGGTTAGCGATAAAAGACTGCACTGGGCTCTGAGTTCTGACTTCTGATTCGATAAGCTACTGATCTTTTATCTTAAAAATTAAAATCACTTCAAGAGACATCGGCACTTGTCGTACGTCGTAGAGTATATTATACTCGTATTATGTAAAGAAGGAAATACTTTTTACATAGTTTTTAGGATTCCGTATCCAAAGGGTAAAAACGGGACCCTATTACTAGGACTTCGATATCTGTCCGTCTGTCTGTCTCCAGGCACGTGTCGGCGGCAGTCGACGGCAGCCGACGGCAGCCGTTGACAGTTTATGACGCTTGCAGGGGGCCTACCACGACCTTTCCTAAAATTATCATGTTTCCAAGTGTTTCCTGAACACTTTGTTGTAAGATTACAATAACATTACCATACTCGCTTTTTAAATATAATTTTACTAAAAAACAGTAAAAATGCAAAACATTGATAAATCCGCTGTGAAATATTATTTTTTTAAGATCGCTAGCTTGACGTTAAAGAATTTTTGCTTATTTGTCAATCGGTGTCGCTTAGTAGAGGTGGTGGTAGGCCCCCAGCAGCTGTGACGTACCGCCTAAAGGTAAGCGTCCACAGGTCGGTATCATACGCAACGGACGTCTCGCATCAAACGGTTATTTTTTTCACAGTACGTCAGTATTACCGACTAGCCAAGTAAATGAATGCTCAAAAAGGGGGGGGGGGGGGGTGAAAGTCGAAAGCAGAAATTTTGACTTAGGAACTTTGTTTGGACTAATATTTGAAGATAAACATACTGGCTGTCGGTAATCCGTACGCTGCCGATACAGTGGACGTACTGTAAAAAAATATATCCGTTTGATGCAAGAAGTACGATACTGACCTGTGGACGCTTACCTTTACGCGTTACGTCACAACTGCAAGCGTGCCACCGACACGTGCCGTTTGTCTGTAAGCTCTCTAACTCAAGAACGGTAAAAGCTAGAGAGCTTAAATTTTCACAGATTATGTATTTCTGTTGCCAATATAACAAATAAAACAATCAAATACTAAAAACAAAATAAATATTTAAGAGCTCCCCTACAACAAACGTGAATTTTTTGGCATTTTTTGCTTAGCATCAATAATGGCAACAGGTAGGCACTTGAAATTTTTACAAAATCCTCGATTTTATGTGTACTTTATTAATGAATAATAAAATTTATAATAAAATAAAAATATCAGGGGGCGCCCATACAAAAAACACAATTTTTGTATCTATAAAGTATAATTTACACAGAGCCAGTACTGGCTGCCAATAAGACTGGCAGCCAGTATTGGCTTGGCATATGCCGCGTGTGAACAGTTTGGCCTGGCTTGAAAAACTGTTCACACGCGGCATATACCAAGCCAATACTGGCTGCCAGTCTTATTGGCAGCCAGTACTGGCTCTGTGTAAATTATACTTAATGGTACGGAACCCTTCGTGCGCGAGTTCGACTCGTACTTGGCCGATTATTCAGATAATTCGTTCACTTTTAAGGAAAGATGACAAAATGTAAAGGAAATTAAATTTCACTGTATACTTAGTTTATATAAATTATAACGTAAGTGTAAAGTAGACTTACTGCGGTCGCGGAGCGCGA
This sequence comes from Lysandra bellargus, assembly GCA_905333045.1. Taxonomy (NCBI): domain Eukaryota; kingdom Metazoa; phylum Arthropoda; class Insecta; order Lepidoptera; family Lycaenidae; genus Lysandra; species Lysandra bellargus. Next base: position 8,312,203 of record HG995349.1, read on the forward strand.
GGTGCGGCCGGTGCCGCCAGTGGCCTCCAGGTGCAGCTTCACCGCCTCCAGGCCGGACCTCTTCTGCCGGTTCAGTACGGGCGAGTTCTTCCCGCCGCGGGCGTCCTGCTTTACCTTCGTCTTCTCGCACTTCGCGGCGATTCTGTCGCGCTTCGTCGCGCTACCGATCGTTTCCCCCCGACTGCGGTTCTTCATGCTGCAGCTTCATAACATACCACCTTCACCACTAGCACTATTCGGCCGCATCGTATTAAAATTCGTGGAAATAATTCGATCCCTCTACGTCGCCCGCCTTCGACGGCTCGATAAGATATTTCGCCGAAGGTGAAGTGGAAATATAGTTTCAATAAAAAAATGGAAGTCGGCTTGTGTACGTGACGTCGGCGGGCCTTATTGTTAGCACCTCGCTGCCACGTCCCGCGGAAACCTTGAACCGGCGGCGATGCGGAGGTTGTGGTGTTTACGCGGACACTTAGTACCGCGTGCGAGATGATCTCTTTAGCAAATGAGCGAGATGCGCGGGCGCCGGGCGGCCGCTACTCGCCGGTCGCCTATCGCACTGCGCTCGCCCGCTACGAAAACTCTAAACTCCAATGTTTATTCACTTCAATTAAAAGGTTCCGATGACACAATCAGCGGCTCGTACCTATACGATAATAAATGTCCTTCTGCGTCATTGCACGAGCTGATGTCCTTAGAACATGTGCATTGTACAAATGTACATTCATATTATATTTATGACCGTGACATCCTGGTCGACCTATCTGTGATTGTTGACGAAGGCATAATATTATGTTAATGAGTTAATTAAATGTTTGGATCTTGATATGGAAAACCTGGAACCAAAAGCTTTCTTTTATCATAGAATCTTTTTTTAGTTTTTTACAAACAAACAGTTACACCGAATCGAAACGAGCTAACGGATCGACTATTGGTAAGCGAATGGCGCCCCCTCTAGACTCTGGAGTCACGGATGCAGCGTCATACGTAGCGTAGCATAGCGTCGCTAGTCGCTACTCATTAATGCTCACTCAGTATTTGACAGGATTGTATTTCTGTATTAGCGCCTACGAATAATAAAACCTAGGGAAACGTAACTCCCATACTAATACAGTTTTAAAGGGGTATGAAGTTTTTTGTATGGAGCCTGGCCGACCAACATGTCCGCCATTTTGATTTTTTTTAAATCGCATTCACGAATAATTCTTTGAAAAATGGATAGCTAACATCAATACAAACAAAAAATAATCTTGGACAAAACCGCGTAAAGTGTCACATTTCGAAGATATGAGCTGCCAAAGTTTTACCATTGGAAATAAATATTTAAGATATTGCAACTCTAAGGCATGGTTATTCCAAGTGATTTCTCGTCTATGAAACAGTAGCCGCTCTGTAACACGCCGTTGCAAGTTTCTCATTAGGTATGTAGTTGATAAAAAATATTGTTTGAGCTAGATTGCACTTTGTCATCACGCGACGGCGTGTTTTTGTGTCCCGGCCCTAACTCCGTTAGGGCCGGGACACAAAAACACGGCACGACGTCGTACGGCGCGGTCCGGCGACGCGCCCTAAAAAACCCACGGTAGGCGCCGTACCGGCGCCGTACGGCGTCGTACGACGTCGTGCCGTAGAAACTCATCTTGAATTTCTACGTGAGTTTCCGCCGTACGGCGCCGTACCGTGGGTTTTTTACGGCGCGCGTCCGCACTGCGCCGTACGACGCCGTACGACGTCGTGCCGTGTTTTTGTGTCCCGGCCCTTAGGGTTGGTTTACACGTATTAAGTAGATAAGTAATTAACTAAATTTTAACTTAATTTTAAGTTGTTAATTGCATGTAAACACAAAATTTAGTAGCAAGTAGCAAGTTAAAATTTAGTAAGTCTTAAGCTAGATGACAATTAGAATTCAGTTACTACTTATCTACAACCAGCCATAACTCTTCCTTAGTTTTTACTATTCGTAGATTAGCGCTTTTGAAGGCTTACGCCAAAAATGTCAACCGATCAGCAACGTTATTGAATAGATAAATCCTGTCAAAAAATTAAGAAACCGTGCATTACTCTCCAAAACAACGGTTAGGCCTATTTGTGCATTTTAAAATTTATTGGACTACTATTTTGATATAGATATTTCATATTATTATGTAACTAGCTGTTGCCTGCGACTTCGTCCGCGTGGACTTCAGTTTATAGCGCGCGGTGTCAACAAAATTGGTGTCAAATTTAAAAGATTTTTATTAAAACCCTGGTACCCCTTCAAATATCAAAATACCCAAAAATAGCTGTGCAGTGTGCACATAATATGTTTTTGAATTACTTAAGTAAACTTTATTAATACCAAATTTACAGTTTATTTAGCCCCCCATTACACAACTTTAGCTTTACTCATAAACTATATACCATTGGTATGACAATCGAAAGATTCGAAAAACTTTATTTGATGGTGCCACCTCTTATAGAAAGACTTATGAGCAAGCGATAGCGAGATGTAGGCGATTCTTAGCGCCATCTGTTATGAATTTTTGGAACTAACTTAATTTCAACAAATTTACGCATTTTCACCCTCTTACAACCCCTTTTTCCAGTTAAAAAGTAGCCTATGTCCTTTCTCAGACTTTAGATTATCTGTGTACAAAATTTCATTACAATCGGTTCAGTAGTTTTGGCGTGAAAGCGAGACAGACAGACAGACAGAGATACTTTCGCATTTATAATATTAGTATAGATAACTTAATAAGTAATAACTAATAACTAATAATACTACCCTTCAGAGCACGCTGCTCAACGCGTTGAACTCTATAATAGGGTAAGTTCGCCCTTTCGCGTCCATAGACCAATTCGCGTCCATTTTGCGGATCTTCCTTTTTAAAATCCCGAAAATATGTAAACTAACACACCAATCAAACGAAAAGTCATTCCCGCTAATACGTCAATGTATACGAGGTACGCACACATGGACAAAAGGTCCGTGCGCCAAACCAAAACCGTTTAGAAGAAATAGTTAGCCTCGGCTGTTCAACAAGGGAGCACGTGCGCGCGTATGTTATGGTAAGTTTTTTATTGTTTTAAGTGAAAATTAGGTTACATAGTTGTTTGTAGACTATTATAATGTAAAAAGGAATAATATTTATTATGAATTTGCTTATGTTTTTTATATTTAACGACTGAAATAAGGTGGACGCGAATTACTACATCGAATTCACAAAATTTCTACTTTGCGTCCACCTGTGGACGCAAACTATACCTACAGGGGATGATACATAAACCAAATTGCGTCCACTTTTTTCGTTAAATATTTGCATGTTGACTTGCATGTGAAAATAATAATAATGAAATGTATTGTTTATTATTATATTATTGTATATTTTTTATTAAAAATACGTTTAAAAATTGTATTTTTAAATAAAATGAGTTCTTTTATTCTTTTTTTTCTATTTAAGATGAGTTCTTCGAAGAAAAGAAAGAAGAAGGAAAGGAGAACATACACAGAAGACGATTTAAAGAAAGCGTTAAATGAAATTCGAGAGAAGAATAAATCGGTAAGACAAATATGTAAAGAATATGCTATTCCCAAGACCACAATATTGGATAAAATCAGTGGGCGCAGACCAGATGGAGTAAAGAAACCTGGACCAGAACCAGCGCTAGGAGTAGATGGTGGAAAAAAAGGAGTTGAATGGCTTCTTGATATTTCCAAATGTGGATTTCCAGTGAAAAAGCAAGAATTGTTGAATACTGTTCAGAAAATAATTCGAGATGGGAAGTTTAAAAATAATTTTAAAGATGATCGCCCAGGTCAAAAGTGGTTTGAAAAATTTTTGGCCAGAAAGGCCAAATGTTGACAAGATTTTGATTATTTTTTTGAGATTCTTTATTATGATAATAATGTTGATTTTTATTACAGTTTACTTAATTACATTCTGAAATAAAGAAATAATTGTTAAAATATATATTTTTAAGTTCAATGTTGAGAAGATTTTGATTATTTTTTTGAGATTCTTTATTATGATAATAATGTTGATTTTTAATACTCTGAAATAAAGAAATTGTTAAAATACAATCTTTTTTTATTTTCTTAAAATATCACCCCTATATTCCTTTTCTAAGCTGGTGGACGCTAAATGGTCCACGGGTGGACGCAATTAGGATTTTGTGGACGCAAAGTGGGTAAAACGCCTTATTCTGAAGTTTATCTATTTAAAAATGTAACACAAGATGCTTCGAGTAAAACTGAAAGTTAATCTTAAAATAGACTAATATATTGATCACATAACATAATTTTTTCATAGAAATGAATGTTGGGACATTATTATTTTCGCCATCAAACTTGCCAACTGCACTAAATGGACGCGAATAGGCGAAATGACCCTATAAAGAGCAATTTAAGTAATTTTCTTTGTTCTATAAATAATTATTTATCTTCTAAAATCTTAAAACTTATCAAAACTTTGAAAATATTATTTATACCTATCTACCTACTAATGTCCTACTTAGCAAAATGTATATTTCCAAAGTCGGTCGATACTCGATATAATTAAAAAAGTCTTCATAGAATATCACCAAGAGCGTTTGTTTGTAGAAAAAAACATATAAAATTACATAATATATTAATTAATTTTTATTTAATTTTTGGAAAGATTCATAAGCAAGATACAGCGCCATCTTACATTATAACCAAGAACTAAATGCTATTGGCACTAGCTACCACAGCGATGTAGCTGGTCATTGAGTTCGTACTACATAATATGCAATTAAGTTCTTTTATCTTTACATAGATGTCACTACTAACATTTTCAATTGAGTCATCTTCGAAAAAAATGCGCCATCGAGGAAATTGATTCCTATGCAATTGATAGACCAACGCAACGTTATTTAGTCGAATATGTCAATTCAATATTAATTATTGTCATCTGTCGGCTGGGTTTGACGTAACCATCCAAACTTGAAACTACTTAGGTCCCCGATCTGCGTAGGAATCAACTTCTTTGATAGTACAGCTGTATAACAAAACTAAGTGATAAGTAATAACTAATAACACTTTAGAGTGTGTAATGTGCACGTGTCCCTTATACAGCGTTCACTGTGAAAGTAGCAGCGTAAAGTACTAACACTTAGTATGGGTACAGTTCGTAAAATGTAACGTCAAACAATAATTAATTAAATAATTACATTTATTATGAAGTGTATCTAGATACGGTCAGATTATTTTTTTGTTTGCATGGAAGACGCTCCAAAATTGCTGGACTGATTTTGCTGACAGTCCCAGAATATGGGTAAACTGTTAATTGTTATAGGGATTATCACGATAATATTATTATACAGGGTGCAATTAAACCTTCCGGCCAAATTTTGATATATATATATATATATAATTGTTCCTTGTTAAAAATAAATATCCACGCATTTTTCTTTTATAATCACTCAGTACTAAAATGTTGAGAAATAGCTTCCGAAAGTTTTCCTAAAAAACACCAAAATCATGGACACTACCCTCCATCTGCCATCCTGCTTAGGCATTCATTGACAACAGCGCCTCCCTGGCGCTACCCCCCGTGCTACCCCCGCTCTTCCCCTACGTGCGTGAATGAGCGAGAGATCGGCCGGCGGCGCCATATCGTAATTTGTACAAAGTGACCATTAAGCTACATTTTTGATTGGGATAGAATATATGTAATTGTAAAAGAATTAACACCTTATTTTTCTGTTGAATGGACTCTCCTAATGATAGCTAAGCCCAAAAAAAATTTGGCTGGTAGGTTTAATTGTACCCGGTTTAATTAGGTCGTTTTCATGACTCTGGGGGCGCTGGGGCGCTTGCCCTTAAAAATTACAAAAAAAAAAAAACACTTTTCAGCTAAGCGCTGTACCTACTCTGTTAAGGGCCCCTTCTTCCTAAAGCGGGAAATTGACTACCGGGCTGCCCGCGGGCCGCCCGGTCTGGCATAAGTCTGCCGCTTGCCCCGATTGAACACACACAGAACAGACTAGTCAGTCGAATAGATAGAGAGCTGCAGCTCGGTCGTGGACTCATGGACTCGATATTCTTTTTAACAGATGCTAGATCAGCATCGGCATTGGTTTCCTTGGATTTTTCAATAAGTTTGCTGTAAGCGGCTTTACGTAGATCGGTGTTCATGTAATCCTTGCTTTTATAACTTTCCACAAACAAGGATGCGACCGGTAAATGAAAATAAACGAATGTCAAAATTGTTTTTGTTAGTTTTTCTAAGTTTAATGTTTGTATTGTTTACAATACTATGTTTTAAAATAATATTTTAAGTGCACTTCAGTCGCTCTCCAAGGCGCAAATGACGACGGGCCGCCCGTCGCGACCATTCATGTACAGACTTGCCCGTGCCCGCGCGGGAAAGTAGATATTTTTTTATATATTCTTTTGATAAATAATGAAGGAGTAAAGTGGTTTCATTTCAACGATTTGGAGGTGATTTGGTTTTTTTATTTCTTTATTATGTGATACCGATAGAAAAAATATGGCAAGACCAAATTACGTATCATATCATGTAGATTACTAATTATTTTTTTCAGATATAATTTCTCTGTTAATACCGATGAAAAGTTGTTTCATCTGCATGCTTTTTTAAGTTTTTTTCGAGAGAGCAGCTTTAATACTTAAGCGATACATACAAATCCTGAAGTTCATTATCAAGGAGCAGGTTCGGCCTCATATGGAATATTGTTTTCATCTCTGGGCCAAAATACCAACTGCTCCCTCTGGATCGCATCCAACGAAGGGCCGCTCGAATCGTTGACTGCCATAGTGTTTCAAACAGCTTAGACCCCTTGGAATTACGCCGAGATGTAGCTTCACTCTACATCCTCTATCGGTTGTATCACGGGGAGTGCTCTGAGAAATTTTCGGAATCATACCATCTGCAACTTTTCGCCGTCGCCCCACGCGAAAATTATACCCTCTCGTGTGTGGAGCGACCAATTACAGGACTTTAGTAACTGCGCTGAATCTGTGGAGCGTCCAATTACAGGACTCGCCACAGCTGCGATTACCTTGTTTAGTTTTGAGCATATTTTGGCGTCTTTATAGTTCTAACTCTTTTGCACACATTATTAATCGTATAAGAAAGAACCGCTTCTCCCTCTAAATTTAAATTTAATGCGTCTGTGGTACAAAAAAATTTAGAAATTTATTTTTTTATCTGTGGACAATTCAGTCAATGATTGCTGGGGTGTGGCCGGGGTTAAACTTTTGGTCTTGTGCAGAATTTTGTGATTTTAATTAATTTTCACTGGAATTACAATGGGACAATAAGTAATCTTTAATTGTATTTACTCATATTGATATATTCATTATTTTTTAAGGAAAAAACAGCCTTAGATTAGAACTAACGTCGCTAACGTTAGAAAGTACGTGGATTTCATTTTGTTAAAATTGCTCGAAAAATTATTAAAACTTTAACATATCTACGTAATTAGGTCACTATCACATTGAGCTTCAATATAATAATTACAAAATACGTGGAGTTTAGACAAAAATGTGAAAATTTCGAGCTCAAAGACATGGAGACACTCAAAAGTCCAATTCTGGGTCTTGCCACAGACAATCTTATCCATACTATTTAGCCTTTAGATTTATGTTCATTTTTCACTATGTTTAATAACATGGTTTTTGATATTTTTCTTCCAAGCACGTATTCTTCTTTATTGTAATAAATACCTAGTTCTATGTAAATCTAGAATAATTAATAATAATAACAACCAATTTAATAACATAATAATAGTTTTTCGTACCAATTATGAGTCTCATTTTTGATACACTCATACTCAAGATATTATGCTGAATATTACAACATGCCATTGTTTAAAGTAGGTTGGCAGAATGTTAAAATTATTGTTAACAAAACAGGCTTTCTCCCTGATGCCATGAATATATTACTATCTAATGAAATATGAGACCCACTGAAGTGGCTTTTGAAAAGGTGCTTTTTTGGTCCAAAGTTTAAGAATATGCTCAGTGAAAAAAATTTGTATGGAATGTATGCAGTAAGTTTTTTAATTTAATAATATATGTAACATTGTATATAAAAAATATAATATTGCATCCAGCAATCGTTTTATTTATTATTTATGAGAGAATAAAAGTTAAATTTTAGGAGACCTATATTATTTCTCCCAGAACAGTTACAATGCAAATTAAAGTCAAGTTTAAGTGATGTAAGAAATTAAAGAAATATCTCTTTATTATAAAATTAATTGTAGTTTTACAAAACTACTACTAGATTTTAAAAGAAATTAGTTTTTCTATACCTAGGTCTCAAAAATTTGTGCACTTTGCTCTGTCTGTTGAAAGTCCTGTAATGGGATCCACAGATGGGGCATATTTTTCATTTTGACAGTCAACACACGAGAGGATACCATCCTCATCACCTTAATGAGTGACAGTCTTCCACGGTGCGCTTATTGCATAACTTTCTGCCGCGCACTGTAAAATTCTGGAACGAACTGTCACTAGCAGTATTTCCTGCAAACCTTCAAGAAGAGAGCGTATTCCCTCTTAAAAGGCCGGCAACGCATCTGCAGGTCTTCTGATGTTGCGAGCGTCCATGGGCGACGGTAGTTGCTTTCGTGACCCGTTTGCTCGTTTGCTCGTTTGCTCGTTCATAAAAAAGTCACTTTGTTTTGTTACACCTTGCATAACTTTTTATAAATGTGTACAGAATGTCTCAAAGAAGTGATAATACTGTAAGGTGCGTATATTGTGTCCCTTGTATAATGATGATGATGATGTTGTATAGTCTTTCGTCGCTGCTATTTTTACTGTAAAATACTGCATATTATACGCGCTATGACTTATTTATATTACATCATATTGTATGCTTGCTTACGTAACAATTTTTTTTTGTATTATATGATTTTAATTTTCCATTATAATTATTTTTAGTGACACTAAAAATAATACATAATTATATTGTTATGTGTATTAGATTCTTATTAATAAAATTACAAATCTTTTTCTTTAAACTTACTATGGAAAAAAAACTAATTTTAATTTTTTAGACGTCGTATACTTAATATGTACTATTTTTTATTTGAAGCGATGCAGAATGTGTTAAGTATTTACGAACTTAACACCTAAAATTAAATAAAATAAATATCAATTAATAGGTAAAAATATTTTTATTGGTATCGTGCTATAGTAGCATTTAAGTTTTGATAATTATCTATATTTGCTAAGTTTCTCGTTGATCCGTTTAATCCCGTTGCCCTGGGGGTCGTACTTGGCCTCTAGCGCCTGGTAGAGTTCGGGGAAGTCCGTCTTCAGTATGAGGTAGATGAGCCGCGCGTAGTGCTTCTGCCTGGTGTCGCACTCTTCGCAACCATCCGCGTAGAACTGAGCCATGTGCCCTAAACACATACACCTGGTTAGGAGGTACATGATTGGGTACAATCAAAAGAAATTCACAGGCAGATGGCGGATCTAGGACGTTATTTTGGCCGCGTTAAGCCGCCAGTCCACCGCAGCGCACGGAGAGACTACGCACGTGCGTTAAGCTTCGCTTTGCAAGAAAATATATGTGACTGTGTCCACTGCAACCCACGGACACGCTACGCACGAATTGACGTAGTCAAAGTAATAAAAACGTGCGCCGCGTGGCCGTGCACAGCGTGCGCCGCGGTGGAATGGCGGCTTTAGGGCCGGGACACAAAAACACGGCACGACGTCGTACGGCGCCGTGCGGACGCGCGTCATAAAAAACCCACGGTACGGCGTCGTACGTCGTCGTGCCGTAGAAACTCACGTAGAAATTCAAGATGAGTTTCTACCGCGCGACGTCGTACGGCGCCGTACGACGTCGTGCCGTGTTTTTGTGTCCCGGCCCTTATGTCATTTCAATGTAAAGGTGATTGCACATTTATGAGCACGTACGCGTAGGTATTACACGCGATCGCACCACATTTTAAAATTCATTGATTGAAATTGTGTGAAACCTCACACAATCGTCCGCACCATCAGCGCCGTATTTCGTGTACTATACAGTGCGTACGGTGCTGACTGTGCGATCAGATTTAGTCGTGATCTACTGGCTGGGTTTGACTGTTTAAGAAACCAAATAACGTAGATCCGTCAACTACATATGAATCAACTTCCCTGATAGGACATAAAGTACTGTGGAGATGGAGCTGTGTTCGGATTTGAAAGACAGTGTGGCTTCCTATAAAGGTCTTGTCCTAGGCAAATTGCTTTTGTCCCAGAAATCACCTTTATACTAAAAAATAAATACTTGTAGCCGTCGCATTGTCAACAAACCAATAATTGCAACTATACAGTGTAACAAAACTAAGTAATGTGTATGAGTAATGAGACCCCTGTATGGAGTTCAATATGAAACGCGCTGAAGAGTGTTTTTTTTTAAACTTTTCTATGGTAAAATTAATGACCCTCGAGCGCTTGCCCATACACATCAGGTAAAATTTTTTGTTCTTTCAGCGCTATTACTTTCACAGTGAACTGTATAATGTATAAGGAAGACATGCACACACTAAAGTAATATCACTTAGTTTTTTAACACGTTTCTGTATATTATGCAAGATTGCAGCTGGCCGATTCTGTATCGTACATTTGTAAGTTAAACACTGAGTTAGTAACTAAAACGGAGGAGTGAGCAACGGAAAGTGTCACTTTTGTATTCATACAAAAATGAGACATTTCGTTACTCACTCCTCCGTTTTAGTTACTAAATCACCGATTAACTCACAAATGTACGATACAGAATCGGTCTGCCGATTGTATTTATATAATGAATGAAGAACTTTACATGTTGCGTGATACTATATAATATATTCTGACACCCTGATGGTAAGTGCCGCAGCCCTACCCACTAAAACACTGCGATGTTCCTATCTCCTGTAGCTGGCGGATGCAAGGGTCCCGACGAGCATTACTCCGTAGTTCCGTCAGCACAGCGCCTGCTTACGCAGGCTCCTCTTCTTGGTGGGGGTGTCGGCCCCTAGGCCGAACAGAGACTCCAAACGGGGGGCTTGTTCAGGCCATCCTCCTCCGGTGGTGTCGCAATGCGCAGGAACATGAGGCGCATTACGACCATCTCGGGACTCGGTGCGATGGGAGGCGGCGTCTCCACACCGCCACCCCGAGTACCTCTGCTAAGGCAACGTTTCGGCCATTTTGATATTCTAACACCCTACCATTCAGACACTTTACCATTGCACCAAAAGTATTGTTTCATTCACGTCGCGTCTAAAGTCTTTCATTACACCTTTTGTGATTATCAAAAAACAAAGACACAAGTTTTTAATCAGAAAGCTTGCGTGGCACATAAAATGCCTATTCTAATAATAGAAAGCACTACCAAGTACCAACGCGTAGTAGTTCTATGTAATCTTTTATTCTAAGGCTTTTTACAGACGAACGGCACTTGCCAACGGCAGATGCAGTAGCCGTCGACGCTTGTCGACGGCAGTCGACAGCTGCAGTTGTATCTACCGTTGGCAAGTGGCGTTCATCTTCAAGAAGCCTTATTGCTACCTTTGATATGCTTAGAGAAGTCATCTTTGCAGGGCCCCTGGTCTACTAAGCATTTGACGAATATCTTCAATTCCTCGTTGTTGCTCAGTAATACTTCGTATTGGTCATCGTTGACGTCGTCGTAAGCTTTGACTATGACAAAGTACCATAGTAATGTCAGGAAGAGCTTCATTGTTCCTGAAAATGTTCCCTGAAATGTGTTTATTTTATTTATTCACTCGTTACGCTTTACGTTTGTAATACAGGGTGTATCAAAAGAAAGTTATAATACTATAGGGTTTGTATGTGTCTAACTATATAATAACTACATAATATAGTTTACTGTGAAAGTAGCGGTACAAAATAATAAAAAAGTTACTCTTTCAGTGCTGCTACTTTAACAGTGAAGTCACTATCAATAGTGTTAATAAAAGGGTAAGAATAGTATCAATTTGGGAACAACATAGTAATTAAGTAATCTGTAATGGGAACTTTTTATAGACCGGGAGATGATGACACAAAATACTGGGTCATTTGTACCAGTATGGCGGTTATTCAGGGGTCTAATTACGTAAAGGCAAAAGAAAAATGATGGTAATAGCGCTCGCACGGGGGCCCGATCGCGTGGGGCCCGATGCTGCCTCCCCATATAGACGAACGCACTGCCAACGCGTTGGCCAACGCGTTGGCGGTGCGCTTGCAACGGCGCTTGTGAGTAATCCACACATTGGAAGGTCATTCAGTATGCTTTGGATCGCGCCAATGTGCGGACGGATTCGAAATGGATGTTGAGTCGCTAACAGCTGCAGCTGTATATTTATTCACAGCTTATAATTAAGTACATTATTTCTTATATATAATAATTATTACTTTATAATTATAATTATCATGATTAATATATATTTATTATTTATAAAATACTTAATTTATTTTGTTTTTAGTATATTATTTATTGTTAATAGCGACAACAGATATATAAGTACTTACGCAATCTGTGAAAATTTCAGAAATCTAGCTATAGCGGTTCTTGAGATACAGCCTGGAGACAGACAGACAGATAGACAAACAGACAGACAGACGGACGGACAAAAAGGCAGACTGAAAGTAGACAGAAATTGAAGTCTTATTGATAGGGTCCCGTTTTTACCCTTTGGGTACGGAACCCTAAAAACATCGTGAGGAAAATAGCATCTCCAAGAACCTAATTTTTTTAGCACTTTTGATATGATTTTTTGTTCCACAGGAGGACTTACTCTGATAGTTAGCTCAATAAATTTATAAGTTTACTCGATACTTATATTGTTCGCTATTTCGTCAAGTTAGATGTTAATTCGCCACAAGAAGGAAACGTGCACTCTTCAGCGCTGCTCCGGGCGAACTGATCGCGCGACCTATGTGTGGATGGAACGCAAGCCTTGCGACAAATTTCCTTTGATCATTCCGACACCGCGCGGCAAGCTCGCAAACGCGTTGGCCAACGTCTAAATACCTACCGCGAACGCGCGAACGCCTGTTCTACACATCAGGCCAACGCGTTGGCCTATTTGTAGTGCCGACATTAAGCGAACGCGTCGGATAAATAACAAGTGTCGAACGATTTGTTCCACAAAAATGATTGTATTTTCAGATAGTCGAAAAAAAATAAGTAGGCGGTAGTGTAATGCTATACTTCTGTCTTGTCTTCTGTCGGGTGTGACTTACAGCCCGTCATACCGACGCGAATACATTAATTTAAATAAAACAATTCGACCATTAATTGTATCAGGTTAATTTTTGCATAGCTAATCATCGTCGAGTAGCCATTCACGAAAATCACCTTGCCATACTTTTCCGACAATTCCCAATGGCCGCCATATCACTGCAAATGAGTAATTTTTTTCACCAAACGATTTGTACCAGGATTGCATTTGAATTTTTGGAAAATATTTGACATAATGTGACCGTTATTATTTTTGCCATACTTCTAGTAGGAGAAAAAGTGCCACATTTTGAAAATGCGACTATAAAATACGTAAAATCATTTTTTACATCATGGCATCATTGTATTCTAGTCATTTGCAACCGCCATACTGGTACAAATACCTAGTAAGTATTTTGTGTCACCATCTCCCGGTCTATTAAGGGATTTCTTTAAAACATTTTCTTTTCACTTACCTGTATCGTTTCTGCAGATAACTAGTAAACTAACTGGTGTATGTTTGTTTCCGTATGTTTTGTCTGAATGTATGTTTTCCGGAAAACCGCAGGATGCTTATATAAGAGGAACATACTAATGGCAACTAATTATTTTAGCAAAAATAGCAATTTATTCATGAATAATACAATAAATTATGTTTTGAAGAATAAAAAAAGATTTTTAAATAGTAGATAGCACTATGTAGATAGTATTGTAGATGTATTACTAGACACGGGACAGCGTGTCTAGCCAAGTTGAAGAATTGGTAGGCAGTACATTCTTACCACAAATGGTTGACATTGTCCTAAACAAAGAAGATTATGGCTTTGATAATGACAATAATATACGTACCAACGCAATAATCTAATACAATTAGAAAATTCTCGTGTCTCAGTGTTTGTATGTACATACATTCGTTAGGCCTGAGGTTTTAATCTACTTTTTATATTGATACTAGAAATAATTTATACGGCAAAACAACGTTTTCCGGGTCAGCTAGTATAATATAAGACTCCTTGTTCGTACTTTACCATGAAGAAAATAATATATTGGTTGCTATAATAATATTATAGATGCGAAAGTGTGTGCGAGTTTCTTACGCCGGTTGTTCTCGCCGGGTTAGTTCCCGAACTGGTGGTAGGCGTCATGTAGGACATTCTGAAAATATTTATTTTAAATTTATTCAGAAATAAAACATTTTTGATTTGATTTGATCTGTCCGTCGGTCTGTCTGCCTGTTACCTCTTCACGCCCAAACCTCTGAACTTTGACATGGAGATACTTTGAATCCTGGGAAAGTACATAGGATGGATACTATTTATCATGCCACGATTGACGTGCGATAAACGAATTTTAACGCAACGGAGTTGCGGGCGTCATCTAGTAGTAAAATGAATTTACAATGGGCCTCATCTAGTACTAGATGACGTAGTAAAATTAATTATAATATTCTACAGAGTAATAAAAATAAATCATAGATGGCATTTGTATTTTACCTTAAATGTATTAAGTACTAGATGATGCCCGCAATTCCGTTGCGCCAAAACTCGTTTATCGCGCGGGAACCGTACATTTTTCCGGGACAAAATGTTGCCTATGTCCTTTCCCGGGACTCAGAGTATCGCCATACCAAATTTCAGCAAAATCGGTTCAGCGGTTTGGGCGTGAAGAGGTAACAGACAAACAGACAGACAGACACACTTTCGCATTTATAATATTAGTATGGATCTTTTTTTAGGTATAATATAAATCAAGAAAAGTTTTAGGAATTTAGATACAATGGCAAATAATTATGCCTAACCTACTAATATTATAAAGGCGTTAGTTTGGATGTGTGGATGTTTGTTACTCTTTCACGCAAAAACTATTGAACGGATTTTAATGAAACTTTACAATAATATAGCTTATACATCAGAATAACTCAATATAGGCTACAATTTTAAGGTGACGCCGCGTTAAAGTAAAAAGCCGTGTTCGATACGTTTTAGATTGCCGGCCCGACTTCTCATAGAAAACAAGCAATGGACAGCAAAAAATGGAAATTGCGTAAGCGACAAAATGGTTTTTGTCGCGTAATTTAAAACATAGCATAATACATATGTTCATATAATATTATGCTATGGGCAAATTAAAGTATATGCTTAAACTAATCTATGTACAAATTTTGGAAGCTTAAATCAATTCTCCTCTGTTGGCAAAATAGGAATCCCTTTTTTACAGAGGTCTTTTTGATTGATTATTCTGTGTTATAAAAGTTGACCAACCGTGTTATGCTATGGGTTATTCAAAGACAAAGACATGATGAATACTGACAATGAACTTTAATTTCTTAGCTTTAATCATTGCTGAGAAAAATGGATATCGCTACAGCCAAATTATCAAGGCGTCGCCTTAAACGACTTTCAAAATGGAGGAGGTGTTATGTTCGTTTTTTTATGTTCAACGATTACTCCGCCGTACTTTGTAAACCGATTTTCAAAATTTTTCTTTTGGTGTATAGGTTATCATCCAAGGTACCATAATCATAAAAGTGGTGACCTGATCAAGGGATACATAATTAACCGAAGGAACTCTTCAAAATTTATATGGAAACATGTGGTGACTTCAGTTTCGTGAGCAGTATTTTAAGCATATTATGCTAGAGATCAACTACGATAACTTGGCGCGCCCCTCCAAATGACTGTTTCAATGTCATAGTCACATCCTTATGAAAGAGTTTGTATGTAGTAAGTATTCAACCAATCACACTACACGTAATATTTCAGTTTTGTTGGTCAACTAATCATAACTAGCCTACTGCGCAACACAACGCACTTCAAGTCGTTTTGACAACGCACTTCAAACGTTTTGAATTTTGGAGGGGCGCGCCATGTTATCGTAGTTGATCTCTACCAACAAGTAAGATTTTGCACCAAGGTAAGCATACCATGGTTCGGAAGGTGCTGCGAGCACTCCTGACTCTTTATAGATACAAGTTTGGGAGTTTCGACGTTGTTTTAAGAACGTAAAGCATAATAATATGCTACTGTACAAATTACATTCATCATCATCATCGTCATAACTACTATAAACCATTGTAGAACCATATATCGTCCCGTTTTGACCCTATTATTGGTACTTTTTTACCGACTTCCAAAAAGGAGCATATTCGGCTGTGGATATTTTTTTTCATAGTTTTTTATTATATACCATTTAAGCCACGGGCAATTAACACCGCGGGGCACAGAATATAAATCAAAACTGCTGAATCGATTTTAATATTTTTTTTCAGTGGCTATTTAATATTTTATACCCGTGCGAAGCCGGGGCGGGTCGCTAGTAATATTTATATGGCTATCAATTTTTTACATGTGATTTTGTTTTGTTGTAGAAAAAACATACAATAGTGGATGTATTTTCGCACGGTTATTATGGAGTTTATTTATAATATCTAGCCGCGTGTTCTTTTTTTTTATGTGGTTTTGCGAGTAGTCTGCAACAGGTAAGTGCAATGTAAAAAATCTAAATTAAAATTATGAATCGATTATAAGAATTAGTCTACCAATTTAAATTTATATAATATGTCATAGCCTCATAGGTAAGCTGTTACCTGCTAGGCTTTTGGATCTTAATTATAATATTATTATTGCAACAATTTGTAAATAAGTCTAGGTGGTACTATTCTATTACTTGTTAATTTAATTTATAGTTACATATTATAATATGGCTAATTCTTAAAGTAATTTTAACATTAATTGTCTATTCCAAACCAAATTACACTTTTGAGTTATTACATTTCGTCACAATCACAAAATAGAAATAATTTAAATACCTAATTATTTTTAAGTGCCTCATAATATTATAAATTTGTTTAATTGTAATTAAACGACGTGTATTTAATAAACCTTTATAATTGGCATTTTATTTTTAGTTGTATTTAAAAGATAATAAATACACGGCATCGCGTAGTATTTTGTCTAGAGCGTAGGCGTTGTTGTGGAATAATAATTGAAGACATGAGTGGATAAATTGGGTAACTTACATTTTACAACATAAGAGCAATTATTATTTTTTTCCCTTACAGTGTGAATAAACCCTGTAACTTACCTACTTCATCTTCTACCTATTATTATATCTAGCTATACATAGAATCTACATTTTTTATATCAAATCATTTTTCCGATCCTAAAGCCTCCATTAATCCGTCGATCTTGGAAATGCTATTGTATTCTATTGTTGTCGCGATCACCGGTGCAAAAAACGATAGTTTTTGAATTGTTGGTTACCCATTTTACCCACTCATATCTTCAATTGTTATTCAATTCGTGTAAGTCAGTGAATCGCTGAAGAGTCTGAAATTAACGTACTTTTAGTTTTATTAAATATTTTTTAACTTTCAGTTCATTCCAAATGTCCATTATGACTTATGTGATTATTCAAATGGTGGTATGTCTCATCGTGCATCTCACGGTGAGGAGACACCTTAAAATGAAAAGACTCTACGAACTGTCTGACAGAATAAAAAGCTCGTACAAAGCTCTGCCGTTTATAGGACATGCGTATATGGCCTTAGGTTCCAATCAAGGTACGTAAACCAATCACCTTAAAAAGGAGAATATTAATAATAATTTTCTTCATCATCCAACATCGTAGCCCATTTTGTTGTAAGGGACTTTATTTCACAACATAATATAAATTATGCCGCGCGTATGCGAATGTAGTGAAATACCTTAGCGACCGTGTCTAAACACACTAGGCTGAATTATGCCGGCGTAAATTCCGTCGCAAATGTCAACAGTCAAACACATACAAAATACGGACGGAACGCGACGGAAAAGTGTGTCGCCCCTCACGTTCCGCCCGTATTTTGTATGTGTTTGAAACGCGGCGTAAACGCGGCGGAATTTACGCCGGCATAATTCAGATAGTGTGTTTCGACAGTCGACACGATCGATTTACACGGGTGACTAATGGTCGATTTACACGGGAGACCAAAGCCGCACGGTTTACGCCGCACGGCGAAAATCGACCGTGTAAATGGCAATTCGACTACGCCGCATGCGGTTAAAGCCGCAAGCCCCAAAGTCGTGCGGCCAATGGCCGCATGCGGCTGGTGACTAAAATCGACCGTGCAAACGCTCAGTCGCAAGCGATCGCTTCCTGCGAATACTACTGTAGCGAGCGCAGACCTCGGGCGGCACTCACGAAAACATGGACAAAAATAATATTATGTAGTATAGTAAATGGGGTGGCGATTCGACTTGGACAGGCGATTCGACTGGTGACTTGCAAGTTGACTGGTGACGGGTGACTAAAATCGACCCGTTAGTTCAAGGCCGGCAACGTGTAAATCGACCATAACGGGTCGATTTTAGTCGCCTGGCAAGTCACCATACCAGTCGAATCGCCTGTCCAAGTCGAATCGCCACTCCATTTACACAACTATATTATATTTGCAGCAAGCGATTACATATTTGCATTTTACACGTGGGAGAGCTATGCTTCGGCACGAATGGGCCGGCTCGACCGGAGAAATACCAGGTTCTCACAGAACACGGGCGTGAAACAGCGCTTGCGCTGTGTTTCACTCACTCGGTGAAAAGTTTACCGGAGGCCCAATCCCCTACCCTATTCCCTTCCCTACCCTCCCCTATTCCCTTCACTTTTCTACCCTCCCCTATTACCCTATTCCCTCTTAAAAGGCCGGCAACGTACCTGCATCTCTTCTGATGCTGCGAGTGTCCATGGGCGACGGAAGTTGCTTTCCATCAGGTGACCCGTTTGCTCGTTTGCCCCCTTATTTCATAAAAAAAAGCGATCGCTTGCGACTGACCGTTTGCACGGTCGATTTTAGTCACCAGCCGCATGCGGCCATTGGCCGCAAGACTTTTTTTTGGGGCTTGCGGCTTTAGCCGCATGCGGCGTAGTCGAATTGCCACTTAGACGGTCGATTTTCGCCGTGCGGCGTAAATCGTGCGGCTTTAGTCACCCGTGTAAATCGACCATAAAGGTGTCTACTGTCTTGTAAAGGTAACTTGACTAAAGTGTACCTACAGAGTTTTGTAGCTAGGCCCTGAAAAGGTCTCAGAAGCTTGGCTTCTATTTTAATTGAATTCAAAGTTAATGGCATGGATCTTGTTTTGTCATAAAAAATCTTATGTAGATGTTTTTGGAATTAAAATTACAATTTCGTATGTTAGATCGAATGAATGCTCTCAAGAAAATGTCATCTGAGGCAATGAACAGCGAGTACGGAGTAACTGGGGTCTGGATAGGAATGAACTTCTACGTAGGTGAGTACGTACCATCAGAGGAATTGATTCATAGGCATAAGGCCTACCTATGTAAATTGGTCGAGTTATGTAAAGCCCAGCTGACATAATATTAAGAATAGTATTCTTAATATTATTATTGGCTTGATAAAACCCAACCAAACAATGTAGGCCCGCCATCGGTCTATCAATCAACTCTGATTGCTCAACATAATATTTTGCCAAGTAATTTATAACTTATATATTATACAGATTGCTGGTAACAGTAACAACAATGTTATGTTCCAGTGGTTGCAGACCCCGTGGTTGCAGAAGTACTTACCAAAGTAGTACTAGGGAAGTCCAAAATGAAGGCCTTTCATGACATCACTGGAAAATATGGATCTATTTTTGCACCGAGTAAGATATTGTTCTTAATATTGATTTACATGCAGGTCCACATTCAACAACAAAATTATAATATAACTAGACGTTCCGCGCGGCTTCGCACGCGTAAATTTATAGATATTTCACAGACAAATAATTAGTCCACAAAAAGTAGCCTTAGATGATCCTTCACGTGGTCTACTTCTTATCTGTGCCAAATAACAGAAAAATTGCTCCAGTAGTTCGTGAGATAAGCCCTGTCAAATAATTTTCTCCGTTTTCCCTACATTTTCCTCTATTTCTTCGCTCCTTTTAGTCTTAGCGTGATAAAATATAACCTATAGCCTTCCTCAATAAATGGACTATCTAACACTGAAAGAATTTTTCAAATCGGACCAGTAATTACTGAGATTAGCGCGTTCAAATAAGCCTTTTCAAATAATTTCCCCCCGTTTTTTCCATATTTTCCTCTATTTCTTCGCTCCTATTAGACTTAGCGTGATAAAATATAGCCTATAGCCTTCCTCGATAAATGGGCTATCTAACACTGCAAGAATTTTTCAAATCGGACCAGTAGTTCCTGAGATTAGCGCGTTCAAACAAACAAACAAACAAACTCTTCCCAATTATAATATTAGTATAGACTAGATGATGGCCGCGACTCCGTTGCGCCAACATTAGTTTATCGCGCGGAAACCGTACATTTTTCCGGAATAAAAAGGATCCTATGCCCTTTCCCGGGACTCAAGGTATTTCCATGCAAATTTCAGCAAAATCGGTTCAGCGGTTTGGGCGTGAAGAGTTAACAGACAGACAGACAGACAGACACACTTTCTTATTTATAATATTAAGTATGGATTTTGGGTTTTAGTAAAAGGTTAGATTATGTAGGTTCACCATCAGCGTATAAATTACTTAATGAATGAATGAATGAATGAATATTCTTTATTGCATTTACACATACACATATAGAAATTCAAATTTCAAACTTAGTACTAAGAACTAAATAAACACAAATGGCGGCTTTATTGCTATGCAGCAATTTCTTCCAAGCAACCGAAAAGCAGGAAATTATTTTATATAAAAAACAAATAGGCAATGTGCAAAAACAAACTACAACTAATTACATAACGTAGAAAACTACAAAAAAACAAAACACCTAACTTGACAATTATAATTTATAAACCTATCTAAACAAATAAATTCTATATATTATAATAAATATTATACCAATAATAATATACTACACATAATACAAAAATACAAATACATACAATATAATGTATTAAGTATTATACCAAATATAATATATTAATATATAAAATTATATATATTAATAGATAATATATAAAATTTACTAATTATTATTAAGATAATAGTCTTTGACAAGTTTTTTAAATACGTCTACACTTTTAGCTTGCCTGATATTAACAGGCAGAGAATTCCATAGCCGAATCGATTTTATTGTAAAAGAGGACCCAAAGAAGTTTGTTTTGAATGATGGTATATCCAACAATAATCTAGAAGACGAGCGTAAATCCTTATCGTTAGATGTACGGAAGACGAAATTATTTTTTAGGTAAAAAGGTGTTCTGGGATCATGTAGCAGGGAGTACAGAAAAGAGAGAACTCGATAATTACGTCTTAAGCGTATAGGCAACCAAGAGAGCTTAGAACGATATTCCGACACGTGATCATATTTCCTTAAACCGAACACAAAACGAATAGCCAAGTTTTGCAGACGCTCAAGCTTATTAAGTTTATCCTCGGTAAGATCTACGAAGCACGTATCGGCATAATCCAGCATCGGCAAAAACAAGGACTCGGCAAGTAAGACTTTGGTCTTAATCGGTAGCAAATTCTTCCACCTTCCCAGGGAATGCCATACCGCGTGTACTCACTTACTGACCGCCGTTACATGATCTGACCAAGATAAGTGCTCATCCATGTGAACACCCAAGTTTCGAACACTTTTCGAATAAGGCACGTGTGTACCACAAACGAGCACAAGGGGAAGATTTACCAAGTCAATCCTGGAAATTAAACCGGAACTACCTATAATAATGACTTGAGATTTATTGGGATTAATAAATATGCCATTGCGCTTACTCCACTCAAAAATAATATTGAGGTCATTATTAATCTCACCAATTCTTCTAATGAGATCTTCCAAGGTTGACTGAATATAGATTTGGAGATCATCTGCATACAAGTGAAAAAGAGACGAGACGCCTTCACAGATCGTGTTTATAAATAACGCGAAAAGGAGGGGAGATAACACACCACCCTGCGGAACGCCGACAGTGTTGCTTGACCACGACGAGAACTCGTCATCCACACGAACACGTTGCCGGCGCCCCGAGAGATAGTCTGTAAGCCAATCAATTACTGAAGGCGATTAAATGATCTTAACGCTATTTTTCAGAATGTAACATAACAGTTCCTAACTGACGCGTTCATACGATTGAAGGGGCTAAATCTAGAATACTCTTCCCGCTGCCATCGTGATATTATTTTTCTTAAATAAAATAATTACATTTTATTTAGTTTTATTTATTATTAAAACTTACAGTTGAGATATGGCGGAGTCACAGGAGGGTAGTGTTACACAGCTTCAGCGAGAAGCGCCTGCGCATTTACACGAGCATATTCGTCAGGCAGAGTCATTTTGCGCTTGACGAGCTGGAACCTCTGGCTGGGAAAGGACCGTTCTCTCTGTGGGACCATATGCTCAGATATGCCATGACGTCGGTCAGTCGTGAGTCAAAACTTAATATAATATTTTATTGATGAGAGATAAATTAAGTTTCCCGCAGTAAAATGTGTCTTTATGTTTGTGAGCAAAATGAGATGTTTTACACATGCCTAGTGCCCATGCGTATAATCACTCATTTCACAATTTTCTACTAGTATTTATTATTATTTTTACGAAATGTTGCTAGAGAATATTACACGTTGCATTTATTTTTGTTGGTAGGAACTTTATTTGGGATAGATATTGTGGATTTGAAGGAGCATGAATTATTTCTAAACGCATTTGCGACGTTTCTAAAGTATGTGGCAGTGAAGATGTGCCAGCCCTGGTTCCGGTCTGACATCGTATTCAGGAGTATGCCAATCTATGGGAAAATGGAAAAGCAGAAACGCATAATCCTCAATTTCATTGAGAAGGTTAGAAAAAGTTATTTTTTTACTTCATAAGTTAGTACTCATACTCAGCGACGTACATTGTGTACGGTACTACTTATTGTTATTTATTTCAGGCAATTCAAAAGAAAAACATGGAGTCACCACGTGAGTTTTAACACGGTTGCGGCCCGTAAGTTCTATGACCTCGAACTTGGCAGACACACGACGCTTGTATAGGTCACAAATTCATATTATTATAACGATTCCGTGAACAACACTTACAACCATGGTATAGCCAATATTATTTAGGTTTATAAACAGTTGGGGGGCTAGATAATATTATGAGGATATTGATTCCTAAGCAGTTGACAGACCCATATCATTTGGTCGGATCATGTCAGTTGAATGTTATTTGTGATGTCGGATGTGTTTAACGTAACGCGACCGAACTACGTAGCCCATCTGCCTACGAATCAACTTCTCTGATAGTACATACATTTTAGAGTATAATTATAGCTTTCGTCAACATAACAAGAGTTATTAGGCTTTGAACTTTAGTTTCCATCAATACGATACCAGATTGCCATAATTATTTTGTCAGCGAGAAACGCAAACTCAAACAGCGTGATGGAAATGCTGATGGAGACTTCCCGCAGCTTGAACCAGCCGTTCAGCTTGGAGGAGTTGCGGGACGAGCTGGTGGTTCTGTTCCTGGCCAGCACCGACACCAGCACCGTGGCTGCCTGCTTCACTTGCCTCATGCTGGCCATGCATCCTCAGTGTCAGGAGAAGACGTACCAGGAGTAAGACCCTTTAAGCGGGAACCTGTTACCTTACAGTTTCAATCATTACGAAAGTGAAAAACCAAAAGAGTATTTTAAATGACGTGAAGTTAGCAGTATCTTATTCTAATTCTTATAATATAACTAGCTGTCCCGGCAAACGTTGCTTTGCCATAATATATTTGCAATATTATTTTATTGAAGTGACTAAATAAGTATGTCACCATGGCAACGTCGATCACTATCCCGTCGCAAAAACAATGGTCACCGTCAGTCTCAGGTTGTAATAATTTACTATTATTTATTCAACAAATGCACTTATCAATATATAAAGTACTGAGTAGCCGATTCTCAGACCTACTGAATATGCATATAAAATTTGGTAAAAATCAGTAAAGCCGTTTCGGAGGAGTTCATGGACTAACATTGTGACACGAGAATTTTTTATATAAGAGATAACCAAAGTTAAAACTGTTATGAAGGTACATTATACTTAAATTCTCCTGGTCTCCTCTGTTGTAAAGGTTTCTTTTTTATTCTAGAATAGAAGATGTATTAAAGGATGTCCCTACCGAGGAGATAACAGAGTCGCATCTCGCCAAACTGAAGTATTTGGATGCGATGCTCAAGGAGACTCTGCGCCTGTGTCCGCCGGTACCCATCATTGGGAGAAAAGTCGAAGAGGATGTTGAATTACGTAAGTGAATAGAAATAGGGGTTGGCAAATAAAAATGAGACATAAGACTCTGAGCACAGTATATAGGAATCTAGTTCTAGGCTCCTCCTATCCTCCTATCTTCTTCTGATTAATTTCGTTGCGGGTCTCACGACAGGCTTTAGCATGTCCCTCAGGCTCCCTGAGATTATATCAAAGGGTTTTCGTGGTTGGATACCGCTGTCGATCCTGGCGACACAGGAGATACACCGGTGGGAATGTGTGGTGGGGCAAAGCTCGATTACAAATAGTTCTAGGCTATGAAAGGTCATCAATTTGCTTATTAAGAATACCGTTGTTTTTACAGCAAACGGTTTAACAGTAGTGCCAGGTTGCGAGGTTCTTATAAGCGTGTGGGGTATCCACCGCAACCCCAAGTACTGGGGCAAAGACGCGGAGCAATTCAGACCAGAAAGATTTTTAGAAACATCTACGCGACCAAAATCTTCCTTCATGGCATTCGCATACGGACCACGAAACTGTATAGGTAAGCTGTCTAAGCAGTTACTAATATAATGAAAGGAATGAAACAGACTACGAATAATAAAACAGAAGACTTGTGAAAAGTCTTTTTGTTTCATTTATTTTTGTTTTAGAATTATTTGTTTTCTTTTTCCAGGATATCGCTTCGCCTACATGTCAACGAAGATTATATTAATATCTATGTTGCGAAGATTCACAATACTACCCGCGACAGACCAAACTCCGTTTGAATTGAAACTGAAATTTAACGTTATGTTAAAAGATGCTAACAATTTCCAAGTACAGTTAAAACGAAGAGTGTCTACTAGCAAGTAGCAATGACAGGAGGAAAAATGAAGTACAGTTACTTAGTAGTTTAGTAATCTGTACTAATGATCAGAAATACAAACTTGTCTGATAGAAATAAATCAATTAATATATTCAGGGCTCTAATTTTGAACAATATCTTACCAAGCAGACCAGAACTAGACGTAAATACAATATTTGTCCTTATACCTGTCAAGCCACTTTTCTAAAGTCTGTGAAGGCACTTTTCGCATCAATATTAAGGCGCCTCTTCACAATTTTCCATACTGGCCCACTACAAGCCATGGCCATTGTGCAGTTGGGACTACTAGTGTATGATGGCGGACGATGGTCATGTCAGTATCGTGTACACAATGGCGATGGCCTTTAGTGGACCAGCATGGACCCTTGTAAAGAGGCACCTTTAGATATGAGATGTGCGCTGTATTTACTATAATAGTCCAGTATAGGTCCGCGGACCTCTGGGGGTCTGCGAGTCATAATCCGATTTGTTGTTGTTTATTTTATTAAGGCGGTCCGTGAAAACTGTGCCTGATTTCCTGAAGTGTCCGTCGCGGAAAAAGGTTGACAAACACTGCTATAGTCCATGATACTGTCCTCTAGCGGCTGTGTAAAGCAACACCTCGCCGTTAACATTCTGAATGTATTAGTAGACCCCATACCGCGTTTGTATGGCGAATTGAACCCTCCTCTCCTTTACGTTTCCTCTCTTACTACTAGATGTCATTACCTATGAAGCTCATTTAAAAATCAGCACCATCACGATAAAAATATTCTTATTTTTTTATAATAAGGATTGGAGATGTAGGTGATGTGATGTAGGTTAAAATAATTATTATTAATATGTGATTTTTGTAGTTACGTAAAATAAATAATTTTTGGGCATTATATTTTATTGGTCCTTTATCAGTTATCACATTACATAGATAATTATTTTTTCTCGATTACAATATAGGTTTTATAAAAATATACCTTTTTAGTTTTTATACAAAAATTAAATTAGCTGTTATATTCAACCTTAAAAAAAAACTTTTTTAAAGAACAATAGTAGGTATGTACCTACCACTCACTTAGTCGAAGTCAGATTTTTTTATAAAGTAGGACTAAGATTCGTCATAATAATTTCATAACAATAATTCTATAGCTAGTCTTATTATAAAATTTTGAGAGATATAACTTTAAAAGCAAGAATCCTTGGCCTTTCTCACTTGAAAAAGTTTCAATACTTGGAGTTCATTTTCATCCTTGTTCTGGGCATTGTTAAATTTATAAAGTTTTAACAAATCGTATCGACGAAAACCTAATAAAATTCTTTTTTATTACTTATTTCTTTATAAGAATAAGTACAGCTATACTATAAGTATTATAGCTCAATACCTTTTTGAACATTTCAAAAATAGAATAATTGTTTTAAACAGCTTTTACTAATAGTAAAAGCCTAGAATTTTTTTTGTAATTACTAACAAGCTAATTTTTTGTGAGTAGCTACATTTTGATAAGAGAAAAATCTCGAAAGTGGTAGCTAACAGAGATAGAAAGGATTTCATACTTTGACTTGATGGTCATAAAATATGGATTGTTTTATTTGTAGGACAAGATTACTCTTAAATTATATAACTATTAACCTACAAATATACAAAGAATCAGCTGATTAGGGTTCAGTTTTAGGGTACAATGGTCAACCAAGTTTTGTTGATTTTGCGAACATAAAAATGTTGTTTATCTTATCAAAATGTAGCTACTCACAAAAAAATATCTTGTTAGTAATCACAAAAAAGTGTTCTAGGCTTTTACTATTAATAAAAGCTGTTTAAAACAATTATTCTATTTTTGAAATGTTACTCGTTGTCCCTCACTATAATTACAATGTTAAACTTACAATTACTAAGTTACCAATAGCTTACTACAGGGGTTCCCAATCTTTTTTAGCCTGCGGCGCAATTATACGTTGTGAATTATACGTTGTGAATATTTTGTAACGGCGGCGCCCTACGCTACTTCTATCTATTACAAAAAGATACATAAATAAATACCTTTAATTATTACAGTTAGGTTAAGCAGGTAAATAATAATAAACAAATATTTGATCATCTGTCTGCTTTGCCTAATTATTATTAATTAATAATATTATAATTTTATTTCATAACTAGATGACACCCGCAACTTCGTTGCGCCAAAATTCGTTTATCGCGCGGGAAACGTACGTTTTTCCGGGATAAAAAGTATCCTATATCCTTTCCCGGGACTCAAAGTATCTCCATGCCAATTTTCAGCAAAATCGGTTCAGCGGTTTGAGCGTGAAGGGGTAACAGACAGACAGACAGACAGACAGACACACTTTCACATTTATAATATTAGTATGGATATTTGTGATTTTGGATAATGATGGAGGATCACCTCACGGCGCCCCTCTTGCCTTTCCACGGCGCGGCGCACCAGGGCGCCGCGGCGCACAGTTTGGGAACCCCTGGCTTACTAGGAATATACAATTGATTAGATATAAATTACAAAAATAATCTCATTACAACAACACATAAAACAATGTGAACTGGTCTTTACTCTTCACAACCAAAATCTGCATAGTACGTCTTACCAATATAAATTCGATTTTTACAGCTTCCGAAAATCGTCCATGCACGGC
The DNA here is from genome assembly GCA_905333045.1 of Lysandra bellargus. NCBI lineage: Eukaryota > Metazoa > Arthropoda > Insecta > Lepidoptera > Lycaenidae > Lysandra > Lysandra bellargus. The sequence continues at coordinate 8,340,048 of HG995349.1, forward strand.
CCATTGTACTCGTTCCTTTTAATTCTATAGTCTAACAACTTCACTAAAAGATTCGTCCGTGGATTTCCTTTTGGAGAAATCGGCGTCTGTAAATAGATGGATCGGTTTGTAAAGGTGCCGGATTCATTGATGCACGTACTCAATAGTTCACCCAGTGTCATGGATACCGTTTTGGAATGGAAATATTTTATCCTTTCATGATGTGTCGAGAAGTGAGTTTGCGAGTCGAAGGGCTTACGGGAGCAACGTTTTATTGTAACTGAAGGAGCAGGAAAAATAATGGACTCGTTATAAAAACGAACAATGTAATTTCTTAATTTATTTTTAAGCATTATCGAATAAAGAGAACGCCCCGCAGCTGCTTTATGAAGATTGCCTGCGAAACCAGCTTTTCGAATTCAGCTTTTTAATTCCTTTCCCCGTTCTGTGAGATATGTTCGAGATGAATGTAAATTCCTTTTACCTTATGCATTAGAATTTAGAAGTTAAAACTCGAATAAAGTTTTAGTCCGCAATGCTTTCGGAACTGAAGTACGTTAAGCGTCTTTTGATTTCGAAGAATAAAGTTGTCTTACTTACCGTTTTCGCAGTCTAGTTTCTTGTCGGTTCGTTCGTGACCGAGGAGGAGGGGCCCTAGGTGGTTGGTGAGGAGAAAGCCGACGGGCGTGGTGATGAGGATCGCCTGGACCAGTAGCATCATGATTTGGTTGGCGTATACCGTCTCGTGGGGGTCGCGGGGCTCGGGGGACATTGCCACGGTGATTATCGGCAGAGGACACAGTACAGCCTGGAAATTACAATTTTATATCGAAATACATAATATATATAAAAAATGAATATGATCACACATTCAAAACCCATATTATAATCCATAGTCCATATTGATGTAGTAATTGGAAAGTGTGCCAGTCTGTCTTAAAAAATAGATATAGAGGTTGATCAGTACTATCAGGGAAGTTGATTCCTATGCAGATGGCGGATCTAAGTCATGGTCGTGGTCGGCTTATGTCAATTCAATGTTAGCTGTGATCGGTCGGCTGAGTTTGACGTAACGCGACCAAATTACTTAGGTCCGCCATCTGCATAGGAATCAATTTCTCTGATAGTACCTCTTCAGTCTTCATGCTAAAATCACTGAACCGATGTAGTTAGATCTGATTTTGGTTTGATTTAATTCCCGCACGAAAAACGAAACAGTTGCGGTTAGCTTTTTAATATTTTGCTACGAATATTTTTCATACTACGCCTGATGTTAAAACGAGCGAAAGTTCCATCTTCTAGTTTAATTACAAAGCGTTTTTAATCAAAGAATGAAAGAGTTTTTGCAGCCATCTCGGCCCTTTCGGATTAAAATACCCTATCATTACTTATTTTTTGATGCCACAATTTGGATTATCGAAATAATCGGCCAAGTGCGAGTCAGACTCGCGCAAGAAGGGTTCCGTGCCATTATAGAGAAAAATTAGGGCAAAAGTGTTTTTTGTATGGGAGCCCATCTTATTTTTTTATTTTAGATTAATATTATTATGAAATATTTAAGTTAAAACTAAAGATTGTGTGAAAAATTTAAGTACCTACCTGTTGCTATTATTGATATAGTGGCTATATAATATCCAAAAGGCCAAAAAAATCACGTTTTGTATGGGAGCCCCCCCCTTAAATATTTAATTTATTTTGTTTTTAGTATTTGTCGTTACTGCGGCAACGGATATAATATACACAATCTGTGAAAATTTCAACTCTCTAGCCATTACCGTTCTTGAGTTACAGCCTGGTGATATACAGTCGGACTGACGGACAGACGGACAGATGGATAAGCAACGAAGTCTTAGTAATTCTAGTCTTAGTCCCGTTTTTACCCTTTGGGTACGGAACCCTAAAGAGGTCTTGAAACTTATTTGATTTCGATTCGTTTTTCTGCAAGGTTGATAGAAACTAGTATAAAAGGAATGTAATTTCGCTCAACCCTCAGACATTATTATGATCGACCGAATAAGCTTAAAGCTTTACTTATTGGTATTTTCGAAGATGTCTTGTAAAAGTCAAAATCAATTTTCAGGGCGATTTATAAATTACATACTAACTTACCTGGTACAATTTATATCACTTATCAGCTATACTTATTATTTAGTTATTAATAATACAAAGCGGAAGAGTACAAGTTATGTTTGTTTGATTGTTTGTTTGAACGCGCTAATCTAAGGAGTATTAGATATCCCATTTATCGAGGAAGACTGTAGGCTATATTTTATCACGCTAAAAGTAATAGGAGCGAAGAAATAGAGGAAAACGTGGAAAAACGGGGGAAATTATTTGAAAGGGCTTATCTCACGAACTACTGGAATTTTTTTTCTGTTATTTGGCACAGATAAGAAGTAGACCACGTGAAGGATCATAGGCTATTTTTGTGGACTGATTTGTCTAATATCTAATTTACGCGGGCGAAGCCGCGCAGAACGTCTAGTTGAATTGAAATAGTTTTTGCTTTTATTGAAAAGTTGGTAAATAATAATGATCTAAAAGCAGCATCATCTGTTAAATTTTACTCTTAGGCACCTACTTTTTCCACAGATTTTATATTATACCTCACAGTCCTTTATGAAATGTTTGTCTGTAGGTAAACCTAGGCCTATCAAAGATGACCCTCGAAATTTATTACGGAGCCACATAGGCCCATATCTTGTAAGTTTCAGCTTGGCTAAATGTTATAATGCCTCGTGAGGACGTCGTAAATATATTGAATGTAAAGGTTGTAGATTTAACTTAATAATATCAGCATACCCTATCTACGACCCTCGAACAATCTACTTCAGACCGTTCTTGGGTCGGAGATTGGTCGAAGATACTAAGAAAATTTTGATTTCAATAGTGATTTTGTAAAGAAATAATATTCTTTTTATATTTAAAACTTTATGCACATGAAGGTACAAATGTATACTGATTGCCTTATGGCATTATCTACCAGTCAACCTTTGGTCGATACAGGAACAAAATTGTATGTGCCAGTCAATTACAATGAAGGATACAATTAGATATCCAATTATCTGTTGACTACACGTTAATTTCTAAGATATTGTGTTATTCAAAGTCATCTTGTTGTAGACTTAGCTGTGAAATATTTATTCTACACTTATGCCACTCCAGTTTTGTGGGGAACTGATCCAAACAAATTTTGTATTCATAAACAAATATAATAAAATTAGCTGACCCGGCTAACGTTGTTTTGCCACATGAATTATTTCTAGTATCAATATAAAAAGTAGATAAAACCCTATTCTAAGGCCTAACGAATATGTACATACAAAATTTTATTAAAATCGGTTGAGCCGTTTTAAGGATTTCGTGACAAACACTGTGACACGAGAATTTTTTATATTAGATTTTTTATATTAGATTGTTCTGTAATTTAAAGTTTAGAAGATAATTTTTGTTAACGCATAGTTCATTAGGTATATTTTAGCATAAAATTGTAAACTTTATTGATGAGCGCATCTCGCCGTCAAACAATTAGTTTGGCGAGATTTAAAATGTAACCATAATACGTAGTTTTTAATGAATAAATAAAAATTAAAAAAAAAAAAAAAAAAAAGATAAATAATAATCACGCATGAAGTAAATATTTTCAAAAATAAGGGTCTAGAGCAGAGGTTCCCAAACTTTTTTTCTCATAGACCACTTTAAACATTTTGCTGGATTCGGTGGACCCCCGACAGCTACCCCAAACACAAAAATTGCTACACTTTTACTTATTTCTAAATTTCCTCGCTCTTTAATATTTAATCTGCTAATATAATATCGAGATATCGTATGATGATATCGATAAGATGGAGAAGTCGAGTCGGGTCACCAAATTTTTATAGACCCCCCTTAACGACTCATGGACCCCCATTTTTTTCCACGCAAGCGTAGACCCCTATCGGGCTCCCGTGGACCCCTGGGGGTCCACCTGGACCACTTTGGGAATCAATGCTCTAGAGCCTAAATTAATGTACGGTAGCGTGTCAAGTTCAAGTATAACAGAACTGGTGAGCAGCTCTGTGTGTAATATTACATTAAAGTTCTGAAAACTCCCTGCAACAACGGTCCTTTGTGCTCTCACTGTAACACAAACTGAGACCACGAGAAAGAAAGAAGAGAATACCTCTACAATAGACTTCGGGATCCACGTGCAGCATACAAACATTGTCTCCCTGGCGTTGAGGTTCCAGCACATGAGCGCGGCGATCGCGAGCCGCACGGCCAGCCCGACTGCGAGGATCGCCAGGCCAATTAGCATCGTCTCCGTCGCAAAGTTCTGCATCTGGAGGTCGAGACATTTGCATAACATCCAACGTAGTTACATGTACCACTTGCGACTCCGAATTGGGTTAGCGGTTCTAATATTACTTGTTCACTTTTAGCGGAATTAATTTGGAACGCTGAAATTATGTTAAGTTTTAGCTGACAGGTTAAGTTTTGGATATATTATATTGTAGCACGGTGAACTATGAGCAAATTATTTATTTGTCTCATTTTATTTCTAGTTGTTAGGTGCTAACAACAAAAGTTGCAGCTTAGCCAGGTATCGCACGTTTAAGTGTCTAAACACACTATGCCGAATTTCCGCGGCGGAAATTGGGCTTGATTCCGTCTGCAATGTATAATGCGACGTAATTTCGGCATGGTGTGTCATCGGTAATTCAAAATACATTGCAGGCGGAATCATGCCGAACTTCCGCCGCGGTACTTCGGCATGGTGTGTTTAGACACTATCTCACACGAATACACCATGAAAATATAAATATGTATATTATATCCACGTCTTCAGTGCGATGTAATATTTATAAAGGTAATATTTTGAAACTTGTAACGCAGGAACTTTGTTAATATTACCTTTTACATCAATCACTATACAGAGTGTAACAAAACTAAGTGATACTACTTAAGGGTGTGTATAGGTCCCCTATATGGGCAAGGCCGCCAATTTTTGCTGATTTTGAAGTTATTTTTCTCCGCCCTTTGCATTTTAAAAAGTATTGTGTTTATCTTATGCTCGAAAACTGATTCTAACGAAGAAAAAAAAAAAGTACTCAAGCATGCATTAGAATTATTTGAGTTCCAATAATAGTCTAAAAATATATTTACAATTAAACATAAAAAAGGTAAGAAAATAGCTTAAAATATACAATCCGCCGTGGAAGAGGTGCACTTTAACTGTCGCTGTAGCAGTAAGTATGACAGATTTGAAGATAAATCTGATATGTTATGAATACTTATATAAATGGCTAATTGAATAGAAATGGCTAATAAAAACGATTAATGCATCATGCGAGTAGTCAAAAGGGCCATGTTTGGGGCTATAATACAAACCGCATTGTGTATTATTTACAGAGATAAGTTTGATTTTCTCTACGCTATGATAGCCTCTACGCTATCATTTTGGTGCTCCAACGGCATATTTCTCAACGCTATGATAGCGTAGAGAAATAAATTCCCTACAATTTAGGTGCTCCAACGTCACAAGCAGCGTAGATTTTCTTTCTCTCGCAAAATTTTTCTTTTCATATCAGCAAAAATTGGCGGCCTCACCCATATAGAGTTCGCTGTGAAAGTAGTAGCTTTTCATCTTTGTATGGAAAAATGTATTACGCGCGGCCCGCGGGCGCCTATCTTAGATACAAATCAAAAACAAATTTTTGCTATTTCAGCGCTGCTCTTTTCCCAGTTAATTCTAATATTATAATATAAGGAACACATACACACCCTAAACTATTATCACTTAGTTTTATTACACCTTGTGTACCCCACGAACATTGACCTCTATAATACACTGGACCGGCGCGCGGCGATCGCTATCGATAATTATTTTTAACAAAAAATTAAAACCGACTTCCAAGGTAAAACAATAATAACACCCTTATAATATGAACTAAAAAGTATTTAATAATTATTCCTATCTAATAGTTCCTTTTTCCGAATTCGGCTAAAACTCAACTATTTCTGTACTCAATCTTCATCATTTTGAAGTCGGTACCAGATGAATCTTCTGTTCTCTGACAGAATATTTGAAACTTTTGGAACTGGCACCGACTTCAAAATTATGAAGATTGAGTACAGACATAGTTGAGTTTTAGTCGAATTCGGAAAAAGGCACCATGAGATAGGAAAAATTATTTAATACTTTTTAGTTCATATTATAAGGGTGTTATTATTGTTTTACCTTGGAAGTCGGTTTTAATTTTTTGTTAAAAATAATAATTTCACTCTTTTTAGTTACCTAGTAAGCAAACGCGTACTATACGTAGAATAATACACCTGTATATTATTCTACGTATCTTATTACAGTCACACTTACAAAATATTATAATATCAGCTGCAGCCTGCAGATAATTTTAAACAATACATTAAAAAAAAATCGAAGTGAACACGTGTGACGTGCTAAGTAGCCGGTCACCGGACTAGTTTCAATAGGCTGGCACTCGCTCGACTTGTCGCACACGCAGCGCACATAGTACCTCCGTGAGTAATTTGTATTCTGTGCATAGTACCCGGCCTGCGCCCGCGCCGCGCCGCCGCGCCGCTTGCTTGACAGCCCTGGCAGATATGCGATGCGATGCGTTATTATACTATGAACGCTAAACGGCAAAAGGTTGAAATTAGGTTGTTTTCTAGAATATCTCGGCGAAGTGAAACAGAATGTTACATTATCGAAGCAACTTTAACTTCTCAGGAGAAATGTCAAATGTGTGCCTTATGCTCTGGAGATAAGGTTGAATTTGGTGACATTGGTGACCCTGACGTGGTAATGCTGATTATGATGATGATGATGATGATGAATGTAATTTGCATAGTAGCATATGCTTTCAGTTCTTAAAACAGCGCCTAAACTCCCAAACTTGTATCTATAAGGAATCCGGAGTTCTCTTAGTATCTTCGGAACCATAGTATACCTCGGTGCAAAATCTTGCGTTTTGGTAGCATATGCTTAGGATGCTTTTCATAAAACCAAAATCACCATATGTTTCCATATAAATTTCGAGGAGTTCCTTCGATTACTCATGGATCCCATCATCAGGTCACCACTTTTGTGAAACACCAAATTGGAGTGAAACCTAATACAACAAAATAAAAATTTCGAAAATTGGTTCGCAAACGGCGGAGTAATCGTTAAACATTAAAAAAAAAAACCACAGCCGAACATTGGGAGTCGGTTAAAATATGTTCCTATTTGAAAGTCGCCATATTGGCGCTGATCGCTGTGTGAAAGCAGTAGTGAGTTTTTTTTTAAATTAAATAAGGGGGCAAACGAGCAAACGTGTCACCTGATGGTAAGTAAGTATACCGTCGCCCATGGACACTCGCAACATCAGAAGAGCTGCAGGTGCGTTGCCGGCCTTTTTTTTATGGAATAAGGGGGCAAACGAGCAAATGGGTCACCTGATGGAAAGCAACTTCCGTCGCCCATGGACACTCGCAGCATCAGAAGAGCTGCAGGTGCGTTGCCGGCCTTTAAAGAGGGAATAGGGTAATAGGGGAGGGTAGGGATGGGAAGGGAAGGGAATAGGGGAGGGTAGGGAAGAGAATAGGGTAGGGGATTGGGCCTCCGATAAACTCACTCACTCGGCGAAACACAGCGCAAGCGCTGTTTCACGCCGGTTTTCTGTGAGAACGTGGTATTTCTCCGGTCGAGCCGGCCCATTCGTGCCGAAGCATGGCTCTCCCACGTATAAGAGGGAATACGCTCTCTTGTTGAAGGTTTGCAGGTCGTATAGGTCCGGAAATACTGCTGGTGACAGTTCGTTCCAGAGTTTTACAGTGCGCGGCAGAAAGTTACGCGATAGTACCTTACTATTTTGCAAATGGCGGTTGTAATTTTCTATGTAGTTAGTTCACAGTACGCTCACCGGTGGCGCTTCAAATCGGCACAAAAATATCTGTCATTTTGTACGGCATAGCCAGTCCAGTGTATTATAGAGGTCATTGCCCACTGCCCACGAACATTGTATCTACGTACCACAAAGTAAGAGCCTGTGAATGCGAAGAGCACGGGCTCGCAGATGGACCACAGCACGCGGTAGGTGCCAGCCGCGGGGTTCTGGTTCAGCTTCCACCCAGTCTTCGCCCACTGGTGGGCGGCGGTCGCGTTACACGCCAGCACCGCCACCGCACCTGTACCAAGAAAGCAATTTTTCATTCATTTATTCGGAAAACGTTACAGTGTTTAGTTACAAGATAAGATGCTATATAAAATACTAGATGATGCCCGCAACTCCGTTGCGCCAAAAATCGTTTATCACGGCGGAACCGTACATTCTTCCGGGACAAAAAGTATCCTATGTCCTTTCTCGGGTCTCAAAGTATCCCCATACCAAATTTTATCAAAATCGGTTCAGCGGTTTGGGCGTGAAGAGGTAACAGACAAACAGACAGACAGACACACTTTCGAATTTATAATATTAGTATGGATTAACACCAAAAGTACATATTCATTTTGAGTGTGTCTTGCGAAACCAAAAACATATTTTTCTAATTAGGTATTACATGTTTGATCGTTATGGTATTTACCGTAGGAGATTTTATGCTTAAAAATTTCACTACGTATTTTCTATCATCTATACTAATATTATAAAGCGGAAGAGTTTGTTAGTTTGTTTGTTTGTTTCTTTGTTTGTTTGTTTGTTTGTTCGTTTGTTTGAACGCGCTAATCTCTGGAACTACTGGTCCGATTTGAAAAATTTTTTCAGTATTACATAGTTCATTTATCGGGGAAGGCTATAGGCTATATTTTATCACGTTAAGACTAATAGGAGCGAAGAAATAGAGGAAAATGTGAAAAAAACGGGGAAAATTATTTGAAAGGGCTTATTTGAACGCGCTAATCTCAGGAACTACTGGTCCGATTTGAAAAGCTCTTTCAGTGTTAAATAGTCCATTTATCGAGAAAGGCTATAGGCTATATTTTATCACGTTAAGACTAATAGGAGCGAAGAAATGGAGGAAAATGTGGAAAAAACGGGCAAAATATTTGAAAGGGCTTATTTGGATGCGCTAATCTCAGGATCTACTGATCCGATTTGAAAAATTCTTTCAGTGCTAGATAGCCCATTTATTGGGAAAGGCTATAAGTTATATTTCATCACGATAAGACTAATAGAAGCGAAAGAATAGAGAAAAATGTGGAAAAACAGGGGAAATTAATTGAAAGGGCTTATTTGAACGCGCTAATCTCAGGAACTACTGGTCCGATTTGAAAAATTCTTTCAGTTTTAGATAGCCCATTTATCGAGAAAGGCTATAGACTATATTTTATTACGCTAAGACTAATAGGAGCGAAAAAATAGAGGAAAATGTGGAAAACACGGGGGAAATTATTTGAAAGGGCTTATCTCACGAACTACTAGAGCAATTTTTCTGTTATTTGGGTCAGATAGGAAGTAGAGCACGTGAAGGATCATAGGCTATTTTTTGTGGACTAATTTGTCTGTGAAATATCTAATTTACGCGGAACGTCTATAAATAATAAAAATTAATCCATGTTTCCCTTGGTTACGACATCACGCGTAAACAGCTGGACCGGTTTTGCTGAAATATGGTATTAGACATAAGTAGATATACTTTGAGTCCCGGAAAAGGACATAGGATACATTTTGTCCCGGAAAAATGCACGGTTACCGCACAATATACTTTTATAATTTGCGCATAAACTATTCAATCGATTTTGATGAGTTTTGGTATGGAGATACTTTGAGTCTCGGGAAAGGACAAGGGATATATTTTGTCGCGGAAAAATGTACGGTTCCCACAAAATGTACCTTTATAATTTGCGCGTAAACTATTCAATCGATGTACGGGAACAACTATAAACTGAAGTCCACGCGGACGAAGTCGCGGGCAACAGCTAGTATATAATATATTTCAGAACACCGTGCAAATTTTAATAATCACAATTTTCAAAACCTAGCGGCTGTATTTCAAACTCATATGATTTTAATTAAAATTTGAAATTGTGAGTATTGGATTTAAGCAAATTTCGATTATTATTGCAATGAAATTTATCGAAAAATTTAATAATAAAACTTTGAAAACCATATAATATAGAATATTTTATTTTTTTAATTTTTTTTCACATATATTTAATTACTGGCTTAGCAAAAAAAAAATAATATTACTAGCTGTCCCGGCAAACGTTGCTTTGCCATATTATTTTATTGAAGTGACTAAATAAGTATGTCACCATGGCAACGTCGATCGCTATCCCGTCACACAAACAATGGTCGCCGTCAGTCTCAGGTTGTAATAATTGGCTATTATTTATTCAACAAATGCACTTATCAATATTTAAAGTACCGAGTAGCCGATTCTCAGACCTACTGAATATGCATATAAAATTTGGTAAAAATCAGTAAAGCCGTTTCGGAGGAGTTCGTGGACTAACATTGTGACACGAGAATTTTATATATAAGAAGAAGATGTTGTCCACCTTACCCACCTTAGGCATTTCGATCACCAAAATATTGTACAGGCAATATATAATACTAAGTGGTTAAGAACATTATAAACTAGCCTGTCCCGCCCCAGCCGACCACGGAGGTGAAGAAGTTAGCCAGTAGTCCGCCGAGCAGCACGAACAGCACGCGCAGCTCCGTCACGTAGCGGTCCGCGGGGCTCGGCACGAAGCGCGCCAGCCCGCCCCAGCATACGCCCATCGACACACCAGCCACCAGCGCCAGGCACGCCTGCAACACGTCATACACTAAATTATTATTGACCTATTGCCTTTATAAAACTAGTTGATGCAATTCCGTTGCGCCAACATTCCTTTATCGCGCGGGAACCGTACTTTTTTACGGGATAAGCAGTAGGTATCCTATGTCCTTTCCCGGGACTGAAAGTATCTCCATACCAAACAGCGAACTCAGTTCAGCGGTTTGAGTCACGTCTAAACCACTGAACTGATTAACCGAGGTAACGGACAGACAGACAGATAGACATCTATACACACATTACTTTTACGTTGAAAACTTAAAAGTAATGTAATTAAATAAGTTTCACACACCATTTTAATGGTAGAATGGAAGCACCAACTAAATAAATATTAATAATTAAGGAACAGCTTTGTATACCGCACTCTATGATTAAACGATTTGATTGATTCGTCGCATTTATAATATTAATATGGATATTATGACGTGCCTCTTTGGACGACATATTACTGCTAAGGCGTCTTTTTATACAGTATGTAACAAAAATAAATGATAATACTTTAGGGTGTGTACGTGTTCACTGTGAAATTAGCAGCGCTGAAAGACGATTTTTTTTCACTTTTGTATGGCCCGAGCGTCATTCCCATACAAAAGTGAAAAAAAAATTGCTCTTTCATCGCAGCTACTTTCACAGTGAATTCTCTACAAGGAACACGTACACACCCTAAAGTATTGTCACTTATTTTTGTTACACCCTGTAGAAGTGCAGTAGATATAGTATGCGGATCAGTGCACAGTGACTGTGACTGAGTGTATTTGGCTGCGTCCTCCATAGGAGATTACACGTATGCTTGAAGGAGTCGAGAGTGTAATCTAATTGTAGTTGTTCCTCTGTATATTATAATTGTCTATTTTTTTCTCTGTGCCATATGCTCTGCACTTTCTACGTTCAACTATGTTCAAAATAACCAGTCATACTTATCTCGAAGAACTTACTACTAGAGATAATAGTCCGGATGAAAGTTCGTTTAATAAAAATACCGCTGGAGTTTTAGAGGAAATCGCTTAAGAGCCCGGGTTACCCTCGAAATTCTCATACATACGTAATACCAAAATCATTTTGTCATACGAAAATATTTAACATGTTTGAGTTATTTTTCAGCTTAAAATAGTAATTACCTAGGTTCCTGAACAAAAATTAACTCAAAAATATTTAAACACAAAAAAATATTTTTTGTGAATAAATTTTTTTTACTAAATTTACTACTAAATATTTAAACACTAAAAAATATATACATAAATATTAAATTTACTACAAAATATTTCAACTCTAAAAAATATTTTTTAGTATTTAAATATTTTGTAGTAAATTTACTATTTATTTATATATTTTTTAGTGTTTTACTCTATTTTTTAGTGTTTAAATATTTAGTAGTAAATTTAGTAAAAAAAAATTATACACAAAAAAAAAAATTTTGTGTTTATATATTTTGAAGTTAATTTTTGTTCAGGAACCTAGGTAATTACTATTTTAAGCTGAAAAATAACTCAAACATGTTAAATATTTTCGTATGACAATATGATTTTGGTATTACGTATGTATGAGAATTTCGAGGGTAACCCGGGCTCTTAAGTATTCGTAAACGATAAACACTGTTAGAGTTTTGCGGAGTAATTTGAAGGAGATTTAACAGTTACCGCCGCCCTCGGCCGGCTTTGAGTTTGATTAGTTAACAGTTTAATGTTTTATCTCCTTAAAGAGCCAATTAATAAGTAATGTTTTGATTTCTTAGCGCGCAAGTTCCCAAAGTCAATAATGGTCGTTGATAAAATATAACATTGGAGACCTTTACAAGTTTTCCGTTTGTGTTACAGGTTGTTGAGGATCCATAAGTTATCAGGTGTGAGTTGTAACATATTATGGACATCAATTGACCACACCAATTTGCAGACTGCAGTCTCATAAAATGCTTCTATTGGCAATAGTCCCATAAAATGGTATACTCATATCGCCTAATCCACCCATCTAGTACGCGATTAGTGTGGGTTATGGCCCGTATTCACTTTCATTAGTAATAAGTGCAAGTGATTAGTGCAAGTGATTAGTTATTAGGACTAAGTAAGTGTGGACAGCGACTGTTTAGTGCAAGTGATTAGCCGGCTGCGTAGTAACGTGATTAGTTCTGTATTCACTTTGATTAGTGATTAAGTGCAGGTGACTAGTACAGGTGATGAGTGATTAGTAGAAAGTAATGTGGACAGCGACTGATTAGTGCAAGTGACTAGTCGGCTGCGTAGTAACGTGATTAAAAGCGTGTTCTATTTTTTGCGAGTGCAAGTGCGTGACAGATGAAAACCAATTTTGGTTTCGTTTGACAGCTCGAGATTGTTACTATTATTCCGCTAGGTATATTAACTTTATGGGCCAGACTGACGTGGTGTGCCGTGTGAAGCGTCCATAGATATAGTATATCATTATTAAATAATATACCTATTAAAAGTACAAAAGGACACCCTTTCAATTACTTCCATACTAATCCATACATATTACTTACTAATATACTAATAATAATATAAATGCGAATGTGTGTCTGTCTGTCTGTTACCTCTTCACGTTTATACCTCAGAAGTCAGAACCGATTTTGCTGAAATTTGGCATGGAGATACTTTGAGTCCTGGGAAAGGACATATAAAAATACTTCGTGGTCTTTATAATATATAAAACTCAAAGGTGACTGACTGACATGTTGATCTATCAACGCATAGCCCAAGCCACTGGACCGATCGGGCTGAAATTTGGCATGCAGGTAGATGTTATGACGTAGGCATCCGCTAAGAAAGGATTTTGATCAATTCTACCTCCAAGGGGTGAAAATAGGGGATCAAAGTTTGTATATAACAATACTTCTTAACGCGAGCGAAGCCGCGGGCAAAAGCTCGTTTTTAATAAAACCAATATTAAAAATGAAGGACATGTCAAAATGGCAGTTTTATTTTTGAAACTTGGACGCTCGTGTTGACAGCTACTACTGAATTTACTAAATTAAATTACTAAAGAGCCACTAAACAAGAATTGGACACTACTTGCACTACACACCTGCACTCCACTGCCTCAATTACTAATCACTTGCACTTGCACTAATCAAAGTGAATACAGGCCTTTAGGCTGCGTAGATATGGCAACCAAATTAGAAATCACGACGTGCTGGCCACGTGACACCGTGTGTGACATACAAAAATTATTCAAATGAGGATACGACCGATCAATTTCTTCGATTTATGAGTTAAGAAAGGTCAAACTCAAACTCAAACTCAAATTTTTTTATTCAGAATAAATTTTTGCAAATATTTTCTGAAAGTCTACATGATGCCTACCACCGGTTCGGGAACTAACCCGGCGAGAAGAACCGGCGTAAGAAACTCGCAGGCCCACTTTATTTACCAAAAAAAGTGAGAAAAAAATTAATCTTTTAAAATAAAGTTTACAATGCTGTAACTTAAAATTATACAATGTCAACATACCGCACCTTCGGTGCAACAAAGTCACAAATAGCCAAAACTGCAAAATCAAGCTAATTATGCCAAATTGTTTCTTAACCATGCCTATACTTGGGGCAACAAAAACATTCGTGAAAGATTCTCGAAAGTATACTAGATGGCGCAAGTGTCTTTGTGGTTATTGGCGGTTATTCCATGTGTTTTGGGCCTACAACGTTTCATTAGTCAGTAGTGTCCCCGCGCCCGCGAGTGTTTGACGTACGTTGGAGCTACAGCCACACAAAGGTATTTATGACCATTTTTATTCTTACTTCTTGGAGCAACAAAAGCGTATCTGTTTTTAACACCTCGATATTTTTTTATAAATGACAAAAATCTTGGAGCTACGAAGGCATTTGTTATAAAAGCGTTTTTGTTGATCCAGCATTTTTATATTTAACCATAGAAATTGGAACTACAAAGTCACTAACTAAAAAGTGTTTTTATAGGTTCTTTAATATTATTTTTTCAACTAATCTATTGGATCTACAATGTCATAAACTATAATAGTGCTGTAAAAGTTCAATATTATTATTTTGAACGTGGTTATAAAAGGACTTGTGACTTTTTGATTCTAATTTTTTGTATCATCAGTACTAGCTGTTTAGTTCAAAAACAAAATTGAGACCTTGTTACCCCGTAATCATTTTTTTTGTCCGAGTTGCAACTAATTGAAACATAAAGCACATTGTTTTTATTTAATGGTACTTTGATGAAGGTAATGATGATCAGCTATGTTATTTTCTGAAAGACTGTATGATGAGCTCGTCACTGAAACTACTATATACCTAATGGATTTTCAACTTTATGATCTACAACATAAAGTTGAGGATCCACGCTGGACCGAAATAGTTTCCTCTTTAATTTTAGTTAATCTAATTAAGGGCTCATTAATTAAAAAAAATCATAATGTCCCTATTGTTGTTACTCACATCAGGCATTTACATTATAAAAAAATGCAAATCTGATTTATTAATTTTTTATTCCAGAGAGAAATGGGTTCCCGTGGTAAAAAAATTCTATCTATGGTTCCCGTTCAACACAATAATCTAAAGGTAAACAATGCATTGGTTGAAAACTGGTTAGCGAACATTTATCCGGAAGATCAGGACAATGATTACGATTCCAATTTAGAAGCCCCTCGTTTTTCAATAAATAATATCACTAGTACTTCTTGCGATACAAAAAATGAGTTGCCAGCTATTGACAGGAGCACAATTATATGCGATAATGACGTAAACACAGTTTTAATACAAGAAGTAAATGCTGATTCAATTTTACCACATACCGTAATAGAGAATGTCGCAACGAAAGATATTGAAAAGGCAGTGATTATTACAGATAGCAATAGATTTAACCTTTCAGATGATGACGAAAAAGGTTCTTCCAAAGTTGTTAGCACAGAAACCACCTTAGCAAAAAATATGCTAAGGGAAGGCACCATATCGAATCCAAATAAAATGAGCTCAGACAATAATGAAGATTTTTCTGTTAGTGACGGATCTGACTATGAACCACCGCAAAAAAGGTTCAAAAGAAAGTATTTCAGCCTATCCGTAGAATATCCAGCTCTAGCAGAGATTCCTCCACTTCTAACAGCGATTCTTCCAGCTCAAGTGGCGGTACATCCAGCTCAAGTTCATCCAGCTCTGGCAGTCGTTCTAAGCAATCTAAATCTACATCTCGCTCCAAACGTCTTTCTAATGTGCCAATTGTACATCATAATGCAGTCGGTGAGAATATTCAATCAAGTACTGAACAAGGAAGTTTATACTTCTTAAGTCTAAAAAAAGAACCAGAAACCCGAATCAATGGCAGAAAAACCAGAGAAAGTATTTAAAAAACACTGGTCAAGCATATACATCTACTAGAGGTAAAGCCATTCCGGAAAAAAATATTCGTCCACCCTGTACGAGTTCCTGCCGATTGTCCTGTTCAGATAAGTTTTCCACAGATGATAGGAATATAATATTTAAGACATATTGGGGCCTTAGTTCTTTTCAAAGACAGCGTGATTTCCTTGCGTCTTGTGTAAAGCAAGTTGAACCTGAATTCCGTACCATCAAGATTAGAAAAGGTGGAGACGTTAATAGAAAATGTAGAAAACGAAAAAAATGTAAAAAAGAAGTGAAATAAGGGTTTGTAAGACGTTCCTATTGAATACATTGGTTATAAGTAATAAACCACTACGTACTGCAATTGAAAATAAATTTGCAAGCATAAGTGTAATTCCAACAGATAAACGCGGTAAGCACGGAAAACAGTCAAAGCTGGATGCTGAAATAGTACAATCTGTACGTGACCATATTAATTCAATTCCCAAGGTGGAAAGCCACTACATCAGAGCCAATTCGTCAAGAGAGTATATAGATGGAGGTTTGACTGTAGCTGAACTACACCGTAACTACAGACAAAAACGTATATCTGAGAACAAGGAATCAGCAAATTACGACGCATACCATCGGATCTTCAATACTCAATTTAATATCAGTAATTTTTTTATTCCTCGTAAAGACCAATGCGACGTGTGTGAAGCCTTTAAGAATGCTGTAGATAAAGAACCGTTAATGTCCAGTTATAATCTACACCAAGAAGAAAAGAGCCATAGTAGAATAGAAAAAAAACAAGATATAGACGAGTGTAAAAAGCTTGATAGCAACAGCATTGTGGCTATATTTGATCTTCAAGCAGTATTGCCATGTCCTATAGGTCAATCGTCGGCATTTTTTTATAAAAGTAAACTCAATTGTTATAACTTCACAGTATCCGATATTAGGGATGAGAAAACATTCTGTTTCTTTTGGCATGAGGGTCTGGGTAAACGAGGTGCCAATGAAATAGGTTCTTGTTTGTACAATTATTTAAAGGAATGTTCATCTATTAAACCAAATTCACACATAATCTTATTTTCGGATAACTCTTGTGGCCAACAAAAAAATAAATTCATTCTTAGTTTGTATTATTATGCTGTTTCAACCTTGCCAATTAAATCCATTACACACAAGTTCCTCATTCGTGGACACACTCAAAATGAAGCAGATAGCGTACACTCAGTAATAGAGAAAAATATTCGTCGAGCGAAAAAATCTGGGCCAATTTACACCCCGGATCAATATGTGGCTCTAATCCGTAATGCCAAAAAGACCGGTAATAGTTTCACCGTTAATGAAATGAGTTTCGATAGTTTCTACGATTTAAAGTTACTTTCTAACGATATTAACTTGAACACTGGCAAGAATATTGATGACAATCAGAATTTCTGATGTTAAAGTCGTAAAATTCATTAAAGATTCTGATACCTATTTGTACAAAACCACGTATAAAAGTCAACGTTGGCAAGAAGCTAAAATTAAAATTAGTCGTGCAGGCAAAAAAAAACATCTCAGATATTCATTTGACTGCGGCATACAGCTCTAAGTTGCCAATTGCGAACAATAAAAAGCAAGATATTCGACAGCTAATGACTGCGAATATAGTTCCAAAATATTACGAAAATACGTATAACAGTTTATTTGAATAATACAATATTTTTGATATAATAAGAACCAACAATGTTCTTAATATTAATATGCTATTATTAATTATAGGTCTACCAGAACCTGATGGCAAATTTTGATGGCAGATTTTCAAAAAATATCCTATCCTTGATCATTGGATAAATTATTGCTAGAGTCAGTTTCTTTTCTCACTTTTTACCATCAAATCCTGGTAGACCTATATTTTTAAATACTTACTATTTCTTTGTATCGTTTGCTGTCCACTATAATGACAACAAAAAGTTGATTATGATGTACCTTTTTTGATGAAAAACTTTCGAATTTCTTTTATTTTTATAAGAATTTTTTGGTTAATAACTTTGAGGATTATTATAAAACCATATAAATAAGACCTCATAAAACTGTTCGTTAGATAGTAAATGTAAAAGACTGAGTATTATGTAAGTCTGACTTTCCTAGAATTTAAGTACAACTCAAAGTATTAAAATGATGCCATAATATATTGTTGTTGCTATAAGAATTTAATTATTTTGCGTTACTTTTTATTAGTAGTTGATTTTTAGAGAACAAAATATACGATTATGTTTGATTATGACACTTTATTTCATTTAAAACATACCTTGCTTAAGTCATAAAACTAAATAACTCCTGGGGCAATAAAGTCACAATTCAGGACACTTTTTTTTGTTTTGTCTTTTATTCGAATTTTTTTGGTAATTAAATAGAAGATTTTTACTTAAAACTATAGGCAAGTAAATAAACAATTAATTATGTAAAGATTTCAAACCTACTATAAATAGTTATCCAGAAATGTGGAAAAACATGCGAAAAAAAATTTAAAACCCTTGTCCTGCACAATTTGAAAATGAGCTGTTGTGACTTTGTTGTCCCGAAGGTGCGAATTACATACATAATTATTGTAAGTCATATAATAATGTAGAAGTAGCCTTGCAAGCAGCCATCCTACTCCCAAGATGTGCCGTCGCTTATGAAATCATTGACCTAATAATATAGGCTTTGGCACACAAACGTTCTTTGACTACTATTTTAAATTTATTAATGGAAAGATTTTGAACGTTTTCGGGGATTTTATTGTAAAGGCGTACACATTGACCTTTAAAAGATTTACTAACTTTGCTAAGTCTGATCACCGATATTTCTAGTTTGTACTTATTTCTGGTGTTTCTTCCGTGACTGTCACTTTTGGTTGTAAATTTACTAAGATTCTTTCTAACATATAAAACATTATCCAAAATGTAACCCTACCTTATACCTTCTATACCCCAGGAAAATTAAACATTCGACCTCGGAATAATTCGCATAGAGCTGAAAATTGGTAGAGACGTTAAATACACCATTACAAATAAAACTTCAAAAGTCCCCGGCGATCCTCTTTGTGCAAAAAATGAATACAATTTTTTGGTCAAAGGTATGAGAATGAGGTTTTTCCTGCTTTTTTTTCAAACTGTACATTTTATCACAAAAATAGGTTGGACGAGAGCGTAGATCATATAATTCTCTACAAAAAATATTTAGACACTTTTTTCATACGACTTACCATTCCTTATAAATGGCGGGCTTAAAGTTAGGGAAAATCATATCTATGCTTATATTCAAAAGCTAAAGAATTTGTGGAACTACTGCTTTGAATTGAAGAATTCATTTTTTGTTGGATAGTCTTGTTTATCGAGGAAGACTTGAGCTATATAACTTCACGTTGCCGCCAATAGGAGCAAAGAAACAGAGGAAAATGGGGAAAAACGGGGAAAATTATTTGAAGGAGCTTATCTCACAAGCGGCTGAAGCAATTTTCATGTTATTTGACACAGATATAGAATAGGCCACATGGAGGGATATAGGCTATTTTGTTTTTCAGGAAAATTTACGGTTTCCGTGAAATTTATAATTAACGCGGGTGGAGGAACGCTTAACGTCTAGTACTACATACTAGGGTTGTTTGAAAAAATTGAGATGTTCTCGACCTGACATACTTCTGAGTGACTTGCAAGCGTACTCTTGCTCTTCGCGACTCGAAAAGTTTAGATTTGGTAAGTCACGCAGAAGTATGTTTGGCTGAGAACAGCCCTCGTATGCTATAGTGCAAGAAGTTCCGCTCCGCCCTGTTAATTATGTATTTCACGGAAACCGTACATTTTCCCGAGAAACAAAATAGCCTATGTCCTTCCTTGTGGTCTACTTTATATTTGTGCCAAATAACATAAAAAATGCTTTAGCCGTTTGTGAGATAAGCTCTTTCAAATAATTTTTCCCGTTTTCCCTATTTTCCTCCGTTTCTTTGCTCCTGTTGGTGCCAACGTGATGTTATATTATAGCTCAAGTCTTCCTCGATAAATAATACTATCCAACAAAAAACTAATTTTTCAGTTCAAAGCTGCAGTAGCTCCACTAATTCTTTATTTTTATGATAATTATAAGTATAGGTATGATTTTCCCAAAATGTAAGCCCGCCATTTATAAGGAATGTTAAGTCGTATAAAAAAAGTGTCTGAATATTTTTTGTAGAGAATTCTATGGTCTACACTCTTGTTCTACCTATTTTTGTGATAAAATGTACAGATTGGATAAAAAACCTAATTTTCATACCTTTGACCTTGAATAATTTTTTTAGCACAAGGAGGATCGCCGGGGACTTTTGAGATTTTATTTATAATGGTGTATTTAACGTCTCTACCAATTTTCAGCTCCATGCGAATTATTCCGAGGTTACGATTTTTTTGTGTCTAATTAGACCTAGCCCGGTCTAAAGGTCCAAGTGAGGACAGAACCGAACAATATTTCATTAATTTACAAGCGTAAGTATGTACTTTACATTCTTAACAAGTTCCTACTTTAGGTCTGTAATTGACAGTTAACATGATTTTCCCGATTCAAAGCTCTGAACTCCACTCAAAGGATTCTCGGGCCAATTAACGGAAACTCACTTACTTTTGCATACCGGTATGTATCGTGCGTTTCGTAGAACATGAAGCTGAGTATGACCCCGTATATGCCCACACTGAGGGCCGTGTCCAGGCCACCGGCTGTGCAGACGAGCTGCGGCCAGTTCACCGGGTTCCGCGCTTTCTGCCCGTGCTTCTGGACTAACGGTATAATGACGGGACATGACACGGACGCGTACACCGAACCGAGCAGGAAACCTGAAAATAAAAGTTGACTTTTTAAAGTTTGAAATTAGAATAGGTACTTCAATTAAATTAGTGTTCCAATTTTAAACGCCTTCCCAACGTCCTAACAGAAGTTTTTGCTCGTTTCGGGAACAAACATAAAAGTAAATATTAAACTAATTTAGCCAGTATAATGTTAATACTTTTATTACTAGTATAAAGTAAACCTGTAAAAAGCCAAATAAAAAATCTCTTTAATTATTACTTGTTTATTACTAAGGGAAAAGACCTAATGGCAGACACTTTAAGGAAACATGAAACATTTGAATGTTATAAAATATATAATTTATGATAATAAAGTATTGATAACTTCTTCCATGTCTTCAGTAACTCTTACAAAATAAAACTATTAAAATAATTCTTTGACAAATCAATAAAAAAATATATTATTGGTTTTTGTAAACTTAGTCATAAACCCTAACAGATGACATCACAATAAGCGAACATCACTAATAGTAGACACCAATACCGGGTGCAATAAAACCTTCCTGCCAAATTTTTTCCAGGGCTTAGGTATCATAAGGAGAGTCCATTTAACAAAAAAAATATTGGGTGTTATTTTTTTTTCAATGACATATTTTATCCCATTTAAAATCGTTGCAGAATGGTCATTCGCGGTGCGGGGGAATGACCGGGGGTGACGCGGGTGGAGGCGCGCGCGTGGGGTCACGTCACGCGCGGCCGACGCATTGTGTCCATTAATTGTAGTGTTTTTTAGGATAACTTTCGGAAGCTATTTCTCAACATTTTAGTACTGAGTGATCATAAAACAAAAAATGCGTGTACTTTTATTTTTAACAGAGATCAATATATCAAAATTTGGCAGGAAGGTTTAATTGCACCCTGTATGAACTAATAGTTGATATAGAACATTAAATTACATTTTACATTTTTCATATTATTAGGTCTTTATTTTTCGTTTTTCAAAAAATTTCATTTACTTCATCATAGTAACTACATGCATCAGAAATATTATCCACGTTGTCTCCAGATTCTATCCATTCTTCTTCCATGCTGAAACTATCTTTCCTTTTATTCTTTTTTATTTTTCATTTTTTTTTCCTAGCAAATTTATTTTCAGTCTTTAGTCTCCATGCTTCTTTTGCCTCTTCTTTTTTCTTCTTTCTGTTTTCAGCTCTCCTTTTTCTTCTTTTTACTGCTACAAAACTAAAGCAATCGATTTTTAGATCAGTACAAGGTCTAATATTAGACACCATGTCCATTTTTAGGTACAGTAGTTCTAAGTTCTTAGTTTGTTAATAGAATTATATTTTTAGAGAATGGTGATGATATTTGCAGTAGAATAAAGTACAAAATAACTTTAGTATGTATTGCAAAACTAAAAGATGAGATCCATGTCATCTATTAGGTTTTTTACATTTTCAAGAACTAATACCACCCTTTATATTGTTAGGGAAAATGGATAAAAGATCATAATTAATAAACATTAATTAGTGTAAACAACATGACCATTAATCCAATGAAATCAAAAGAAATTACAAAAATCTAATAAATATATTCAAAACTTACGTGCAAAATTTCGCCTTCCTTAACCTATTTGCTAAGAAATTGAGCGCGCGTGATGACGCGGTCACATCATTTACGAAAACTGATCCCATTTTAAAATTTTGTTCCCGAAGGCGTCCCTAATATATTTTTTCACATCAACAGATAGCATAAGAAGCTTATAAAATTTACAGTGTTGAGAAATAATTAGAGTAATTCTTATTTTTAAGGCATTTTTGTCGTAAGTGTCATCTATTAGTTCAGTGTCTAGCATTAGGTCTTTTCCCTTATTTAGTGATAAATATAGAACTAGTAGCACCTAATTGTAATGTTTGCGAGGTGGGAGGATAGACATCACATCTTCAATCAACTACAACAATGAAAATCTAGATAAGCGCTGAGACTAATTATTAGAGGATCAAGGACGTGATGTGTCTGATAAACACTAACAAGTGAGTAACATTATATAAACTAATTTACGAGTAACAGAATATGCCAGATTGCTACTACTTATTTGCACTAATTTATTAAAGTTTATTTTTGTAATTTAATTGAAAAAACCTTTTTTTCTTTCAGCTTCAGCATTAAGTTGGTAATTTATGGCAGAATCAATAGATCAGTAATACGATGATGCTACGATTATTGCATCATTTTGAATTTAAGTTAAGACACCACTTGAAATTTCGTTACTTTTTATCATCTCTGTATACTTAGTTAAATTTAAAGTGAGAGAATGTATAATAGTGAGGGAGCCCTAGAGCAATTTTTTATTATTACTAATGTCAAGCAAATTTTCTGAGTAGCTTCATTTTGATAAAAATCAAAATCAAATCAAAATCAAATATCTTTCTTTATTAGCATAAATTGAGTACAGGTGAGCATTTCAATCCTCCAAACTAGGCGCAGCCTGTCTTATGGAGGAATTTCTTGGAATACAACAAATATTGATTGCGGCTTACAACTTATACTTGTAATTGTAAATAACAATGAAAAAATGAAATTATGACTACAATTAAGACTACAATTAATACAACAAAAACTAATCTTCTCTTCATTTCTATATATACTTGTACAGTACAAAATAAACTTTGAATATTTTTATTTTTATAAATATATTTTATTATTGTGTGTGTGTGTGTGTGTAAAACAAACAACTTTTTTATCTGCGAAAAATCTTGAAAGTGGTAGCTAACCGAGATACAAAGGATTTCATACTTTGATTTGATGGTCTTAAAATATGGATTGTTCTATTTGTAGGACAACGTTACTCTTAAATTATATAACTATTAACCTAATAATATACAAAAAAATTAGCTGGTTAGGGTTCTGTTTTAGGGTACCGTAGTCAACCAACTATATAATTTAAGAGTAACATTGTCCTACAAATAGAACAATCCATATTTTAGGACCATCAAATCAAAGTATGAAATCATTTCTATGTCTGTTAGCTACCACTTTCAAGATTTTTCGCAGATAAAAAAGTTGTTTGCCTTATCAAAATGAAGCTACTCACAAAAATTAGCTTGTTAGTAATAAAATACAATTGTTCTAGGGCTCCCTGACTATAAATAATTGTTTTCATAGATTCCCGCAAGTCTCGCGAGTGGTGATTGTTTGTACCTGTGAGTTGCGATAAAAGTTAACAAGCTGTTGTTAAACGTAATTGTCAAAACCAAGGTTCTAACTGTCCCTTTTATGTAGTAAAAGTAAACAGAAGACTACAATGTGTGAATTCCGAGTTAATTCAACCGTGAGTCACCGAGCTCCACCAAAATATTTCATGCAATGAAAATGCATTCAAATCTTTTACAATAGAAGTTCCATAGCCGGTGAATTTATTGAATTGGTTGTACCGCACGTAGAGCTGCCATTGTGCTCGCCGCGACAAATTTTATTATATTAGATACGTGATATCAACTATGTATAATAGCTTTAATTTAATGGGTTCCAAAATCCGCGTGTATGCGGAAGTTTTTTTTTATTATAAACTATAATATGTATTTGGATGTAAGAAATTCTACGGTTTGTATCTGATTGAGTTATTGAGCTTCTCACAGACTTCTCACGTCATGGTGTTGTGTTTTAGTTGTTTTTTAATAAAGACGTGTAATCACTCAAAAAAACATTTTTTTGCAAACTTTTATCAAGATCGTTTTTTCGTAGATTTTTACATTTTATTGAGTAAAAACCATCAGTAATCAGTACCTAAACATGATTTAAACGTAGGTAACTCATCAATTTGTCATAACTCCTAACATTTCAGATAGCTCCATTCTAAAACGGGCGTTGACGGCACCAATTAAGTATAACTCACTTACCCCACATCCAGGGGAAGCCCAGCAGTAAGTGCGTGCAGGTCGCCAGCACCACCACCTCGGCGGTCCAGGGCGCGCCGCCTAATAGCATAACTTGTCGCCAATTAACCCTGATGTAGTTATAGTCCCATGCCAGCGAGCCTTTACCCAATATTATGACAGGGTAAATTTTCCTGGAACAGTTTATTGAGAAATGTTATTTGATATTACAGCTATTAGTTAGTGGGAAATCGAAACAGAAATGTTAGTAGGTTAGTTAAAAAATCGTTTTAAATACTTTGGTATTTATAAAGTTTTTTAGTGAAAAAAAAAGTACTAGACATTCGTTTTAAATACTTTGGTATTTATAAAGTTCTTTAGTGAGAAAAAGTACTAGATACAGTGTTAGGAACTATAGGAATATTTCAATAAAATTCGTGTATACTGCTACCTGCATCAACACAGATTTCGCTAACGATATCCGAATATGAAACGTAGATATCGGCCGCGGGGGTTTTGTGGAGCTCCAAATTGTGTTTGAATAGGAGCCAATGCATATCACATTCTAACAATATGTGTTGAAAAATTTATGCGTTTTAGTTTTCCCGGAGGGCGATTTAAAAAAGTTCAAAAACTTTTGAAAAATGTTTGCAGGTATCTCAATATTGTAACGAGCACCTAACTGCGAGTGAGTGGTCGCAAATCTATGGTAATTTGCTTATCAGATTTCACTATCTTCAGATCGTTCTGGTTATGCCGCTTGAATTTAAACTTATTAAGTTTACCTTAAGAACGAGTCAATATGCATGTGATTGTGCATATCCAGGAACCCCAAATGTCTTGCCAGCATGCCCGTGATGAGCGCTGCCAGGAGCGGCGGCAGCGTGGTAGCCTCCTGCAGCAGCAGCCCGCTGCCCCACGCCACCGCTGCCACGGCTACCAGGCGGAACCACTTCCCTTGCCAGAACCATTCCTCGCCGAATGCGCAACATAGCAGACCCCAAGATATAATACCTGGATGATATTTAGGTAAGTTGGGAAGAAAATTTCTCTGACTTTACAGTCATACATTATTATAATATAGGGTGTAACAAAACTAAGTGATTGTAACGATTTGGTTACTGTATGGACACTTTTGGATCCTTCTATTTGAATTCGCTAAGAAACCTACAGACTTAACTTTATAGATTTCCAGTTTATTTTTAATGCTCTCCGTAATAGCGCGATTTTGCTATAATAATTTGCCAGGCGCTGTTTTCGCTAATGATTGTATTAGCACATCAGTATGAAGTTAGCTACCAAAGTTCAGACTAGAGACGGTTGGAACAGCCGACATTTTGATTTCGTCAGACGACTACGGCTCAGCTGATCGATGACGCTGCATACCTACTTTTACTGCTTACAAGTTTAATATTGTAATATTAATAATTTATATCTTACAAGTTAAAAAACTTATTAAAAATTGTGTTTTTTCCCCAATTGGGTGAGTGGTGCACTATATATTTTTTCTATATTGATTTTCGTTAGATTTATTGGATTGCTTTGTCATTGTCACTCTTAGATTCATCAAATTGAATTATTCACTCTTCGTATTGTTTTTGATTAATTGGAATGTTGTAAAACAAAATTAGCAGGTTTTCCTTGATTATGCCGAGTGCCTTTGCTTAGATAAATTTATTTTTCAGCTATTTTGTTGACCGTTGTTACCATTTTAACTACTATTACTATCTACATTTTAGTTAAATAAGCCATTTATTTTTGTTAAGCGTGAAAGACAATTCGTCTATTCTTTTATATGTGGAACCTTTCAAATATTATTATTTAACATTTTACATATTACAACCTCAAGTTGTAATTGCCTATTTAATTGTCATTGACGCTTATATTTCCATTAGTTAATAATAATCATTCTGTATGACTGCCTCATCATCGATTACTAGCTTTGCTTTAATCGCGCTTTATCATCCTTGCTCCATTTCATCAAGTCTCAACCGTTGATGTCGCAGTCAAAGTTGAAAATCGGACGAACACCAAAATGTCTGGTCTACTGATTCCAGGGTTCCTCGCTACGGTAGAATATCGCTGTGGTTAGAAAGGGACGAGATCTTACTGGAAGGGGTAATCTGCCTACTTACGACCATACCTGCAGGAATCGCGGACCTGTCTCACCTACCTACAATCAACAACTGTTGGAGACACCGGAGGCTCTTCTACTACAGGATAGTAAAGCCGATTGGTTCGCATTAAAGCCATACTATTGTGAGCGTCAAACCCACGACCTGTTCTGCATATTATAGCTGCCTATTTTTCTGCAGTGTAATTGTTTTATTTTGAACACTCCCAAGATAAAGTGTTACATTGGCGCCCAACTACAGGTTCGCTCACAGTATTGGCTTTTCTGTGTGTTGGCATTCTGGTTTTCTTTGGTGCTGGCTATAAAATTTAGTTTTAAGTTTAATTATTATACTAACATATTGTAAATGTGTTTCAATTGACTCATCTATCATTCGCTGTATTGTATTGGGTTATATGTTTGTCGCTTAAGTTAATCATATTGTAATATATTGCAACACACACCCAAACATTTCAAGATGTCTCACCCCATAAAATTTTTATCTCTGCAAAAAACTGAACTTGAATACGAGGTAGAATTGCGCGGTGGTGTTAGTGATTCAGTACAATCATTACGCAAACAGATTGTTAAGTTATCTCTTGATCTACCATCCGAAGATATACTTGAATCGCACTTAGATCCGGCTGATGACTTAAAATCAGTTAAGGAATCTCTTCTTAAATCTCAAAATAATTTAGCTAGTTTAAAATTAAAATTCGATAAAAATTTGTTTTTCAGAACCGAAACACTCCTAAATCATGTTTACCATAGAATTAATAGAATAAATGCTACTACCGAAGTTTCTGACATTTACAAAGTATGTGTTGCTAGCTTCAATTCACAATATAAGGATCTAAATTTGTTAAGACCACAAGGCTCACAGAAAGCTATAAACGCTGAAATAAACGCGGAACCTACGTCTATATCAGTTTCATGCGAGCGCAGTCTATCTAATGATATTAACAAACTCAAATATTCCGGAAAAGGCTGTGTCCGTTCCTTTATATTAAAAGTTGAAGAGTTTGTTCAGTCTAGGGGTATTTCCTATGACAAAATCCTTTCTTTAGGTTACGAAATTTTTATCGAAGATGCCTTACACTGGTATCGTTGTAATCGGGACAAAATAAACTCTTGGAAGGAATTATGCGATTTATTAAAACAAGATTTCAGCAGTCTTGACTATGACTATAGATTCGCTGAAGAAATACGTTCGCGCACTCAAGGCGAACATGAAAATATTACTATCTATCTTTCTATTATGCACGGTATGTTCTCTCGTTTAAGTAAAGAATTCTCAGAAGCGGAAAAGCTAGAGATATTATTGCATAACATTAGACCGTGCTATGCAAATACCTTAGCCGCATCTCCACCAATCACGAGCATAGATTCTTTAAAATCAGTTTGCCGCAATTATGAAAATATTAAATCTAATTTTTTACACTTTCATGAGCCACCTAAGGCTACTAATAGCACGCTTGCTCCGGAATTCGCTTACAAATCCAGTAGTTATATTCCTAAAAACGTTATGAATACTAATAGAAATACTGGCCCTAATTATAACAATTATTATAGGCATGATAATGCAAGGGTGAACGCTATTGAATCCTATGAGGGTGGTGAGAGTAACGCTGATGTTGCTGTTGTTACAAGCGATCCGTCTAAACAGATTTTCTGCCCTAGGT
Organism: Lysandra bellargus; assembly: GCA_905333045.1. Classification (NCBI taxonomy): domain Eukaryota; kingdom Metazoa; phylum Arthropoda; class Insecta; order Lepidoptera; family Lycaenidae; genus Lysandra; species Lysandra bellargus. The sequence goes on from HG995349.1 coordinate 8,368,544, forward strand.
GCAGATCTAATGGCCATTCTCTACGGAATTGCACCCAAAAACGTTTCCTTATTTGTTTCAAATGTGGAAAAAAAGATGTGCGTTATCCCGAATGTCCTAATTGTAATTCAAATAATTTAAATCGTAGTTCTTCAAAAAACTAAATAGGCAGGATTGGAACAACAATATTGGGAAGTCATCTAAACATTTTGATAACAATGAATGGAAGGATTGGCTACGCTTTGTTTCAAATATTTTCTCTGACAATACGGTTTTTCCAATCCAGGATACATATAAAATAAATAACTCCCGCCCTTATGCTACTGTGATTATTAATAAGAAATCTATAAAAGGATTATTGGACACTGGATCTAGCGCAACTATTTTAGGTAATAAGTCCCATGAATTTCTTCTAAAATCAGGTTTTAGGATCCAAAACGGTGATCATACTCATTTCGTAGGTGCCGGCGGTGAGAAACTTAATTCTAGTGGCATAATTAGGATCCCAATCACTTTCCAAAATCAAACACGTACCCTTAATGTGTATGTAGTGCCTACCATTACAAACTCGCTAATTTTGGGTATGGATTTTTGGAGGGCTTTTGATTTGTTTCCTAAAACTTTAAACAATTCTATAAACTTTCCAAACAGCGAGTCCACAAGTCACTTTATAACTAACGTAGTAAATGATCAACCAATATCTATACTTTCTTATGACCATTTAAGTAAGGAAGAAAAGACTACGGCTGATTCTATCATCTCGCAATTTAAGGACATTTCTTACGAAAAACGTGGTCTTGGCCGGACTACTTTAATCAAGCATTCAATTGACACTGGGGATGCTGCCCCCATTCGTCAACGCTATTATCGTATGTCCCCTGAAAAACAACGCATCTTAATAGAGCAATTAGATGAGATGTTAAAGGAGGATGTCGTTGAACCCAGTGACAGTCCCTGGTCGAGTCCCGTGTTACTTACACCCAAAAAGAATGGTGAGCTTAGGTTCTGCCTGGATAGTAGAAAACTTAATGCTATCACAAAAAAGGATGCGTACAGTCTCCCTTATATCTCCGAGATTCTTGACAATCTTCGTGATGCCAAATACCTTTCTAGTTTAGATTTGTCAAAGAGCTTTTGGCAAATACAAATTAAGGAGGAGGATAGACAAAAGACGGCTTTCTACGTTCCTACACGAGGTACCTTTCATTTTAAATCCATGCCATTTGGACTTACTAATGCTCCAGCCACACAACAGAGGTTAGTCGACGAATTATTTTATACGCCTGAATTCGAGAACAGGGTTTTTGTTTTTGTTGATGACATAATCATAGTTTCTAATAGTTTCGCACAACACATAGCACTCCTGAAAAGAGTACTCGAAAAATTAAAAACCGCTAACTTAACTATTAAATTTGATAAAAGCCAGTTTTTTAGGGAACAGTTAAAATATCTTGGTTATGTTGTGGACTCGAACGGTTTACACGCGGATCCTCAAAAAGTTGAGGCCATATCTAAACTGCCGACTCCTACTAACCGTAAGGAGGTCCGTAGATTTATCGGTACTGCTTCATGGTATCGCCGTTTTATCCCTAATTTCAGTAGCATTGCGGCACCCTTAAATAAACTTACTTCTCAAGGAAAAAACGCTTCTCCCTTCGTGTGGTCTAATGAAGCCAACGAGGCATTTGAAACGCTAAAAAAACACCTCGTTTCTGCACCAATACTTACTTGCCCAGATTATAATAAGCCTTTCCAAGTTCATACCGATGCAAGTGATTATGGGATAGGAGCTGTACTTTCTCAGACTTTCGAAGGTAAGGAAAAAGTTATAGCGTACATGAGTAAGTCGTTGTCACAGCAGGAACGCAATTATAGTGCCACGGAACGAGAGGCGTTAGCTGTACTCACTGCTATTGAACACTGGCGGTGCTACTTGGAGAATGGTCTTAGATTTACCGTTTACACTGACCACTCTTCTCTTAAATGGTTTCTTAATCTTAATAATCCTACTGGAAGACTAGCTCGATGGGGAGTTCGTCTTTCTGCCTATAATTTTGAAATTAAGCATCGCAAGGGTGCGGATAATGTTGTACCGGATTGTTTGAGTCGTTCTATTCCGTTATCTACCATCAATAGAGACCTGCCACGTCCAAATACAAGCCCTAATACTAGTGATGCTTGGTATCTAAAAATTTATCATGATTGTCAAAAATCACCCACATCTGTTCCGAATTATAAAATTACTAATAATAAACTATTTCGTTTCTTTAAATCTATTAACCCTCTCACTAGGGAATTCCAATGGAAAGAAGTTATTCCAATGGAACGCCGTCAAGAGGTGATATCTGAAAACCACGACGTGCCTACTTCCGGTCACTTTGGGATTTTTAAAACATTTAGACGACTGTCCTTAAAATATTTTTGGCCTGGTATGCATCGGGATGTAACAAAGTTCGTTACAAATTGCGAAATTTGTCATTCTTATAAGCACTCCAATCACACAACTCTCGGTAATATGGGAAGTCATAAAGATTGTTTCAGACCATTTCAGATGTTAAGCATCGATTTGGTAGGTCCGTTGCCTGTTAGCAGAAAACAAAATACATTTTTACTTGTCGTAAACTGTTGCTTTTCAAAATATTGCCTACTATTTCCTATCCGTCGTGCTACATCTGATATCATTGCTAAAATATTGGAGGATAGTGTGTTTCTTGTTCACGGTATTCCCAGCACGATTCTGATGGACAACGGGAAACAATTCACTAGCAATGTTATTAAAAACCTACTTTCCCGTTATAAAATACCTAATGTGTTGTACACACCGTTTTACACACCGCAGGTGAACACCGTTGAACGATATAATAAAACTATTATGACGGCAGTTTCGACCTTTATTGAAGACGATCACAGATCTTGGGACGTTAATATACCTAAAATACAATTTGCAATAAATAGTTCTGTCAACGAAGTTACCAAATATACCCCATCCTTTCTTGTTTTTGGCCGAGAATTGGTCAGTTGTGGTTCTCAATATAGTGATCCCGATATTGAAGAACATATTATATTTTCTTCCCGCGATGCTTACGCGGAAAATTTAGGTGAATTACGCAACTTTTTTGATAAAGTGCAATCTTCTATTATAAAAGCCCATTCTAGAAATAGTTCTCATTACAATCTAAGGAGACGAAACGTAGATTTTAACGTGGGTGACATTATTTGGAAACGTACTTTCTACCAAAGTGACAAGGATGCTAGGTTCTCTAAAAAACTTGCTCCTAAGTTCCTTAAATGTCGTATCATAGGAAAAAGATCCAATTTAGTTTACGATTTAGAGGATATGGCAGGACATAACATAGGGACGTGGCACGTTAAAGATTTTAAGCTTACCTAGGACAAATAATTATGTAACGAAGGTAAGTGCATAGTGGATTTGTTCTAGGAAAAATCCTAATCTAAAAAGGGGGGTATGTAACGATTTGGTTACTGTATGGACACTTTTGGATCCTTCTATTTGAATTCGCTAAGAAACCTACAGACTTAACTTTATAGATTTCCAGTTTATTTTTAATGCTCTCCGTAATAGCGCGATTTTGCTATAATAATTTGCCAGGCGCTGTTTTCGCTAATGATTGTATTAGCACATCAGTATGAAGTTAGCTACCAAAGTTCAGACTAGAGACGGTTGGAACAGCCGACATTTTGATTTCGTCAGACGACTACGGCTCAGCTGATCGATGACGCTGCATACCTACTTTTACTGCTTACAAGTTTAATATTGTAATATTAATAATTTATATCTTACAAGTTAAAAAACTTATTAAAAATTGTGTTTTTTCCCCAATTGGGTGAGTGGTGCACTATATATTTTTTCTATATTGATTTTCGTTAGATTTATTGGATTGCTTTGTCATTGTCACTCTTAGATTCATCAAATTGAATTATTCACTCTTCGTATTGTTTTTGATTAATTGGAATGTTGTAAAACAAAATTAGCAGGTTTTCCTTGATTATGCCGAGTGCCTTTGCTTAGATAAATTTATTTTTCAGCTATTTTGTTGACCGTTGTTACCATTTTAACTACTATTACTATCTACATTTTAGTTAAATAAGCCATTTATTTTTGTTAAGCGTGAAAGACAATTCGTCTATTCTTTTATATGTGGAACCTTTCAAATATTATTATTTAACATTTTACATATTACAACCTCAAGTTGTAATTGCCTATTTAATTGTCATTGACGCTTATATTTCCATTAGTTAATAATAATCATTCTGTATGACTGCCTCATCATCGATTACTAGCTTTGCTTTAATCGCGCTTTATCATCCTTGCTCCATTTCATCAAGTCTCAACCGTTGATGTCGCAGTCAAAGTTGAAAATCGGACGAACACCAAAATGTCTGGTCTACTGATTCCAGGGTTCCTCGCTACGGTAGAATATCGCTGTGGTTAGAAAGGGACGAGATCTTACTGGAAGGGGTAATCTGCCTACTTACGACCATACCTGCAGGAATCGCGGACCTGTCTCACCTACCTACAATCAACAACTGTTGGAGACACCGGAGGCTCTTCTACTACAGGATAGTAAAGCCGATTGGTTCGCATTAAAGCCATACTATTGTGAGCGTCAAACCCACGACCTGTTCTGCATATTATAGCTGCCTATTTTTCTGCAGTGTAATTGTTTTATTTTGAACACTCCCAAGATAAAGTGTTACATGATAATACTTTAGGGTGTGTAAGTCCCATGTATAGAGTTAACTAGCAAAAGTAGCAGCGCTGAAAGAGATTTTTTTTTCAATTGTATGGGAAAACTCGTGACGCTACTGGGTCGCTTGCCCATACAAATCACATTTTTTTGTTTTTTCAGCGCTGCAACTTTTACACTGAAGTTCTGAACTCTCTACAAGAAACACATACATACCCTAAAGTATTATCACTTAGTTATGTTACACCTTGTATACATACAATTTAAAGTAACAAGCGCTACATTAATTTGTTTTGCATAAGCTAATGTAAAACAGAATGTGAACTACAAAACAATTTTATTTTTAGTTGGTCTATTAGAGTTTTGCTCAAAAATGCTTCTATAGAGGCAGGAATTTATAAAATTTAAATTCTTTAAACCTCATAATTAAAAAAGAGAATAAAATAAAGCTTACCAATAATAATTAAAGTAACATTATGTACGACAGCGGGTTGATATTTTGAGAACCACGACTTTTCTCTCACCTTATCACCACTACCATTTTGATCGAGAGATTTTATTTGAATCGATGTTCTATTTCTGAAATGCCTCAAAATATTAATTACAATTATGACTTACTAGTTTCTTTTTAAAAATAATTAAATTTTTAGTTATCAATTTAATTATTTTTTAAATGATTTGCTCCACAAAAATAGCACTCACTTTTCCCCCATTACCGTGCTCGCTCCAGCACTCGAGTCTTGAACTAATAAGATATCGTGCTCGTTCATGACTATGATTTATTGTTAAAAAGTAAACTTTACCACTGTTCTTGTAAAGTGAACGAAGATCTAATTTTAGCTACAAATAAAGTACTCACTTACGTTTTGTGGTCCCCGTGTATAATGTAGACACCTTTGTCTCCGGCGGCCACCACCTGCTTATCTGAAAAAATCACGAGTCAGCTTAAGGCCATCCACTGAGCAAACGACCTTGACCATACATTTGCCGCGTGGCCGAGATCGCACCAAAATCCTATTTTTTTTACACAACTTATGCCCGGGACACACGAGGCTAGTTTTTCAAACTAGGATAGCAAGCTAGTGTTTGTAAGCTAGCAAGCTAGTACTTCTGGCTTCGTGTAGACAAAACTATCTTCATTTGTTAAACAGAACTAGCATGCTCGATGCTAGGTCCCCGGCTTAGCCAGTCCCGGCGCCGAGGGGAACGCTTTAGTTTGCCTAAGCGTTCCCTTACTTTTGGTGGAAGTCCGGTCCCTGAGGTAGACCGGCCGGTCGTGGAGGGAGTCTCGTGTTTGTTAGATCCGGGACATCCCTCCTTTATACGGCTGAAGGCGAACCGCAGGTGGTTTTAGTGAGTAGGAGTCTCACATACCCCCGGGGTGCTTCAGCTTACTGAGGCACATACCCAACCCGGGGGGCCCATGACTGGTTTCCCCCTGCGCATAAAAAAAAAAACAAAAAAAAAGGTCAGCAAGCCGGGACAGTTTGGTAAAAAACTAGCTTGAAACACTAGCCTCGTGTGTCCCGGGCATTAGTTCAAAATTGACTTAAAAAAATTCAAACGTCAAATTTGTAGTTAATGAAATTGTCGATCTATATTGGTGTGTGTTTCAAATAAACGTAATTTGTAAATACTATAGAGATGCTGAATGTATGCTTGAATTTAAATTAATTGGTATTACTTTGGAAGCTGATAATATCATGAGCACGGTATAGGTAATAAAAAAAAATAGGAAATTAATAACGGAGAAAGGAATGTTCATATTATGCTGAAGATTATTGCTCTATTTTTATTATAATTTTGTAGCTTTCAAAATATTATGAGTTAATAAGACTCTAAAAACGGTAAATTACGGCATCTCTGTAGGGGGAGCGTCTTAATAGGAAACCGCGGACAAACAGTAATTGTTTGTATTACAATGTCTGCCTTAAGCGTTTGTAATACGGGAGGTATTTGTTTCATGATGATGACGCTCGTGCATTTTATCGTTCTATATTTTAAAGATTTATAAATTGTTGACAAAACCTGGTTCTAGTTTTATAGTATTATAGTGGGTTTTGTGGCCGAAGGCGGCCGAAGCCGAAGCCGAATCTTCGGTCGGACACTACTTAAGAGATATCTTTTCGCTTTTATAAATTAGAATGGATATTCACTAAATTTTTAGTGTTCCGTAGTCAACAAGGAACCCTTATAGTATCGTATATATAGTCCGTCCGTTTGTCCGTCTGTCCGTCTGTCTATCCGCGGTTTTTCTCAGAGACTATAGGACTAGGGATTGCAAATCCTTTGACAAGACTCAAGTATTTGTTACATACCAAATTTCAGTAAAATTAGTTCAGCGGTTTGGGTGTGTAGATCTTTTCCCATTTTTAGGGTTCCGTAGCCAAAATGGCAAAAAACGGAGCCTTTATAGATTCGTAATGCCTGTCTGTCTGTCCGTCCGTATGTCACAGCCACTTTTCTCCGAAACTATAAGAGCTATACTATTGAAATTTGGTAAGTAGATATTGTAGTCTGTGAACCGCATTAAGATTTTGATACAAAAATGGAAAAGTTATTAAAAATTTTAGGGGTCCCCATAGGTACAACTGAAACAAAAAAAAAATTCGTCTAACCTATGCGTAATGTGTATAGGGTTTCTATGGATAGGTCTTCAATTATTTTCTTCTAATCTGAATAGTTTGCGAGAGAGACTCTTCCAAAGTGGTAAAATGTATGTCCCCGCACTGCAATTCTAAAAAAAATATGTGATGTATTTTGTTTTTTAAACCGACTTCCAAAAAACGAGGAGGTTATATATTCGGCTCTGGATATTTTTTTTTAATTTTTTTTTGTATGTTCAACGATTACTCCGCCGTTTGTGAACCGATTTTCGAAATTTTTGTTTTGTTGTATTAGGTTTCACTCCAATTTAGTACCATGTTCACAAAAGTGGTGACCTGATGATGGGATCCATGTGTAATCGAGGGAACTCCTCGAAATTTATATGGAAACATATGGTGATTTTGGTTTTATAAGAAGCATCCTAAGCATATGCTACCAAAACGCAAGATTTTGCACCGAGGTATACTATGGTTCCGAAGATACTAAGAGAACTCCGGATTACTTATAGATACAAGTTTGGGGGCTTAGGCGCTGTTTTAAGAGCTGAAAGCATATGCTACTATGCAAATACATTCATCATCATAATTACCACATCAGGGTCACCAATGTCACCAAAATTGAACATTACAAATTCAGCCTTAAGTCCAGAGCATAAGGCACACATTTGACATTACTTCTGAGAAGTAAGCTGCTTCGATAATACAATTAGTAACATGCCTGTCTCACAACAACACATGAAAACAACCTAATTTCAACCTTTTGCATTGCGTTTAGCGTTCATAGTACTTACAATAACTGTGCCGTCTCGCTTGTTACAATCTGCTAGGGCTGTCTGAAAGCGTGCGGCGCGGCGGCGCGGCGGCGCGGCGCGGGGCCGGGTACCCACCAGACCGGGCGCGCACTAGCGGCCGAGCCGCAGCGGCGACGGCCATCGAGATAGATATTATAATATACCTTAGTATGTAACCGCCATAGACCACGCGCACCTGGGGCCCAATTTTCAGAATGTGAGAAAAGTTCATCTTCGAATAAAATACCGAATTATAAGATTTTTACGAGCGTTATACAGTTTGTGTATTCTCAAAACTTCACATTCAAAATATTTCGTGCAAAGATCGCTCGAGTCGAACGAGTGGGACCGGTTATTAATAGATGTCCGAATTCGTGTAACACCACAATGTGGCCGCTTGGGAGTTGAAGCGTTCGAGACCAGTTTCCTGCACGATACCAACGATACTTATAATTTGTTGCTAATACCTAGTTTGTATCCTTCGATCGTGGATTCTTGGAAATCTATTGTTATTCTATTGTGTCTCGCTCACCGGTGAGCTTGTAATAAGATACGTAGAACAATATTATACAGCTGTATTATTCTACGTACAGAGTACGCGATAGTTTAATAGGTAACTAAAAACTAAAAAGAGTGAAATTATTATTTTTAACAAAAAATTGAAACCGAATTATAAAAACTACCAACGAAAATTGGTTTGAAAGAGATCTAACAAGTAGTTTTTTTTAAACGTCAAACTTTCATTAAATCAACTAAAATATACTGAAAGAGATTAGCAGGAAAATATATTCAACGTGGCACTCCCTGAAACGTCTTCGGTATGTACTACCGGTTCCTACCAAAGTAGCCCTAGCCGAATCTCTATTCCTTTTTGTCCTCGACTACGTGAATGCCTGCTTCATTAATTTGACCGAATATCAACTCAATAAACTTGAGCGCCTCCAAAATCTGGCAATCAGGTTTATCTTTGGCTTACGCAAGTTTGACCGCGTATCAGAATTCCGCAATAGGCTTAAATGGTTGCCTATCCGTCTTCGACGAAATTCTCGTGCACTTTCCTTCCTTTACACCATCCTATTTGATCCCAACAGTCCTAAATACCTAAAAGAGATCTTTAACTTCCGTTATCCCGACAGACTTGACCTGCGTTCCTCTAAAAATCTCCTTCTTGATATCCCCATTCATCACACCAAGTACTTCCACTCCTCCTATACCGTACAATCCGTCTTACTTTGGAACTCCCTCCCTGCAAGATTGAGACTCTCAAAAACATTAGAAACATTCAAGTCCTCTCTTAAAGAATATTATCTCAATAAGTGTTTGTAATATTATTATTATCACGACATTATGTAACTTGGAACTGCACTTATATTATAATTAATTCATGTGTTATGTAATTATGTTACTTTATTTATATATGTATGTATAGTATATTAATTAAACTATTTTATATATTACTAGCTGTCCCGGCAAACGTTGCTTTGCCATAATATATTTGCCATATTATTTTATTGAAGTGACTAAATAAGTGTGTCACCATGGCAACGTCGATCGCTATCCTGTCGCACAAACAATGGTCGCCGTCAGTCTCAGGTTGTAATAATTTACTAATATTTATTCAACAAATGCACTTATCAATATATAAAGTACCGAGTAGCCGATTCACAGACCTACTGAATATGCATATAAAATTTGGTAAAAATCAGTAAAGCCGTTTCGGAGGAGTTCGTGGACTAACATTGTGACACGAGAATTTTATATATAGCATAATATATTAATAAATAATTTTAATAAATAAATAAATAAATAAATAATATTAATTAATAAAATATTAAAAAATATTAATAATTATTTTATTATTATAAAGTATTTATTTTATTATATTATTTTGTATGTAGTATTGTATATTTTCTATTATGTATGTATTTATTAGAATAGAATTATTTTATTATTTTAATTTTACATCTAAATACTTTTAGCACATCACCCTCTTTCCAGCAATTTGTTCCTTTCTTTCAAAGGTTGCCTGGAAGAGATTGCTATTTAGTTATAAGGCCGCCTTTGTGCACTCTCATCATTTTATTGTGTTTTTATTTTATGTGTGTGTTTGTAATTACTGCAATGTGCACAATAAAGTATATTCATTCATTCATTCATTCAACTAAAATATAAAAATAAATCAAAAACCTTTTAATTTTATAGAAATAAACCTTACCTGCTGCTGCGGAACCCTTCATGGGCGAGTCCAACTCGCACTTGACCGGTTTTATTAATATGAGGATGTTTGTTCCCTCAATTTTTATCCCTTAGACTTTAGAGGGAGCGAAATTTGTGTATTTCTTTTTAAGTAGGCACTTTTAGGAGACAGAAATAAGTAGCAACACGTGTAGGTTAGGGGTTGCCTCGTGTATCATGTCTGGTTGAATCACAATACAATTCCCTGCGGCCTAACAAGATGGCCAGTCGTAAGAGGCGATTAAAATAATATTTTTTATACGGCTTTTATAGCATTTAATTTAACCATTCAGTACCCGAAACATTTGCTTCAGAATAAAAACCAAAGAATATAATATTTGGTGAAATTTAAATAGCTAAAGAATTTTCGGTTTTTTAGTCGGTCACCATATTTATCCGAAGTTTTTAAGATCAAAGCGCACGGAAGTGCGCAGGCCTAATTCCAGCAGGCCGCGCGCATGCCGTGCACTATTTACACGAACCGTTTCGACGTACTTTTGACCCCCTGTAGCTCAGTGCCTATTGCGAGAGCAAAGATAAAATAATACCTGTCGTAATTATATACTAGTACTTAAGCAGTATACCCAATTTCATAGATATAGCTTCAGTAGATCCTGAGATATGTCCCTGTAAAATAGCTAATTTTGGCACTCACTCACTCATTCACTCAATCACTCACTCACTGACCGGTAATCAAAACCTCTAGGCCACTTCCAACTGTCGTAGCGTTATGAAATTTGGCACACAGGTCGTGTGTTATATGTAGATTAAAGAAAAATTAAGAAATTGTAGAAAATGGTCAAGCGTGAGTCGGTTCATCTATGAACTTCAGAGGCTACTTCCAATTGTTCTAGCGTTATGAAATCTGGCACACAGGTCGTGTGTTATATGTAGATTAAAAAATAATTAAGAAATTTTAGAAATCGGTCAAGCGTGAGTCGGCCCATCTAGGAACTTTAGAGGCTACTTCCAAATGTCCTAGCGTTATGAAATTTGGCACACAGGTCGTGTTATATTATTATGTAGATTAACGAAAAATTAAGAAATTTAAGAAATCGTCAAGCGTGAGTCAGCTCATCTATGAACTTTACTTAAAAATTCCTATGTACCAATGATACATTAATGAGGCATCTATTAAAAGTATTGTTTATATCGGGCGTAGCACAAAAAGAAAACATAGGTATGATTTCTTGAAAAAAAGTATTGAAATCCCACCAAAAACATAGGTCTGTTAAAATAGGGCCTAGCTCCTCTAGGCTAATTGTTGGTCTAAAAAAAAGAGTTGAAATCCAACAATGCCAAGTTCAGATGCACTTCATCGATCATAATCATCTTCATCAACAGCCTGATCCATAATACTTCTAATTTGAACTTGGCAGGTTTTTGTGCTATGCGTTATACTTGATTAATTATATAATTAGATAACATTTATAGAATTTAAATAACCTGCCAAGTTCAAATTAGAAGTATTATGGATCAGGCTGTTGATGAAGATGATTATGATCGATGAAGTGCATCTGAACTTGGCATTGTTGGATTTCAACTCTTTTTTTAGACCAACAATTAGCCTATAGGAAATAGGCCCGGCCCTATTTTAACAGGTATGTTTTTGGTGGGATTTATTTTTTACAAAAAAATAATTGAGGTACGCTGTTAACTTTATTGAAAGTGTATTGAAACGAAAGAATTTTTAATAATTATATTTTAACTATGTTAAAATTTCATTATAATTGAATTTAACTATTTATATGATTTTTTTGACTAAATGAAAAAGAAAAAGAAATTAAAAAGGTATTAAAAATATTTATTTACTATCCAAATCCTCCAGTAAGAGCATCTCAATTGGATAGCGCAGCGAAACATTTAACCAGTTCATTTCGTATTTAGGTGGACGCGACGAGCATCAAGATAATACAACTGGCCGCGCGGGTAATTATTGATATGATTGTGCGAATAAATTAATGGCTGTTTTAATGGGACGACACTATTGCTCATGTCAATTTACCAGCTTATTCAAGTAAAATAATCCTTGTATAAGTTTCCAACGTCTAGAATTAAGAGCGGGATGCACCACAGGCGCTGTTAGTGTCTAAACCAGTGGTCCTCAACCTTTTTTTCATGCGGGCCACAAACATGTTTTGGTCTTGGTGTATGTCGCGGGCCGCAACAAAATTTTTTTAGGGTTAAAAATATAACATTCTTTAAAATTAAGAGCCCGGGTTACCCTCGAAATTCTCATACATACGTAATACCAAAATCATTTTCTCATACGAAAATATTTAACATGTTTGAGTTATTTTTCAGCTTAAAATAGTAATTACCTAGGTTCCTGTACAAAAATTAATTTCAAAATATTTAAACATTAAAAAAAAATTACATTATTTTGTCGGTGGCGTGAATTTCAAAATGGTTTTACATCACGCGGGCCACAAATAAAGCCCCGGTGGGCCGCATGCGGCCCGCGGGCTGCGGGTTGGGGATAGTGGGTCTAAGCGCTCTAGGCCGAAAAGACGCGGCCGAAGTTCAGCATGATTAAGCCTGCAATGTAATTTAAATTACTGGTGAGTGATGACTAGGGCCCAGATTTAAATGTAAATAAGTACATATTTTTATTTTAGTAGTTAACTCGATTTTCGGCCTAGAATTTGTTTTTTATATGAATATCATGTTTGGACTGTGAAATACCAAGTTTTATTTTACCATATTTTAGGGTTTTACAACGATAAGTCCATATTTTGCAAAAAAAAATTCACAATCATCCATTATATTCACAAAAATACCAAAAAAATACGTTCCCGCCACCATGCGGCTGCGTTTTTCGTTCCTCTCGCGTTTTATCGTCGTATTTTGTTTCCAAAGAAGATTATTGAAGAAATAGAAAAATAAAGTTTCGGATGCTGAAGCTCCTGTTACTGACATGGCTAAACAAAATCTGAAGTATATTTCGGTCTTCGGATAAAATAAAGGATTTCAGTAATACACAAAAAAAAACAAAATTCTGCATGCACGCATCACGTCATGTGACGTGCAGAGATCATTTAGCCAAAATTAAGCGGACCCAAGACGATCATGCAGCGCGTACTGTTGCTCTTCGCGATTCGAAAAGTTTAGATTTGGTAAGTCACGGAGAAGTATGTTTGGCTGAGAACAGCCCTCGTGTGCTGTAGTACAAGAAGTTCCGCTCCGCCCTGTTAATTATATATTACACGGAAACCGTACATTTTCCCGAGAAACAAAGTAGCCTACGTCCTTTCTAGTGGTCTACTTTATATCTGTGCCAAATAACATAAAAAACGCTTCAGCCGTTTGTGAGATAAGTTCTTTCAAATAATTTTCCCCGTTTTTCCTCATTTTTCTCTATTTCTTTGCTCCTATTGGTGCCAACATGATGTTATATAGCTCAAGTCTTCCTCGATAAATAAGACTATCCAACAAAAAACTAATTCTCCAATTCAAAGCAGTAGTTCCACAAATTCTTTGGCTTTAAATTGTAAGACGTATATATATGATTTTCCCAAACTTTAAGCCCACCATTTGTATGGAATTACAGTTGTATGAAAAAAGTGTCGGAATATTTTTTGTAGAGAATTCTATGATCTACGCTCTTGTATTTTTGTGATAAAATGTACAGTTTGGAATAAAAAAACGGGAAAAAACTCATTTTCATACCTTTGACCTTGAATAAACCTTTTAGCACAAGGAAGATCGCCGGGGACTTTTGAAGTTTTATTTGTAATGGTGTATTTAACGTCTCTACCAATTTTCAGCTCTATGCGAATTATTCCGAGGTTACGATTTTTTTGCGTCTAATTAGAGCGGGCTACAAAGAAACACCGCGCCGCCGCGTACCCTTCCCGCGCGCGGTGGCCATGCGTTGGGTAAATAATTATTATTTGCTACATATTTTATAATTGATTTTTTTAAAATTTTTTTCATCTAAAATATCATATTAGCCAAATATCACGTCCTCGAGTATTGAACATGTCTCACCAGTCATGCAGTAAATAACATAGAAAATTAAGATGCCTGATTTATAAAAGAAGAAAATGAAGAAGAATTACTAAAATATATTTAATGATGTTGCGAGTGTCCATGGGCGACGGTAGTTGCTTACCATCAGGTGACCCGTTTGCTCGTTTTTTAATAAAATAAAAAAACGTATTTTTTTCTCAACAAAATAATACTGTTTTGGTCCATTTCATCTAGGTAATATACCTCTATGGTTGTACGTATGCTTAAGATTTTATCGTTATACGATTAAGATCATTCATAAATTCGTTCGAAAGAAAATCTACTGACTGTCAAACCAAACGTTTACGTAAGAAAGTAGAAACCCACATTTTTTATGAAAATCGATTATTTAAAAAATCGATTTTTTTAATTAATCGAAACCCTTACAATCGATTAAATTTTTAACCCATTTTTTATGAAAATTGATTTATAAAAAATCGATTTTTTTAATTAATCGAAACCCTTACAATCAATTCGAGTTCGAGTTCGAGTTCGAGTTCGACACAAAACACTACTCTCCAACCGTCTTACGGTTTTTCCAAGGTTTTTGATGAGCACGAGAATCTGACGGGAGTTTCACAGTTTTTACCCATCCCACAAAAGTGCTCAACGCCGCTGAAGAAATTTTCACTTCAAAAATTAAATCGCTGATAAACGGACACACTTCAGTATTTACAATATTACTATGGATTTATTTATAGTTTCAGTAATTGTAGTCGGAAAGGATTAAGTACTACTTACTAGGTATGTTGACTATTGATAAAGCATTAAAGGAGTCTGCATTGCGTCTATTGCAAATATCCCCGGAGTTTTCCTTCTCGTTATCAAACAGAGATACCGCACTATTTGCCAATCGTAAGCCATCTATAAAGAATATTAAATATTGTTCCTATGCTACTACGCAAAATATATGTTTGTCAGTTACAAAATATATATTATATAGCATAGAAATAAGGGAAAGGCACTAATGGTAGACACGGAACTAATAGATGACACTTACGACAAAAATACCATAAAAATAAGAATTAAGTACTCTAATTATTTCTCAACAATGTAAATCTTATAAGCTTCTTAAGCTATCTGTTGATGTGAAAAAATATATTATGGACACCTTCGGGAACAAAATTTTAAAATGGGATCAGTTTTTAAACGACTTCCAAAAAAAGGAGGAGGTTATATGTTCGGCTGTGGATATTTTTTTTATTATTTTTATTTGTGTATGTTCAACGATTACTCCGCCGTTTGTGAACCGATTTTCAAATTTTTTCTTTTGTTGTACAGGGTTCAACTTCAATTTGGTACCATGTTCACAAAAGTGGTGACCTGATGATGGGATCCATGAGTAATCGAGGGAACTCCTCAAAATTTATATGGAAACATATAGTGATTTTGATTTTATGTGAAGGATCCTAGGCATATGCTACCAAAAAGTAAGATTTTACACCAAGGCATGCTATGGTTCCGAAGATACTAAGAAAACTTCGGATTCCTTATAGATACAAGTTTGGGACTTTCGGCGATGTTTTAAGAACTGAAAGCATATGCTACTATGCAAATTACATTCATCGTCATCATCATCATCATCATCATAATTATCAGTACCATCACACGATGCATCGTTATGAGTTACGATCCTATTATTGGTACTTTTCATAGTATTTTCGATCGAGACTCGAGTTTGTCGGGTGATTTTGAAAATTGTATCAATGTTGTTACAAAGTAAATGATTTAAACTTGTTGTTGTGGTTACCAAGTTGGTAATTTGATTTAGGAAACTCCTTGATTGGGACAAAATATATAGTTATATTATTGTAGCTTAAAGTAGTTAAAGCATAATATTTTATTATGTTGAGCTGATGAGTTTACATGTGGAAGTTTACTAGGCTGAATTACGCCGGCGTAGTTTCCGCCGCAAATGTCAAACGCATACAAAATACGACATAATAGTGTGTCACCCCTTGCGTTCGGCCCGTATTTTGTATGCAATTTAAACGCGGCGGAATTTACGCCGGCGTAATTCAGCCTAGTGTGTTTAGACCCATACAACGAAAGTCACTGAACCAGAACTCTAGAGCCTTCAGAGATAGGCGTTTGAACATTTCAGCATTACTTGATGAACTCGTGTAAGTACTCACATACGGTTTTGCTGGGTCGAGCAATCACGTAGAGTAATTATTTTTAACAAAAAATTAAAACCGACTTCCAAGGTAAAAACAATAATAACATTAATATGAACTAAAAAGTATTAAATAATTTCTACTATCTAATAGTGCCTTTTTCCGAATTCGGCTAAACCTCAACTATTTCTGTACTCAATCTTCATAATTTTGAAGTCGGTACCAGATAGCTGAAACTTCAGTCCTCTGACAGAATATTTGAAACTTTTGGAACTGGCACCGACTTCAAAATTATGAAGATTGAGTACAGAAATAGTTGAGGTTTAGCCGAATTCGGAAAAAGGCACTATTAGATAGTAGAAATTATTTAATACTTTTTAGTTCATATTAATGTTATTATTGTTTTTACCTTGGAAGTCGGTTTTAATTTTTTGTTAAAAATAATAATAATTTCACTCTTTTTAGTTACACTAGTAGATAAACCTTCGCGTATATTTTACCTAAGTATCTTATTACAATTTGTTAAGAGTCACAACTCACACTCACAAAATAATATACCTATTATCAGTGAAGTGAACATATTGTGCTAAGTAATTTAACAATTTTAATGCTTCAAGCCCCAAGCGGTCACCGGCGATTGCGATAACAATAGAAAGGCTATTGTGTCTCGTTTTTCCACGATCGAAGGATCTATCAGATAAAAAATTGTATAAACTTGCATAGGATGTAGCGTAGCTACTCATAATATTTAATATTATCATAATTTTTGACAGCTGTTCTTGTAATAAAGAATTCAAATCGATACTTAGTGCGCCATCTATCGATTAATAAGTATAACTAATTAAAAAGACTCTTAATGACTTTGTTTTGTTTAAATGCTCTTTTTACAATAACTTTATTTCAATTCTATTTGTCTATTTAAATTTTATAAAGTAGTTAATAAAGTATTCGATCTGTATATAAAGTAGTTAGTAAAGGATTCGATCTGTCGTCTGCCGCCATGCGCCGCGCGGCGGCGACGCCGTCGCCTCTACGGCGCCGACCGCCGTCATGTATTAAATAAACAGGTGTTGTTATACAGTACATAATTATTATTATTAGTATATCCATACCTATGCCTTGTACTATTATCTAGTCTGTGCCATGAGACATTGGTGACCTTAACACGACGTGGTAATGATGATGATGACGATGATGATGATGATGAATATAAATTGCATAGTAGCATATGCCTTCTGTTCTTAAAACAACGCCGAAACTCCCAAACGTGTATCTATAAGGAGTCAGGAGTTCTCTCAGCATCTTCGAAACCATGGTATACCTTGACCCAATATTTGACTTTTTGGTAGCATATTCTTAGTACACTTCACATAAAACCAAAATCACCATATGTTTCCATATAAATTTCGAGGAGTTCCCTCGATTACTCATGGATCCCATCATCAGGTCACCACTTTTGTGAACATGGTACCAAATTGGAGTGAAACCTAATACAACAAAACAAAAATTTCGAAAATCGGTTCACAAACGGCGGAGTAATCGTTGAACATACAAAAAAAAAAAAAAAAAAATATATATATATATATATATATATATATATATATATATATATATATATATATATATATATATCCACAGCCGAACATATAACCTCCTCGTTTTTTGGAAGTCGGTTAAAAACCGCGGCTCGGCTTTCGTCCACACATTCAGCATTGCTCGATAGTTTTACTCCAGTTCGAAGGAAATTAGGCTGTACGAATAATAAAAACTACTGTCAAAAAATTTGTCAAGCTGGCTCGATTCGAGCCTTCAAACTGGCTCGATGCGAGCCTTTGAGCTGTGAGTTTTGCGGTCCACACAGTGGTTTTTGCTCGACGTCGAGTAAAACTATCGAGCAAAACTGTATGTGAGTACTTAGCACAGGGATATATGCTTGGAGTTCTTTATTGTTTTAAGAACTGAAAGTATGCTATTATGCAAATTCTATTCATGATAATTCAGTAGTAATATTATAGTAAATAAGTAATAAATAACGACGTGTTATAGTAGCCATTTCATGACATTCTGTATATTTCAATGACATAAGAAATAAGTTTAGAGATCTTTGGTATATTTATAGTAGAGTAGAGATCAACAACGATAACATGGCGCGCGAGGGGCGCAAAATTCAAAACGTTTGAGGTGCGTTGTCAAAACGTTTGAAGTGCGTTGTCTTGCGCGGTAGGCTAGTTATGATTAGTTGATCAAAAAATCTTGGTAATAAGTGACATTAACAGAAATATTACGTGTACTGTGATTGGTTGAATACTTACTACATACAAACTCTTTCATAAAGATGTGACTACACACATTGAAACAGTCATTTGGAGGGGCGCGCGCTAGTTGATCTCTATGGCTCATGGCTTTTGAGACATAGCATAAAACTTTTTTTGAAAACTGCCTGAGTATAGTAGTTGTGATAGTTTCATACCTAAATCCTATATATACAACTGACTGCTTATGTTTACCGATAAATAACTAAAAAGAGTGAAATTATTATTTTTAACAAAAAATTAAAACCGACTTCCAAGGTAAAAACTAAAAACAATAAGTATTAATATGAACTAAAAAGTATTAAATAATTCTTACTCTTTAATAGTGCCTCTTTCAGAATTCGTCTAAATCTCAACTACTTCTGTACATACTACAGCTTCATTACTTTGAAGTCGGTACCAGTCCCAAAAGTTTCATATATTCTGACATTGACTGATTAACTCACAATTAAATTAGCTGGTACCGACTTCAAAATAATGAAGCTATAGTATGTACACTGTACAGAAGTAGTTGAGATTTAGACGAATTCTGAAAGAGGCACTATTAAAGAGTAAGAATTATTTAATACCTTTTAGTTCATATTAATACTTATTGTTTTTACCTTGGAAGTCGGTTTTAATTTTTTGTTAAAAATAATCGTAAATAATGTGACCGTGTAAACACGCGCTCGGCAATTTCTTAGCAAATAAGTTAAGGAAGGCGAAATTTTGCACGTAAGTTTTGAATACATTTGTTGATTTTTTTTGTAATTTCTATTGATTTCATTGAATTAATGGTCATGTTGTACACACTAATTAATGTTTATTTATCATTTTTTATCTGTTTTCCCTAACAATATAAAGGGTGTCTACTATTAGTTCTTGAAAATGTAAAAAACCTAATAGATGACATGGATCTCATCTTTTAGTTTTTAACCGACTTCCAAAAAACGAGGAGGTTATATGTTCGGCTGTGGATATTTTTTTTTGTATGTTCAACGATTACTCCGCCGTTTGTGAACTGATTTTCGAAATTTTTATTTTGTTGTATTAGGTTTTACTCCAATTTGGTACCATGTTCACAAAAGTGGTGACCTGATGATGGGATCCATGAGTAATCGAGGGAACTCCTCGAAATTTATATGAAAACATATGGTGATTTTGGTTTTATGAGAAGCATCCTAAGCATATGCTACCAAAACGCAAGATTATGCACCAAGGTATACTATGTTTCCGAAGATACTAAGAGAACTCCGGATTCCTTATAGATACAAGTTTGGGGGCTTAGGCGCTGTTTTAAGAACTGAAAGCATATGCTACTATACACATTACATTCATCATCATCATTATCATTACCACGTCAGGGTCACCAATGTCACCAAAATTGAACATAACAAAATATTCAACCTTATCTCCAGAGCGTAAGGCACACATTTGACATTACTTCTGAGAAGTAAGTTGCTTCGATAATAAAAATAACATGCTAGAGTGCACAGCTGTCACACTTACCAATCGCGGCCACGGGCGGCCGTAGACTTCTTAAGCGATACTATGTATTACAATAATAAAGATAAAGTTTAAAATCATATGACACTGAAAGCCTCGCCGCTGCTAAAATTCCGGTTTGGCGCGGCCCTAGCACGTGTCCACTTCAATTTTTTTTAATGTATTGTTTAAAATTATCTGCAGCTGATATTATATTTTGTAAGTGTGACTGTTAACAAATTGTAATAAGACACGTAGAATAGTATACAGGTGTATTAGGGCCGATTCACACCGGAATGGCGGAGGCGAGGCAAGCAGTTTCAGTGTCATATGATTTTAAACTTTATCTTCATTGTTGTAATACATAGTATCGCTTGAGAAATCTACGGCCGCCCGTGGACGCTCATGTCCTCTTACGGTCGCCGGCGGCGTCGATTTCTCAAGCGATACTATGTATTACAATAATGAAGATAAAGTTTAAAATCATATGACACTGAAACTGCTCGCCTCGCCTCTGCCATTCGGTGTGAATCAGCCCTAATCTACGTATAGTACGCGATGATTTTACTAGGCAACTAAAAAGAGTGAAATTATTATTTTTAACAAAAAATTAAAACCGACTTCCAAGGTAAAAACAATAATAACATCCTTATAATATGAACTAAATAGTATTAAATAATTTTTCATATCTCATGGTGCCTTTTTCCGAATTCGGCTAAAACTCAATTATTTCTGTACTCAATCTTCATAATTTTGAAGTCGGTGCCAATTACAAATGTTTCAAATATTCTGGCATCTGGATTCAGGTATATCTGGTACCGACTTCAAAATTATGAAGATTGAGTACAGAAACAGTTGAGTTTTAGCCGAATTCGGAAAAAGGCACCATGAGATAGGAAAAATTATTTAATACTTTGCCTTTTTCCGAATTCGGCTAAAACTCAACTGTTTCTGTACTCAATCTTCATAATTTTGAAGTCGGTACCAGATATAGCTGAATCCAGATGCCAGAATATTTGAAACATTTGTAATTGGCACCGACTTCAAAATTATGAAGATTGAGTACAGAAATAGTTGAGTTTTAGCCGAATTCGGAAAAAGGCACCATGAGATATGAAAAATTATTTAATACTTTTTAGTTCATATTATAAGGATGTTATTGTTGTTTTTACCTTGGAAGTCGGTTTTAATTTTTTGTTAAAAATAATAATTTCACTCTTTTTAGTTACCTAGTAAAATCATCGCGTACTATACGTAGATTAGGGCTGATTCACACCGGAATGGCGGAGGCGAGGCAAGCAGTTTCAGTGTCATATGATTTTAAACTTTATCTTCATTGTTGTAATACATAGATAGTATCGCTTGAGAAATCTACGGCCGCCCGTGGACGCTCATGGCCTCTTACGGTCGCCGGCGACGATCAGCACGAGAATCTGACGCGAGTTTCACAGTTTTAACCCATCCCACAAAAGTGCTCAACGCCGCTAAAGAAGTTTTCACTTCAAAAATAAAAGGAAAATAGTTTCAGCATGGAAGAAGAATGGTTAGAATATGGAGACAACGTGGATAATATTTCTGATGCATGTGCAAACAATGTTGTTTAATATCGAAGACGTCTCTATTTAGTAAAAACTGATCCGTTTTATATTATTCTTTTATAAAATCCAATAGAAAACATAGTATAAGTGAAATATTTAGTAAAAACCATCTTGGGCATTTTCATTACATCATGCGCTTTGGCGTGGTAAATAACAGGAATAGAGTTATAAAATTATATAATTGAAGTTAAAATCTAAAAGACCATATAATGTACTTCTCAAAAAATATAATATCTATGTAACTTCCCACAATAACATACTTTTTTTGGGTTTCGAAGTTTGAATGCGATTTTCTCAATATCACCTTTTACGACTTTCGAGTTTCAAAATTTTTTTAAAAAATATTTGCCAGGCCTACATGCATGTTATTTACATGGTTCGATAGCTTATTAAATGTAGATTATGGGGATGCTAATAACTCAATACCGACAATAAGGTCCCTTCACGCTGATAACGTCACATATGTGTTACCGCTAGAATGCGGAATACGATAATATGCACATTAACGAGGTAAACTGCAGATGTCCTTATACCATACGTTAAAGTGTGAAATTTAAATAAAAAAAAGCTTATATTCGCACTTCACCTAGTTAGTTTGCATAGTAACGAATAGTACATCGTTAAATTGCGGAAGACAATTTATGACGGTCGCCGCCTGCTGCCGCAGCACGCTCGCTGTGCTCGCTCGGCTCCCTCTGTTGTGGTCTAAGTTTTAACCTAACCTAACTTACTTTTGGACTTTCTGGATTATGTTTGTTTTTGTTTTAGCGGGGGGCTGCGTCCCCCGAGCCCCGATTTCGGGGATACTGCCCCTAACCAACATAACTGGTTTACGCACATTAGCGGTAACATATGCATTCATGCCAAATTACAGCTTTGTAGGTCCTATAGTCTCTGAGCAAAACCGCGGACAGACAGACAGACGAGCACACGGACAGACGGACAGACGGACGGACAGACCGAAACTGTAAGGGTTGCTTTTTGACTACGGAACCCTAAAAATCTCAGCCAAACGTGGCCAAACATAAACTATTTGGAATTAAGCTAAAAATATATGAAATTAAGGTAACCAGTTTTAGACAGAAAATTTGTAATATTATGCATGAAATTAATTAAATATTAATCTTACTAGAATTACTTTTGTAATCCTTGATAGATTAATATTGTTTAATTTGTTACAGCTCAACAAAAAATACTGAAATTATAATTAATATTTAAGAATGTTTTAAGTAATTAAAATTATATTAATTACTATTTCCTTAAATACAATAATAGCAATCAGCATAGATTACAAACTACCTACTCATAGTCATTTCATTTATACCCAGCAGATCATCGGGATTTCATTCGCGGAAAAACACAAAGGAACCGTGCATTTATAAGCTTATAAATTACTAGATGATGCCCGCTACTCCGTTGCGCCAAAATTAGTTTATCGCGCGGGAACCGTACATTTTTGCGGGATAAAAAGTATCCTATGTCCTTTTCCGGGACTCAAGGTAGCTCCATGCCAAATTTCAGCAAAATCGGTTCAGTGGTTTGGGCGTGAAGAGGTAACAGACAGACAGACAGACAGACACACTTTCGCATTTATAATATTAGTACGGAAGTATGGATTAAATTACATAACAAAATACTGTATTGTATTCTGTGTGGGAAAAATGCGTGGAGGCCAAAGGAAGATCTTCCGACCGAGCGAGGTGGTATGCTCGGTCAGGCCGAAGCCCACGTGATAAGTTTCGGAGAACGGCAAGATATATACAACGTCTGAAATGACGTCAGTGGGCTTCGGCCTGACCGAGCATACCACCTCGCTCGGTCGGAAGATCTTCCTTTGGCCTCCACACATTATTCCCACATTGGTGACCCTCGACAGAACACGCCTCCTTCATCATCATCACTCCCCGCCCCTCCGCACCGCGCCAGCCAGCATCGCCTCATCGGGTACCTCGTCCACTAGCCGCAATGTACCGCGGCCTGGGCGACTCCGCATCGGCATCATCGGGCTTTCTCACTACACCGACCGGTCAGCAAGCAGAGCACATCTCTCCTGGTCAGCACGTAGCATCGGCCCCGCACGGCAGCTTATCCGACTCACTGGATCCCGTGCAAGCAGTTTATAGTTCCGACTCACTGGGACTCACTGCAACAGTTCCGACTCACTGGAACTCTCTGGCACTGGCGACTCAAGCGACAAGACTTCAAGATTCGACCTCCGGTCTTCGGGGGGGAGTGATGTGGCGGTACCCACAATTCGCCTAACATTCCTGCATCGCGCTATCGAAGTTTTCTAAGCGCGTCGGTATATATACGACAGCTGAAATGTATCACGTGGGCTTCGGCCTGACCGAGCATACCACCTCGCTCGGTCGGAAGATCTTCCTTTGGCCTCCACGCATTTTTCCCACACAGAATACAATACAGTATTTTGTTATGTAATTTAATCCATACTTCCGTACTAATATTATAAATGCGAAAGTGTGTCTGTCTGTCTGTCTGTCTGTTACCTCTTCACGCCCAAACCACTGAACCGATTTTGCTGAAATTTGGCATGGAGCTACCTTGAGTCCCGGAAAAGGACATAGGATACTTTTTATCCCGCAAAAATGTACGGTTCCCGCGCGATAAACTAATTTTGGCGCAACGGAGTAGCGGGCATCATCTAGTAATTTATAAGCTTATAAATGCACGGTTCCTTTGTGTTTTTCCGCGAATGAAATCCCGATGATCTGCTGGGTATAAATGAAATGACTATGAGTAGGTAGTTTGTAATCTATGCTGATTGCTATTATTGTATTTAAGGAAATAGTAATTAATATAATTTTAATTACTTAAAACATTCTTAAATATTAATTATAATTTCAGTATTTTTTGTTGAGCTGTAACAAATTAAACAATATTAATCTATCAAGGATTACAAAAGTAATTCTAGTAAGATTAATATTTAATTAATTTCATGCATAATATTACAAATTTTCTGTCTAAAACTGGTTACCTTAATTTCATATATTTTTAGCTTAATTCCAAATAGTTTATGTTTGGCCACGTTTGGCTGAGATTTTTAGGGTTCCGTAGTCAAAAAGCAACCCTTACAGTTTCGGTCTGTCCGTCCGTCTGTCCGTCTGTCCGTGTGCTCGTCTGTCTGTCTGTCCGCGGTTTTGCTCAGAGACTATAGGACCTACAAAGCTGTAATTTGGCATGAATGCATATGTTACCGCTAATGTGCGTAAACCAGTTATGTTGGTTAGGGGCAGTATCCCCGAAATCGGGGCTCGGGGGACGCAGCCCCCCGCTAAAACAAAAACAAACATAATCCAGAAAGTCCAAAAGTAAGTTAGGTTAGGTTAAAACTTAGACCACAACAGAGGGAGCCGAGCGAGCACAGCGAGCGTGCTGCGGCAGCAGGCGGCGACCGTCATAAATTGTCTTCCGCAATTTAACGATGTACTATTCGTTACTATGCAAACTAACTAGGTGAAGTGCGAATATAAGCTTTTTTTTATTTAAATTTCACACTTTAACGTATGGTATAAGGACATCTGCAGTTTACCTCGTTAATGTGCATATTATCGTATTCCGCATTCTAGCGGTAACACATATGTGACGTTATCAGCGTGAAGGGACCTTATTGTCGGTATTGAGTTATTAGCATCCCCATAATCTACATTTAATAAGCTATCGAACCATGTAAATAACATGCATGTAGGCCTGGCAAATATTTTTTAAAAAAATTTTGAAACTCGAAAGTCGTAAAAGGTGATATTGAGAAAATCGCATTCAAACTTCGAAACCCAAAAAAAGTATGTTATTGTGGGAAGTTACATAGATATTATATTTTTTGAGAAGTACATTATATGGTCTTTTAGATTTTAACTTCAATTATATAATTTTATAACTCTATTCCTGTTATTTACCACGCCAAAGCGCATGATGTAATGAAAATGCCCAAGATGGTTTTTACTAAATATTTCACTTATACTATGTTTTCTATTGGATTTTATAAAAGAATAATATAAAACGGATCAGTTTTTACTAAATAGAGACGTCTTCGATATTAAACAACATTGTTTGTTGCATTTAAAAAAAAATTTGAACAAATAAACATTGTGCTTCTACTAATCTTATTAATCAGTCAAAATCAACAAAAATATATATTTACTACAGTTAAACATAGTCAAATGAGATCAAATATATATACTTCTATTTAAAAAGTAACTTTTTTCCGTCTTAAAATTCAAGGTAAAGTTTAGTAAAAAGCTGGTACAAACACTTAACACTTTTCAAAAGGGACTTTACTGTCGGTGATTAAAAGTTTAGTAATATCACATAAAAATAAATATACATTTTTATTAACATTGAAGTTATTATTTTTTAAATAACTTTAATTATCCTTTAGTAACAAGACGTGTACCAAAAACGTGTAATTTCTCATAGTTACCATAGAAGTATTCATAAATATTAAAAGGGACCTTATGTCGGTCGTTACATTTTTAGTAATAAAGTTAAAAGAAGATACAAAAATACTATTAATTTCGTAGTTGTAACATTATTTTTTATTTTTATTTTATTTAAATATTTATTTAATCCTTCAGGCCCCGCGCGAGCACCGGTGATCGCGACAACAATAGAATACAATAGCAATTCCTGGAAATTCCGACGGAAGTATTTATTATATTTTTCATTATTTAATTATATTTCTGAGATTTCTTTATAAAAATAAAGGAACCTCGGACTTGGCACGCCTTTGTCTAGATTTCATTACTTTTTAATAGGGTTCCGTAGTCAACAAGGAACCCTTATTAGAGATAAACAATCAGCTCCATCGAGATTCGAGACATGGCTAGTTTTTTTACAGAATGTTTTTGGTGGGATTTCACTTCTTTTTTTTAGAAACATATTGATTTTTTAAGCTGAGCCGTAAGTAGTGGGTTTCATCATATCGCTCGTGTAGGATTGCACGCTCGTGTAAACGTCACCATCAGCATCACACGTGTTACATACGCCTCCGTGGTCTAGTGGTTTAGTGCGTGGCTCTTGACTCGGAGGTCGTAAGTTCGATTCCCGAGTTGGAAACGTATTATTTCCAAGTTTGGTTAGGACAATGCAGGTTGATCACCTTTGATCAGGATTAATTTGAAATTAAAATTTAAGGGGGGCTCCCATACAAAAAACCTAATTTCGAGTCCGACTCGCACGTGGCTAATTTTTATGGTTTTCCCTATAAATGGCCATTAAACCCTAAACTGTGCTAAATTTCAGCTCTCTGAGTCTATGGGAAGTACTTCTTATTTCTGTGGAAGTACTAGTTCTATTTTGATGATCTTGAGTGAGTGAGTGAGTGTCATAAATGAGAAACTTAGCTTTAGCTTAAATTCGAAACTTAATGACCTCTAGAGGTTCTCAAATAGGCGCCTAAAATGTGGTGAAATGGTTCCTGTAAATGATGGTACTGCAGTGTTTGCTTCGCGCTCTACTTGGCGGGGGCACTGCCGTGCCCCCAAATATTCTAATCAATGTTACCGATTTTCAGCTTGGTGCAAATTACTAGTAGTATTACAGTAGATACCGAGCCGAAAGAAAGCCGCAATCGACTCTCGACTGCAGCACCGACAATAAGGTCCCTTTTTCACTAAACTTTAAGTTCAATTTTAACCTATAAAAAATCGTTTTTAAAACCTGTGTCTTTGTCATATCAAAATTTAGAGTCTGTTTATTAACATGGAGCAAAAAAAGAAAAAATGATTTTTTTCGACACTTTACTTTAAATCCGATTATCTCGGAAACTAAAACCCTATAAGGTCCCTTTTCCCAGATAACGTCACATATATGATGTCACCTATTATATGATGCCGACAAAATGGTACATGAAATCTTAAAAAATAAAATTTATGGTACCTTCCCTACACATCAAGCGGGGATGAATTGTTTTTTTGCGTTCACCCCATCGTGTAGGGTGTCGTTAGATAGATTTTTATGAATATTATGAGTATTCATAGATCGTTTTCCGATTTAGGGATCCGTTTGTGAAATATTAAGTTTGAAATTGGAAAAAATCGTTAGTCCAGTGTCCCTTCTACCAGACCCTTCTACCAGCTAAACGGTTGCTTCTGGAAAAGTGAAAAAATTCACGGGAGTAGGAAATATTATGCTGAAATTAAAAGGAAAACTATCACGACTAAGAAGACTTCATAAGTTATTGATTGAAGTCGATCAACTAAAAAAATGTATTCGGCGAAGTATAAAGGAACTTTTCGTTCAAATTCCTTTGAAAGTAACTGAGATGATGTTGTTAGTAGCGTAAAATCCGTTTAAATGAATGTACATTCATTGACCATACAAAATTTAAAAAACCGGCCAAGTGCGAGTTGGACTCGCCACTGAAGGGTTCCGCACCAGCAATATGGTTTATTTCTATAAAATTAAAAGGTCTTTGATTTATTTTTATATTTTAGTTGATTTAATGAAAGTTAAATTAAGGTTTACCATTTATGACGTATAAAAAAACTACTTGATAGATCTCGTTCAAACCAATTTTCGTTGGTAGTTTTTATAGTAATGTACATCATATATTTTTTTAGAATTATCATGCCCCTACTTTAGAAGTTAGGAGGGGGGGGGGGCACATTTTACCAATTTGGAAGAGTCTTTCTCGCAAACTAATCAGATTAGAAAAAAATGATATTAGAAACCTCAATATGATTTTTGAAGACCTATCCACGTAGTATACGCGTAGGTTAGACGAAAAAAAAAATTTTTTTGTTTCAGTTCAGTCTATGGGGACCCCTAAAATTTTTAATAATTTTTCAATGTTTGTATCGAAATCTTAATGCAGTTCACAGACTACATCTACTCACTAAGTTTCAATAGTATAGCTCTTATAGTTTCGGAGAAAAGTGGCTGTGACATACGGACAGACAGACAGACAGACAGACAGACAGACAGACAGACAGACAGACATGACGAATCTATAAGGGTTCCGTTTTTTTTGTCATTTTGGCTACGGAACCCTAAAAAAACTAGCGGTACTATGCCCTACGGAACCTTATATTGAGCGTGGCCCGACACGCACTTGGCCGGTTTTCTTAACAAGATCAAATCATCATCCTGGGTAAATATACGAACAAATATTGACTCAAATAATTTTTAACAGATCATCTTAAATTGTAGGAGTTTACCCGCTGATTATACCCATGTTGTGTCGACAAACACAGTGGCGTCATGAACTGAATTAAGTAAACATTGATTAGGCACCTAAGGTGGTCGAAGTAGATCACATGATAGCAATCTTCGTGAACGAGTAATTAGTCTGAAAGGTGCCTTTCACATTACAATATGTTACCATGTATTATTATGATTTATGTATCTATTAGCGACATAATAAGCGTTATTGCCACCTTTTATTCTTACATTTTAAAGTACATTGGTTACTCTAAGTAAGAAAAATAAAGTAGGTACACAGTATAAAAAATAAAGTACAATTTATTTTTTTTGGCGTTGGCGGGTGGCGACATCGATTCAACAATTACTTACGACTTCAACAGAAATCAAATTATGAGAAATCAAGTATTTTCGCGTACTTTATTATTAATATAAAGTGCAGAGTACAATTACCTTAAATAACGTACAATACTTTATTATAAAGTACGGGTGGCAACCCTAGTTATAATACTAGATGACGTCTGCAACTCTGTTGTATATTCGTTTATCGCGCGGGAACCGTACATTTTTTGGGATAAACAGTATCCTACGTCCTTTTCCCGGGACTCTAAGTATCAAATTTCAATTAGCAGAATTGGTTCAGTGGTTTGGGAATTAAAAGAGAACGGAGAGACAGACATACACATTTTCGTGTTTATAATCTTAGTACGGATAGTTACATGAATCATAAAATCAGCAGCGTTTTTATTCTAATTTCTAAAGTGCTCTTTCTAACAAAAAATAATTAGTTTTTAATTTTTCTTTGTTTTTGTGTGATTGATTAACTTCGCAATAAATTTCTACACTTTCATTTTCAACTATTTGCGAAAACTTTTAAAAGGCATAGGCTATTTAATTTATACCCGTGCGAAACCGGGGCGGGTCGCTAGTAGTACGGTATAAAAGAAGTTTTAGCAAAAAAATTTTCGACAACTTTGAGATACTCTCTATTTTTATTCCACCGCTAGTCGCTACTTAAGTAGCTGACGGTCAAAACTCTTACGTATTAATTGAATATACTGTTATTGTTACGATTTTCACTCGGTATGAAATGACTTCAAAATGAGCATCACCTCCTTTACTAGATAAACTCATTCGTTTGCGTCGAGATAAGTTAAATTTTGTAAAATTAAAGGCCTGTACGATTTCTCTATAAGTAGTCAAAAACAATATATTCACGGTTTACCTCTACGGTCTATCAATCAAAGCAAGAACTATATTTTAGTGTTGTCAGGTTAAATATGAAAACTTAAATGAATAATATAATTGGAACTATATAATATAATGAAACTAGCGACCCGCCCCGGCGTCGCACGGGTATAAAATATATAGCCACTGAAAAAATGATTAAAATGATCCTTCTATTTTCTTGATTCCTATGATCCTTCACGTGGTCTACTTCTAAATAACATAAAAATTGCAACAGTAGTTCGCGAGATAAGCCCTTTCAAATAATTTCCCCCGTTTTTTTCACATTCTCCTATTAGTCTTAGCGTGATAAAATATTGCCTATAGACTTCTTCAATAAATGGGCTATCTAACACTGAAAGAATTTTTCAAATCGGACCAGTAGTACCTGAGATTAGCGCGTTCAAGTTAGCCCTTTCAAATAAATTTCCCCGTTTTTTCCCCATTTTCCTCTATTTCTTCGCTCCTATTAGTCTAAGCGTGATAAAATATTATAGCATATAACCTTCCTCGATAAATGGGCTATCTAACACTGAAAGAATCATCAAAATCCGTTGCGAAGTTTTAAAGATTAAAGGGAACAAAGGGACATGAGGGAAAAAAAGCGACTTTGTTTTATAATAAGTACTAGCTGTCCCGGCAAACGTTTCTTTGCCATATTATATTAAGTATATCGCCCGTATTATTTTATTGAATTAGTGACTAAAATATAAGTATATCGCCATGGCAACGTCCATCGCTATCCCGTGACCCGCGTCGCATAAACAATGGTCGCTCTTTATAGATAAATAATTTGCAATAAAATAAAATTGCGACTATAATTTGAGATTTAAACTATCCTATCTCTCAAGTTGGATCGAACTGCACATGGTGTGCGAATTTTATTATAATCGGTTAAGTGGTTTAGGAGTCCATTGAGGACAAACATTGTGACACGAGATTTATATATATTAAGATAGATATAGATGTTTGAGTTGAATTATTTTATTGAGCTTAAGAGTTTTCACAACATTCTAATCTAATATCCATACTAATATTATAAATGCGATAGTGTGTCTGTCTGTCTGTCCGTCTGTCTGTCTGTCTGTCTGTTACCTCTTCAGCCAAACCGCTGAACCGATTTTGCTGAAATTTGGCATGGAGATACTTTGAGTCCCTGGAAAGGACATAGGATACTTTTTGTCCCGGAAAAATGTACGGTTCCCGCACGATAAACGAGATTTGGCGCAACGGAGTTGCGGGCGTTATCTAGTATAATATAATATATGCTTGAATTTCATTACAATAATAATTATGGCACAGACATACAGGAATTTAATGAGCTGTTGACATTTGATAGCATGATGTGTTGAATTTCATTGCAGTAAGAACATTTTACACTGCTGCTGGGCATGGACTAGAACTTTTCGAAGTTCTAGTTCCTAAAAGTAAGAAACGATTTAACTTGTGGGTTCTGGCGATCGAGATTTCAACAAATTCGTTTCCGACGGAGTGACCGCCTATTTAATCTAAGTCCTCACTCCTCAGTCCTCACTGATAAAGCGCTCATGTTTTAAATAAAGAACTACACTGTTTTATTACACAATGAATAATACTAATTGCATTAGATAATTACGACAGCGATATTAGAAATCAAATTATGAGTATTTGACGAAACGTTTTTTTTATTAAATTGGGGACAAACGAGCAAACGGGTCACCTGATGGAAAACAACTACCGTCGCCCATGGGTACTCGCAACATCAGAAGAGTTGCAAGTGCGTTGCGGGCCATTTAAGAGGGAATACGCTTTCTTTTTGAAGGTTTACGTTGTTACTCGTTATGCTTCGGAAACACTGCTGGCGACAGTTCATTCCAGAGTTTTACCGAGCGCGGCAAAATGGTTCTTGCGATCCCTTATGGCTTATGGCTTATGGTTAATCATACACTTTTTCCGCTCCTCTATTGAAGTTATCGAATGGACTAAGTAGCCAGTTCGTGTGTTTAATGATTTGCAGTAAAATATTATATAAACAATTTTTTATTGAAAGGCAAAGTTCGCACGTTCGCTATTAATCGGCATGGTTCAGCGGGCTTCAATTGATTTGGCGTTACTAAAGCAACAAGGTTTTCAAAATGAAATCTATTTGGTCGCTATTGGAAATGCTGTTTTCAACTAAAAATATCAGTTAAATTAAAATGAATGTACGGCGATGCATTTCGAAATTATGTTTTGTAACTATTTAAAGTATTTTCTGATAAGTGTTTTTGTGTTTTTGAATTTTTGTCACGGAACAGTTTGACTGCGCATGATTTTGAAACAAAATGTACGGATACGTAGATCAAAAAATAGGCAGTACTAGAAAAGAAGCTGTAATTTTTCTTCGGCTTATCTTGTAGAAAAAAAAACATCATTAATGAGCCCCACAGTCAGTCGCTACGATCATGAAAATGATTATTAAACAGCTCTCATTTGTTATTCATCTATAAGTACTTATTATAAAACAAAGTCGCTTTTTTCCCTCATGTCCCTTTGTTCCCTTTAATCTTTAAAACTACGCAACGGATTTTGATGATTCTTTCAGTGTTAGATAGCCCATTTATCGAGGAAGGTTATAGGTTATATTTTATTCGCTAAGACTAATAGGAGCGAAGAAATAGAGGAAAATGGGGAAAAAACGGGGAAAATTATTTGAAAGAGTTAACTTGAACGCGCTAATCTCAGGAACTACTGGTCTGATTTGAAAAATTCTTTCAGTGTTAGATAGCCCATTTATTGAGGAAGTCTATAGGCAATATTTTATCACGCTAACACTAATAGGAGAATGTGAAAAAAACGGGGGAAATTATTTGAAAGGGCTTATCTCGCGAACTACTGGAGCAATTTTTATGTTATTTGGCACAGATAAGAAGTAGACCACGTGAAGGATCATAGGCTATCCATTTTAATCATTTTTTCAGTGGCTATATATTTTATACCCGTGCGACGCCGGGGCGGGTCGCTAGTTTATGCATAAGAATAACAATTAAGATCAAAATCTCATTATTATGATCAGAAAAAATGACATAGTTTGTTGATAGAGCTCGATAGAGTAGCGAGCGGGTCAAGGGAAATCATCGTTCTGTAACGCCTCCACGCTACTCCATCATCAACTTTTTATTATTATTTATTAATATCGGAATATTAAGAGCCCGGGTGCCATCGCAATTCTCATACAAACGTAATGCCAAGATCATTTTTCATACGAGAATATTTACCATATTATTTAAGTTATTATTCAGCTTAAGATAGTAATTACCCAGGTTCCTGTACAAATATTCACTGCAAAATATTTACACAGCAAAAAATATGAACGATTACAATTTAGTATGAAAAAATTGTAATCGTTCATATTTTTGGTATGTAAATACTAAATATTTTGCAGTGAATCTTTGTACAGGAACCTAGGTAATAACTATCTTAAGCTGAATAATAACTCAAATATGGTAAATATTCTCGTATGGGAAATTATCTTGGTATTACGTTTGTATGAGAACTGCGATGCCACCCGGACTCTTACCTAAGTATTATTTGAAATGTTTATGTATAATTCTTTCAAATCAAGGTAGTTCTTATAATCGTAAATGCAGAACTCAATAGTTGCGTGTCTGTTTCTCTCCTCGCTCTTAAAAATACTTTTATCGGTATCTTTGTTTGAATCTGAAATTTACTTATACTTTGAGTATTCTTTCATCTATAATCCATAATAATATTATAAAAGCGAAAGTGTGTCTGTCTATCTGTTAAGTCTGTCTGTTAAGCCTCTTCACACCCAAACCGCTGAACCGACTTCGCTGAAATTTGGTATGGAGATATTTAAGTCCGGGGAAAGGACATAATATGATACTTTTCATCCCGGAAAAAATTACGGTTCCGGTAAGTGATAAACGAATTTTGGCGCATCGGAGTTGCGGGCGTCATGTAGTATAATTAATATAATATTACTAGCTGTCCCGGCAAACGCTGTCTTACCATAATAATATAAAGTATTTCGAGCATATTATAATTTTATGGAAGTGACTAAATAAGTATGTTACCATAGGTAACGTTCCGTCCCGTCGCATAAACAATAGTCGCCGTCAGTTTCGAGTTGTAATAATTTACTATTATTTATTCAACAAATGCACTTATCAATATATAAAGTACCGAGTAGCCGATTCTCAGACCCACAGAATATGCATATAAAATTTGGTTAAAATCAGTAAAGCCATTTCGGAGGAGTACGCGACCTAACCTAATTAACTATATCGAATATATTATTATAGGAATGTTTTTTAACCGGAAAATGTAGTAGTCCGGGTTCCCTACTAACATTTTTTTATTACTATCAAGCTAATTTTTCGTGAGTAGCTTCATTTCGATACGACAAACAACAATTTTCTCTGCGAAAAATCTCGAAAGTGGTAGCTAACAGAGATAGAAAAGATTTAATATCTCCATTTGATGGTCCTAATATACGGATTATTCTATTGGTAGGACAATATTACTCTTAAATTATATAACTATATCCTATCAATATACAAAAAATCAGCTGGTTAGGGCATCGTTTCAGGGTTCCGTAGTGAATGAGGACTTGTTGATTACTAAAACGGAACCCTAATCAGCAGATTTTTCGCAGAGGAAATTGTTGTTCGTCTTATCAAAATGAAGCTACTCACGAAAAATTTTCTTGATAGTAATAACAAAATATATAAAAAAATATATAAAAATTCTAGGGAACCTGTACTATATAATATAGAGTCCTTGTGCTACTAACGAATTTAATTGAAAAAGTAGAGGACAGCATCTTAAAACATTTGAACACTAAGACGCTGACAACTACCAATGACCTTGATCTCGCATGACTCTCGCACCACTGTCGATTTTCATGCCAGAGAGACAGAGATGTGAAGTGTTCACTCGGTAGCGTGGATACATTTTTCGTTTGTTAGAGGAAAAAATAAATATTATGGGAAATCTAGATGTCAGAACCGAAAATTAAATCCGGCAATCTTTGGATTTTTGTAAAAGGTATCAAATAAACAAATTTTTAAAGCATAGATTGTATTGTTACTTTAGTTAGAACTGTTTAAAGTTCCTGAAAGATGTGACTTTGGCATTTTTTCTCATCCAGTAGGAGTACATTATTTTATTATTTAAATTCGACAAGCTTTTCCAAATATAATCAAAAATCACATATATATATATATATATATATATATATATATATATATTTGCCAATCAATGAAATACATACGTCTAGAAAACTGCACAAAGATATCGAATTGGCAGCTGTCTTCCCCTTAACTACATGCCATTAAAATTTAATCAAGTATTATTTTAAGTAATAAAGTACAAATAGTCTTAAATATAATAATTATTAATAAATTACCAAAGTGTTCAATATTTATTATTCACTTTATATTATATAGCTATTATAAGTAGACAATTTTTACAAAGAAAAAAATCCTTGTTTACCAAGTAATTATCGAGCTTTTTATTAATTAAAGCAATTATAATATTATTCCTGGCATGTTAAACTAAGAAAATTATAGCTTTAGGGAATTATCAATATTATTTTTAAGAATATAAAAGTAATTCAAACTTTGATTCTTAAGAATTTTAATTATGCAAACAAGTGTAGAATTTGACTATGAAATTAATAATTAGGAATTTCACTCACCTTTAATTTGACCATCCATTACTAAGGCAGTAAGTAGTCAGCATAACACTATGTACACTGTAAGCGACTCCTGCGCAGGGAGTCTAGAACATCACCAGCGTTTGTCACATCATGAGCCAAATCAATAAGTGTCGTCGCCTGACTGTCATAATTACTGAGCCACTGCAAACCCGCGCTTCGCCGACCTTCAACTTTTGTAAATCTACCCTTTTCCCAACTATATCAGACTATCCATACTAATATTATAAATGTGAAAATGTTACGTACCTCTTCACTCCCAAACCGTTGAACCAATTTGCTGAAATTTGGTATGGAGATACATTGAGTCCCGGAAAAGGACATAGAATACTTTTTATCCCGGAAAAATGTACGGTTACCGCGCGATAATCGAATTTTGGTACAACGAAATTGTGGGTGTCATCTTTATTCTAGTATACATACCTTTCGTCATTCCAAACATAATATTATTGAAATTGGCTCGCACATTTTTAACACTTAGAGATTTTTCTCTTTACACACTCCTCACACTTTTGAATAGAAAACTCGAACTACTCAAATTTTCTCTTAGATAAAAATTCCTAACTATTGTTATGTTCTTGTATCAAACTATAAATTGCGGAAAAATAAACAAAACTAATACATTTATTAACGTTTATCTCGGTTTACGGTATGTTTGTTTTTAACAAAACAAACCTTTAAACTAGCTACTAGATAAAATGTTTCATTTGTTTCAACATTACTAATAGAAGTAAGTGTGCAGGTTTAAATACTCACGCTCTACGTGGTATAGACCGTCATGTATATTTACCACACAATGTAATAGTAAATGATAAGAATAAATTCTTGTAATGAGTTAACACGGCCAATATATATATCACATAAGATGTTTGTCTCATTTTCTTATTGTTCAGAGTAACATTTTCTTATAGTAGGAGAGGGGAAAAACGCTCTTATTATTTTTTTATCAGCTTTACCTAATGTACAAAACCTACTAGGTCTCCATGACGCTCGAGTGACTACAAAAATAGCACCTCTCGTGTGTAATTATATTGTCGATAACGACATAATGTCAAAATCATTTTTTGACGTTATGTCGATAGATTTTGACGACAGATCAGACAGTCGTGTAGATACACGAGAAAAAATTATGTCATGTTAGGGTCAAAAGAGATGAAGAGAAACGTCATCAAACATCGAGAAAACGTGTAGACAAAATTTTCTCGTTGGCGTATGCTAAATGGGCAGCACTCCTACTTTCACAGTGAACTCTACCTCTAGTTGTCTTTATCAGAGACACGACACACACCCTAAAGTATTATCACTTGTTCTATTACACCCTGTACATTATTATGTTAAAAACTTGATATGATGGCAAACCACCATTTCATTTAATATGGAAAATCTCCAAAAGTGACTACTAAGTAAAACTGCTCTGCGCTTCGTTATAGAATCGCCGATCAAAATGTATGGAATTGACATAAGACGAGTCGAACGTCAACGTCATATTAACGAACGTTTATGTCAATTCCATACATTTTCATCGGCGATTCTATAACGAAGCGATTACGAATTCGTCTTGATTAACCCCCCAGGTCTTCTTGATAACTTTATTCCAACTCAAAAAAATGATACAGCTGAATTCGCTTTATATAGTCAGTCATGCCGTCAAAGCTAAGAACATGACTTGAATTTAAATATTGACACAATTAGCTCTTAAACTAATGTGCCAGTATTAGAATTTAATTAAAAATAAGGTTACACTAGTACTGGCCAAATGAACGGTCTAGATCTTAATGGTTTAGATCATAATAGCTGAATACAAAATTGTACAAATACTTAGCGATAAAAAAATATGAACGAACGGATAAATAGGACCTTCAGAGCTGACGACATCAAATATTTAGTCCCATTTGTTCTGACTTATGACTCTATAACAGTGGCGCGACACCGAATAGGAAGCGAGAATTAATTAATTAAGATTAATTATTAGAGGCAAAAAATTCTTTCGGACGTGGACGTCTCAATTGTGGCGGCCTTACAGCAAATCATTAATCAATAACGGTTTTTGTTCAACTTTGACGAAAGTTGCTATGCGAAAAATCAGATCTCCAAATAAATTGTCACAACACGATCGTGATAAGAATTTCGTTGAAACGATTTAAAATTACGCCTAATGGCAATGAAACACTCTTATCAGCGGTAAAGATAAAGTTTATTCTGGTTCTTTAATGGTATCTAATCTACATCCAATTTTTTAAATATAAATGAATACTAAAAGATGCATTCGTCTACGTATATTTCAAAAAGTGTTATCTACGTGACGAAACATATTAGTGTAATCGAAGTGGTAAAATTTTATTTATTGAATAAGATCCCGGTTATAAAATTAAGTCAATTTTACGATTATCGCTCCTATCTATCGAAATTGATATTTTGTTCGATAACTATATTTGCCGCACGATTACGATGCGCGGGTAAAAATAGCAAACAAGACCGCATGTCACTTGACTCCAATTACAATGTCATTGTCGTATCTTACGAGTTTGTTAATCACGCAGCCTCCACTATCTACAAATATTTACGTAACGCGGTGTAAACATGATCATTCATAACTCATAACCCATCTACCTCTTATCAGGTAGACTGTAAAATGATGCTTGGAACGACTGCTACTTGAAGATCTACTACACCAATAATCAACACCTAAGATATGATCCCAACTGTCCGTGGCCTAGTGGGTAGACCTTCACACTCGAAGACGTGCAGGTTTGATCCCAGGTAGAGGCGTGTACCAAAGAGACGTTTCAGATCTCAAATACATGATACGAGCGCTCGACTCGTAAGGTGAAGGAAAACATCGTGAGGAAACTCGCACGTGGATGGTCCCAGACGTATTGGGCTGTTCATTCCTCTAAACTAGATCCACCATGTTGCGAGAATGAACTTGGACATTGGACAACCATACGGACATTTAAAAAATCATGTCCCAGGCCCTATAGTATTCACTATATACCTATGGTATGGTAACTTCGCTCGGAAAATCCATACTTCCATAAATGCGAAAGTGTGTCTGTTTGTCCGTCTGTCTGTCTGTTACCTTTTCACGCCCAAACTGCTAAACTGATTTTAATGTAATTTGCTTAATTTACTTCATGAAAAGTAACAAAGCAACTTTATGAGTCAAAGCAATTATCAATCACTTGATTTTGAATTTAAAATATTGTACCGATCGCTACATTATTTTGAATTCTGAATTTAAATCGGTGGTTGTTTTTATTATTCAATTTATAAAATACTGTGCATTGCGTAACTAATCATATTGAGTAAGGGGAACATGAAATGTTCAGAAACTAGCTTGATGGAAAATGGAAATTGTATACTTAGAGTACACACCACACACATTCTGAATATCACAATGATAATATTTTGAATAACTTATTTTAGGTTTATTGAAGTTTAGTGAAGTAATTTAAGTAATAGATGACATTACAATATACATAATATCTATGTAGATATATTTAGGTAGAAAAAAAAAATGGTTTTTCATTGTAAGTAATTGAAACAAATCATCGCCGTATAATTTTATTACCTATATTATGTACTATCGTATTTGTAGTGAAAATGATAATTGCATTTTAGAGATAATGCAAAAATTGATAAGATAGCGCCAATCGGTATTCTATTCCTTTTAGGAACTATTTTATGTAGGTACGGTATATCAACAGGTTCCAAACTTTATGCTACGAAGCTGAAAGGAAATAAAAACACAATGCTAGCCATCAATATATTGTATATTACTTAGAGTATTACTGCTGGAGTTCCCAGACTGTGAGGCATTCTCCGCCGCGTAGACACCTGCAACCAACACAATTTGTTTAAGGTTCGTTGCTTTTACACTTTTCAGGCATCGCCAACACAATTTTATTCGGAGTAAATTTTTTATTTTTTATAGGTCAAGTATTTTTTTAATCAAAATATAAAATCGATAGCTTGTGAATATTTATTGTAGCGTCTGTCAACTGTGAATGTATGGTTATACCTTAGGCAAAATAACTATCAGATTTATTATAAACACACACGCTATTTTTTATGCTGGAAAAGTAGAGTCTTCCCATGGGTTACCATGATAATAAGTAAATACTGCCGTATGTAAAAGCTAGTCGTACCTTCTACCAATTTCAGTAATATTGCAATAATAGGTACTTAAATACTTGATAAAATGATAATTATTTTGTTCATATAAAACCAGCTTAAAGGGTTGGGTAAATATAGTCATCACGAGTTTATTATCTTCTTCTTATATATAAAACTAGATGTTTCGCGCGGCTTCGCCCTCGTAAATTAGATATTTCACAGACAAATTAGTCCACAAAAAAGCCTATGATCCACTTCTTAACTGACCCAAATAACAGAAAAAAAAAATTCCACACTTTCCTCTATTTCTTCGCTCCTATTAGTCTTAGCGTGTTCAAATATAGTCTTTCTCGGTAAATAGGCAATTTAACACTGAAATATTTTTTTAAATCGGACCAGTAGTTCCTGAGATTAGCGCGTTCAAATAAGCCCTTTCAAATAATTTCTCTCCGTTTTTCCACACTTTCCTCTATTTATTCGCTCCTATTAGTATTAGCGTGATAAAATATAGCCTATAGCCTTCCTCGATAAATGGGCTATCTAACACTGAAAGAATTTTTAAAATCGGACCAGTAGTTCCTGAGATTAGCGTGTTCAAACAAACAAACAAACTCTTCCCAATTATAATATTAGTGTAGAGTCTCGTGTCACAATGTTAGTTACAGTACTCCTCTGAAACGGCTTTACTGATTTTTACCAAATTTTATATGCATATTCAGTAGGTCTGAGAATCGGCTACTGGGTACTTTTTTATATTGATAAGTGCATTTGTTGAATAGATAATAGTAAATTATTACAACTCGAGACTGACGGCGACCAATGTTTGTGCGACGGAGTAGCGATGGACGTTGCCATGGTGACATACTTATTGTCACTGCAATAAAATAATAAATGGGCGAAATACCAGCAAAA
The DNA here is from genome assembly GCA_905333045.1 of Lysandra bellargus. Lineage (NCBI taxonomy): Eukaryota > Metazoa > Arthropoda > Insecta > Lepidoptera > Lycaenidae > Lysandra > Lysandra bellargus. The sequence goes on from HG995349.1 coordinate 8,409,477, forward strand.
CAACATTGCCGAGACAGCTAGTCATAATTTAAATATTCAATATTATAAAATGATAGCAAGATATAAGCAATCAGATAACATAATGAGGTCACGGACCAATACTATCTTTTTTTTAGCTATTTTTAACCGACTTAAAAAATAAGGGTTATTATTTAGTTATTTAAGTCAAGCATAATTATTATAAACGATACTGTATGATAACTTGTTTTGATGATGAGCAATTTTTTTGTCTCTATTTTTTCTGCTAGTAGGTACAGCCTATGCAATGAATGCATGCTTGTTTTCGCTTATACAAAATATTCTATATTTTGCCTCTTATAAAGCTAGACCTAGCAAAATAGCCAATGTAAAGAGTTTTTGCATCACATGTCACCTCGTGTCCTTCCAACAAAGTATTGTCCTCTGAACCGGACATCATGTACGGAGATAGGTTCGATATCGGCCTTTTTGGCCTGGCCAACGTCTTGTGACGCAAAATGTAAATTACAGGTATTACGTATATTTATATCGACGAAGAACCATGTATTATTTTGAGTATATTAAATATGATGAAATTATTATTTACTCGGCTATTTGAATTAATGTTATTTTATTATTAGCTCTTTATCAGTTACAATTTACAGCCTTTTTAAGCCAGTAACGAAACAATAATATGTAGCGTATGCCGTATACGTACGAAAATGTATGATTGGAAATGGAACTTGGTGGTAAGTATGGGTTTATTTCTTCCATATTTCGAGTATTATTATTATCTAGACTTGGCTGGGGTACTGCCATGTCCCTAGATTTAAAAAAATATTTTACTGCTACTGTTTTGTTGCTCACCTTCTGGTGCAACTTTTGAGTCTTGAGACAAGAGGGTAGAACCTAGTAGGGTTGTCAAAATTGTTCCTAAGAATGACGTTAGAAGAATAGCGATAACTATGATATTGGAATGTTGTTTTGCTATATTCTTGTCTTGTAGTGTCGCCCCTTCAGTCCAGAGAGAGTCCATTGCCACTCGTACAAGCACGGCCTGAAACAAACAAATAATATAATACAGTGTGTAACAAAAATAAGTGATAATACTATAGGTAGTGTACGTGTCCCTTGTAGAGAGTTCACTGAGAAAGTATCAGCGCTGAAAGACCAACATTTTTTTTTCACTCTTGTATATGCGAGGGCCCAAGCGTCACGAGTTTCCCCATACAAAAGTGAAAAAAAATGTTGGTCTTTCAGCGCTGCTACTTTCACAGTGAACTCTCTAAAAGGAACACGTACACACCCTAAATTATTATCACTTATTTTTGTTACACCCTGTATATTTATTATTTAATTTTAATATTTTAGTTTATAAAACTGTTGCCAGTTGATTATGTTTATTATAGAGGTATTTCATCCAGGGTGTAACAAAACTTATCGATAATACTTGAGGGTGTGTATGTGTTCCTTTTATAGAGTTTGCTTTGAAAGTAGCAGCGCTGAAAGAGCATTTTTTTGTGATTTGTATGGGCAAGCGCCCCAGGGTCAGGAATTTTCCCGTACAAAAGTTGAAAAAAGTGTATACATATAATATAAAATAATATACAACATACAAGTAGGTGGTATGAGGGAAGTAGTTAAAAATATAATATCATTCTATATATAAAATTTTCGTGTCACAATGTTAGTCCACGAACTCCTCCGAAACGGCTTTACTGATTTTTACCAAATTTTATATGCGTATTCAGTAGGTCTGAGAATCGGCTACTCGGTACTTTATATATTGATAAGTGCATTTGTTGAATAAATAATAGTAAATTGTCACCACCTGAGACTGACGGCGACCATTGTTTGTGCGACGGGATAGAGATCAACGTTGTCATGGTGACATACTTATTTAGTGACCAATATGGCAAATATTATATTATGGCAAAGCAACGTTTTCCGGGACAGCTAGTAATTTATAATATTTCTCAAAGAGCAAACGTGTGATTATAATATAAACGTTACTGTAGAGCTTTTACTTCAGTTTTTCCTGAACTGTGCATGACATTTTATGCTAGTTCTAATGAATGAATGATACTCGAGTGAGTAATTGAACTAGTTAGCGTGTTGCGGTCACACGAGGTTCAAATTTTTATATTTTATTAAAAATTCTTGTTTCAGAGCAGGTCAGTTTTTTCACTCAATTACGAATTTATTTTTTCCCTCCCTCAAATTTGTTTTTGGGTGTTATTAAGCCTGAAAATTTTCTAAAGTGCCAGAATTTTGAGAAAATGTACCTATAGGCTATAGTGAAGAAGTGAAGAAATTGCTTCAAAATAATAAAGCTGCCTTAGTGTAGGTACATGTCTGATTTATCAATAATAATTATTGTTGTTTATATTTACTGTAATTTTTGTGCACAATAAAGTACTCGTATATTTGTTTGTTTGTTTGAAGTGAATAGTGAATAGTGATCAAGGTTAAGAATCTTTGTATTATACTAATTTATATTGTTATCATAATATTAGACAAATTAATATTTTAAATTAAATCTCTAACGATTCCGTTCGAACTCGTTCTAGAATCAATTATAAAAAGTCACGACATTCTTTGGTAACGCTTTTTCTCTTTTTCTTTCTGTCTTATAAATTCCCTCGGTGTCTTTCAATATAACGACTTAACTAGTATGGAGTCTCGAAGTAAATTAAACTGCGAGTTTGATCAAACGCGACTGAGGGAATAGTAATTACTAATCTCCTCTGTGTGCGCCAACTTAAAACCGACCTGATACAAGTAAGCAGCTCGTCTCAGCTATCTCTTTCAAAACAATAATGATATACAAACATACAGTACCTTCCATGGATATATATTTTGTATTTGAGAACTCAGAACCGTTTTGAAATGTACAAGTAGATATTTTATTCCATTAATATTAGAATTTTAATAACTTACAACAAAGAAATTGGTTTTTTTTCGAAGTAATAGTTGTAGCGCTTCTTTACGCAAAAATTGGTTCCTTTTCAATTCACCTTTGAGTGGACTAACCCTTAGTGCTATAATAATGTTCATTGTAACTTGTACGTTGTCTTCAAAAGTTTATTAAGCTGCAGTTTTATGGCATGCATTACCATATTATTAACAATATTTTCACACAATTCTCTTCAATTACAAAAGTATTTGATGAATTTTTACCCACCTCAACTATAGCTTTCGGAATCCAAGTAATGGCAATGAAAATACTTTCTCGGACAGATAATTCGCTGGCGAGAGCAATTAAAAAGGCAGTGAGGAGGCGGAGAACCAGCGCGGAGAATATACACGCCACTACCAGCCCGAATTCCCGGACAGAAATTTCAGACACCTGTTAACAGAAATTGAAAAGTATTTAATGGAAGTTGATATTGGCATTTAGCTGATATTGGCTTTGCTTTCATCTATTTTTGTGCTGCTTGCTTTATACGCTTTGACAATTTAGACTCTAGAGAATAGCCTCTAGGATTGCAACCGTAATGTTTTGAAATTGAATCCAACGTGACGACTTTCTTTATGTCCGAATTGTACAAAGTACCTAGAGATCAACTACGATAACATGGCGCGCCCCTCCAAATGACTGTTTCAATGTGTGTAGTCACATCCTTATGAAAGAGTTATTGTATGTAGTAAGTATTCAACCAATCACAGTACACGTAATATTTCATTAATGTCACTTATTACAAGGACATTGCCTATGACATTGCGGTCTCAATCCTAGATCACGGATCATTGATTTTCTGTGAAATAGAACCTACATAAAAATATCGCTTTAAACGTTTACTTGTTAATTTTTGGCCATTCAAACGCATTGGCTTTTAAATAAATTAACAAAATTCACAAAGGCGAAGAATTTCTCACTTTATGACATTTAGAGAAGATTTGGAAAATACTACCTAAAGTTTTCTTAATACGAATAATGTTACGGTTCTTAAATTGCAAATAAATCTGTGACAGAGCTGAGGAGAGCCGCATTTAGTACGTTAGATGGCGTGCTGTACAATCGGAGATTTTCGCACATTTTCCTTTGGAGCGTTTCGTTTGGTTTATCTCACTATTCCAGGTGCGCCTAAAGCTTTTAAGAATTGCTAGCTTTTAGCGCTAGCGTATTTACGGTTTTGTCTCTTTGTAAATATGAAATATTTAAAAGTAAATACAAATGTGTTTTAGCGTTTGTAAATGGATGCAATCGTGTGTACTTATAATGCATGACAGCACGAATGGTGCACATTCATACTACTTAAAATTTAAGTATTACCTTGACAAATCCTTTTAAAAGTTTTATAGGTAGACAGCATGTACCGATAATAATAACTGAACAGAAGAATTACAACAGGTTTTGACAGTAAAATAAGATTATCATTTTATTACTTGTTTATTACTATCTTAACTTTAAATACAGTACCAACTTAATATTATATTGTTAACGCCGCAATTGTTTTAATTACTCTGAACTTTTACAACTTCAACAAAATATCTATACGGATGATGGGATTGTGATTAAGATGTTACAATCGCGTTAAATTATGTAAATTTATTTTTAACCGACTTCAAGAAAGGTATCTGAACAAATGCCAAATTTCAAAAGGGTTATATGTACATGTATGTTTTATGTTTATGTTCGCATAATATCTCCGGAACTACAAGTTCAATTTAAGTTATTCTTTTTTGTACTAATATATTGTATTATTCAACTTAGGGAATACTGTAAGTCAAATCGGTTCAATAGTTTAAGAGATGGGGAATTTTAAGAACAATCATTTTGAAATTGGTTTAATTTTTTATTAATATATAATATACAATATTAGGTATTATATATTATGCACGGATTTAAAAAAAATACGGATGTAACCTTGTCTAATCCCGAGTGAAGCATAGTAATGGCCGCCCGTGTAGGATGTGTGTGTGTCATTGGCGCCGTCACTCTATGTACAATGACAGCGGGTTGTAGTACCTAGTTGCGTGTGTGAGTGTCGGTCACGTGTACAATAAATGAAATTGTGACGAAATTGTGCTTCACCTCTTTATAGTGTAATGTTCCATCCGTATTTTTTTTAAATCCGTGATATTATGTATAATATTCAATTAAATGTTGTCATTAAAATATGAATATGCTAATCATTTAATCGAATTCCAGATTGAACCAGATGACTGTGACATATAAATGAGTAACAAAACTAAGTGTTAATACTTAAGGGTATGTATAAGTCCCTTAGAGTATCAATAACTTACTTACGTAAGTTATTGATACTCTAAGATAAGTCCCCTGTGTAGATTTCACTATGTAGAGGCACTGAAGGAGTATTTTTTAAAATTTTATAAGAGCAAATTTATGACGTCGCGCCGCGCTGGAGCGCTTGCACATACAAGTCACAAAAATTGCTCTTTCAGTGCTGCTACTTTCACAGTAAACTCTGTATAAGATAATTTGTTATCACTTTGGTACACCCTGTAGAACAGCTCTACTAGGTGCCTACAGCCTTGTTTGCTACAAATAACGTAAACATTTTTTTTGCGATAATAACCACCCCATATTTTTTTTGCAGGACTCAGAGTATCTACAAATCAAATTTTATACTGATTGCAGTAAGGCATTTGATCGTATAGATCACACTATTCTTAAAACTAAACTTTATAATATTGGCATTAGAGGTGATCTTTTTAGATGGTTTTGTTCTTACCTTGAAAACCGTTCGCAGGCAGTAGTAGTGAATAATTACATGTCTAGCTGGGTTCCCATCCCTAGTCCCACAGGGCTCTTTATTAGGTCCACTTCTTTTCATCATCTTAATTATCGATATCGATATTTGCTTTAAACATGCCTTTGCCTTTGCCGACGATATGAAATTTTTCTATCCCATTTCTTCCGTCGAAGATGCTGAAGCGTTACAAGCTGATTTACTCTGTCTGGACCAGTATTGTTATAACAATCGTTTAGATCTCAACCCCCAAAAATGCCTACTAATCACCTACAGTAGAAAAACTAATATTTTCCCGACCAACTATTATCTAAAAGGCTTCGCTATACAAAGAACTAATATTGTACGTGACCTAGGTGTCATGACACTAAGCTAATGTTTGATACACATGTGGACCATATAATTGCGAAGGCCTCAAAAGCACTGGGTTTTATAATGAGACTAAGCTCCCCCTTCAAAAACGCAAAAACCCTCAAAATTCTATATTGTACCTACGTCAGACCCCATTTAGAATATGCCTGTCAGGTATGGAACCCATGATATGATAAATATATTACACGGATTGAGAATATACAAAGGCGATTTATGCGATACCTATGCTACAGACTTAAAATATACTATAATTCAGATAACTACCTTACCCTTTTTAAAAAATTTCACATTCAAACTCTGTCTAATCGTCGGTACATTTCTGATTTCATATTTATTCTAAAATTAATAAACAACGAAATTGACGGTCCTGACCTTCTCAGTAAAGTAAACTTTTATGTACCAACCAGACCACGTAGATTTAATCCACCACTGGCTATTCCATGTTATAATTCTAACTGTAGGCGAAACTCCTGTCTAGCGCGAGCTAGCATTGAATTTAATAATGTCTGTAAAAAATTCTCTTTCGATTCTTATACATTGCGGACCAAGAATGCAAGAGACAAACTGAACCTTAATTTCTTCGGTTAATATTTTTTATTGATTTATAATTACTGTTCTATTATCTTAAATCTTAAACATCATTGTACTTTGTAACCTTAATCTATTATAGTTACACAGAAATTTGTTTTTAAAAATCATGTTTGTTTGTTAGTTTTACTTTGTTATTGGTGAAAACCTGTCATTGGCTTCTTGTTTTATCTATAATTTAACTATTTAAGTAATATTGTAAGCTGCTGGTTTTCCAATATTAAATAAATAAATAAATAATTATTATATTATTATAATACCTATCTTAATTATTATATAATGGATTGGTTTCATCGTTAAAAAAACTATCGATATAAACATTTCATTTATTTGTTAGATCGAATGAATGTTAAGTACATGTAAAAAATTTTAGTGTAATAGGATTTAGCTTGAATTGGAAGTTGTACTCGCGGCTAAGTCCGCCCTAGGTGTAGGCTGATCTGATTGAGTTTGAGCCGTTCGCAAAAAGCCAGGAAAGCTGTTAGTCATACAGCCAGTGCCGGCTTTAGCACAACCGGCGCCCTGGGCGCTTCTTCGGCGCCCCCTAAATGCAATTCTAATACATACGAGAAAAAGTCGATCAAGTGGGAGTTGGATTCAAGCATAGATTGTTCGGCGCCCCTTTTTATTCGGTGCCCTGGGCGGTCACCCAACCGCGCCCCCCTAATGCCGCTACTGCATACAGCCATCGCCATATTTGGATTCCGTTGTGTATCGGCTGAGTTTTTAAAATGATTTTTCCCGTATTTTGTACTTTTTACACGTTAAGCGGTTTACTAGTTTAGGATTTAGCTGTAAGCTACTGGCGACAACATTATTTTGAAATGTATTTTATATTCACCGACGATATTATTTTTAAATATGAATTTATATCACTGAAAATAAAATACGTATCTACTCAGAGAATAAAATGTTTGTTTATTTGTTTGTAGTGTGCAGCGCTGCATTCTCTGAACTAATTTGATGTTTTGCACTGGTATAACATAATCCATATCCATACTTCCATACTAAAATAATAAATGCGAAAGTGTGTCTGTCTGTCTATCTGTCTGTCTGTGTCTGTCTGTTACCTCTTCACGCTCAAACCGCTAAACCAATTTTGCTGTAATTTGGCACGGGGATACTTTGAGTCCCGGGAAAGGACATAGGATAGTTTTTATCCCGGAAAAATGTACGGTTCCCCCGCGATAAACTAATTTTGGCGCAACGGAGTTGCGGGCGTCATCTAGTATAATATAAAACCACATGGATAATGCAACTTTTTATCGAAGGAAAGATCTAGTAAAAAAGGGAAAACTAATTTACTTCTGAATTAACAAAATTTTACCATTATTATTAAGAATTGCCTAGGCAGTTTGAACAAGCCACAGCTCACTTTAAGGATTAGTCGTAAACAAATAACCAAACACTTCCATCGGATAGGTGTCCTTTGGGGAATGTCGAGATATATTATAGCTGTTACTTGGAACACACTTTGGTTGCACTCCGTATTGCTGCCGAGGGAAGCATTTATTGTAGCTATCTCATAGACAAAGACGTTGCGGAATTGCGGCTTGTAGTTCGGTCGTGTCAGTGGTATAGTTGATGTCTAATATCTATATCTATACATATTATAAAACAAAGTCGCTTTTTTTCCCTCATGTCCCTTTATTCCCGAGGTACAAAAAATATAAAAATTTATTAAAACATTAATATTATATAATAAAGTCATAATATAGGTTCCGTATCCTCTACAGTTTTTTATTCGCGCGCGTCCACATTTGTATCATTTGCGCGATCAGATCTCCGATCAGATCTCCGTCGCGTATCATCGAAGCGTGTCAAAATGATACGCGTATCATGATACGCCCCGATCGCTATTAACCGCGTATCTAATCGTGTCGTATCAAATACACGCATGATCGGCAGAATGATCTAATAGGCGTCCATACTATGATACGCATACTTGATACGGCGCGATGATCGCGACGGTGATCTGATCGGAGATCTGATCGCGCAAATGATACAAATGTGGACGCACCGAAGGCAACGAATCTTCATCTCTTCCCAGATATTTTATATCGTTCAGGTGACATAAAATATCTGGGAAGAGATGAAAATTCAGATTTTCATCTCTTCCCAGATATTTATCAGCTTCAGAGCTTTATTTTTTTTAAAATTTAAAACGTTCCTATTGGCTTATCGCACCTTTAAATCATCAGTGCTTCATGTGTAAGCTTCTTTGAGGTATACTTAATATCCCGTATCTTAACATTCTGACAGATCCGATGATATTTCAATATTTAAAAATAACCTTTTTTTAACGCACTAACTAAGAAATATTATGATTTTTATACCATGATAACTAGTGACATTTGGAAAGCCTATACAAGCTTAATCTGACACGCTCGAGCATGTCGCGAAATCCCCTCTTGGCCTTCTCTACTACAAATAGAACGCTTTTGACGTTGGTTTGACATTTATGAGAATACTATTTGTTACTTCATACTTGAAAGGAAACGAGCTATCAAACTAGTCTAGTAGTAACTCACATCTGTAAGGGTCAATTCAGACTGCAACGGGACGTGTAGATGCATTTCTAAATTTGAACTGAATTGACAGATTTTGTGAGCGTGTAACGTCTTGCAAATCTGTCGAATCCATACAAATTTAGAAATGCATCTACTCGTCGCGATGCGGTCTGATTTGACCCTTACATATTATGTGAGTTACTAGCTGTTAGTGACTAGAGTTTGGTTACTTGTTTGATAGTCCGTTTGCGCGTTGCGGTCTAAATTGACCCTAACCCGTTCCCAGTAGTAAGCCTACTGGGAACGGGTTAGGGTGTAACAACAATAGAAACGGGAACGAATAGACATACTGACAGATTCTATACGTGACAAAATGGCGGATTTCCTTTGTCTAACTGTCACTTTGTCTATTCTTCCGTAGAAAGAAACCGCTTCTATGGTGACCATGCTAAGCCTGCAGGAGGTAAATGCAACATTAAAAAATATACAGATGAACATTTTATAACCTCCAGCTTTTTGGAAGTCGGTTAAAAATAGAATCAGGGTAGAGATGTGATCTAGGTGTTTGTCCTACATTTATTTGTAACTCGTGAATCAATTTCCGGCGCGGCTGTATCGACGTGTTTAATCAAATTATGTCACCGCATGAACGTAGAAAAAAGGCGGACGGAGTCTTGTTATATACAAAATTGTATCTTCACTTTTCTTCAGAGTCGGCCACGCACACATTCTGACGCCTATCAAATGGTATGGACTAGCGCAAGAATGTGTGCGTGCGGACCGTATACATACAGCCAGCTGGCCGACTCTGAACGACACAGTTTTGTGTACGGTGGGACTCCGTCCGCCTTTTTTTATACGTCCATGATGTCACCGCGACTCCCGACTGCCGTCTACATCAAATTATGGATTACGTAAATCAGCGGCGTGTAATTTGCGCTCCTCCATGTTTATTTCAATTTTAATTTCATACATATTTTATTAAAATAGAATTGTGATTTACAAAATCTGGAAAACTGTCTACTACATAACTTGTTCTGCTTATTCTATGTGGTGATTAGTTTAAATAACAGCAGCTCAGAAGAGAAAAGTAACACTTTTCGATTCAACCAGTACTGACTTGATAAGTTCAAAAAACTGTGATAAACTAGAAGACCCGGTGAACTTTGTATCACTTAACTTCTAAATTTTTTTTCACCGAATAAGCCTCCCCTGGACTTCCATGAATATTTCAAGACTAAAATTAGCAAAATCGGATCAGTGGTTCTCAAGTTAAAGAGACTGACAAAATTTAAAATTCATTTTTATTTAAATAGATTTTGCATCTGCTAAAGCAATAGCTAATTAGTATAGTGACATAGATTAATTGTCTAATAGGAATGAGGCATCAAAGCTCATGTAGTGGCATTTTTGATATTATTCATATTTGCCACTTATAGGTGCCGCTTAGCTTAAGGTATATCGTGTCAAACTGCTGTCATATGTGACGATGTAGCTGTCACGGTAATATGCTTATTTGACATGATAGACCCTTAGGCTACATTGAAGCACCTTGTGGCAAATAGAATATCAAACACCCGATTGCACAGTCCAAACAACGAGACGAGTCACAATTCACAAAACATTACACTAATATAACGATTTCTTTAGACTAATCCTTTGCAGTGTTATGTTTAACAACTTACATCTAAGTAGTACCCGCTGAGTACAAAGAGCATGGGCTCGAACACCCTCCACAGCAGCTTGTAGACCTCGGCGACCGGGTTGTTGTTGACGGGCCAGCCGCGCCGCGCCCACCGCGTGCCCGCCACGCCCGCACACACCATGATGGCCACTCCAGCTGTGAAGGAGTACAACAGACTTATAACTATAGAAGCGGTTTCTTTCTTTGGAAGAATAGACAAAGTGACAGATTGACAAAAGTAATCCGCCATTTTATCGCTAAAATCTGTCAGTATGTCGACTCTTTCCCGTTTCTAATATTGTCATGCTAAGCCTGCAGGTGACCTGACCGCCGAATCATGGTCGCTTTAGATTACTAGCTGTCACAAGTGAGCTGTTATAGATGATGCCCGCGCAACTCCGTTACGAAAAAAAATGTTTATCGTGCGAGAACCGTACATTTTTCCGGTATAAAATGTATCCCATATAAAGGACTCGAAGTATCTCCATACCAAATTTCAGCAAAATCGGTTCAGCGGTTCGGGCGTGAAGAGGTAACAGACAGACAGACCGACAGACAGACGGACAGACGGACAGACACACTTTCGCATTTATAATATTAGTATGGAAGTATGGAAGTATGGATGAATTAGATCTAATTTGAATTGAAGACGTAATTGGAAAAAGCAGGTAAGTAGCAGTTAAAATTTTTCCTTGTTTAGGGTTCCGTACCCAAAGGGTAAAAACGGAACCCTATTACTAAGACTTCGTTGTCTGTCCGTCTGTCCGTCTGTCCGTCTGTCCGTCTGTCCGTCTGTCCGTCTGTCTGTCCGTCTGTCTGTCAGTCTGTCGCCAGGCTGTATCTCAAGAACCGCTATAGCTAGACTTCTGAAATTTTCACAGATTGTGTATATCTGTTGCCACTATAATAACAAATACTAAAAACAAAATAATATTAATATTTAAGGGGCGCTCCCATACAACAAACATGATTTTTTTAGCCTTTTTTGCTCGATATCAATAATGGCAACAGGTAGGCACTTGAAATTTTCACAAAGGCCCTAAATGTATGTGTTATTTAATAATTCATTATAATATTTAAATAAAATAAAAATTTAAGGGGGCTCCCATACAAAAAAACACAATTTTTGTCCAATTTTTGCTCTATAATGGTACGGAACCCTTCGTGCGCGAGTCCGACTCGCACTTGGCCGATTATTTAAAAATGGAGGCTTTAGGGCCAGGAAAATGATTTCAAATCAAAAACATGTGGGTTTTATGTAGAGCCAAATATATTAGCCAGATGATGAAGTAGGTAAGTTACAAGGTTTGTTCAAATTATAAGGAAAGAAATAGTAACTATCCTTATAAAATTTTAGTTATCGGATTCTTTCATTCACGTCGTCTTCAATTCTGAGGGTTAATTTTTGCAGCTAGAGCAGAACAGCCAGGTATTCAAACCAATTCAAGGCAAGCGAATTGGACCCCGACCTTTTGCTATACACTATACAGTTTAGTTTGGTTGGGAAAATGCCGCAAATATCGGCGGGCCCAAGTAGACACTTTAAAGGGAGGATTTATACCTAGACTAGAACAAAATTATATGCAATGTAAGGAGAGAATCACTTCACAAAATGTTATTTCGGTTTATTGGCGTTTTATTCGCTATCAGGGCATCTCAGTGCTCGTTTGCTGAATTGCCTACCATAAATAAATAGGTATTCAGCACATAAAATATTTACTCGACGTTTAGCTCTGGCCTTTTTATGCCATTAAAAATCGTCAATTTGCGTTCGAATGACGCCGCACAGATTTATACGAAACGTTTTTCAAAGCTCATAATTCAATTAAAGAATTTTAAAGTCCGTTTTGACCAAACATAATATTAACGTTTCATACCGCATACGCTAAGTTAGCTCACCAGATAAAAATTATATAAATTCCAAACAGAGTGGTGAGATGGTAGTGAGCAGGATTTTTGTTGATAGCTATGTAATCGTGGCGTTAACGAACATCTAGTCTTTACTAGTAATATGAATATTCAGAGATGAACTATTTTTTGAATGAGGTAACGTCACAAAATTCTGATTTTTATTTTTTGACAGATTTAGTGATCATTGGGAAGAACGAGGCATTTTTTGTTTCCTAATCTAAGCGGGCGAAGCCACGCGGATCTTCTAGAATCTAGAGACAAAATATGTATGGAAGAAGTCAACATTTTCGCTTATGTTATACTTGATACGGCCAAAGAAGTCTTGCTCAGCCTTCAGTTCTATATTTCGTAAGAAAGGGTTAGAGACGTTCTCTAGTTCACATCAAGGAATTCTCAAATCACAATCTGGCTAGTAAAAATGTATAATGTTACGTACATTTGCGATGTTACAGATAATAATAGGTTATATACCTATTACCTAGAAAATAGATAACACAGTATTTCTGTCTTCTATGTGTAATTAATATCAACTACAAACGAGTGACCCATTTCATTAACAAGAAGCTCTGTAACGTGCATGTAGAGCAGACTTGGTTACATTTATTGAATGCAATTGAAAAGAAGGCCGAGAATTTGAATTGTTTAGTGAATAACATATTAAAGAATATGTATTTTAAAGTCAACGTTAATATTAAGCGAGAATATATTTTGTAGTTAATATTAAATACAAATTTGCTAGTAAATCAGAAAATAGAGATAATGAGTCTCATGTATTTTTAAAAGTTGATAAATATTTGTAAACAAAAAAAATCACATAAATATTATACATTATAGAATAATCAATAGAGAACTAAAACTTTTGGATTGACGAAGAAGCCTTAGGACAAAAAAATAATGAAAAGTTTTTGCGTTATTGGTCGTTAATAACCCAGAAGCGTTAAGCGCAGGATAATATTTTCAAATAGTCGGAGTCGGACTGGTATTTCATAAATTTTGATTTCGAGTCGCGCGTGACTTTTCTAAAAGCCGATTGGGGAGTGCAGCGGTATATCCGAACAACTTGTTAACAAGCCAGACACGTTTTTGTCTCCCAGCAACACCTGCACACTACATGGAAAACGTTATTGTTTTAGATCCTCAATATTGAGGCGCGCCACCTAGGCTGCTCTGCAATACCATCACGCGCTCGAATCTCAAAAATGTTTGTTACGATCTAACTTCATTAAATTTAATATTATCATGAGTTTGACCGTAAAGTTTTCAGCCCTCATAATCTTCGCATAATATCGATTTTATGAGCCGAACTTTACTACCATAGCAGCTTGTTAAGCAGTAAATATTTTACAATTTTCATTATTTCATAGAGCTTTTTAAGATATTCGTAAATCTTAATTCTCACAAAAAGTGATGTATTGTTACGTAGAGCTAGTGCAGATTAAGGAGTAAAATATTATGAGCTCACTGCAAATTATGGCAGGGTGATAAAAAGACAAACGGCAAAAAGAATTTGATTATTTAATGCACGCTCCGAGTACTCAGACCGTGTGAGTACAATTTGAACACGTGTCCCCTTTATTTTCTATTCTGTTCCACCTCGAATGTTCCTATGATTTGTTGTTTACAAACTGTCGAAAACTCGACTTGTCGCACGTCACAATCCTAATCTTTCTCCACCCGATAGCAATAAACTATCTACATCTGTATTCTTCCGCGCCAACGATTCGATCTCTAATCAATTTCAAGAGCGTCTTAACATTTTTAAGGTTCTTTGATTCTTGAACCTTTTGAATAACTTACAAATGTAATAAATAACAACAGCAACGTACAATTTATGTACCATCGAGAAAATTAATTCTTAGGCAGTTGACGGACCTACGTCATGTGGTAGACTTATGTCAATTCAATGTTAGCTGTGATCGACCGATCTGACTTGGGTCTGACTTAACTGACTTAACGCGACCAAATTACTTAGGTCCGCCATATGCCTAGGAATCAACTTCTCTGATAGTACATTAAAAATATTATACAAATATAACTAGTACCTCTTGATTAATTGTTTGCAATTTCTTCTTAATTAATTATTGCAGTATTAATTGTTTGGGTAGGATTAAATAATTATTCATCTACCTTTGTATGTTTGTATAGACCACCACTATAATAATATTATAAAACCACCCTAGGCGTAAATACTACTATGAAAAAGGGGACTATGAAGCAATGAATACAGAATTACTTAAATGTGATTGGAATAAAAAAGAGGCGAAAACTATAACTATAATGTATAATAATATTGTATTTAGATTGCGACAGTTCGATTGTATGGAATCCGATGTATGATTCGCACTCAAAGAGACTAGAATCTATTCAGAAAAGGTTTCTTAGATTCTTGCAGTTTAAAACGAAAACCTCAGATGACCATTACATTAAAAGATGTGTCAGACACCATATTCTACCTTTACAGCAAAGAAGATTTATTGCAGATGTCGTATACCTGGCAAAAATTGCCCAAGGCCATATTGATTCCCCTAAACTACTATCCAAAATCCTTATTAATGTACCTAGTAGAACATTTAGAAAACCCAAATTTCTTCATGTACCGTTCACTACCACTAACTATAAGTCCAACTCTTTCTTCATTAGATCCGCAAATAATCTAAATAAATTATGTGATAAACTTGACTTGGACCTATTCAACGACAAACATGACAAAATTAAGCAGAAAATTACAGATCACTGGTTCTCAAGCGATTCTCATCTAGAAGTCTAGTATAGGAAATAAAACAGACAACACCCCTTTCAAAATTCACCCAATAATCTATTTATATTTTTCTTATTACTCATAGATGTATCTTTTTAACCGACTTCCAAAAAGGAGGAGGTTATATGTTCGTCTGTATATATATTTTTTGTATGTTCAAGCATAATTTCGCCGTTTGTGGACCGATTTTCATTATTCTTTTATTGTTGTACAGGATTGAATTCGAATTTGGTACCATGTTCACAAAAATGAGGATCTGATGATGGGATCCATGAGGAATCGAGGGGACTCCTTGAAATTTGTATAGAAACATATAGTGATTTCGATTTTTTCAGAAGCGTTCGAGGTAGATGCTACCAAAAAGTAAGACTTTGCACCAGGTTATACCCTGGATCCGAAGGTACCGAACAGAACTTTTGAATCCTTATAGATACAGGTTCGGGGATTTCGGCGTTGTTTAAACAACTGAAAACATAAGCCAACACATCAATTTGATTGATCATCATCATCACAACCAAAATTATACTATGGGTCATCACATTATGACATAATTAATGGTACTTTTCGTGATATTTTGCATCGAAGCAGATGTTTTTGATGATTATTTCGTTGTTTGTGGACCGATTTTAAAAATTATTGTGTTTTTGTATAGGATATAATCTTAGTTTGGTATAACAATTATGAAAGTAGTGAACTGATGACGGGATCTATGAGCAATCAAGGGAAATCCTTGAAATTTATCAAAACACTCATAGTGGTTAAAATATTGTTTCTAGTAACTTAAACATATGTTACGAATAAGATAAATTTCATACGAAGGTGTCTCTTGGTCCAAAGGCACTGAACAGAACTCTTGAACCTTTAAAGATAAAAGTTTGGAAATTGCAGCATCGCTTAGATAACTGCAAGCATTTACCACAATTTCGATTACAGTAATATAATATGGATAGTTTATATTTGTATTGGTTATCTACGCATAAAGCCTTCTCTTGTATATAACTAAAAAGAGTGAAATTATTATTTTTTAACAAAAAATTGAACCCGACTTCCAAGGTAAAAACAATATTCTCAAAATGATCTAAAAAGTATAAAATAATTCTTATTCTAGATTAATAGTGCCTTTAACTAAATTCGACTAAATCTCAACGAATTCTGTACTCAATTTTCATTCTTTTGAAGTCGGTACTGGCTAAGTTCGACGTCAAGTATCTCAGTTCTGGGCTGGTACCGACTTCAAACGAATGAAAATTGAGTACAGAATTCGTTGAGATTTAGTCGAATTTAGTTAAAGGCACTATTAATCTAGAATAAGAATTATTTTATACTTTTTAGATCATTTTAAGAACATTGTTTTTACCTTGGAAGTCGGGTTAAATTTTTTGTTAAAAAATAATAATCTCTTTTCTTTTTACCATATTTCACTAATTGTCTCTATATGATTATATTCTGTTATTTTTCTTTTGTTTAACAAGCTTTTTTTAAAATGTTAACTAGAATCTTATATGTGAAAACATGTTAGTGGTTTCCTTGTAATATTTCTAGATATGTAACTGTTTGTTTTCCAAATAAAATAAAATAAAACAAATAAATAAAATAAATAAAATAATTAGTATAATAATATAATAATAAACACGTTAAACCTTAATTTCTTAGCTCTCTCATCTCCCTGGGGTTTATTTTAATTACTTTAAGTCGGCGGTAAATTTAAATACGATGCAATACATTACATAATTATATTAAAGACAAAAATAATGAAATTATAAAAACAAATAGGTTAATATTAACGAACAAAGGGCACCGAGGAATCGCCATAAGCTGCAGCGGACGTGAATCAGTTTTGGCAATTAATTAACAAATAATTGGCGATGAATATTTAACGATCATCCAGCGCGAGTTCAGAATAAATTGCGTCACTTAAATGTTATAAAAGATGAGGCTCCTTCAGCACCTCGAGATTTTTATAGACTAGTTACTGGCGCAAATAAAATCTGACTTTATCGGGCCCGTTCGGATTTATGTGGTGTTTTGATCATTGCACGATAAAATACTAGCAGACGATTTCTGGCGTCAGTAGTTTTTGGGAAACACGGTCAGTTACAACTTAAACTCCCAGATCTATTGGTTGCGTGTGAAAGCTTCTCTTATCAGAAGATACCAAAGATGACAACTATATCGTATGCTCAATGAAAAAAATGAAAAAATGTGTTGATGTGTAAAAAGATGTTCAGCAGAAATAAAATCAAACTTGAATTAACTTCATAAGTAATTAGGTGTAGTCTACGAAGAAACCTAACCTACTCAGGGCCCGATCTATTTAGCCGCTCGGGGCAAATATCATTTTCGTCGCCCTTTACATACAGAAAATCATAATAAATAAGTTATGAGCAAGTTTTGTTAGGGCATATTTAATTGATTCACTACTATTCAACCTGAAGTAGATTTGAAGGTAAAATTCTCAAACTCTGGTTGTGGATGACTAACGGCTAGGTTGGAACTTGGAAGATAGGAATAAGTTAATATCGCCGCTCCGAATTTTCGCCGCTCTGGGCACTGAACCTATAGACTACTATTTACGGTCATGTGTGCTTGTAAAATAAAAACGTAAGCAAAAAAAGATTAACATTCATGCCAGTCCCGACTCATTATTAACATTAAACTAAACACTAATGGGTTCAGAAGTTCACATAAGTCTAGACAGTATCTGATGCGGCCAATCACCGAATATACAAATTACATGAGATACCGTAATAATTATTATTAAGTAAGTATATAATATTATGAGTCGAAATTTCCTGTCTATAATATGAGTACTTAACTGAAAGTGAGTCTTGAGCCTTGTAAATATTATACAAGTCAAGTATTTAATTGGCTTATAATAATATCATAAGTATCCGCACCTGGTATTTCTGTCAAAAACAACGCTTTAACAATATTTTAACGTAGCTATTAGCTTACAAAAAACTTGTTTCTGATATACAGTGAAATTGAACAACAGCTGAAATGAGGATACCTTTTTATCGCTATGTCTTTATTTTATTTAAAAAATTAGTTAATCTTTGACCTTGTCGTCATCCCTATTTAACATTAACATTGCGCACTTTTGAATATTTTACAAAATAATTTCGCACAAATTGCTTTATTTTAAAGTACAAGTACAATTATTTATGTTGTAAACTCCTACATATAATTTACTTAAAGCTATTGCGTTATTGTACAATGTACTCTCTCTATGAGTATTTTCGACCTGTTTCGATGTGCGTATTTTATCCCAAGAAGTGCACAAAGCCGCTTAGAGGTTATCAATAAAAAAACTTACAAGTCCCTCCCCAGCCGAGGTACCCGCAGCCGTAGAGGAGGAAGACCCCGCCGGCCAGCAGCAGTATGCTGCGGATGGTCGGCGCGTACAGGTCGCCATGGTCAGGTATGGTGTCCGCCAGCACACCCCAGGCTATGCCCAGCACGATGCCCAGGAAAATGGCGACTACTGCCTAGTGAAACAGAGTTTAATTGTTCTGTATCAAGTCAACCAGCAGAGTTAAAGTAACATAATTTATGGTTAGCTCAAAGAAAGGCTCACTTTTACCAATCAGGGCAATAATTGCCGATTATGTGCTATCTAACTTCTCTTTATAATTGAGATAAAATTAAGAGATGACACTACTTAGGGTGTATACAGACGAACTGCAATTCAACCGCAAATTGCAGTTCAAGTGGAAAGTAGAAGCAAATCATTGGACCAAACCATCAACTGCAGCATTCAAACTGCACTTGAACTGCAATTTGCGGATGGATTGCAGTTGAAATGCGGTCCGTCTGCATAGACCCTAAGTTTTGAATTTAATCTACGAGTATTTTGACACATCTCGTCGCAAGTGGATTGAAATAGTAAATTGTTTTCTACATAATTAACTTACCTAACATTTAAGATTAATTATACTATTAGGACAGAATTATGTAACCGGAAATAATTGAGGTCTAATTCTGCAAAGTAAGTCTAAGCGAGAACCTTATCAAAGCCTACTGTATACAGAGGGAACTTCTTTTGTTGAGCCCCCGCGCCCGCCCCAATCTCCAGAGATTAGTGATTAATCAACAAATAACTCGGAAGCTGTATATTATTGTGAAATAATTAAATAAATTTTTAATTAACTTTATGGCATTTTATTAAATACTAGCGACCCGCCCCGGCGTCGCACGGGTATAAAATATATAGCCACTGAATAAATGATTAAAATCGACAGCCTATGATCCTTTACGTGGTCTACTTATATTTTGTGAAAAATAACATAAAAATTTCTCCAATAGTTCGCGAGATAAGCCCTTTCAAATAATTCATTCTCCTATTAGTCTTAGCGTGATAAAATATAGCCTATAGCCTTCCTCAATAAATGGGCTATCTAACATTGAAAGAATCATCAAAATCCGTTGCGTAGTTTTAAAGATTAAAGGGAACAAAGGGACATGAGGGAAAAAAGCGACTTTGTTTTATAATATGTATAGATAGAAGATGTATATTAGGTATAGATGTACAAAACTTTTACCTCTACAATTTTATTATAAAATGTTATATCATATATTTATAGATATAGATAGATAGATACCTATAGATAGATAATATATACACTAAAACAAATAATAACTAAAAAAACGGTAAAGGTTCCGAAACCTACCCCAAAATTGATGGAGAGCGGGGGTGAGGGGAGAGGAGGGGAAACACTCCCCGTACCAAATCCACACTGAGAAACCCCCCAGTATTGGAGCTACTCACCTTTGAAAATTTCGGGATTCTGAGGCTACATCATATTTTACTCTCGGCAATTTGCATAGCATGTTTTGTGACGGTCGCCGGCTGCTGCCGCAGCACAGTCACAGTTCTAACCCAACCAACTTTTGGACTTTCTGGATTGTGTTTGTTTTTGTTTTGGCGGGGGGCTGCGCCCCCCGAGCCCCCCTTTCTTAGGTAAGCCTTTCTAAGTAGGCCTTCTGTTAAGTCTTTTCATTAATAATGAAATGAAATAAAAATGATGCGCTTGATACGGCGCCGGCAGTCATTTCGGCAGCTTGCTGGGGAAGGTTTGTGAACCTTAACCAAAAAAACAACTTTTTTACCTTATAATATTATACACGTTTAATACTCCGTTAACCTACAAAACTGAAAATCTATATCAGAATTAGATAAGTACTTAAATTGACAAATTGAATACAAAAACTCAAAACCTACACAGTTTAACTAATACCTAATTATTACACAAAAAATATATTTTTTAAATTGATAAGGGAATTAAAATAATATCTACACGCAGAATAATTAAATAACACAAACTAAAATATGAAAGTTATCGCAAATCACAAAAATAAAATATTATGAAGATTGAAGATTTCAAAATGAGTTTTACTGTGCATAAAATTTAAATTTCGAATTTAGAATGCTAAGTACTTACTTTTTTTTCAGCTAGTCAGGTCAGACAAGAGTCAAGACATAATTTACTCATAAAATAATAATCTTATACAGGGTATAACAAAACTAAGTGATAATACTTTAGGATGTGTAGGTGTTCCTCGTAGACTGTAGAGAGTTCACTGTGAAAGTAGCAGCACTGAAGGACCAAAATTTTTTTTTCACTTATGTATGAGGAAACCGGTGACGCTCGGGCCCTTGCCCATACAAAAGTGAAAAAAAAAAGATACGTCTCTCTACAAGGAACACGAAACGGCTTCACTGATTTTTATATTATAAGTATTATGCATATTCAGAAGGTCTGAGAATCGGCTACTGCATAGACTAAGAAAATAGTATGTCTGGTCTCTGGGCTACTGGCTACTTTTTATATTGATGAGTGTATATTTTGTTGAATAAATAATAGTAAATTACTACAACTCGAGAGTGTCAACGACCATTGCGACGGGCTAGCGACGAACGTTGCCATGGTGCCATACTTATTAATCACCTCACTAAAATACTTCATATGGTAAAAGAACGTTTGCCGGGACAGCAAGTATATATATTATAAAACTTAATAACATTTTTTCGAAAATTGAACATCCCTTCTTAGATCGCACCGCGCACGTCTGCGTCATACGGAGAACACTTCCCCAAAATTTTCAGTCTCTACGATCAGTGGTTTTGGTTTTATCGTAATTCCATTTTCATATCTGATAATTGCTTTAACCCTAGATTTCGCCTAAAACACAGGGTAAACTAATTCTGGCAACACTGTAAACTAATACCTCACCATGACGTGTATTAATTAATAATACTTACTGAAAATTATTAAGTAAGTAAGTATTATGATTATTATATCATTCAAGACAAAGCCTGTTATTGATAATATGATAATATGTATATATTATTATAAATTATATAGATTAGTAAAAGTGTAACTTCATTTCTTATAAAAAAAATATTTTTAAATTTTTGGCACTTTACACAATCTTTTGTGCATAAAATTAAATACCAATGAAAAAAAAACACCAATTCGTACAGGAATAATTAATTTTGAATTTCGAACGCCAATATTTTTTTAACAATTTGATGACAAAACATAATGTAAAGCCCTCCATTCAAGACAATCTTTCTAAATTCTACAAAAGTATAAGAAAACAATAATATCATAATAACAATAAATTGTTACAAATATATAGTTATTATTTAGATTTAACAACTAATTGTTACGATAATATAATAGGCTTCATAAGTTGCAATTTCGATTGTAAATCTAGATAATTTACAAATAGAATGAGATCGCTTTATCGTGAATGGTTTATTTCATAATCAAAAGAGTATTTACTCAAATGAGCTCTAATGGCTGGCTTACACGTATTAAGTGGATAAGTAGTTAACTAAATTTTTACTTAATTTTAAGTTATCAATTGCATTTAAACACAAATTTAGGAGCAAGTAGCATGTTCAAATTTAGTGAAGTAATTATAAAGCCATAAGTTAAAATTTAGTTGACTACTTATCTACTTAATACGTGTAAACCAGCCATAACTTGCATGGCAAAAATAGAGTACACAGATTATGTCTATTGTGGCAAAAAGCAGTGATTGGCGTCTCTAACTCTCTGTGTCGCTGCAAGCCGCTGCTAAACGTTGTAATGCGCTGTAAACTGTTCATGCTTTTTAACGACTTTTAAGGATAAATTTCAACAAACTATGAATTACATCTTCCATAAAATACATCAAATAATAATGATGCGAATTTTCGAGCAGATTGGACTAAGGAATCGAGTTGTCCCATATTAACTTCATCCCCCCTTTTCACACCCTTATGAGAGGAATTTCTAAAAATCCCTTCTTATCGCACGCCTACGTTATACGAAGAACACTCCCTCCAAATTTCAAGTATTTACAATCACTGGTTTAGGCCGTGGCGTGATTCCATTTTCATGTCATTCAGGACAAAGCCTTTTATATAATAATATAGATTATAGACGTTATGGATAAAAAATATGGCCAATGAAGAAAGAATTTATTTAGCTAGAAGAATTTCCTATCACTAGAATGAACAATAGATAATAATAACATTTCCTATTGTTTCTTTTTATAATTTATGTTTATTTATCCGACGCTTATATAAAACTGCCGTTGTATTTGTTATCTTCATTTTTCATCGTCAATAAGATTGAAAACCAACAGCTGGATGATCATTGATCAAACACTTTATTGTTTTATTTTAGTCTTCGTTCTGAGTTCTACATTTAACATTAATTATTCTCATATTGATAAATGATAAATATCTGGGTAAATGTATTTCTAAAATCAATACTTTTACTAATAAGGTAATGGTCATGGCTAAATAATAATTAATAAACATTGTCCTCCTTAATTATAATAATATTATTCGAATTATGTAAACGATATGATGTTTTGTCTTTATATAATACGTAGAAAAATAGTTTAGAGTAGAACATAACTTTTTACTTGTGCATAATATAGATTTTTACCTAATTATTCTCACCTTGAGTATCCTGTACGCCGGAGGGGAGGGAAAGAATATGGCACTGTTTATAACCCCGAACATCCCCTCTGTGAATGCGGTATCCAGACCTCCAGCATTGTTCACGAGATCCACAATTCTCTTCTTAACACCCAGTCCTCTGGACCTATGTGCTATGGTTATTGGCACCACTAGTGCCGGCGACACTGATGCTAGTATGGAACCTAGGTGCAACCCTGAAAACAATTTCAGTTAGGGTTAAAGCCAACAGTAATATTAACTACTACGTTTGGACCGATCGATGAGGTGATTATTCTCAAATCGCGGAATTCTGTCTGTAGCGGTCATTGACCCCCTGTCAAAAACTTGTCATATTTTGTCATTTTCTATACAAACCGCGATTGACAATGAAGTGACAGATGTTTCATAGTCGGCGATATTGTATTTTGCATACACGATGTGAACACAGTATGAATTATATCACTTCAAACTCATAAATAGTTGGAGATTATCACAAGAAGAGTAATTACCAAGACGTTTTCCGATTAAACTATAATAGTCTGTTTCTTTACAAGAATTTAATCTTATTAAATTAAGTTAACAGAATGCAGTGAGAGTATTTTTCACATAGCTCCTAGGCAAGAAAGGTCAATGACCGCTGGTGCCACTTAAATTGTCCTGACTATAGTGCTACTTATAAAATTTGTGAGTCCTATAGTCAACAGTGCTGAGTTTCTCACATAAAGTTTTTCAGTTAGTCAAAAAACCATACCCAAAAACCATAACATTTTTCTCCATAATGTACTCGTTAAGTATGCAATTATTCTACTTAGCTTTAAATGTTAAATGCGAGCTCGCAGCAACTTTATATGAATGCATTTTAAATATGAACTCAATATTTCAAGTATAAATCATAATAAAAGCATTTAAATACCGACACATAATATAAATGAAAGGGTACTAAAACGTTTATTTTATTTTCGTCTTGTTATGTGGTTGGCGCTGCTAGCATAAAATTAAAAAGTCATTTACCGTTTATTAAGCGTGCAATAGTACAGCACTATGCCAAACCTGCTTCTCAAGTGTTTAGAGAAGAAGCGAGCCCTCTGCCCACTTAATGCCGCGTAAAAAATTGCTCTAAAATTCTTTAATTAAAAAAAATGTGAAGTTACACAAGTACTAATTGAACCAATTTGACATCACCGGCGTTTTCCCACTAGCATTCTAGTGCAAATGATATTAGAATCAAATACATTTTTGAGATACTTCAAGTTTTCAGTTTATTAAATTTTAGAAACTAGACGTCCCGCGCCGCTCCTCCTGCATAAGTTAGAAATTTTACGGAAACCGTACATTTTCCGCAAAAAATAGTCTAAGCCTTCACTTGGTCTTCTCAACATTTCTGTGCCAAATAACTTAGAAATTCATCCAGCAGTTTGCGAGATAAGCGGCTTCAAATAAATTTCCCGGTTTTTTTTTCACATTTTCCTCTGTTCTTTCGCTTGTATTGATCTTAGAGTAAAAATTTATAGCCTAATAGCCTTCCTCGATAAATGGTCTATCTAACACTGAAATAATTTTTCAAATCAAACCAGTAGTTCCTGGGATTAGCGCGTTCAAACAAACAAACTCTTCCGCTTTATAATATTAGTAAGTTTGAGTGCACAAATAAAGCGAAAGGGATAAAATGTAAACATAATATTAAATGAAGGCGTGCCTGGATTATATAAACAATTCCAATATAAGCAAGCAGCTCACCCCAATACCAGGGGTAGCCCAGCAGCACGTGCGCGAACAGGACGGTGGACAGGCACTCCACGGACCACGGGATCGTGGCCAGCGAGAATACTTTCACCGGATTACTTTTTATGTAATTCCAATTCCATCCGAGCGGTCCCTTCGTTAATATAATAGCCGGGTAAATTCGCCTGAAAAGTAAAGCGATACAAAATATACCGGAACCTTTTATATTTTCGTGATACGTTTCCCGAATTATTCGGTATGCAAATACCTAACTATAAGTCTGAGAGCGTGAGTTCCAAGTCGTACCTTAGATGGTAATCTATCGCATTCGCCGTGGAGTTTTCTAGGAAGTTTGTTGAAGTGAAGTTTCTGCAGATGGCACCTATCAGAGTCATCCCGAAGGCGGGATGGATGGTCGTGTATCGCTCCAGCGTATGTCCGAACACGTACCCCAGCAGAACCATCGAGGTCATATTGAACAGGTAGCCTCCCGGGACGAAAGGCTCCCAGAACACCATCAAACATATCCCCCATGTCAGTAGACCTGGAAACGTCAATTGGTGTGTAAATACAATCGTCACATAATAAATAACGATATGGGTTATTCTAATGACGTCGAAGAAAGTAATTTTTAAATAAGTTATTTGACCTGTAAACTATTTTTAGCCAAGTCATGAACATGTTTTAAATATGCAAGAAACCCATCTGTAGGTCTACAATAATTTTCTATGTAGGTAATAAGACAAGATGAAATAAATAGAATGATAGATAATTAAAAAAATACATTAACATAATTATTGTAATAGTTAGAAAATAACTTAAGCATAGGTTATTCGCACCTATTTGCAAGAACGTAAGTAGCTTTTCGAAAGAATTCAGTCTTATAATTCCCTCAGTATAATTGGTTTACCCAGGTCATTAGAATATTTTCGTCGGATCGCGTCGTTAAGTTGCCGCACCTCGCCGGCATTATCTTGATTACTATCTACGGCGGGTGCTATATACAATACTGAATAATATTTTGATTAAAAACAATGAACTCACCACATAAAAGCACTCCCGTGTATTGTTTTACCTCCACACCTGTCGGTAAACCGCGTGTAAGACGGCATGGAGCGTTGTTTTCATTTATTTTCTTAATACCTTTTGTTCTCGCTTCTCTCCCACTGAAGTGAAAATAATTCATGAACAAGCCTATTTTTATAGTGTCAATTTTTAAGGGTCTGTTTCATCTCTTCCTGATAAAGTGCCGGATAGGTTATCCACAACTAAATTGACAGATTCTCTATATGTCAAGTTAAGTGGTGGATAGCCTATCCGGCACTTATCAGGAAGTAATGAAAGAAGTAAGGCCAGTCTCTTATCACACGTACCGGTAACCGGGTAGCCTGCTGCGCCGGCTTTCTGGCAACCGGAAGGTGTGATAAAGCTCTCACAGTTTTCGCTAGAGTCAGATACCTGCATCCTTGACTCTAAATATACGCGATAGAGTTTTTTTTTTTGTAAATTTTCGACTAATTGTTAACTTTATACCGTCAACTTCGATTTAAAAATAAAATCAATGAAACATATTTTTTTAAACAATTCAATAAGTATCCAATAGCGAGCCGCTAGGAGTGCATGTGAAGTTAAATGAATAGTATGTAAAAACCTATGATAGCTACTAAATTTGGTTATAATAAGTATTAGACTTGCAACCAAACGATTAATTGAAAGGAATGTTTGATACCACATTGTCGTGCACTTTTGTGTTTTCATGACGTTAATGTTGCATGTCTACACCACTCACCAGCGTCACATCATCACATCAAGGAACAATTTTGATTGGCACAATTATCGCTCATGGTCTAAGGCATTTATATCATTGATAAAGATATCCGACCGGCTGTTACAGTTTTGCTATTAATACAATGTATATGTAACTTAGTATTATGTTGCAGATCTCTACGGGGTTTTACTACTGAAGACCGCTTGAGATAAGTTAATATAGTAATGTTTATAAATAAAAGTGTTAAAAGTTTAGTGATCAATCATTCGCAAAGATAATATTGAACTTGGCAGTTAAAATTGAGAGGACGGTTGCCAAAGATTGAGTGCGCTTTCATTGTGATTATAAGATGCAGTTATTAGTATATATGTATATTTTCTTTTCTATTTTTAACGAATCTTGAAAATTGAAATGTGAGCCCGATTTTATGAGTTGTCTGAGGTCATATAATTCTTAAGACGGTTTTGTTTTCTTTCCTTTATACACACAATGTATTATAAATTATAATTTATAAGGTTGAAAGTTTTTTGTAATGTATATTAGGATCAAGGCGACTAACCAAGATAATAATAATTATAAAACCTACTTATTCTAGTTTATGATTATATATTTTTTAAATGTAATCAAATACGATATACTTAATAATTACCTCATATGATATTTTCATTATTGTTAAGTTATTCAACGAGGAAAATTTGAGTCTAACATCTAAACTCTAATCATACATCACATGCGTTATCTACGGACGGAACGTAGAGCCACGCGATTTTAGTAATTAAGTTTTATAAATAATATTATAAATTAATTATTCCATATCCAGGACTGAATAAGTTTGAAACAAAACATTTTGCAATGAAATTGCAATCGTTTGTCACGTTCCTTCGAAGAACATAACATGGCTTGTCTCGATTTTACGTATTTATGAAGTTGCACGCTACTCAATTTACAAAGATGTAAATTGACCTATTCGTATAAGGAGTGCACAAATTTAAGCAGCAAGTAAAAACGATTTGTACTCACTCTGTACGAGTCGCGAGTTTGGAAAACGAGTAGCTGAATGTTTTTGGAGCTGTGGCCGAGTCCGCGAGGATCGTCATACTGAATAATTATACTACGTTCCTCATAATATATTCTGAAGAATATTAATTACAACAATAGTATATTATATGTATGAACGAAGTATGTAAGTAGTTTACATTTTTAATTACACACCTGAGTATTATAAGTATATGTAAAACATGGCTATGTTCTACTAAGTCAAATATGTGATATTGTGTGCAATCCGTACTAATATTATAATATCTATTCGTACATAATATTTCGACTTTGAATATGATACTAGTTAATGCCTGTAATTCCGTTGCGCAAAAATTCCTTTATCGTGCGGGATTGTAAATTTTTCCGGGATAAAAAGTATCTTAATAAATAATAATATCCTACGTCCATGTAAAGTTGATTCAGCATTTTGGGCGCGAAGAGGTAACAGATCGATAGACAGACACACTTCTGTCTTTTGCATATTTTTAAATAATAATATTTGCATTTTATAATAAGTATGTAATACTGAAATAAATAAAATAAAACCATCGACCTTTTTTCAATCAACTGCCTCAGCACCCTCAATGATTTCCCTGCCCAATTACAGGTAGAGTCTCTCTTTATGCTCAAGTTTGTGGCACAAAATATAATTATTAACCTGTTTATAATAATTATAAAAATATCTTTTTTGTTAATTTTACATTTACTTATAACAACATAATATGATTGATACTAATTCGCGATTATTCCTATGCAATGGCAAACAATAATAAAATACCAGAAATGTAAGAAATAAAAATAATAATTAATAATAATTTACTTACTCACGTTTTTGGAGGGCCTATTTCGAACGTCAACGTCTTTCCGTGGTACGGTTGATTTTTATCTGAAAACAAAGAGTTTTATTATGATTTAGATAATGATAATTTCTATTATTTAGACAAATTGATAAATATGGTTAGAATTCAGTGTTTTTCAACCTGTGAACTAAGCGATCCCCTGGGGGGGTCAGGAAGGTTCTGTATGAGGGTCGCCAGAGGTCGAGAAAACTATTTTATTAAAAAAATATATTATTTAAAATATTCTAAATTAAGTCGGAAAATTTTAACAAAAAGATATTACCTATATTCATTAATATTCGCTGTTAAGCATTTGTGGCCACAGAATTTATTTTTTATAAAATTTTGAAAGTAGTCTTATTTTAAATCATCTAAAAACAATATAACTGCATTCATAACTCAATTCGTATTTTTGCGGGTTAGTACAGGAATGCTTAATAGCATCTAAAATATGCTTTATGTAATATGATTAAAAAAACCGACCAAGTGCGTGTCGGGCCACGTGCAATACTTATAGGGTTCCGTAGTACCGTTAGTTTTGCTATTTTTGGATGGCCAATGAATGTACATTAATTATAACGTGTTTTACACCACTAACAGTATCATCTTAGTTACGTACAAAGGAATTTGAATGAAAAGTTCCTTTATACTTCGCCGACATAGTACTTTTTTTTAGTTGATAGATTATTACTCAAAAACTTATGAAGTCTTCTTAGCCATGATAGTTTTCCTTTCAAATTCAGCATATTTCCTACTTCCGTGAACTTTAACATTTTCAGAAGCAACCGTTTAGCTGGTAGAAGGGGGGGACAACTATAACAATTTTTTCCACTTTTAAACTTCATATTTCACAAATGGATTCCTATATTATATATCGGAAAATAATCTTTGAATACTCGTAATAATTAAAAAAAACCTATCCAACGACACCCCACCCGGTGGGGTGAGCGCGAAAACAAAAAAATCATCCCCGCTTGATGTCACGTACCATAAAAAAATTAAGATTTTATAAACCATTTTGTCGGCATTATTATTATGTGCATTCAAGCCGAATTACAGCTTTGTAGGTCTTATAGTCTCTGAGCAAAACCGCGGACAGACAGACGGACAGACGGACGGACAGACCGAAACTATAAGGGATGTTGACTACGGAACAGGTGGTCGCAAAATATTTTAAAAGCGTTTTTTTTCATACCATGTCGCCGTATCAGTGGCCATTGCCCATTAGACAATGGAAACGTTATATTAATTTACTCTGTAAACCATTGTAAATTGTCTTATTAATTCCACATCTGAATTAATAAAAGAATCAAAGTTCTAAAAGTTTCTAAAAGCACCACGAAAGTTCAAACCGACCATAGAATCAACTGACCTGCTACACTGTGACCTCTTTCCATTATAATTTTTAGTTTGGTTCAAGTAAAAACTAGACACTCATTGTCACTTATTAGTTATTATGTAAATAATAAATAAACACCATGGTACTCGCACGTTTACTTCTGTTTCGGCCGTATGTAGCGCCGTGTGATCTCGTTAACTGTTCCGCTAATAATAAAATTGGTCGCATGCGCACTGAGCTACTCGTCTAATTGAAAATGCATAATTATATCAAACCA
This sequence comes from Lysandra bellargus, assembly GCA_905333045.1. Lineage (NCBI taxonomy): Eukaryota > Metazoa > Arthropoda > Insecta > Lepidoptera > Lycaenidae > Lysandra > Lysandra bellargus. The sequence continues at coordinate 8,439,918 of HG995349.1, forward strand.
TTACCGACAATTGAGCTTTAAATTAAACATTAATAGAAGTTATTACTTATTACGATTGGGAAGAAGTATGATTTTCCCAATTAAAAAATTACATTACGTCTTTTTTTACTAATATTAACTTTTAACTATGACCTGCTTATTGCTTTGTAAATGCAAAGAAGAAATAAATCAAAGTTATGAACTAAAAACTAAAATTAAAAAAACTTTTAACAACTAAATCTATTCACAAGACATAAAAAGTTACATCTCAAAATGTTGAAAACAAAAGTTCTGAAAACATAGTTAGTTTTAACTGAAAAGGTACTAATTTATAATATATTTTATGTCGTGATTTCAAACACATTAAAAAATAAGAACAAAGCCCCGTAGATCTATTGACTCGTTATTTAACTCTTATACTTTCGTTTAATTTTAACTGTTTATTCTTGGCAGCTGCTTCGACATTGACAATAAAAATAATATATTTGAACAATCGTCTAGTCCTCTCTTTAACGAACAACTAATAATGACTACTCTTTTAAATTATTTGTAAAATGAGGAAAAAGAATTAAATTACTAATAGAGTTTATTATGTAAATTATATATTATTACTAGCTGTCCCGGCAAACGTTGCTTTGCCATAATAGTATATTTGCCATATTATTAAATTGAAGTGACTAAATAAGTATGTCACCATGGCAACGTCGATCGCTATCCCGTCGCACAAACAATGGTCGCCGTCAGTCTCAGGTTGTAACGATTTAATATTATTTATTCAACAAATGCACTTATCAATATATAAAGTACCGAGTAGCCGATTCTCAGACCTACTGAATATGCATATAAAATTTGGTAAAAATCAGTAAAGCCGTTTCGGAGGAGTTCGTGGACTAACATTGTGACACGAGAATTTTATGTATAAGACTAGCTGTCCCGGCAAACGTTGTTTTGCCATTTAAATATAAAGTATTTCACCCATATTATTTTATTGAAGTGACTAAATAAGTATGTCGCCATGGCAACGTCGATCGCTATCCCGTCGCACCAACAATGGTCGCCGTCAGTCTCAGGTTGTAACAATTTACTATTATTTATTCAACAAATGCACTTATCAATATATAAAGTACCGAGTAGTCGATTCTCAGACCTACTGAATATGCATATAAAATTTGGTAAAAATCAGTAAAGCCGTTTCGGAGGAGTTCGTGGACTAACATTGTGACACGAGAATTTTATATATAAGATTATGCAGGCATTTTTTATTCTCTGAACGTTACCTTCTCGTATGGTTCTCTAAAGTCAGCAGAGAGTTCCACACTTTAGTTCCCGAATCTAAGATATCAATATACAAATGGACAAACAAACATACGGTCGGATGAAATGGAAAATTTCCAGTGTGCTGAGCACAAAAAGTTTTTGTTTCCAGCAAAATGGACCGCATTGTCGTGGTGAAAAACGACTCGAGCTTACCAGGCTATACGACTTCCACTATTCTTCCCTCCGCATCGACTGTTTTAATACTTGCGCTGCTACTTTATAGTTCAACAATGGATTCTAAGAAAGGCTCGCTAATATGTGGAATATTTTATGCAGAAATATTCTACACGGGAGCTCTCAAGAGCTCGGCATTGTTGGAGTATGTAACGTGTTTGTGGGTTTATAATAGACGAGATGGATGCAGAATTATCCGAATCCCGGCAAGTCGGTCGAGGTACTCGTCTGAGGGTAAAGTTGGACAAGACGAAAGTTATGTTGGGCGACCCCGTCCTCCCGAGGCCGGTGAACGTCAATATCATAACCGAGTATATCTATTTCTAGCTCGGAATTCAGTCGGACATAAATAACTTTGTCTGAGTAGATTTTATAATATCGACGTTTCGAATGTTTGACCCCATTATTTATTTAGCGACCCATCGCAATGGACAACAAACGAAGGAGTAAATAAGTTACTTTGATCCGTTCCTAATGACATAACTTTTTAGTGAGTGTTAAGTTCTAAAATTATAATATTAAAACAATAATTAAAACGTCAATTAAAAATAAATGATACAATTTTAATTAGATATTATAATAATATTATGCTGTCCATGTAATTGAGTTATCCGGGCAGAGAAGGGTGCTCGGTTCATTACAGGGGACGGGACTCATGTCGAGTTAAAAATTCCCCGATTCCTGTTTGTTTGTATATTTTCTACTTGATGCTAATTTAACGTGGAAGCTCTTGTTAAGTAAATTTGATTTTACTTTTCCATTTAAATAAGCATTGCTGTGAGATTAGTTCCCAGCCCATTTAAAAATACACGCCGTATACTTGTAAATTGTAATAGGTTATCATCATTGAAGCCACACAAGCGGATATTATTCGTAAGAAATGACGTGCTTTCGGAGGCTATTACGCGAACAAAACACGCAATTATCTGGAACCTTTTCAGAGATTTCTTTTACAACGGATATTTCACTCGAGTCAGCGGTATATGGGTAAAAGGAAGTCATTCCAGCGGCAAACAATATTGTGGTCGGAAGCGTCTTTCACGCAAGACTCGAACGGAGTCCGCGAGTCCAAAGACCGGGTAATTGCGCCGCGACTTCGGAGACTGGCGCTCATTAACTATGAACCTCGTCATCAAGAACCTTCTTTGACTGAAAAAACCTCGGCAACAGTGGCACTCCCCGCAAATAAACGCTTTTGAGCGCCCACGGTTACAAAGTGCATATAAATTGCACAGCGAAATTGCAACGGAAGATTTAAAAAGAGCGCCGTAGTAGGAGTTTTGAATGACAAGCTAAGGGCAGGCCACTTTAAAATTCACAGGTTTTATGAAAGAGCATGGGAAAGATGCATTTCATCCAGCAAAGCATGATTGTCTGAAAGGTTTCAATTACATAGCTACCTACTACATTATATAATATAATTAATATATCGTTCTTAATAAACGTTTTATGACAATAATTAAAACATCAATTCGATATTCACACTAGAAAAAATGGAGTCGATTTATTAATATGTATTAATATTTAATATCGAAATTTTAAAAATATTCATTTTAAATATTGGTAAGAGTAATAATACTGTACATAGTTATTGCGGTTTATGCACATGAAAATCAAAATCACGATTTAATTAACCAATAAATTGCTCAAAACGTCAACCTTTCAATAACGTTATTCAATATTTAACTGTGCAATAGTATTCAAACCAATTAACCAAAAATACTTTTCTATAAAATCGGCTGGGCGGATATAATGATAATTCAAATATTATAAACAGTAAATATCTACTATGCATATTATACTGATAATAATTTTTGTTGTCTTTTCTAAATGAAGCAGCCTTCGTGCGCTAACTATCTTTAGTATGACCTCGTGTGGTCCAAATTCGCCTATATGTAAGACTTATTTTTAACTATGAACTTTATAGTTTATAGAGGTTCTTAGAAAGAAAAATGATAAAATGTTTTGACAGCGTAGCTCATAGGCACTAGACAGTTATATAGGATATTATATAATACTAGCTGTCCCGGCAAACGTTGCTTTGCCATAATATATTTGCCATATTATTTTATTGAAGTGACTTAATAAGTATGTCACCATGGCAACGTCGATCGCTATCCCGTCGCACAAACAATGGTCGCCGTCAGTCTCAGGTTGTAATAATTTACTATTATTTATTTAACAAATGCACTTATCAATAAATAAAGTACCGAGTAGCCGATTCTCAGACCTACTGAATATGCATATAAAATTTGGTAAAAATCAGTAAAGCCGTTTCGGAGGAGTTCGTGGACTAACATTGTGACACGAGAATTTTATATATAAGATATACTCGTACAATTATACTACTGCAATTCTAATTGCACGTTAGGGTCAATTCAGACCGCAACGCGATGCGTAGATGCATTTCTAGATTTGTATGGATTTGACAGATTTGCAAAACTTCTCCCGCAATTGAAGTTTGTCAATTCAGTACAAAAGAAATGCACCTACGCGTCGCGTTGTGGTCTGATTGACCCTTAGACGGCAGCACCAGCACAGATAGATGTCAGATGCAGGATGCAGGTGTTGTTCGAGTTTTGTTCGATGTTTGACAACGTTTTATGTCAATATGCACTGTTTAACAATTTTCGTCTGATTACTTATTAAGGGTGGGTTGCACCAACTTACTTTAACTATAACTGTTACTTTAACTATAACTACAGTGCAAAATGTCAAATCTTTGGTTACCGTTAAATATGGCGTCCGACGCCATATTTAACCTTAACCGCTTATACTTATATCTATTTCGTGAAAAATTACTATGTTTTGTGAAACATATTATTTTGTCCTTTAAATTTTTACGGATAATTCAATTTTTTATACTCTCAAACCTGCAGTAGCTTTAAAAATAAACGCAACAGACATCTGTCATTTTCTGTGGTCAAAGTGAAGTTTGAAGTTAAGGTTAAAGTTAACGTTAAAGCTAAGTTATTCTTAACTATTATCATAACTTTAACCTTAACTTTAACTTTAACCACGCCTCTGGCGCAACCCACCCTTAGGGTGGGTTCACCAACTTACTTTAACTATAACTGTAACTTTATCTTTAACTATAATACTACAGTGCAAAATGTCAAATCTTTCGTTAAATATGGCGTCCTTACGCCATATGTAACTTTAACCATAAGTCATAACTCATAACCGCTCATACTTATATCGAAAGTTTTTCGACAACTATTTTTCTCAGTGACAGTAATTATAACAGATATTTTTATTTCTTTCAATTTATTATTTATTTAATTCAATTTACTATACTCTCAATCCCATTACCTGTAGCTTTAATAAAAAAATAAACGCAACAGACATCTGTGAATTTCCGTGGTCAAAGTTAAGGTTACTTAACTTAAACCTTAATTTAACGCGAATGCCTTTCTCGATGTTTTGTATAAAATTAATAGTTATGAATTATGATCTTACGTATACGTATTCTTCCCACAAATTTTTCAACTTGTAAGTCCGATTAGCGTTCGCGTAATCAAAACAACGTAGCTTAAAATAAATCAAGAGTAGAATGCTCGCTAATAATCTTCATCATTTTACTTTTCCTATAAAATTCAAGAGAGTGCGAAAAAATCTTTTTGAAGTTTGGGTGTCTTTGTGTACACTCGCTCAGAGAGTCGCTGATTGACGTTATGAAAATATATTACGGCGCGGTGGATTGATAGCCAACTTGTTTAGAAAATGTATTACAAAATGGTCGGAAAAAAATATTGCGATATCATCGGGTGCTGAGATGACACGAGGCGCGAGAGAAGGATCTTCTTGGAGAATGATATAATCTAGTATCTTATCTTATATCTTTAAACGAGCAATTCTTGTATATATAATTGGAATCTCGGAATCGGCTCCAACGATTTTCATGAAATTTAGTATATAGGGGGTTTCGGGGGCGATAAATCGATCTAGCTAGGAATCATTTTTAGAAAATGTCATTTTATTCGTGTTTTATCCAATACCAAGCAAAGTTCGGTCAAATAGCTAGTTTTAATTATAAGTGGAACAAACTTTTAAGATTGTTTATTGTAAATACTCAAACAGTATTTGAGTTCTTTTTAATAGTGAATTCACATGCGTAAAAACTAGAAACCATAAATTTTATAAGCATGGAGTATGCATAATATGAACATTGAATTCCGGTTGAACCAAAATTTTAATGTCGGTGATTATTTTGCAAATAAAAGAAGTCTGAAGTACAGACAACTACTTCCTATCTTAAAGTAGGGTAACGCCGCCAATAGTCAGCCCCACACCAGTAGTCAGCCTTTTCCAGCTAAAAACCTATAGAAATAGCGTTCTATTGCAAATTAAAAAAAGCTTGGCCTTCTTATTGGTCAGTTCAGAATGTCACGATGACGCTAAGTTATAGAACAGTTTCTTTATAGTTATTTAAATAATGAGGTGGCTGACTATTGGGTATGCGTTTCTTGTACATTATCTAGTGTTCGGCTACCCCCGGCTGAGTACTGGTCATACAAAATTTCATATAAAAACCAGTAGTCGGCCGCCTAACTAGATACTGTCGGACCACGGCTGAGTACCAGTGAGGTATACCCAGTGTTCAGCCATCAGTAACATACGCTGCTTAATTTATTCATTTATTTATGAAGCACCTATCTACCAAGTAATTTCTTAGTTTTTTGGCTTTGTCAGAGACCAGACATGCATTGTTTATTTGTTTCAGTTCCATAGGTCTCTTTAAAGGCCCATTTAAGGAGAGGCTGACTACTGGTAGCTATTTGACCTCAGAACAGGAAAATAAGGAGAAGTGTTAAGTAGCGCCGTTTATATGGAAACCTATTCAATGACACTAGACATCAACTACGTTAACATGGCGCGCCCCTCCAAATGACTGTTTCAATGTGTGCAGTCACATCCTTATGAAAGAGTTTGTATGTAGTAAGTATTCAACCAATCACAGTACACGTAATATTTCACTTAATGTCACTTATTAATACTACTAATAATATACTAGATTAAGTGAATGAGTACAAAAGGTTTTTGATTACTATCTTAAATAGTTTTCTATCCACATTTAAACTTGCGCTTACCACTAAAAGGCTGACTACTGCCAATACCCTATACCGTGTTATAATGTTGTGATGGAACATGTTATACAACAGCAGCGCAAACTTGTTCCGAAGTGTCAACGGCCAGCAACAAGATTTAGATTCAATTTATTTCCATTTTCCAAAGTTTAACCGCCGTGACAGTGTGAATGACAATTTGGCACAGGCTGGAACTTAAAACAAATCTCAGAGTTCAAGTCTTCGTGCAGGAAATGTGCATTTGATTGATTCACAACTTAATATGCAAATAGAAAAATAAAAGTTTCCCGAAACCTACCTGAAACGAAATCAAGACGTGAGTGGAAGAATAAGGTAAGTAACATGAAAAAACTTTCCGGTTTTTTGCTTTAATGGAGGTTTTAGAGCCAGAAAAAATTTTTGAAAAAGAAAAACTATGGATTATATGTGTAGCTAGGTTATGAAGTAGATAAGTTACAAGTTTGATAAAAATAATTGGATAAAGGAAAAAATTAGTTACTGTTCGTATTTATGTTACGAAATGTTACTTGTTCGGTTCTTCCACACTCGTCTTCAATTTTAATTTTACAAAATTCGTTTGTAAAACTCAGAATCAGTTAAATATTCGGAACCGTACATTTCACGGGAAATATAATTATGCAATTTTTTTCCTATTTAGAAAAGATCTTTCATATTATATAACTAATGGTCACCTTAGTTAATTTGCCATTTAACCAGTTGGCTAAGCGTCGTCTAGCTGTAGTGTTTAACGTTACAGTCGACAAGTCAGCTAAACGACGTAAAACCGTGTGATTGAATGGCGTAGTTTAGTCAAAGGGCTAGCTGTTTAATTAAACGGCTATTTTAACCAGTTGGCTTCGACATAATATATACCGGATTTGAGGTTGGCTGCTGTCAACAAATTACAAAGGCATTTAAGCCGCATTTGTTTGATTTGCGTCATGAAGTAAACATTCATAAACTTTTGCCTATTAGTGTGAAATGTATAAAATTTTAAAAGATCTGTAATTAGACAAGAACATCCCGTGATTATTGGACTTTGTGCACGCCCTGCAAGTACATAACATTTATTTACATCTGTAACTAAATACAACGTTTCTATTGAAGGTAAAGATCTATTTCAGAGTTGTGTGACGTAACGGCGTGAGCGACGCGTGTCGTGCCAGGTCGACTAATTGGCTAATTGTACGGGAAATAAACACAAATATAGAAAATAATAATATAATATCTCTATGGACGCTTCACACCACGTCAGTGTGGCCCCGTGCTAAGTACCTGAAGAACTTGTGTTACGGGTACCAGACAACCGAATGTTTATACTAATTATTATATTTAAGATTTTAATACATCATGCTAATTTTAATCAAAGACTTCTATAGGCACACATTCTTGTTCCAGAAACCATTCTCAACCATCATCTCAGCCATAGAGGTAGTCAGTAGAAAAGACTACAAGATTAGGAAAGGGTAATAAGTACTATAATAATATCGTTTAAATTGTAACATCGCGTAAGTCAAAAATAACAACTTTTCAGGAGAGAGACAACAACTTACTTAATTTTGTATAGATACCATACTAAAGCAGGTATATTATTTGACTATTTTAGGAGTTTTTGTTGAGCGATAAGTATTTGTCATTGCCTGATACGATATAATCTTGGATCCCACCGTAAAATCCTGCATGAATCGTTTTTTTTTTCGATCAAATATATTTTAAAATTATCTTTAGAACGTATAGAATGGATTAATGTTGGATTGCCTTGTCAAAAGTGGCCGCAAGTACCTGTAATTAAGTTTAATGTTCATGAGATAAATGCATAAATTTGCATGTATCTTTTTTTCAATAAATTTTACATCATTTGAAAGAAAATGACGAGACAAAATAAGGTATAAATGGTTGCCAGCTCTAAGTCGGCCGCAACCTATGGTTGCCAGCCCGTAAACAAACATAGTAATTCATCAAAATTGAAGCATCGATTTTTTTTTAAATTTTGATACAGAATTAAAGTTTTATGCATTTTGTACATGAATATCCATGGTTGCCAGTTGCACGATAGCCGCAAACTGGGGTTGCCATCACTTTTGTATACGACATCGTGTGAGATTAGGAAGCGCAAGAGAAAAGAAGCACGCATTTTTACGTGCGATAAATGAGGATATTGCATAGGAGCTGGAACACTGATAGCCTAGTCAACAAATATTTGTGGATGGAAAATTCCAAAACAGAATTTGACTTAGAATTTGAGCGAAAAGTTCCTTTATACTTCCTATTTTTTTGTGTTAAACGAGTATCCACTTATACTATAATATTATAAAAGTGAAAGTGTGTCTGACCATCTGTTGCTTCTTCAAGCCTAAACCATTGAACTGATTTTGCTGAATATTGGTATATCTATAGATACTTTGAGTCCCGGGAAAGGACAAAATACTTTGTATCCCCAAACAAAACACGGTTCATTCGCAATAAACGAATTTTGGCGCAACGGAGTTGCGGGTATCATCTAGTTGTTCAATAAATTATGAAGAACTAGAAGACACCCGCAACTCCATTGCGCCAAAATTCGTTTATCGCGTGGGATCCGCACATTTTTTCGGGATAAAAAGTATCCTATTTCCTTTCCTCTCAAAATATATCCATACCAAATTACAGCCAAATCGGTTCAGCGGCTTGGGCGTGAAGAGGTAACAGACAGACACACTTTCGCATTTATAATATTAGTATGGATTTTTAGCCGTGATAGTTTTCCTTTTGCCTTATTAATTATATTTTTTTAAATTTGCCTAATTTAAAATGCCTAATTATATTTTTTTAAAGATTTAGGGTCTGTTTCACGGCTTCCTGATAAAGCTCCAAATATCTATTTGCCAAATAAAATATCTACCATATAAATTCACAGCGAACTCTATACATGAGACCCATACACACTATAAAGTATTATCACTTAATTTTGATACACCCTGTATACAAGGTATTATACAAGGTATTAACAAAATATGTAAGTATCTCCACCTGTAGCAGAGTAGACTGGTAGTTATGTCTATTGTGCCTGTAGCGTAGAGCGTTGATTAATAAATGATATTCAATATTAAGTTTTTTTATTACCATATCCACACCACTGTCTGCCTGCCTGTCTGTCTTTCTACTTGTCTGTCTATCTGTCTGTCTGTCTGTCACCTGTTTACGCCTAAGCCGCTGAGCCAATTTTGCTGAAATTTCATATGGAGATACTATGAGTCCCGGAAAAGGACATATGATATTTTTTTATCCCGAAAAAACGTATGGTTCCTGCGTGATAAACGAGCCTTAGCGCAACAGATTTTCTGGTATTATTTAGTGTAATTACTAATTATTATTATATTACGTCAGTCAAATTTAGTTATTTAGTTCAGTCCGTCCGCCCGCCCACTCATTTCTATGAAATTTTTTGCCTGCTTGCCCGCCTGTCTACTTGCTTGCCTGCCTGCCTGCCTGCTTGCCTGCCTGCCTACCTGCCAGTCCGTCCGTCCGTCTGTTTCTATGAAATTTTTTTGTACTACAATATACTAGTAAAATAAATAATTCTACTTGGGACTTTTCCATCCACAAATATTCGTTGACTAGGTGTACCTACTTGTTTATTGTTTACGTTGTACTTCTTACAACATAAACAATAACACAGAGATGCAAATATTTATAGTATAATTATTAATTGCTGTCAGTGTGAGTGTCATGTTTTAAAATCTGATAGAAATTGATAATGGCATTTTCGAAAATTGAAAAATTTTGAAAATGGCGTGACCGTTAAACGAATATACAATCTCTTAAAGGGCCCATTCACGGCAGTCCGCCGTGCAGGACTGCAAATGAACATAGCTCACTGATTGGTTCACACTCGGTGTTTCCGGTCGGCAACACAGAGTGTGGACCAATCAGTGAGCTATGTCCATTTGCAGTCCTGCACGGTGGACTGCCGTGAATGGGCCCTTTTATAAATTAAAAACAAAGAACTAACTCTGAATCCTACACGAAACAATGCAGCGTACACGAGTGCGGTTTTCGTAGGCAACAGGGAATTTATAGCTTCAGTTTGTCCGTCTGTCTGTCCGCGGTTATGCTCAGAGACTACAGGATCTTTAATGTTCAAAGTCGTAGTTTGGCGTATTATGCGCATATTATTGATGCCGACAAAATTGTAAATCTTTAAAAAAATATACCTAATATGGTAAAAGAAAAAGTATCACGGCTAAGAATAATTCATAATTTATTGAACAACTAGATGACACTCGCAACTCCGTTGCGCCAAAATTCGTTAAATTAGTCGCGAATGAACCGTATATTGTTCGGGGATAAAAAGTATTTTGTCCTTTCCCGGGACTCAAAGCATCTATAGATACACCAATATCTATACTGGTGACCTCTAAACATGAGCAAGACATCGGAGTTTGAAGATGCACTCGAGCCTAGCGCAGGCGCGTCATCAGAGAATAGTGCGGGGACAGTGTCGATAGATCCAACATTATCGACAAATGTTTTTAAGGTCGGCGTAAGAGTGCCACCATTCTGGGCTGACGAACCGGAAATTTGGTTCGCTCAAGTCGAAGGACAATTTAATATTTCTGGAATTACCAGTGACTCCACGAAATTTCATTATGTCATCGCCCAGCTCGACAACCAATATTCCCGAGAGGTTAAAGACATAATTATTAACCCGCCTGCAACCAAGAAGTATGAGAAGCTGAAATCAGAGCTTATTAGTAGATTGGGCATTTCCAACGAGACGAAAATTAAGAAGCTGCTGATGCATGAAGAGCTCGGTGACCGCAAGCCGTCTCATTTCTTCCGGCACCTCAAGGATTTGGCAGGCCACGGAGTACCGGACGAGTTCATCAAATCCATTTGGACTAGCCGCCTTCCTCGTGGCGTGCAGATGGTGCTCGCTGGTCAGCCAGCATCGACTTCACCCGAAGACCTCTGCGACTTAGCTGACCGCGTCAACGACTTGGCCTGTTCTTCGCCAAGTGTAGCTGCAGTGAGCCGTGAAGCCCCGGGCTCAGTCCTCGGCGATCTTGCGAGGGAAGTCGCAGAACTCCGGAAGCAGTTCCAGCAGTTCCAGGCGTCATCTGGTAGGAGCAGATCCAGAACGCGTGGAGACCAAGGCAGGCAGAGGAGCTCTTCGAGGCGACGGTCCCAGTCGAACTACCGGAAATACCCTCTCTGCTGGTACCATGGCAAGTTCGGAGACAAGGCCAGCAGGTGTATCCGGCCATGTGACTACAAGTCGGCGGAAAACGCGATGGGCAGTCGATAATGGCGACTGACGATTGCCCATCAACGTCCACTGGTCGCCTGTTCGTAACCGACCGCGCTACGAAGACGCAGTTTCTGGTCGATACTGGAAGCGACCTCTGCGTTTACCCACGGTCGAAGCTCTGCGATCGTCGTTCTCGGACTGGATATAGTTTATGTGCTGCAAACGGTACCAACATAGCTACATATGGTTTTGTTAATTTAAATTTAGATTTTGGCTTACGTAGATCTTTTGTATGGCGTTTCGTAGTTGCCGATGTAACTAAACCAATTATTGGTGTAGATTTTTTAAATTTTTATAACCTTATTGTTGATTGTCGTAATAGACGCTTAATTGATAATTTAACTTCTGTTACTTCTATAGCTGCTGTAGCTGATTGTAATGACGTGCACTCCGTAAAGGTAGTAACTGGTGAGTCCCGGTATCATAGGATCCTTAATGAATTTCCTGAAATTACTCGACCAGCTGGTAGGCACAACATTACACCACATAACACTGTCCACCATATTAGAACGACACCAGGCCCTCCAGTATCTCTACCACCCCGTCGTTTAGCGCCGGATAAATTAAAAATAGCCCAGGAAGAATTCCGGATCATGGTAGCTAATGGTACAGCTAGACCGTCGAAGAGTCCCGGGTCTTCACCACTTCATTTGGCACCGAAAAAGGGCAGTGGATGGCGTCCCTGCGGGGATTATCGCAGCCTGAATGCTCGTACAGTGCCTGACAGGTATCCGATTAAGCATATTCAAGATTTTGCTTACGATATTGCCGGTTGTAAGGTGTTTAGCACTCTCGACCTCGAAAAGGCTTATAATCAGATACCTGTCAGTCCCGACGACATTCCCAAGACCGCCATCACTACCCCTTTTGGTCTTTTTGAGTTCCCCTATATGACGTTTGGTCTACGTAATGCAGGCCAAACGTTTCAAAGGTTTGTAGACGAACTCACCAGAGGACTTGACTTTGTTTATGCCTACTTAGATGACTTCATTATCTACTCCAAGAGTGAAGCAGAGCACGAGGAGCACCTGCGAGCAGTCTTCACCAGGCTTAAGCAGTACGGCATGCTTGTCAACACGGCCAAATGTGTCTTGGGCGCTTCAAAGGTAACGTTTCTAGGGCACCAAATTTCAGCTGATTTTTGTGCCTTCGACGTTGTGCCTTCTACTGATAAGGACTTGTTGAGCGAGGTGCCGCGGCCGATGCAAGTGTGTAACCTATCTTTTGCGGAGGTGACTAAAGCCACTAATACGCCTATTAACAAAGGAGAATGGACTATGGTACAAAATAAAAAGCGGCAAAGGAACAGGTTTATTTCTAATAAAGGAAACGCAGTAATTGATTCCGAGGACTGTATTAAATTCAAGGCGGCTGAGACGAAAGTACCTTTGTTTATATCTAACGTACACAAAGAGGCGTGTGAGCAGGACATTATTGATTATATATATAAGAAAACCGGGGAGACAGTTTCGTTAGTCAAAATTAAGATGAAGCAAGAGAGAAACTATAACTCCTTTAAAGTTTTTGTTATGAAACATAAATTAAAATTATTTTTGGACGATAATCTGTGGCCATCAGGAATCTCTTTTAGAAGATTTATAAATTTTCGAAATAATGAGGCAAATAAAAAACTAGACCAGACATAATGAACACCCTAGATTATCACATAGCAAGTTTTAACTGCAGAAGTGTCAAACGATCAGTGGATTACGTCCGACAGCTGTGTGACACTATGGATCTTATTGCCCTTCAAGAAACTTGGTTGTTGTCAGATGAAATACCATTTTTAGGGCAAATCAGCGCTGACTTTGGTTTCGTCGGGACGTCGGCCGTCGATACTACAAGTGGCATACTGCGGGGGCGGCCCTATGGTGGGGTGGCCCTGCTGTGGAGGAATAGTGTTTTCCAACAAGTGACTATCTTGCCGTGTAGTAATCCCAGAATTTGTGCCATAAAAATTACTACGGAGCAGTGTCCAGTGATTGTGATGAGCGTCTATATGCCTACAAATTCCGTCGAAAATCTGCCAGAGTTTACGGATTGTTTGAGTACGGTGAGCGCTATAATAGAAGAATATGATATCGAGACAGTTTATGTGTTGGGTGACTACAACGCCGATGTACGTGAGTTATTTTTCGCTGAACTTTTGGACTTATGTATGGACCACAGTAATTTTAAATTATCGTGTATTGATGTTGACGTCCTAGGCATAGATTCAGGATCTTACACTTATTTGAGTGACTCACACGGATCATGTAGCTGGCTAGATCATTGCATTGTTACTCAGTCGGCCAAACGGACAGTTACTAATGTTTATATTAAATACGACTGCCAGTGGTCTGACCACTTTCCCTTAATTATGGTGTGTAAATTACCTATAACAAAATCAGAACAATTGTTTTATAATAAAACTAATGTAAACAAGAATGTAATATGGGGCAGAAGAAATGGCCAAGATATTTTACAGTATTCTAATGCATGTAAACAAAAGTTAAAACAGATTGATTTCCCAGCAGAATGTATACAATGTGCTCGGGATGTTTGTAATAATATTAAACATAAAAGTGTTATTGATAATTTATATGATAGCATTGTCACCGCCCTACGTGAGGCGTCCTTGGTGGGTCGAAGACGAGTAGCGTCGGGGCGAGCGGCTAAGCGGGTGCCAGGCTGGAACACACATGTTGCCGAAGCTCATAGAAATGCCAGGACTAAATTTAGAGAATGGGTATTGTCGGGGAGACCTAGGTCAGGCGCAATATATGATGCTATGTCTACCAGTAGAAAAGTATTTAAATCTAGGCTTAAATGGTGTCAAAATCATCAGGATCAGTTAGTTATGGACAAATTAGCTGAAAAACATTCTAAAGGGGATTTTAGTGGATTTTGGAAAGAAACTAAAAAGCTGAATTCTGGTCCTGGCTTTCCTATGAGTGTCGGGGGCCAGAGTGATAAAAAAGATATAGCAAATAGCTTTAAGGATAATTTTGTTATACAGTCTCCCCTGGGTCGATCAAATAAATTCGACAGTAGCGATAAGCTAGCTAAAATTTTTGACTATTGTGTAAAGACCAAAGATGTAGCTTATATAGTAAAAAACATGAAAAGAGGTAAATCCCCCGGCCATGATGGCTTGAGTATTGAGCACCTGCAGCATGCGGGACCTCACATACATAGACTTCTGGCTGTGCTTTACTCGCTATGCCTGAGCCATTCATATCTGCCTTTAGACCTCATGAAGACGCTAGTTGTGCCTATCGTGAAAAACAAAGCCGGTGACCTGTCTGATAAAAGTAATTACCGGCCTATATCGCTGGCCACCGTAATAGCTAAGGTATTCGACGGAGTGCTTAATACTCAGTTAAATAAGTACATCACTTTGCACGATAACCAGTTCGGTTTTAGACCGAAACTTTCTACAGAAAGTGCTATACTGAGTCTTAAGCACACCGTCCGCTACTACACTGACCGCGCGACCCCCGTTTACGCCTGCTTTCTCGATCTGTCCAAGGCCTTCGACATGGTATCATACGACATTCTTTGGAATAAGATGAATGAGGCCAAAGTACCTCCTATATTAATAGACATATTTAAGTTTTGGTACAGAAATCAAATAAATCATGTCAACTGGACGGGGACGTTGTCAGAGTCCTACGGGCTGGAGTGTGGCTTGAGGCAGGGGGGGCTGACCTCGCCCACCCTTTTCAATTTGTACATTGACTCACTGATCGAGGAGCTCAGCAAACTGCACGTAGGTTGTCATATAGACGGTATATGCCTAAATAACCTAAGCTATGCCGATGACATGGTTTTGCTCAGCCCCTCGATCGGTGGTCTAAGAAAGCTACTTAGGATGTGTGAGGAGTATGCTTGCAGACACGGGCTCAAATATAATGTTAGTAAGTCACAATATATGGTCTTTCAGGCCACCGATGGTAGAACCCCAAAACAGGTACCCGAAATACTCCTAAACGGAATCGCTCTCAGTAGAGTCGAGGAGTTCAAGTATTTGGGGCATATAGTCACCGTTGACCTCAGAGACGATAAAGACATCGAGCGGGAGAGGAGGGCGTTGTCCAAAAGAGCTAATATGTTGGCTCGCAGGTTTGCGAGGTGCTCAGTAGAGGTTAAATTAACACTCTTCAGAGCTTTCTGCACCTCACTCTATACCTGCGCCCTGTGGGCCAAATATTACAAAAAAAGTTACAGCGCCCTCACTGTCCAATACAATAATGCGTTCCGGGCGATGCTGGGGCTGCCCCGCTACTGCAGCGCCTCCGCGATGTTCGCCGTGGCGCGCACCGACGGCTTTCAGGCGACTATTCGCAAGAGGTGCGCGTCGCTGGTGCGCCGCGTGCGGGACAGCTCCAACACCGTCCTGGCGATGATAGCCTCACGTATAGACTGCCCCTATGTTCATCACTGCTGCAGTATGCATGTCCCGCGCAGTGCATAACATAATAAAATAGGCCATAGTAAAACAAATAAATAAAGTAATATATATTCTGTACCTACACACCTTTAGTTCATAAGTTTTTATTTTTAATATTAATTTATTGCAAATAATGACTTTAAATTCATTTATACAACGATGTGATTTCCTGTGATTTTAATTAATTAATTCTATTTTATCTATTTTTTGACAAATTCTTATGATATCATTTTATTTATACATAATTTTAAATTTACAATTTGAATCTAATTTTTATTGCTAAATCATATTTAAATGTATTGTATTTTCAATGTATTGTTAATGTATTGTGTAATGACTAATGATAATGTAACAAAAATTTTAAATGTAATGTTATGGGTCTTAGAAACCCGAAATAAATGATTTTATTTTATTATTTTTATTTTTAATATTCAGCAAAATCAGTTCAATAGTTTGGGCTTGAAGAAGCAACAGATGGTCAGACACACTTTCGCTTTTATAATATTATAGTATAAGTGTATAGTATGGATACTCGTTTAACACAAAAAAATAGGAAGTATAAAGGAACTTTTCTCTCAAATTCTAAGTCAAATTCTGTTTTGGACTTTTCTATCCACAAATATTTGTTGACTAGGCTATCAGTGTTGCAGCTGCTATGCAATATCCTCATTTATCGCACTAAAAATGCGTGCTTCTTTTCTCTTGCGCTTCCTAACCTCACACGATGTCGTATACAAAAGTGATGGCAACCCCAGTTTGCGGCTATCGTGCAACTGGCAACCATGGATATTCGTGTACAAAATGCATAAAACTTTAATTCTGTATCAAAATTATAAAAAAAATCGATTCTTCAATTTTGATGAAGAACTATGTCTGTTTACGGGCTGGCAACCATAGGTTGCGGCCGACTTAGAGCTAGCAACCATTTATACCTTATTTTTTCTCGTCATTTTCTTTCAAATAGTGTAAAATTTATTGAAAAAAAAATATACATGCAAATTTATGCATTTATCTCATGAACATTAAACTTAATTAGAGGTACTTGCAGCTACTTTTGACAAGGCAACCCAATATTAATCCATTCTATGCGTTCTAAAGATTATTTTAAAATATATTTGATCGAAAAAAACGATTCATGCAGGATTTTACGGTGGGATCTTAGGATAATACGTCTTTTGATTTTCTAACCGAATAGCATCAAAATGTCAAAATAGCCAAAAAGTGACAGGCTTTGTCCACATCTGTATCATTATAGTACGAGATACGACTGGAGAACTGTGCAGGTATCGAGTACACGCTTAAAACCACATTTTTACAAATATTTATGATAAGGAGAACATATTTCTACTGGGGTGCCAGTCCAAATGTGGCCGCAAATATTTTTAAAAAAATTTTGAAAAATTGAGTTTGCGGGATAAAATGTAATCATTAGGTATTGAAAGCAAACATCGTTCATTTCATGGCAATGAGTATAGAGATTTAGAAAAATCCGGTGTGCCATTGGGCACCCGGCTGCAACCCTATTGTAACCAGGTGTGAACAGGTACCATTCCGATACATTTTTGCAACCATAACGTATATTGATCTTTTATACACATATCAAATGGAAGCTTATTTTCCTTTTATTATTATAATATAGGTGTGCCTAATTAAATCTGGCCGCAAATAAGGGTTGCCGGCTGTCAAAGATGGCAACGTATCGAAGGTTGAGGAAATGGGAGCTAGCGCGAAACATTACGGGATAGCGATAGTACATCATGTTAGTGTACTAACATCGGTTCAAACAATAGTAATAATCGGCCAAGTGCGAGTCGGGCTCGCGCACGAAGGGTTCCGTACTATTATAGAGCAAAATTAGGCCAAAATTTGTACTTTTTGTATGGGAGCCACCCTTATATTTTAATTTTACTTTAATTTTATTACATATTATAAGTAATTAATTTTTTAATTAATTAATTAATTAATTTGACGGCATGCAGCGTCAATACAAAACACACATTTGACAAGTTGTCAAATGTGTGTTTTGTATTGACGCTGCCGCTTCGCAGTCGCGTGGTCGCGTAGGTTTGTGCAAAGCATAATAGTTCTTTTAAAATAGAAAGTTGAGTACTTTTTGTAGATTTTTCATGACTTTTATGAATGCCACAGGTTGTACCCAAATTTTTTACTTTCGAGCAATTTTTGGTAAATTAAAGAAAGTTAAAGCCCGACAAAGATTTATTTTATTTCATTTTTTTCAACTTTGTCGAGTCCTGGTTCTAGTGAAGTATAACCTAACTTACTACTAAAACAACCTTTCTTTTCCTCAACACGAGAACAAACCAATATTGTGCAGTTTTCAATATCGACTGCAGATTAGTTTTTGTGATAAGTCGCTGTTGTTTGACAGTCGTTATATTTATAAGCTGTTGTCGATAAGAGTTGTGACGTTTGATGAATGTGAAATAGTAAATCCTTGGCGAGATCAACGTTACATTCCTACATATGCCCTTATTCGATAAAATCTCTGTGTTTTAACACGTAAGTAAAAAAACTCGCAATATAAAATTAAAATATTATGTTACATAAAATTTTATATTATTATCGATGACCAATGTTAAGCATCGACGCGTCGCGGTTCAGTATGCCTCATTTCGGTGTGGTTTGACCATAATAGTTATTATAATTTAAACAAGCAGGTAAGTGGTAACATTAATGCAATCATAATAAATTTTAACTGTATTTTAATTGCACCCCAGTTTGAGTTTGATATGCCCGTTCTTCTCGCTCTATTAGTTTTAGCTCGCGGTTTTATGGTAACAAGAACACTTGTAAAGAAAATTTGATAGAATATATAATTATTCTATTTTTTATATGCCAGAGGATGAAATAATCGAAATGTTGGATCGTCGGGAAAATGGCGACAAATAAATATCGGAATTTAGGAGGAATAAGAGGGAGGCGGTGCGGAATCGGCCGGAAGCGAGGCGCTGCCGACGGATGCACCTGTAATAGGCGGCTTCCAATTCGGCATTGACGGAGCGCGGAAATGTGCAGGAAGCGGGAACTCCTGAAACCAGATTCGCAGAATAAAAGTGGAACGCCGTAGCTTAGCGTAAAGATATATTAAGAACTAGACGATATTATTATAAGGTACGAAATAATTGTAGACAGTCGATTCTATACAAATTCTGTAGCAATATACAGGTTGTAACAAAACTAAATGGTAATACTTCAGGGTGTGTATGTGTTCTTGTAGAGAGTTCACTGTGAAAGTAGCAGTGCTGAAAGACCATTTTTTTGTGATTTGTATGGACAAGCGCCCCAGCGCGAGCGTCACGAGTTTACCCATACATTATTTTTAACAAAAAATTAAAACCGACTTCCAAGGTAAAAACAATAATAACATTAATATGAACTGAAAAGTATTAAATAATTTCTACTATCTAATAGTGCCTTTTTCCGAATTCGGCTAAACCTCAACTATTTCTGTACTCAATCTTCATAATTTTGAAGTCGGTACCAGATAGCTGAAACTTCAGTCCTCTGACAGAATATTTGAAACTTTTGGAACTGGCACCGACTTCAAAATTATGAAGATTGAGTACAGAAATAGTTGAGGTTTAGCCGAATTCGGAAAAAGGCACTATTAGATAGTAGAAATTATTTAATACTTTTTAGTTCATATTAATGTTATTATTGTTTTTACCTTGGTAGTCGGTTTTAATTTTTTGTTAAAAATAATAATAATTTCACTCTTTTTAGTTACACTAGTAGATAAACCTTCGCGTATATTTTACCTAAGTATCTTATTACAATTTGTTAAGAGTCACAACTCACACTCACAAAATAATATACCTATTATCAGTGAAGTGAACATATTGTGCTAAGTAATTTAACAATTTTAATGCTTCAAGCCCCAAGCGGTCACCGGCGATTGCGATAACAATAGAAAGGCTATTGTGTCTCGTTTTTCCACGATCGAAGGATCTATCAGATAAAAAATTGTATAAACTTGCATAGGATGTAGCGTAGCTACTCATAATATTTAATATTATCATAATTATTGACAGCTGTTCTTGTAATAAAGAATTCAAATCGATACTTAGTGCGCCATCTGTCGATTAATAAGTATAACTAATTAAAAAGACTCTTAATGACTTTGTTTTGTTTGAATGCTCTTTTTACAATAACTTTATTTCAATTCTATTTGTCTATTTAAATTTTATAAAGTAGTTAATAAAGTATTCGATCTGTATATAAAGTAGTTAGTAAAGGATTCGATCTGTCGTCTGCCGCCATGCGCCGCGCGGCGGCGACGCCGTCGCCTCTACGGCGCCGACCGCCGTCATGTATTAAATAAACAGGTGTTGTTATACAGTACATAATTATTATTATTAGTATATCCATACCTATGCCTTGTACTATTATCTAGTCTGTGCCATGAGACATTGGTGACCTTAACACGACGTGGTAATGATGATGATGACGATGATGATGATGATGATTATGATGATGAATATAAATTGCATAGTAGCATATGCCTTCTGTTCTTAAAACAACGCCGAAACTCCCAAACGTGTATCTATAAGGAGTCAGGAGTTCTCTCAGCATCTTCGAAGCCATGGTATACCTTGACCCAATATTTGACTTTTTGGTAGCATATTCTTAGTACACTTCACATAAAACCAAAATCACCATATGTTTCCATATAAATTTCGAGGAGTTCCCTCGATTACTCATGGATCCCATTCTCAGGTCACCACTTTTGTGAACATGGTACCAAATTGGAGTGAAACCTAATACAACAAAACAAAAATTTCGAAAATCGGTTCACAAACGGCGGAGTAATCGTTGAACATACAAAAAAAAAAAAAAATAATAAAAAAAAAAAAAAAAAAATATCCACAGCCGAACATATAACCTCCTCGTTTTTTGGAAGTCGGTTAAAAAGTGAAAAAAATTGCTCTGTCAGCGCTGCTACTTTCACAGTAAACTCTATACACGGGACTCATACACACCCTAAATTATTATCATTTCGTTTTGTGACACCCTGTATATTATATTTGTGACTTTCTGGGAATCAAAGTATGCCTCTATAGTTTATTTTGCATCAATCCCTTCTGTGGATTAAGCGTTGATTGAAAATTTTTATGGGATTATCAGATAAGACACAAGTTTTCACAATTATTGTTTAAATACTTTACTCTTGTTCTGAATAGATTTCTAGATGTTGCCTGTTGTTAGGAATGCAGTGAGGTTTAATTTAAATTGTTAAAAATATTTGAATAATAATTATCCAAGATTTCTTCTCACTACAAGCATGTGTAGCAGTTCACTTACAGCGTAGATAATAAATATGTATAATTTTATGGCAAGAAAAACGATGGCCTTTTGGTGACGCTATACCACCCCAATCGTTTCAGCAGTTTGAATGTGAAGATAAATAATTTATATTGTGTTGGTAGTTTCTCCAATTCTTAACACCCTGGTATTGCGTCAGAGTGTTGCGCTAATACTTAATATTATAATTTTAAGTATTTATTATGAGGGTAAAATATTCTCCCTCTGCTTTACAAAGTACACAACACCATATTGTCACGATGTAAAATTCTGTGAACACGGTAAATAAAAAATTGGCCAAGTCGAAGATTTTCGCATGGAGGGTTCTGTACCATTTAATGATATCGAGGAAGAAATAGGGAATGCTTTTTATTAATTTTTATATTTGAGTTGAATTAATAAAAGATAAATTGTGGTTAACCATTCATGACGTCCTATAGTTTCGGAGAAAATTGGCTGCGACCTACGGACGAATAGACTGTCATGACAAATCTATAAGGGTTCCGTTTTTTGTCATTTGGCTACGGTACCCTAAAAATATCAGTAGAAGTCACGTGAATTTATTCCCGTGATGTTTACGCAAATACGTAATAATAATGCTCTCGTTTGGTGAAGTTATTTGGAAGACGGTGCTAAATTTTGGACAAACTCCACCGTGTGTATAGCATTTAGAACTTTGTTTGGAAAAATCATGTGCCTTGCAGTATATTAATTACATTTTGCTATATTTACAGTAGTGTTTCTACAGATAGATAGGAATGGGATGAAACAACCAAACCCAAGGAGTGCTGTTCTTACACTGCACTGGTTTGTTAAATAAAATGTTACAACGTTAATGAATGGAATTTGCTGACACAAAGCTCTCTCTCAGCAGTTAACCCTAATACATCATTATTGTACTTTGTACATTAATGTATACCCAATTCAACCCAATAAAGACGTTATAAATTATATTTTGAAATAATTTAAAACAATACAGCTATTGTTCAAACCAGCATTAAAAAAAATGTATGATTCATTTAAGTAAACACATTATACTTAAGTATGTAAATCTGTTCTAGAACCAATGTTGATGGAACCAATTTCATAATAAATTAATTTTATTTATCTTTCTCTTCATCATCCCTTTAACGTCCAAAAGCAACAAAAGGATCCTTAAAATAATTAAAATAGAAGACCTCGCTTAAGTACTTAATGCTGTTATCATTATTGGCATAAAATTCCAGTTATAATTTTTTTGGTTCATTCTGCTCCGAGTTCTTCAACTGAATTGTACTCTACGAAAACATTTTCATGTAAAATTATGTTAAAAAGAGACCAAATGCCAATTTTAAAGTTATCAGATGTTATAGAACTACGATCTGACAGGCGTTAAGTAATAACGCTATATGACTAACCTAACCTAACACCAAATAATTCAAAATAATAAAGCATTCTTGTTTTTTTTATAACTAGATGACGCCCGCAAGTCCGTTTCGGCAAAATTCGTTTATCACGCGGGAACCTTACATTTTTCTGGGATAAAAAAGTATCCTATGTCCAACGCCATACCTTTCAGCAAAATCGGTTCAGTGGTTTGGTTTGGGCGAGAAAATGGACTAAAAACGGACTTTCACATTTATAATATTAGTTGGATAGGATCGTCTGGACACATAAGATGGGCATGTAGCCACTAGCCTAGCCACAGCAGATTTTTTACTTTAGTTCATAATAGTAGGGGAGGGGAGGGTGTTATTTGTGTAGTCACGTGAGCATCATGGAGATCTAGTAGGTTTTTTACATTAGGTTGAAGTGATAAAAAAAGGGCGTTTTTTATTTAAGCGGTGGGTTCAGAAACTGCAGCCATTTTAAAGTTTTGAAAAAGAAAATATTGTTACGGATACGGGCAGTTGTTTACGTGTTACGAATACGGGCAGTTGTTTACCTGCGCGCGACAGTTGCGCGTACCTTCTAGAAAAGCCCGACCCTTGTTTATGTGATTGCGTGTTTAAGTAAACAATCCAAAATAGAACGCTCCAGAATTCGACGCGGGCCATATAAAAGGTAAACAAGCCGGCAGTCAAGTCAGTTCGATCCGAGCGATCATCAAGGCGATTTCAATAGTGAAAACAAGTGATCAATAGTGAGTGATTGTGATAGTGAACCGACAACTCGGCTACGACCTAGGACAGTGATAGTGCTCAGTGATTTGGATCTAGTGCTTAGTGTTTGGACTTAGTGATTTGTGTGAGCTAGTGTTTGTGAATAAAGTCTTCAAGAGAGTCACCAGGTCTTTCTCTCCGAATCCTCGAACCCTAGCACGTAACAATATATTCAGAAAATTGCTTATTTATGTTAGTTATAAATATACAGGGTGTAAAAAAAATAATTGATAATACTTTAGGGTGTGTACGTGTTCCCTGTAGAGAGTTCACTGTGAAAGTAGCAGCGCTTAAAGACCAATTTTTGAAGTGGAAACTTCTTTAGCGGCGTTGAGCAAATTCTCGTGCTGATCGAAAAACCTTGAAAACACCGTAAGACGGACGCAGAGTAGTGTTTTGTGTCGAACTCGAACTTCGAACTCGAACTCGAACTCGAACCGAACTCGAACTCGAACTCGAACTCGAGCTCGAACTCGAACTCGAACTCGAACTCGAACTCGAACTCGAACTCGAATTCGAACTCGAACTCGAATTGATTGTAAGGGTTTCGAATAATTAAAAAAATCGATTTTTTAAAAATCGATTTTCATAAAAAATGGGTTAAAAATTTAATCGATTGTAAGGGTTTAGATTAATTAAAGAAAAATCGATTTTAAGTAATCGATTTTCATAAAAAATGGGTTAAAAAAATGCACAACGTTAATAATCAAGTTTTCACTTCTGCCGGCACTCCCGGAGTGCAACCCGTCTTTTTTTTTCATTTTTGTATGGGGAAACTCGTGACGCTCAGGCCCTTGTACATACAAAAGTGAAAAAAATAATTCGTCTTGCAGCGCTGCTACTTTCACAGTGAACTCTCTACAAGGAAAACATGCACACCCTAAAGTACATATTATCACTTATTTTTGTTACACACTGTATTTTAGACAACAAGGACTAAATCACTTAGTTTAGTGCAAAATAAAATATCTGCGAAGATTAGTTAGGAAAATATAAAGTTTTTTTTTTATATTTTAAAATGTCCCTCTACAGGCTTACCTAACCTTTGAATCGTCAGAGCTTTTTATGGAAGCTTCTTTGGGGTATACTAAACATCCCCTATCTTAATCTGACAGATACGATGATAATTCAATATAAAAAAATTAAAAAAAATTAACCCACCATGAGAGAAATCTGATTTCTATACCATGATAACCAGACACATGTCGGAAGCCTGTACAAGCTTAATCTGATACGCTCGAGCTTGTCCCGAAATCCCCTCTTCTCCTCCCCAACTATAACTAATCTTACATTTTAGTGCCTTACAAATACTCTTTAGATTGGATTCTAGAAATGTAATCGTAGGCGTAAAGCTAGAATTTCTTCCACGGCGTACAATTTCCCAGTTTGCAATTCAATATTCTTACGATTCCCATAGATTTAAAGGCTGTGGATATAAATAATTCAAGAAACAAATAGCAGTAAAAGAAAATTTGTAGGAACTTGTAATGAAGTAGTGCAATAAAATAAAACTTTGGCCGCTCACGGGGTCGAAGCAACGTTTAAGTAATTAAACTACCTTGTGTAAAATTTACTACTTAGTGACAGGAACAATATTTTCTGAAACTTACAAGTTTTCAAGATTGTTTTTACAAAAGAAACTCTGAAAGCATTAATTAAAAAATATGTTTTAAACTTATCCGAATTTTTCATTAACACCTTTATCATTATCAGTTCGTTCACAATCATTCATTCAGCTCGAAGGACCAAAGACTAAGTGCGACCGCACATCGGAGACACGACTGTAGTTAGACAGTCTTGTTTCACATAGACAAGTCAGTCTTGCGACACAATTAAAACAGTTGTGTCTGTCACGTGGCGCACACCAAGTCAAAACTGTCTTGACTACGATGACGCAACGCATACAATTGTATAATATTAAACAGTAGAGAACGCCCGGACAGAGTACACAGGATTATTATAGAGTATGCCGACTTAGAAGTTAGAAATTTTTAAATTTGACGTATATGACGAAAATCGCTAGTGTTGTTAACTTTTCACGACGAACTTAAAACTATGACATAATATTACAGGCATAAGGGTTTCCTATTACTGTATTTCTCTGGGATGTTAAACATGTTAAACACGTTAAAAACGGGTTGTGAAATACGTCAATTTGAAATAATTTATATTTTAAACAACTTAGGTATTTCAAATAACAAGTTGTATATTAATAAAATTAAAACCGAGTGCATTTTGCGTCTATTCCTAGCAGTTCTGAAAGATTTTATAGATATAGATAGAAAAGTTCTCATTTGGATAAAAATAGCTTCAAAAATAAACGAGAAAGACTAGATGAGAAAGATAGTACAGTACCCGGCAATAAATATTGCACATCGACCTTTGGAAAGTGACAGTCGGCTAATTTCGGTTTTGTAGAGCGTTATCTCTTACGCACGAAATACAAAAAGTCCGGTATATATTATGAGCTGTTAAAACAATTAAGGTTTGCTTCTTTTGATAATTTTATTATTCTTTGTATAAAATACACCAAATTTTCTATAAGTTATGGCTTTATATTCGGGCAAAATAAAATAAAAAAGGGTGTTCAAATTATGTTTACGTATTTAAAATTCTTTTGGAAAATTACAGCTGTAGCAAATTTAGGGGTGTTAACAACTCTAGATATATATTTTGAACTGGACGCGACTGCACTCTATTGAATTTGAACAACGACTGACATAATTTTAAATAGGTGTGTGCTACAAAGATCGTTATCTTGAATCTTGAATGATCGTTATCGTTCTATGAAACCGAAATTAGCCGAATGTCTCTTTCCAAAGGTCGATGTGTCGAATATTTATTGCCGGGTATTGTACTTGGATCGCTGGACGTGTTTCTCTTTTTGGTCGTATTATTGTTTATGTTTTGGCACATGTGATTAAAATTGTCAGAACCTAATTTTTAAATCTATAAGTATTTAAAATTAAATTATATCAGCCAGCGCGAGGCACATTCCATTCATAATCTTAGTGAAACCTGACGAATTTGACATAATATATTGAAACCTGTCCGTCTCTTTGCAGTCGAAGTCTAGAGCTCGGAACCGGTACTTTTTTAACCAGGTTAAAACGCTATATAACCAGGTTTTCGGATAAGTGCTCGTTCAAAGCGAAATAGAGTTGCGAGCGGTATTGCTTCTGAAATTAACCTGTTTAATTTCTCGCGGAAAGTAACTCTCGGAACCGGTATTATTTTAACCAGGTTAAAACTCTCTATAACCAGGTTTTTGGATAAGTGTTCGTTCGGAGCGAAATAGAGATGCGAGCGGTATTGCTTCTGAAATTACCTGGCTAATTTCTCGCGGAAAGTAACTAGTGGAGTGATATCTTCTATCCCTTTCTAGTGCACCACCTAATAGCCAATAGGCCATAACTTGTTTATGTGTGGACAATGGGTGATGGTCGTGCTGTGTGTGAGTGGGCGGGGCTAACACAACCGCGAACGGTTCTAACCGGTATTTTGAGCAGTGAGCAATTTAATTTTGCTCTTAGAACAAAACCAGAAATAATTTCGGTCCGTTCAAAGCGGAATCGAAATGAAAACGCTCTTTTGGAAATGTATGGCGTTTCTAACGAACAGGATCGCGAAGATTAACCAGGTTTCCGAGCCCTGAGTCGAACTACTGGTAGTTATGTCTATTGTGGCTAGACAGTTTTGTCGTAGATGTGCGCGCTCGCATACACTTCAAAGGGAAGCCGACTGACGTAAGAGCCGGGACACACAAACACGGCACGACCATACGACGCCGTGCGGACGCGCGTCGCAAAAAACCCACGGCATGGTGCCGTACGGCGTCGTAGGACGTCGTGCCGTAGAAACTCACGTAGAAATTCGGGCCGGGACACAAAAACACGGCACGACGTCGTACGACGTCGTGTCGTGTTTTTGTGTCCCGGCTCTGAGTCAGACTTGTCGCGGGGCGCATTAGACAACTTTGTCTAATAGACGTTTTGTCTCAAATATGCGCATCTATTGATTTCATTGGATTAATCAATTTCCATTGATTTCATTGAATTAATGGTCATGTTGTATACACTAATAAATGTTTATTTATCATTTTTATCCATTTTCCATAACAACATAAAGGGTGTCTACTATTAGTTCTTGAAAAGGTAAAAAACCTAATAGATTACATGGATCTCAGCTTTTAGTTTTGCAATACATATACTAAAGGTATTTTGTAGTTTATTCTACTGCAAATATCATCACTATTCTCTGAAAATATAATTCTATTAACAAACTAAGAACTTAGAACTACTGTACTGAAAAATGGACATGGTGTCTAATATTAGACCTTGTACTGATCTAAAAATCGATTGCTTTAGTTTTTTAGCAATAAAAAGAAGAAAAAGGAGAGCTGACAAAAGAAATAAGAAAAAAGAAGAGGCAAGAGAAGCATGGAGACTAAAGACTGAAAACAAATTTGCTAGGAAAAAAATAATGCAGAAAATAAAAATAAAAGGAAAGATAGTTTCAGCATGGAAGAAGAATGGATAGAATATGGAGACAACGTGGATAATATTTCTGATGCATGCAGTTATTATGATGAAGTAAATGAAATTAATTGAATTAATTGAAAACGGCAAATAAAGACCTAATATTAGGAAAAATGTAAAATGTAATATAATGTTCTATGTCAACTATTAGTGATGTTCGTTTTTTGTGATGTCATCTATTAGCTCTTATGACTAAGTTTACAAAAATACCAATAATATATTTTTTAATTGATTTGTCAGTGAATAATTATAATAGTTTTATTTTGTAAGAATTACTGAAGACATGGAAGAAGTTATCAATCCTTTATTTTCATAAATATATATTTTATAACATTCAAATGTTTCATGTTTCCTTATAGTGTCTGCCATTAGTGCTTTTCGCTTAATATTTTACGTGTAACTTTATCTTAACTGCTGACGCCCGAAGAATTTTTATTGATTTTATTAAATTTGAGTATGCTAATAAACCGAATAAATTTGTAGCTATTAGAATAAATACATTAATTAATTCCATTTTCCGATATTTTGATATGGGTTTGTATAATAAATATCCTTTATTACGATGCTCTTAAAAAATTGTTTTAGCGGAGATCATGTTTTTTTAGGTTGGTAAAATAATTTTTGCTCTAGAGATGACGCAGTAATATTTTTGTTCATAAAAAATGTAGGTTGCTTATAGTGAAATTGTAACTCATTTAACAATTTTTAAGCTTGTTATAAGATAACTGTATTGCGCTCAAACTATCCAAATTCTAATAGTCATGTAGCATGCAAAGTAAGAAATTAAATTATAAACCAAATTATAAACCAAGTCATAGTTTGGGTTGTGAAATACGTCAATTTGAAATAATTTATATTTTAAACAACTTAGGTATTTCAAATAACAAGTTGTATATTAATAAAATTAAAACCGAGTGCATTTTGCGTCTATTCCTAGCAGTTCTGAAAGATTTTATAGATATAGATAGAAAAGTTCTCATTTGGATAAAAATAGCTTCAAAAATAAACGAGAAAGACTAGATGAGAAAGATAGTACAGTACCCGGCAATAAATATTGCACATCGACCTTTGGAAAGTGACAGTCGGCTAATTTCGGTTTTGTAGAGCGTTATCTCTTACGCACGAAATACAAAAAGTCCGGTATATATTATGAGCTGTTAAAACAATTAAGGTTTGCTTCTTTTGATAATTTTATTATTCTTTGTATAAAATACACCAAATTTTCTATAAGTTATGGCTTTATATTCGGGCAAAATAAAATAAAAAAGGGTGTTCAAATTATGTTTACGTATTTAAAATTCTTTTGGAAAATTACAGCTGTAGCAAATTTAGGGGTGTTAACAACTCTAGATATATATTTTGAACTGGACGCGACTGCACTCTATTGAATTTGAACAACGACTGACATAATTTTAAATAGGTGTGTGCTACAAAGATCGTTATCTTGAATCTTGAATGATCGTTATCGTTCTATGAAACCGAAATTAGCCGAATGTCTCTTTCCAAAGGTCGATGTGTCGAATATTTATTGCCGGGTATTGTACTTGGATCGCTGGACGTGTTTCTCTTTTTGGTCGTATTATTGTTTATGTTTTGGCACATGTGATTAAAATTGTCAGAACCTAATTTTTAAATCTATAAGTATTTAAAATTAAATTATATCAGCCAGCGCGAGGCACATTCCATTCATAATCTTAGTGAAACCTGACGAATTTGACATAATATATTGAAACCTGTCCGTCTCTTTGCAGTCGAAGTCTAGAGCTCGGAACCGGTACTTTTTTAACCAGGTTAAAACGCTATATAACCAGGTTTTCGGATAAGTGCTCGTTCAAAGCGAAATAGAGTTGCGAGCGGTATTGCTTCTGAAATTAACCTGTTTAATTTCTCGCGGAAAGTAACTCTCGGAACCGGTATTATTTTAACCAGGTTAAAACTCTCTATAACCAGGTTTTTGGATAAGTGTTCGTTCGGAGCGAAATAGAGATGCGAGCGGTATTGCTTCTGAAATTACCTGGCTAATTTCTCGCGGAAAGTAACTAGTGGAGTGATATCTTCTATCCCTTTCTAGTGCACCACCTAATAGCCAATAGGCCATAACTTGTTTATGTGTGGACAATGGGTGATGGTCGTGCTGTGTGTGAGTGGGCGGGGCTAACACAACCGCGAACGGTTCTAACCGGTATTTTGAGCAGTGAGCAATTTAATTTTGCTCTTAGAACAAAACCAGAAATAATTTCGGTCCGTTCAAAGCGGAATCGAAATGAAAACGCTCTTTTGGAAATGTATGGCGTTTCTAACGAACAGGATCGCGAAGATTAACCAGGTTTCCGAGCCCTGAGTCGAACTACTGGTAGTTATGTCTATTGTGGCTAGACAGTTTTGTCGTAGATGTGCGCGCTCGCATACACTTCAAAGGGAAGCCGACTGACGTAAGAGCCGGGACACACAAACACGGCACGACCATACGACGCCGTGCGGACGCGCGTCGCAAAAAACCCACGGCATGGTGCCGTACGGCGTCGTAGGACGTCGTGCCGTAGAAACTCACGTAGAAATTCGGGCCGGGACACAAAAACACGGCACGACGTCGTACGACGTCGTGTCGTGTTTTTGTGTCCCGGCTCTGAGTCAGACTTGTCGCGGGGCGCATTAGACAACTTTGTCTAATAGACGTTTTGTCTCAAATATGCGCATCTATTGATTTCATTGGATTAATCAATTTCCATTGATTTCATTGAATTAATGGTCATGTTGTATACACTAATAAATGTTTATTTATCATTTTTATCCATTTTCCATAACAACATAAAGGGTGTCTACTATTAGTTCTTGAAAAGGTAAAAAACCTAATAGATTACATGGATCTCAGCTTTTAGTTTTGCAATACATATACTAAAGGTATTTTGTAGTTTATTCTACTGCAAATATCATCACTATTCTCTGAAAATATAATTCTATTAACAAACTAAGAACTTAGAACTACTGTACTGAAAAATGGACATGGTGTCTAATATTAGACCTTGTACTGATCTAAAAATCGATTGCTTTAGTTTTTTAGCAATAAAAAGAAGAAAAAGGAGAGCTGACAAAAGAAATAAGAAAAAAGAAGAGGCAAGAGAAGCATGGAGACTAAAGACTGAAAACAAATTTGCTAGGAAAAAAATAATGCAGAAAATAAAAATAAAAGGAAAGATAGTTTCAGCATGGAAGAAGAATGGATAGAATATGGAGACAACGTGGATAATATTTCTGATGCATGCAGTTATTATGATGAAGTAAATGAAATTAATTGAATTAATTGAAAACGGCAAATAAAGACCTAATATTAGGAAAAATGTAAAATGTAATATAATGTTCTATGTCAACTATTAGTGATGTTCGTTTTTTGTGATGTCATCTATTAGCTCTTATGACTAAGTTTACAAAAATACCAATAATATATTTTTTAATTGATTTGTCAGTGAATAATTATAATAGTTTTATTTTGTAAGAATTACTGAAGACATGGAAGAAGTTATCAATCCTTTATTTTCATAAATATATATTTTATAACATTCAAATGTTTCATGTTTCCTTATAGTGTCTGCCATTAGTGCTTTTCGCTTAATATTTTACGTGTAACTTTATCTTAACTGCTGACGCCCGAAGAATTTTTATTGATTTTATTAAATTGGAGTATGCTAATAAACCGAATAAATTTGTAGCTATTAGAATAAATACATTAATTAATTCCATTTTCCGATATTTTGATATGGGTTTGTATAATATCCTTTATTACGATGCTCTTAAAAAATTGTTTTAGCGGAGATCATGTTTTTTTAGCTTGGTAAAATAATTTTTGCTGTAGAGATGACGCAGTAATATTATTGTTCATAAAAAATGTAGGTTGCTTATAGTGAAATTGTAACTCATTTAACAATTTTTAAGCTTGTTATAAGATAACTGTATTGCGCTCGAACTATCCAAATTCTAATAGTCATGTAGCATGCAAAGTAAGAAATGAAATTATAAACCAAGTCATAGTTTCGTGAATATAATATTGTTAGTTGTATTTATCTGTAATTGCTTAAATATTAGTTATTACCAAGCCATATTTTTTTTTTCAATTCAACGTAAATTGTATACTTAACACAAATTATATTTTAGGTTTAATTTAAGTTCCATTTGAATTCTGAATTTAATATGAAGGTACGTGACTGTATGAAAGCAGTTCTTGTATGAGCTGGTGTGGAATTTAATTTTTCTCAAATATGACGTGAAGAATGTTGTGTGTCGTATTTTGTTCATATTGGGATATATGCCGAGTGCGCGCGTCTGGAAGTAGGATAATAGCTGTAAATGCTGCAACTTGCAATTTTAACCCGGCGAGCGTAAGGTTGGGTGTGATACACCGAGACCTAGAAAAATTGATTAATATTTTAATAACGAATTGTTGTTACGCTTCGTGCGCTGGAGTAGCTGCCCGGGGGGAAATTCGGAAGCGTCCCTTGTCACTGTTTTTGGTGATCGCCACACGGTGTACGGTGAAGATGAGTTTGAAGTTGTCAGCGGGTGCGTGACACCCGCCTTACGCTACTTGTAACGAATTTGATCAAACACATTTTATCCTATTTTTGTTATTTTATGGGGTTTCTTGGGTTTTTTAAGACTTAAAATCTAGAAAGGTCATAGGAAGATAATCAAAACAGATAATTACGTCTTTTTGAAGAAGCGGAGTTGGTTCACCTGATGAGTCTGGTAGTGACCAAGATATTGATAATGTCAGCGAAAGAAGTTTTGAAAGTGATACAGAATAGGAGATGGATGACGAAAGACAGCATAATAGATTGATAGAGAATAATGGCGAAGGCAATGATAACTTTATCTGTTGGGAAATTTACTTATTTCTGTATTTTTTATACATAAAACATGCTTATTTCGTCTGTAAAAACTGCTCTAGATTCTAAGACGAATAAATATTTTTTTATTAGTTTTATTATCCAGTTTATGTGTTATTTTGTACTTATGTTGTGTCTGTCTGAAGAAAAAATATTCTTTTTTGTTGATATTTTCATATTTTTGATAAGAAGTCATAAATATGTGGCACTACTAATTTTTGTGAGTTCTAATCGTTAATTAACTTAATTTCGTAAATAAATTACATTATTCAATTCTTTTTTACAATTTCTCTCTTAAACAAGTTCAACATATAACTTAACATTAGTTTTGTATAAAAAAAATAGATATTTAAAAAAATAGTGTATAATAACCACATAATCACCATCTGGATACATCCAGATGGTGATTATGTGGTTATTATTACCTACCACACCCACCTAGCGCTGTTTGCTACATATTCCAACCATACGCTCGCCGGGTTAAGCGCCTCTCATACGAGAGGCCAATGATATATTAAATAAAAATTGCGGGAGGAGCTAAAATAATACTATTTTATATGTAGTTTTCATATAATTGGGGCAAATTATATTATGATATATATTAATAAAACTAAGTCTTCGATGACCGATAACATCAAGACGTGTTATTTCTAGAACGGAACTAGGGTTGGAAAATTCCGACCACTTTTTCTGCTAAGCTTTCTGTGAACAGACATAAGATGAGCTACCTTGAGTCACCGGTTTTTATAACTAAGTTTTTACTAATACTTAATACATATATTATTATATTTTTTTGCATGAATTGATGACTCTTAAAAAGAGTTATTTATGAAATAATACACTATTTATGAAATAATAAATAATATTGAATCAAAATCATTTTGTTACTCTAATTCACCTATTTACGTAGACGTCTTTTAGGTTACGCGGGACCATGACTGCCGTTACAATAGAGCGCGCGCCCGCTTGAAGGTTAACACCTTCACTGCGGCAAGTAAAATCTTAAACCTTCGTCTGGTGCGGCGGCGGGCCAAAGTGTGCCCCCAATGATTTTTCCGCCAGTGCGGGGTAGGCCTTTCTCGACCCACCAGCACAAGGTTAAATTAAATTACTATAACTTTGCGAAAACATAATGTATGTGTACAGTTTTTGGACTGTTGGAATAACGTTGAACCCAACTACTTTAGATTTGATTCGCCCCGGGATCTGCCAAACAGGAAATGAGAAATAAACCAGGGAAAGTGGCGGGCAGATATCGACCCGAACCGCACTAGAAAGTATTTTTAGTAGAGATGGGATAGACAAAAATAAGGGGATATCGAAAATATATATTTTTATTAATATATTTAAATTCCTGTCTTTAAAACACAAAGCCCGTTTTTTCAAAGCACATTCTGCAGTATGTTTTTTTTTTTATTTCTTTTTTGATTCGACACTCCTCATGGTTTCTCCCAGTTTTTCATATCACCCTGCACAATTTCGCCGTTTAACGCTCATCTCAAGGACATGGTTTTTTGTTTCCTGCTATCGTGCGTTGTTAATTTTATAAAATGAATAATTATTGTATTTTAAAAAGATAAAACCGACTTCAAAATCGTACGTAATTGGGAATCAAAATATTTTAAACATTACTGAACCGATTTTGATGAAGAGTATTCCCGAAGTTAAATAGTACCCAGTACAAAAAAAAAGAATTACTTTAATCGGACTAGTAGTTCCGATATGCGAACACAAACATAAAAACATACATGAATATGTATGTCACTTTAGAAATTTGTCACATTTGTTCAGATGCTGATAATATAGAGTAAAACATATCAAAACTAGGCAGTTCTGAAAATAATACATACAATATACAGGTTGAATTGATAACCTTTTTTTGAAGTCGGTTAAAAAACGCGACGTACGTCAGCTACGACTTACAATAGATTGCACATCACTAACTGGCGAGGCGGACGCTCGGTGCGGTATCGGGTCACCAACCACCTGCTTGTACGGCGGCCCGCAATAGGCCCACTGCCGCACTGAGTTGATTTTTGACACCTCCAGTGCGTGGTGGGGCCAATAACGACCTGCCATATTTTTTTTATAGGAAAGACCTATAATCTTAAACACAATCTCAAATATATATTTGCCTCTATCGTACCTTTACAAACACCTAAGATAATCGTTCCGCACCGAGTGAGAGAACATAATTTTCTTCGTTCGCACCAGCTGAAATTCCGCGACGGGCCGATTTCGGCCCGCCCCGCAGTGAAGGTGTTAATCCTACTAATATTATAAAGGCGAAAGTTTGTGAGGATGTATGTATGGATGTTTGTTACTCTTTCACGCAAAAACTACTGAACGGATTTTAATGAAACTTTACAGTAATATAGCTTATACATCAGAATAACACATAGGCTACAATTTTAACCGACTTTCAAAATGGAGGAGGTGTTATGTTCGTTTATTTATGTTTTAAACGATTACTCCGCCATTTGTGAACCGATTTTGATTTTTTTTCTTTTGGTGTATAGGGTATCATCCCAATTTAGTACCACGTTCACAAAAGTGGTGACCTGATGAAGGGATCCATTAGTAATCAAGGGAACTCCTCAAAATTTATATGGAAACATGTGGTGACTTCGGTTTCGTGAGAAGTATTCGAAGCATAATAATATGCTACCAACAAGTAAGATTTTGCACCGAATTAGTATATCATGGTTCAGAAGGTGCTGAGGAAACTCCTGACTCTTTATAGATACAAGTTTGGGAGTTTCGGTGTTGTTTTAAGGTGACGCCGCGTTAAAGTAAGAAACCGTGTTGGATATGTTTTAGATTGCTTGTTTTCTATGAGAGGCCGGGCCGGCCTCTCATAGAAAACAAGCAATGGAACAGCAAAAAATGGAAAGGGCATAAGCAACAAAATGGTTTATGTCGCGTAATTTAAAAACCATAAATACATTTCATATAAGCTATGCACATATTAAAGTGTATGCTTCAACCAATTTATGTACAAATTTTGGAACCTTAAATCACTCTCCTCTGTTGGAAAAATAGGAATCCCTTTTTTTACAGAGGTCTTTTCGATTGATAATTCTGTGTTATAAAAGTTGTCCAATCGTGTTATGCTATGGGCAATTCAAAGACAAAGACATGATGAATACTGACAATGAACTTTAGTTTCTTAGCTTTAGTCATTGCTGAGAAAAATCGGCATCGCTACAGCCAAATTATCAAGGCGTCGCCTTAAGAACGGAAAGCAAATGCTACTATGCAAGTTACATTTTATCATCATCATCATCATCACTACCATATTATACTTACCATGCATCGTCCCATGATTATATGAGCCTATTATGATCCTATTATTGGTACGGTGAACGGTCATAGTCTTTTAGATCGAGACTCAAGTTTAGCGATTTAAAAAAAATCTATACTAATATTACAGGGTTGCCTGGAAGAGATCGCTTATAGCGATAAGGCCGCCCTTGCCCACATTAATGTCTTAGTTTTAAGTACTGTAAGTCTGATTGTATACCCATTGTTTATGTGAGCAATAAAGTGTTTATCTATCTATCTATCTATTATAAACCTGAAGAGTTTGTTTATTTTTTTTGGCTCGAACCCGCTAATGTCAGGAACTACTGGACACTGGTCCGATTAAAAAAAAATATTTCAGTATTAGATAGCTCATTTACCGAGGTAGGCTGTAATATATTATCACGATAAGAATAATAGGACCAAAGAAACAGAAGAAAATGTGGAAAAACCGGGAAAAATGTTAAAAAGGGTTTATCTCACGAACTACTGGAACATTTTTGATATTATTTGGCACAGATATAGAGTAGACCACGTGAAGGGTCATAAGCTTTTTTTTTGCGGGAAAATGTACGGTTTTCGTAAAATTCCTAATTTACGCGGGCGAAGCCGCGCGGGAAATCTAGTTACCCATATAATATTATATTATAATGACAGATAATATTATTATATTTAGGTTCATTGTCTGCAAAGAATGTTATATTTATGATTGTGGCTTGATAAGTATTTAATGAATGCACCTATGCATTTTAATAAACTTCAGGAACAAAATGGTAAAATGTAAATTGATGTTGAGGTCCGATACGACTATGAAACAAAATCAATTAAGTCTGGTTCACAACGTGCATAATAATTAATTACTTTTAATGTTTGGTTAATCAAATTGATGACTGTAATAAAGCGCTAAATAAATATAATTATTATCACATCGCACAGTTTATTTGAAATATAATTATTGAAAACACGAAGATAGAGAATTCGTCAGTCATCTGTTTGGACAAGCAAATTGAATTATTGTTCGCTGCGCCAATATTTCGTTTCCGTTTTGTTATTATTTGTACAGTCAGGGCACTTGCTTTTTGTTGACTGAGCTTAAAGATATATCTTGATTCTTGATACAGTTTTTTAGGGTGGTGGAGCGTCCGTGGCCTAGTGGGAAGGCCGTTGGTTCGCACTCGGAAGCAGGTTCGATCCCGGGTGGAGGCGTGTACCCATATTCAATTCCAAGTACATGTGGATGCTCGTACGGTGAAGGAAAACATCGTGAGGAAACCCGCACATGGTTGGTCCCAGACGTATTGACCAGGACTAGGCCGACTATGTTGCGAGAATTAATAATATCTATGGACGCTTCACACCACGTCAATCTGGCCCCGTGCTAAGTAACGGAAGGACTTGTGTTACGGGTACCAGACAACGGAAATATATTTAATATACATCCATGACCCAGGAACTTTGAAAAACTTTTTGTTCCGTCGGCGGGATTCGAACCCGCGACCCCCGGCTTGAGCTGCCACACACTCTACCCATTGAGCCACAGAGGTCGTCGTTTAAATTTAAATTCCGTATTTATACGGAATTTTATATATTTTAGGTTTTTGGCTTTTGGAATTTTATACACTTTGTCCAAAGTTTATAAACTTTGGCAACCATACGGACATTTAAAAATCCTGTCCCAGGCACTACAGTATTTGAAGAGTGGTTACTTCCCTCTGAAAATACTGTATCAATCATCCACAACGGATGCAAAAGCCTTGTTGTTTTTAAGGATATCGTGTAATAAACGAATATTGTATACGATTATTGTTTTACCATGTAACCTGCAGAGTATTAGGCGGTCTATATTTGCTTGTTAAGAGTCCGTATACGAAATTTTGCCGATTTCGCTCATTTAACAGACGTGATTTAACAGTTAAAATACAGTATTTCTATAAGTTTTAATGCACAACATGTTTAGATCATTTCAATTATAATCTAATGTTGGAGCTAGATTTTTTATTTTTTTTAAGTATCTTTAAATAATCCAACTCAAACCTGCGACAGTTTTGTGATTTTTGCTGTAAAAGGTTTAGAATATCACCTTTTTATGGATTGTATTGACGTCTTAACGGTATGAAAAAAATACAATGTACTGTTGAGAAAGTCGTCTATACAATGTTGGAATTACTTTTTACCACTTTAATATAAAAAACCCTTTAAAAAAGAGAAAACCTCTATCTGCCCGCTAACTTGGCGATCGTCCTTTTTCACCTGGCATATGAAAGGCGGGCGTGAGTGTGAAGAGAGCAGTAGAAAAGAGAGTACGGGCTCTTAAATCAGATATTAAAATGTTTCTAAAATAGAAATAGAACACTTTGTGTAAAATAAAACAACGAAACACAAAAACGATTTAATCCTCATATCATTAGACAAGACAGACCACATAAATGAATTATTTTATTTATCCCGTACAATACATTTTTTCCGTTTTCCGTTGTAAATACAGGGACAAACTTAATTGTATTTTATTTATTTTCAAGTGCTCGTCGACGAATTTATTTTTATTCCATTATGGGCCATCAGCTATTTCTGAACAACGGGAAATTTCCATACTATTAGGCGCTAAGCAGAGTTTAACAGCGAGTGTTGCTTTGTGAAAATTATATTTGAGGGCTCTCGTTCCGCTGACAGCGAGTATACACTCACCAGCTCATCATCATTCACAAACAGTCGCTCATTATTGTCATTGTCGACGATTGCCCTACAAACACTAGCCCACAAACATATTCCGAACATATTTCGTTTGATATGTACTTGATGATAATCACAACATTATTTAATTGCTGAAATATAATAATTAACATTATTAAAACTTATTTGTTAATTATTTTAAATGTTAAATTATGCAGAATTTGTATAAAACGGAAACGATTATCCTGATTATATTTTTGGACAACTTGGTTTGTGTGCGCCAAAAGAGTATTATTATTATTATCAATCATCCTTCTCCGTCTCCGTAATATGATAGTTATTATTTTACTATTTACAAAGATGTCAAAATATGTCCATACAAGGCGTCTAATGTTAAAATATAATATACACATAATATTTTGCCCGGAATATCCACTCAAATCTGTGATAAACTTTTAACACTACAAAAGCGTAATAAAAACTATAAGAATACTTAAATATCCTTATTGTTATGGGCTGTGGCACATTACACAATTCAGCTCATTTATTTTGTAACGGTCTCTATTGTCCGTCCGACGTAATATTACTGCTAGTATCACTTCATTTAGCCTCGCCCGAACATCAGTCGTCGGACCAAATAAGGATGATTATACCACAGACATATTATATCAAGATAGATATCGCATGTGTATGTACTTCGGGTGCCATATATCGCGTTCCCAAACGACGAGCAATGCTTGTCTTTCGAAAGTCTGTTCTTCAGTCTGCTATCGGAATCGGACGTCAATCAGAATTTAAAAAATGCCTAAATGCCTAAAAGTGCCGTATTGAGATGTAGAAATTCAAATAGAAACGTTGGCCTTGATAATGAACACTTTTCTTATAATCGGTACGTCACAGTTTACATACAAATGGAGCGACATGTAACGTGACCATTTATTCTATTTGTCAGAGCGGGACATCTACGGAATAGCCCCCCTCCCCCCATAATAATTAATGTTATTTTCATTTTATTAATGTAGGTATTTTGTGAATATATCAAGTGCTGTCTGTTGTATGTACCAAATTATTGATTTTGACTAAAATATTGCAGAATAATCACATTATTTGTTGTATGGGAGAGGGCATTGCTATTTGCCTCTGCATTTCGAACATAAAAATACTTTTAGGTTGTCTTTTGGTCTGTTTGCGAAAGCGGGACAATTTCAGCCTCGCGGGGGACAGCGGGACAGACTAACTGAAAGCGGGACGTATGGTCACCTGAGACATGCGGTATCTATATTGATCTATGTCTGTGGATTATACTTAAACCGTATTAAAAACCTTTCGGAGAAGGACGGCTACTTCATTAAGCATACCTCTGGGACAGTTTTCCATTTCCCTAATAGAGGAAAATGAGCACAGGTTTCTAGTTTAGCAGTCGCAAGCTGAATAATTATTGCTAATCATTAGGGATCGTGGGACCCGTACATGGTACTAAATAGGTTTAGTAGTAATAAGGCGACTTTCAAGATTTTAAAATTTTATCGCTTCTACCGTCTTGATAAAATACGATTATAATATGTAAGCGGCTTACGTTAGAATTAAAAATTTTCGCACAGGTATTTACTACTAGCTGTTGCCCGCGACTCCGTCCGCGTGGACTTCGGCTTATAGCGCGCGGTAGTTCCCGTTTGCGGTTTGACGTTTCCATCCATGTAGGCTGATAAGGCTACATTACTGAAAAATTTCCACGACAGGCTTGCTTCCGCGGTACGATAAACGATTAGGTAGTAGGTACTTCAAACTTCAAAAATCTTCTGAAAATTAAAAAAAAACATGAAAAGCTCCTTCATCCTTACCACCTCTTATAGAAACACATTTGAATAAGCGCTTGTGCGATGTAGGAGACGCATAGCGCCATCTATTATGAATTTTTGGAACTAACTTAATTTGAAGAAATTCAGGCTAAAACACCCCTTACAACCCAGCTAAAAAGTAACCTATGTCCTTTCTCAGGCTTTAGACTATCTATGTATTCATTACAATCAGTTATAGAATTTCATTACAATCGGTTCAGTAGACAGACAGATATACTTTCGCATTTATAATATTAGTATAGATTTAAATCAACGAAATTATCCCCATGTAGCTTTGCAGTACTTTTGAAAGATTCATCAAGTTTTGTCTTCCTGTACGGAGATTAAGCCGGCGGATTATGAACTAATGAGTTAAACTTTACGCCGAGCTTGTGATGCCTTTGATTCCATATAAAAGCGAGCTTTCTAACATTCGTGAGTACGGTCTTTTGAAGAGCTTCGTGAATTAAATTCCCGTCTTACTCTAGTTAGTTCATTTAACCTATGTCTTAAATTGTTTTTCATTAATTTTGCGAATAATCTACACGGTATTTGGTTGAATTAAAGTTAACTTACTTTTATTTGAGTAAATAGCAAATATACCATCACTTACTCATTTTTGATTTTAGACATCTATAAAATCAAAAATGAGTAAGTGATAGTACTCAGTAATTATAACTTATAAATAATCACAAGTAAACAATATTATTTTAGAGGTATTACAAAATAATTATTTGCTTATTCTTATTTTATTTCTTTGCGATACGTTACAGGCCGAAGGTTTTATTGATTTGTTTACGTACGATCAAACAACTTGACCGAATATATTCACATCGTATGAAATGTTAAAGGCCATCAAAGTTACGTAACTAAAGTAAATAAAAATCAAATCTCTGGAAAAATGTATACATATTTACAAGAAGACTCCTAACTAAGACTAAGACATCCTAACTAACCCAATGTATGTAATTATTATTTTTTATCTAAAAAAGAAAGGAATTTATCGTAGAACAAAAAGCTTTTAATATGTAGAAATGTCAAGTGATTTTAAACGACTTTAAAGGCGCTGCTTCACCGCGAACATTCACGTGTAATGTAACATTAAACATTCTACTTTGAGCACATTACAATACTATCTCCCTGGCTGACGAGCATAAATTGCGTGTAATGTAACATTCGACATTGAACATATTTTCATAGCTAGTTGATGTTACAAGTTGTATCAA
This sequence comes from Lysandra bellargus, assembly GCA_905333045.1. Classification (NCBI taxonomy): domain Eukaryota; kingdom Metazoa; phylum Arthropoda; class Insecta; order Lepidoptera; family Lycaenidae; genus Lysandra; species Lysandra bellargus. Next base: position 8,482,115 of record HG995349.1, read on the forward strand.
GATATTACACACTGTATCATAAATCATTACAAGGTGCGCATTGTAATGCTCGACTCTGTAATGTTACTGGTTTTTGTGTGGTGTTGGTTCGCGGATTATAACATTACTCAGTATCAAATATAAAAACCAAACTCAAATCTTTATAAGCTTATCTAAATATTTTAACCCTTAAGAGCCCGGGTTACCCTCGAAATTCTCATACATACGTAATACCAAAATCATTTTCTCATACGAAAATATTTAACATGTTTGAGTTATTTTTCAGCTTAAAATAGTAATTACCTAGGTTCCTGTACAAAAATTAACTTCAAAATATTTGAACACTAAAAAAAAATTTTTTAGTATTAAAATATTTTGTAGTAAATTTACTGTTTATTTATATATTTTTTAGTGTTTTACTCTATTTTTTTGTGTTTAAATATTTAGTAGTAAATTTAGTAAAAAACAATTATACACAAAAAATTTTTTTTTAGTGTTTAAATATTTTGAAGTTAATTTTTGTTCAGGAACTTAGGTAATTACTATTTTAAGCTGAAAAATAACTCAAACATGTTAAATATTTTCGTATGACAAAATGATTTTGGTATTACGTATGTATGACAATTTCGAGGGTAGCCCGGCCCCTTAAACAGACATAGTACGATATATCGACCACATAGGTAAATGGAGTTTTATAGTGATCTTTGTCTTTTTTAAATGAATAAAACCTTTTTTTGATTACCAATATTTGTATCTTTTGTATGAAGCTAAAAATTTTTACTAAACAATTCATTTTGGGAAAAATCATTATTCAAAGTAAGTGGTAATTATATGCCCTATGCCCGTCTGGCGGTAGTAGGTATAAACTATTATGGACACTGTTTCCATTATACATGAGATGATTTTGAAATAAAAGTAATTGTAAATTATTAGGTTTATTTTTAACAAAATTTATTTTTGTCATAGTAATCTTATGTATATTTAATCATTGTTATTAATTATTAAAGTAGACTTATAACTAAGGCCTTTATGAAAATTTCAAGTGACTATAGTTGTTGCCGTTATTGATTACGAGCAAAAAAGTCTAATTATTATTTTTTAACAAAAAATTAAAACCGACTTCCAAGGTAAAAATAATAGTAATATGAACTAAAAAGTATTAACTCTTACTCTTTAATAGCACGCCTTTTTCAGAATTCGTCTAAATCTTAACTATTTCTGTACATATACTACAGTCTTCATTACTTTGAAGTCGGTACCAGCGTTAAGTGTTTAGTAATCTGTTGTACTAGTGCAGACACTAGTACAGTTTAATATCTTCGCACTATTCAGAGATATAAGATATAACCGAGATGCTATTCTTAGCTCATCTTCTCTTTTGTATTTGGATGCAGCATCAACATACCTGATACCTCTGTATGCCCGAAATGCCTTTGTGAGTTGGGAAAGAACGAAGCTAACTTTCGTATTCTAAGAAAAGAGAAGCTGTAACAAAACAAAGTGATAAGAAAAGAGTGTCTGTTTGTCTGTTATCTCTTCACACTTTAACTGCTGAACCGATTAAGACACTTTGAGAGTGGGAAACCGGAAAGGATAGTAGTTTTACCCGAGTTCCATAACGATCAAAACGCTCATTATTATTTTTAACAAAAAATTAAAACCGACTTCCAAGGTAAAACAATAATAACATCCTTATAATATGAACTAAAAAGTATTAAATAATTATTCCTATCTAATAGTGCCTTTTTCCGAATTCGGCTAAAACTCAACTATTTCTGTACTCAATCTTCATCATTTTGAAGTCGGTACCAGATGAATCTTCTGTTCTCTGACAGAATATTTGAAACTTTTGGAACTGGCACCGACTTCAAAATTATGAAGATTGAGTACAGAAATAGTTGAGTTTTAGCCGAATTCGGAAAAAGGCACTATTAGATAGGAATAATTATTTAATACTTTTTAGTTCATATTATAAGGATGTTATTATTGTTTTACCTTGGAAGTCGGTTTTAATTTTTTGTTAAAAATAATAATTTCACTCTTTTTAGTTACCAGAGTAAATCATCGCGTACTATAAGTAGAATAATACACCTGTATACTATTATTCTGCGTATCTTATTACAGTCACACTTACAAAATATAATATCAGCTGCAGCCTACGGATAATTTTAAACAATACATTTTAAAAAAATCGAAGTGAACACGTGACGTGACGTGCTAAGTAGCCGGTCACCGGACTAGTTTCAACTTTCAATAGTACTGGCACTCGCTCGATTTGTCGCACGTGACACGGACGCAGCGCACATAGTCCCTACCCGGCCCGCGCCGCCGCGCCGCCCGCGCCCGCTTGACAGCCCTGCGGCCCTGGCAGATTGAAGTGAGACTGCAGAGAGTGTTATTGTATTATGAACGCTAAACGCAATGCAAAAGGTTGAAATTAGGTTGTTTTCCAGAATATCTCGGCGAAGTGAGACAGAATGTTACATTATCGAAGCAGCTTTAACTTCTTAGAAGTAATGTCAAATGTGTGCCTTATGCTCTGGAGATAAGGTTGAATTTGGTGACATTGGTGACCCTGACATGGTAATGATGATGATGATGATGAATGTAATTTGCATAGTAGCATATGCTTTCAGTTCTTAAAACAGCGCCTAAACTCCCAAACTTGTATCTATAAGGAATCCAGAGTTCTCTTAGTAGCTTCGGAACCATAGTATACCTCGGTGCAAAATCTTGCGTTTTGGTAGCATATGCTTATGATACTTCTCATAAAACCAAAATCACCATATGTTTCCATATAAATTTCGAGGAGTTCCCTCGATTACTCATGGATCCCATCATCAGGTCACCACTTTTGTGAACATGGTACCAAATTGGAGTGAAACCTAATACAACACAACAAAAATTTCGAAAATCGGTTCACAAACGGCGGAGTAATCGTTGAACATACAAAAAGAAATAATAAAAAAATATATAAATATATCCACAGCCGAACATATAACCTCCTCGTTTTTTGGAAGTCGGTTAAAAAATAACGTTTGTTCAAGTATGGGAGCCCCGCTTAAATATTAATTTTATTTTGTTTTTAGCATTTGTTGTTATAGTAGCAAAAAAATACACAATCTGCGAAAATTTCAGAAGTCTAGCTATAGCGGCTATAGAGTTACAGCTTGGAGTCAGACAGACAGACGGACAGACATTGAAGTCTCAGTAATAGGGTCCCGTTTATAAACCCTAAAAAGTTCATAGTATGCAACTGCATACTATGAACTTCCTATTCCTATTATTCCTATTACACTCCTCTCTCTTATATATACTTATATTATACTCCTCTTATTTTCCTATTCCTATTATTAGGAAACTTCCTAGTTTAAAAATAGGGATAATGGAAACAAATTATAGGGCATAATACGACCACTTAGTTTTTGTCTTAATTTTAATATTTTTTAAGAAACATTAAATAATATTATTGTATTTTATGTATATTGTAAACTGGTTATGTGTACATAAATTATTAAATAAATAAATTTCTTAGGAAGACATTGTACAGGTAAAAATTAAGACCACACCAAATTTAAAAATATTTTTAATGCCTGTGTACATAGGGCCTGTTAAGGGTTAAAAATGAGTTTTCAGAACCAAATTAACACATACTGGGAATGTCTCCCCGTAGAGTTTGTCTGTTTGTTGTCGCTGAAGTCGGGAACCACTTAATGGATCTCAAAGGGGATTTCATCGCCGTGTTCCACAATGTTTTAGTTTCCTGAAAGTTCCTATGTGATACAAAAATATGTTTGTCTTTGCTCAGAACAGCAGCGGAAAAGTCAATTTCATTTTAAATTTAATCAGCCTAGAAGAAAATTATTAAAAACGCTGTTGTGTTACTGAATAGACATCCATATCCATACTTCCATACTTACTTACTTATATTATAAATGCGAAAGTGTGTGTCTGTCTGTCCGTCTGTCTGTCTGTCTGTCTCTCTGTCTGTCTGTCTGTCTGTTACCTCTTCACGCCCAAACCGCTGAACCGATTTTGCTGAAATTTGGTATGGAGATACTTTGAGTCCCGGGAAAGGGCATAGGGTACTTTTTACTCTGGGAAAATGTACGGTTCCTACGCGATAAATGAGCTTGGTGCAACGGAGTTGCGGGCATCATCTAGTCCATACTAATCTTATATATAAAAATGGATTTTCAATAGTGTTAGTCGCGCTAAAACTCAAAAACGGCTGAACGGATTGGGCTGATTTTAGTCTTAAAATATTCGTAGAAGTCCAGGGCAGTTTTAAAGTGACACGAAGTTCACCGGGACAGCTAGTAATATTATAAATAAGGCATAAACCTAGTATAGTATTTAAGAGCCCGTCCTCTATTTTCTACTGCTCTCTTCACACTCACGCCCGTCTTTCATATGTCAGGTGAAAAAGAACGATCGCCTAGTTAGCGGGCAGATAGAGGTTTTCTGTTTTTAAAGGGTTTTTTTTTATATTGAAGTGGTAAAAAGTAATTCCAACACTTTATAGACGACTTTCTCAACAGTACATTGTATTTTTTTCATACCGTTAAGACGTCAATACAATCCATAAAAAGGTGATATTCTAAACCTTTTACAGCAAAAATCACAAAACTGTCGCGGGTTTGAGTTGGATTATTTAAAGATACTTAAAAAAATAAAAAATCTAGCTCCAACACTATATTATAATTGAAATGATCTTACATGTTGTACATTAAAACTTATAGAAATACTGTATTTTAACTGTTAAATCACGTCTGTTAAATGAGCGAAATCGGCAAAATTTCGTATACGGACTCTTAAATAATAATTGTTAAAATCTATCAGCTCTCTCACTTCCGTAGGTAGATAGTAGCTAGCGCGTTTTTCATTTTATATTCAGAAGACAGCAATCTTAATGGCCGAATATCTAAGGGCCAACCCACACGTACCACAACTACACCACGTCGCAACGACAAAATGCCGTCAAGCATGTGTGAATGGTGTCGCTGCAGATTTTTGTAGTTGCGTTGTGGTACCGACAAAATGTCGACGTGGCGTGATTGCGTTGTTGCCAGCTGTAGTTGCGACATGTTGCGACTTGCGATGTGGTTACGTACGAAAGTCAATGAAACGAAAAGGGGGGGGGGGGGCGATGTGCGCGCACTGTCATTGCATCGACGCAGCGTTGTGGTTGCGATGTGGTCGGCCACAAGTTTGCTTGTGGTTGCGATGTGGTCGGTATCTCACATAAGTGGTCGACAACAACTGCAAAATGTGATAAGTTCACGTGTGAATAGCCCAGTTCATTTACAATACGAAAATACGCCCGATCACGTGGTGTGGATGTGGTGTGGTTGTGGGACGTGTGGGTTGGCCCTAAATATTCGGTGTCCGGGCGCACCAAATTTAGCCGTATAGCCCGCTACAGCTACCTACAAATATGTCTTTAGTACAAAGTGCCAGTTGGTAATTGGTACTCGCAGTTACTCCACTAATAATAAAAGAGGTCCCTAACTTCGGTGTGCCGTTTGGAAAAGGCTTCCTCCAATTCCTTCCATTGTGTCCTGTCCCTTGCTACTCTCAACCAGAATGGTCCCGCTGTCGTCTTCCCATCTCCTGACTTGACGACCCCTGCTTCTTTTGCCATCTCTTGGTTGCCAGAGAGTGACTTGCTTGCTCCATTTGTTAATGTGGTGACGTGGCATATGTCCAGCCCATCTCCATTTTTGAACATCTATGCGGGTAAGAATGTATGTGAGTTTTGTTCTTGTTCTTATATCAACGTTCCTTATTCTGTCTTTAATTTTTAACCCTAGCATGCTTCTTTCCATAGCACGTTGCCATTTTGCTAACTTTTCCCTGTGATGGAGTTATAATGACCAAGTTTCACAGCCATAAGTAAGGACTGGTAGAATACTGGTCTCGAATGTTTTCTTTTTTATGTAAATGCTTAGATCCATACTTTTTACTATTTCTTTCAGTGACCAGTATTTTCTCCATCCTCGTGCTATTCGCTTGTTTGTTTCCTTTTCCATTTCATCTGAAGGGGATATTATCTGTCTTAAGTAGATATATTCTTTCACATATTCAATCTTATTGCCATTTACCATAACGTCATTTACCATCCCCTCGAGTTTGTCATCAACTTAGTTTTATGCTTACTCCACTGTCGGGAATTAATTGGAGATGTGAAAGAGTATAGGTTTGTGGGATAATGTCTGAAGGCCAAAGGAAGATCTTCCGACCGAGCGAGGTGTTATGCCCGGTCAGGCCGAAGCCCACGTGATACATTTCAGCTGTCGTATATATACCGCCGCGCTTAGAAAACTTCGATAGCGCGATGCAGGAATGTTAGGCGAATTGTGGGTACCGCCACATCACTCCCCCCCGAAGTCTCTTGAAGTCTTTGAATCTTGAAGTCTTGTCGCTTGAATCGCCAGTGCCAGAGAGTTCCAGTGAATGGGAACTGTTGCAGTGAGTCCCAGTGAGTCGGAACTGTAAGCTGCTGCACGGGATCCAGTGAGTCGGATAAGCTGCCGTGCGGGGCCGATGCTACGTGCTGACCAGGAGAGATGTGCTCTGCTTGCTGACCGGTCGGTGTAGTGAGAAAGGCTGGCTGGCGCGGTGTGGAGAGGCGGGGAGTGATGATGATGAAGGAGGCGTGTTCTGTCGAGGGTCATCAATGTGGGAATAATGCGTAGAGGCCAAAGGAAGATCTTCCGACCGAGCGAGGTGTTATGCCTGGTCAGGCCGAAGCCCACGTGATACATTTCAGCTGTCGTATATATACCGCCGCGCTTAGAAAACTTCGATAGCGCGATGCAGGAATGTTAGGCGAATTGTGGGTACCGCCACAGGTTTAACGCTACACGCTTCATTTACGAGTCCTCACGGTTCGTTGCCGCGCCTGCGTAAAAGCTTAACAAACCAAATAATAATCAAATCGCATAGAAAATAACAATAGGGAAAGCCAGAAAATAATGAGTAGGCTGTAGCTAATAATAAGTACACCTTATAATTTCGCATTACAGTATAATTATTACAACTTATAGTATTAGTTACCCAAATGAAAACCCATACTAACTACGAAGCCATGTTTATCTTATAGTTGCGAAAGTGTGTCAATTCTGTCTTTGATTTAGATTTCAAATATTATGGTATCTATCAAAATACAGAGTCCTGGGCAAAAAACAAAGAATAGTTTTCATTTCGGAAAAATAGTCGGTCCCTGCGCGGTGAACACTGCGCCAACAAAGTTGCGGGCAACATATAGTAATAAATAATTGATAAGCAATACTGAACTTTGAAAGAAAAATAAAAATTATTCATTTATTGTATACAGTAATGTGCAAAAGGAAAACGTAGCAATTTGTTTAATTTTTTCATTAAGCCCATTCTGTTTCCATGATTTAATATTTATTACAGACTGTACTCGGAGTTTAGTCAGGAGTCACGGTATAATCACGTATGCAGTACGTGTGCTCATATATCAACGTCGAAAAAACGAAATTGTGGGATTTTATGATGAATACAAATGAATTTTGTACAATATGAGCCTTATTGCCTCGAATATACGGCCGATTAAGCGGAGCACTGTCTTTTTGTGACAGCTAGATGGATTTATCAGCGGAAATGGGGCGATCCCCAGGTATCCCATATCCATGAGGGACGTAACCCTATGCTGCCCTTTGTACTTCGCGCTGGATCACTTAGACCCGCCTGGCTTGCGACGTCAACCCCTTAATATAAAAGAGAATCTCGCCCTGAATTTTAGGACCCGAAAATATGTCGCCTCAGGTTACCCGAAATCGCTTACCCTAAATCTAGTGCTGAGCATATTTCTTCGTTACAAGATGACATTATGATGAGAAGATTCTTACGAAGGAAGGTTATGATGTTTTCCCACTGAGCGATAAAATATCACGTTAACTATTAAACATATAATTTGAAACACAAGTCAACATGTTAATTTCTTAACACACTACTACTAAACTTGCGGTACTTCTAGATATTTAAAAAAGTGTTATGCTGTTACATCTTAATCTGCGACATTGTTAATTTATTCATAGCACTGTCAGTATTCCATACTTAATTTATATTTTGGGGCGAAAAATGTTTATTTATGTTTCAGCAAAAAACGGATGAATAACGCACGCTATCGTTTTCTGCTACATTTTTGGTAGACGAGCAGAGTGCGGCGAAAGCAGTTTATGCTTCGGTAAATTTGTAATATCGGAGCTGTTTGACTCCGCCGTCACTTTATGCCCCGCAACCTTTGTATTACCTTACCTACAGTTTCGTGAAGCAACAGGTGCATCCGCTGCATTATTGGCGACACAAAGCCTTCTAATTAATTCATAAACTAAGTAAGCAATTCTACACAATGTCCAAAATTATGCCGCGATCAGAATACAGGTACACCGTACAATGCTTACTTCGCTATACTTTGTTAGTATAGCGAAGTAAGCATTGTACAGTTGGTTAATATGATCTATTAGTAAATGTGTTTTAATTACGTAGCGCTTTTGTAAAGCGCTAATTTATACTATTAATTATCTTGTTTTTTTGCAATCAAAATATGTCAACAATTATTACAATCAATGGATAAGTACTTAGGTACATACTTATATTATTACAAATACGAAAGTGTGTCTGTCTGTCTGCCTGTCAGTTATCTCTTCACGCCTCTTCACTTCGAGTCCCGGGAAAGGACATAGGATACTTTTTATCTCAGAAAAATGTACGGTTCTCGCGTGATAAACGAAGTATGGCGCAACGGAATTGCGGGCGTCATCTAGTATTTAAAAGAAATATTTATTGTTTCAAACTAAAGTCACAAACTACGGAGACTGTTGATGATTGAGCCACAAAAGGTCAAAACTTATCCACGTAATATGATTTCACCACTTTACAACATTTCATTTTCTCTTTATTCAGAACCAGAAAAGCATTTTAGTAAAATGTTTTAAAAATTTCGTTTACGTTCTCGATTTGGATATGTACGACGTAACATGAATTTTTGCTCGGGGAGTATCTCCCGCAACCACTTAGCTCCTCGGATCAATGTGCCAGTGCAAACGAGATTTTGTATACAGCTTTGGGGAGTCGAAACGGGAGCGCGTGCCCGGTCCCCTGATGCATTCTACTCGCTATATATCGAGATTCCAAAGAAATATACACTATGTTTGCTAGGAAAACATTCCTGATTGCTTATCTTTGTAATGGAGCGAAAAAGGATATCCTTCCTAGACAAATGTTGTAAGGGAGAAGCGTCTAATTCACTCGCTCCGCTAAAGATTAACCTTTTATCTGTATAGAATAAATACCCACAATCCACATATTTTGACGACTGATGCTGTTACGTAACAGCCGAACGCCTTTCGCTATTTGTATCATAGGGACCGTCTCATAAGTCACCCTTGAATCTCGACGTAAATAAAGATACTTTTTATTTTCCTATTTATTGAGGACGTGAATGGACCCCAGTAACTAACAATTTTAAAACTGTCGTCTTTTGCATAAATAGAGGCTTTACAACCGGGAAAATGATTTAAAATAAAAAAATGTGGATTTAATGTATAGCCAGATATATTAGCCAGATGATGAAGTAGGTATGTTACAAAGTTTGTTTGAATTACAAGAGAAGAAATTAGTAATGTTATAAAATATTAGTTATCCACTTCATCTACTTACATCTTCAATTATAAAGGAAAACCAAAAGTTCTTTCAAAGAAATATTACCAGAATAATTACAAAATATTGTTGTGTTATAATCCATACTAATATGCGCAAGTGTGTCTGTCTGTCTGTCTGTCTGTTAACCCTTGGCACTTTTACTCAAGTATAACTTATTTCAATTAATAAATTCAGGCATAAAATGGCGGTTTTATAACCTTCAATACTAAAATAAGTACAGAACTCAGTGGAACAACTAGCGCCTAAAATAAAATCCCAGTAGATTAAGCTTTGTTTAACGTAAAACCCTGACTGAGCAAGTTGACTGTACGGCAAACCAAATATTCGCGCTCTATTAAGTCTCTCGTAAGCTCTAAAATAACATACTAGGTGGAACACTTAAATATAACAAAACCTAACCAAACCGACCGTTCCGTGAAAATTTTATTACCCTCGAGCGGTTATTTTCGACAAAGCTAGACTTAGTTAAAGTAGTTTAAAATCTGTAGGAGCTTCTGTGTGTGCTTAGCAAACTTTCGTAGAGTTTTGTTTCAATTTACAATTAGATAAACTCGCCAAAAATTCGTCTTCTTCCTTCAATGAATAAGGATGATTTTATACCAGCAGGTACCTAATTCGCAAAATAGACCTTGAATTAATTTTATCGAAGATTAACACTTTCAAACTAAAAATTAGGACGTTCTATGCTCAGATATGGATATTGTTAACATTTCAATTTTTATCCGAGAGTAATCTCCCGTTTCAGCAAAAAGTACGAAATATATCAGATAACATATTACCTAACGGACCATTCCAATATTATATTCAAGTATCATTATTGCCTCCTCAAGTAAATGTGTGTGCTCTGTTCGACCGTGAAAGGGTCTGAGGGGATTGTAGTGGCCACATCAATAACCTTTTACATGAATGAAGGTTTTAAGATTTAAATTATACAGTAGACTTATCCAACCGGTTAATACAACGGTATTTTTTTAACCAAACTCGCGACCCAATCGACATTTTTGAACGCCCTACAGATCAAAGTAAGATCGTTAAATATTATAAAAAAACCGTAAAATTAAGAAGAAGAGAAGTTATGTATAAATTATATACATAACTTCTCCTATAGATTAATGATTATTATGTAAGGGATTGTAATCCGGAAAACCGGATCCAGAATCATTTTCAGGGCTTGGAAACCTGGTTAATTTTCGCGATCATGTTCGTTAGAAGCGCCACAGATTCCCAAAAACCATTTTCAGAGCGGAATCGAATATTCCGCTCAAAAAATGACCGAAATTATTTCTGGTTTTATTCGAAGAGCAAAATGTTACTGCTCCTGCTCAAAATACCGGTTAGAACCGTTCGGGATTATAATATTCGCCCCGCCCACTCACACATACACAACGACCCTCACCCATTGTCCACACATAAACAAGTTATGGCCTATTGGCTATTAGATGGTGCACTAGAATAGGATAGAAGATATCACTGCATTAGTTACTTTCCGCGAGGAATTAACCAGGCTAAGGGCTGGTTTACACGTATTAAGTAGATAAGTAGTTAACTAAATTTTAAATTAATTTTAAGTTGTTAATTGCATGTAAACACAAAATTTAATAGCAAGTAGCAATTTAAAATTTGGTAAGTACTAAACTAGATTACAATTAGAATTTAGTTACTACTTATCTACTTAATACGTGTAAATCGGCCATAATTTCAGAAGCAATACCGCTCGCATCTCGGTTTCGCTCCGAGCGAACAGTTATCCAAAAACCTGGTTAAAGAGCGTTTTAACCTGGTTTTAACCAGTAAACCAAATACCGGTTCCGAGCCCTGATCTTTTTACGGATACCGGATCCGGAGACCGGTGATCTCGCGGTGTAGCGGTCAAATCGCTCTTCGCGCGGCCGCATATACTCATAAATCGAGCTTAATCAGTTAAATTAGAAATCATAATATAAAATTACATAATATTTTATTATTCAAGTGTTATTTTAATGTCGTACGTATCTCATTATGAAGGATAATGTTATACTTAAAATTGTAAGCAAAATTATATACTTGTATTTTTATATTTTTGGTTTTATCAATAGACTAGTTTTTACATCGGCCGCAGCTGACAAAGGATCGTCAAAGGATTTTACGGCCGTTTTCAATAAAGTACCTACAGTTAGAGATAGATAGCTATCCTCGATCAACAGTAAGCTGCTATCTATCCGTAATTTGCGTTTCACAATCAACAATATGACCTGTCATTCCTTGCCCAACGATAGATAGCATTTTTCCCTCTCTCCTATTCAAGTTCGCTTGCTTGTGGATAATACGAAACTAGTTTTTTGCTCTCCAATTGAAGTGCTGTTTTTGTAAACATCTGGAGACCTTCAATGGTATTGTTAAATAGTTTGTATAGCTCTGTGTTATTGAGATAAGAACAATGTATTCATTTAATTCTGGCTAAAAAGTCACCTACATAGATTTAAAAGTTTATAGTTGTGAGATGTATATCACATCGGACTAAATACTATATTGATTGGCTTGATTGATAGAAAATTTTACATATATTATAATATTTTTCACAGAAACATAAAATATAGTTAGGTTGTAAAGTTATTACATTATTTGTACAAAGAGGGTAGGCCGGGCGCCATTTTTTTTGGCACATTATCTACCTACTTTTTTGCAAATATTTTTGCGTGTACTGAAGGGTTAACATAATCATGTAATTCACACGTGGTTTGTATTGCTTCTGTACAATATTGGTATCACTGTCACTGTGTTCATCGAAATCTAATATTATTTGAATTAATTCAGTATCACTATCATCACTGTTACAGTATTCCATTATAATAAGTATAATACTCTTTCCATAAATAATAATAAACTCGTCTTTTCGAAACGATATTCTCCGTTGTTTTGTTAATATCGCCCGACATTGACGGATAGGCAAATGACGCTACTAGATATAGCTCCGCCTATCGGCGAGTAAGTAGAAACTCAAATTGAAACGCAGGTAACAAAGTTTTGTATGAACTTCCCTATCTCTAGTGGCTATCCGTCCTCCCGCCGATAGATAGGCAAAAGGGCATGCAAGTATGGACAAAAATATAGATTTGCCTATCTTTAGCATTAAGGATTATGGATAGATAGGATATTGAAAACGGCCGTAAAACATTTGCCGCCAACGTTATCGTTGTAACTTGTGTCTTTTCAGATACAAGTTACAACGATAACGCTGGCGGCAAATTTATCCACGCTGGATTTTACATTTTAAAATGTAAAAAGATAATCAGAAACTAAATACAAAAGACAATTGAGATTATTATTGGCGTTGCGGTAAAATTGATGAAAAGTATATGTCTTACCCCGGGACTCAAAATATCTCCTTACCAAATTTTAGAAAAATCAGTTCAGTCAAATTCAAATTCTTTATTATATTCATACAATAATACACAATAGCACAATGTAGACAGTGTACATTACGTCGTCCCATGAGTTAAACTTGTGTAATGTGTTATGGCAATCATTCTCACAAGTCACAACACTCTCGTTTGGGCGTGATGAGATAACAGACAGACAGACAGACACACTTTCGCATTTATAATATTAAGTATAGATATATCTATCTAGTCATTTTGGTATTTACATATTAACCCACCAAGCCCCGTACGAGCACCGGTGATCGCGACTACAATAAAATACAATAGCATTTCCGAGAATCCCCGATCGAAGGATTAAATCAAAACCACTACAGAACTTTAATAAAAGTAACACAATTTGCAAATCTTTATTCCAAACAAGAACGTATTTTCATATTTTATAAGTTCTCTAGTAGCGTAACAAAACGCAATTGAGTAAAAAATGGTAATTCCACGCTGTACGTAGAATAACTTCTTGTAAATACTTGATGTTGAGTTAGCCGCACAAAGTTTTTCCACAAAGACCGTTTTATACAACCACAATGTATTTTATGTCATTAGATATTACCAAGATAAGTTAAGTAAGTATTATGAAGTTAACAGTTAACACTAATAATTGTTAAGTTGTTTAAAGACTAAGTTCTCTTATAATACAGAATTATTTTACTCTTAAAAACTACTAACGACCCGCCCCGGCGTCGCACGGGTATAAAATATATAGCCACTGAAAAAATGATTAAAATGGATAGCCTATGATCCTTCACGTGATCTACTTCTTATCTGTGCCAAATAACATAAAAATTGCTCCAATAGTTCGCGAGATAAACCCTTACAAATAATTTCCCCCGTTTTTTTCACATCCTCCTATTAGTCTTAGCGTGATAAAATATTGCCTATAGACTTCCTCAATAAATGGGCTATCTAACACTGAAATAATTTTTCAAATCGGATCAGTAGTTCCTGAGATTAGCGCGTTCAAGTTAGCCCTTTCAAATAATTTTCCCCGTTTTTTCCCCATTTTCCTCTATTTCTTCGCTCCTATTAGTCTTAGCGTGATAAAATATAGCCTATAACCTTCCTCGATAAATGGGCTATCTAACACTGAAAGAGTCATCAAAATCCGTTGCGTAGATTTAAAGATTAAAGGGAACAAAGGGACATGAGGGAAAAAAGCGACTTTGTTTTATAATAAGTATAGAAGTACAAACAAGAAAAATTATTAACGATTTAAATTAATATATTATTTAAATCGTTAATATTAATTATCTACAGCATGCTACTAAACCAAGAGTTCGCCACTTTTTTAATAAAGTTATAAATTACTCAAGCCTGTATGTTATCACTCATAATATAAGTTCACAAAATTTTAAAATTGACATATTATTACTCGTATTGGTTAAATAGAAAATCCTTACAAGAACTGAAAACTTTGCAACAGAAAATTATCCCTATAATAATCTCAAAAACAGCTCTCCTCCTGGGACGGAGAATACGGAAGCTGTTAATTAACGAAGTAGATTGCGTGGAATATTAAATATTGTCTTCTGTGTGTGAAATCTATAATTAAAACTTAATTATATCGGTGCCGGAATTGAGTTTTAATTATTTTGAAACTACCTAAGTCATTTTAATTAGTTTTTTAAGCGCGTTCCGGCGGTGCGAAGGGCATTGGGCAATGTTAGCTTAGGTAGAAGATGTTTAGGAAATTATGCTTGTGATCGAAGTAAATACAATATATATATATATATATATATATATATATATATATATATATATATATATATATATATATATATATATATATATAATTGGAATCTCGGAATCGGCTCCAACGATTTTCATGAAATTTAGTATATAGGGGATTTCGGGGGCGATAAATCGATCTAGCTAGGAATCATTTTCACAAAATGTCATTTTATGTGTGTTTTTTTAATATTTTGAATACCGAGCGAAGCTCGGTCATATAGCTAGTCTTTATTAATGTATGACATACGCCTATTTAATTCGCAAGGTTCTTTTTAATACAACAATAATCTAAAACCAAATTAAACCCTAGAATTATCAAGTTCAGAAATTGCTGATTAAACTCGAATCCAAGGACCGGAAGAATGGGCTTTCACCGTAGACTACAAGAATCATTTGTTCGCAGTCTCCGATTTGCATGTAAATTAAATCGATTAACGTCGGGGACAGAGCTCCTTATATTAATACTATGAAATGACGCAATATTTTATTACGAAGTTTAATAAAGAGCGGACAGAGCCGGTACAAACGACTGGGATAAATCGTAACTCTAATTAGCGCTATCTGTAGTTGTCGGATATCGCGTTACTGATTACAGTCAAGATGACTGTTCACAGTACAAAATATAATACAGTAGTGTAACTTAGCTAAATTCCTGAAATCGTGTTACATAGCTGATACAAGTTTATCGCGTGCACGATGTTACTGTATCCTTCTGATACCTAAAATTATTATCCGTAATCATGATTTTGCGTGCATGCGACCCACTCGAGTAGTTCATATGAAGATAGTCTACTATATATATTTTATAATGTGTCTGCGTCGTTAGTAGATTAAGACCGGGACACACTGGCGGCCGGCGGACTCTGACGCTATCCGTTACACATGTAATAATTTACTTAATGATCCAGTTGTACTCGAGTTTAATATAAGAAATAAGCGACTTTAATATCAATTGATGGTCCATTAAAAATGACTTAAACAAAACATTGAATAGGTATGCTTTAAATTATTATACCTGTATTTAATATGAATTAAGTACAATATTTTTTTTATCAGTAACCATTTAAAAGTATATCACAATATTATCTAAGTACTTAATTACAACGTCATTGTATTTTTCTTAAAATTATACCTACACTAACCCATCCCCAATCTTCTCATTATTAGAATAGACGATGGGCATTAATTATTGTGCTCCTGATATTTAATGTCTCGTAACATCCTAAATATTACTTTAATAAGACATAAGCCTACACAACAAAATAACATACTATGTGACGTATATCATGTAATTAATAGAACATAATGAGACGCAATATACATTATTCGAAAGTGGTACGTTTATTGCTCACTTGATGACGCCCACAACTCCGTTGCGCCAAAATTCGTTGCGTCGCACGGGGACCGTATATTTTTCCGGGATAAAAACTTTCTTAATATGTCCTTTCTCGGGACTCAAAGTATCTCCATAATGTCTTTCAGCAAAATCAGTTCAGCAGTTCGAGCGTGAAGAGGCAACAGATAGACAGACAGACAACCAGGCAGACACACTTTGGCATTTATAATATTAAATATGGATACAGATTAGACGTTGCCCGCAACTTCATTGCGCCGAAATCAGTTTCTAATTTTTTCAGGACCTAAATTAACCTATATCCTTTTCCGATTTCCGAAAGTAGATGCATGACAAATCCATATACTAATATTATAAATGCGAAAGTGTGTCTGTCTGTTACCTCTTCACGCCTAAACCGCTACACCGATTTTGCTGAAATTTGGTATGGAGATACTTTGAGTACCAAAAATGGACATAGGGCATTACCCCTGAAAAAAAAAGGTACGTCGATGAGTCTTTAAATAAAAATAGCGTCACAAATGTTAAAACATAAGCGAAATACCTACATTCTACAAGTAATATATTGATCATTTTACGTTTTATACAGAATTAGAGGAGAGAATTCGCAAAACCGCCCATTTGTAAAGAAAACTCGGAAGTCTTCTTCTCGCGGATAACATTTGGGGGATAATTTATAAAGATAAGTCCTCAATACCGGCGTCAGACTTCGCGAAAGTCGAAACGCTACAAAGTAACACCCCTCTTGACCTGCTAGCTTAGTTTCGGCAGGTTTCGGTGCACTACAAATCGTGGGTTCGAGTCCGGTTGAAGAGCAATATAAACTCATATTATATATTTTATTCTAGAATCTAGAGTCAAATCAATTCTTTCATACTTATATTATATTTTTTTTAATATACTTTTCTGCATAAGGTTTAGTAGTATTCCGTTATAAAAAAGATAACTTTTACGGGGTTTTATCTATAGTCTGTAGTCTGTACCCACTTTTACTTTAGACTTCTTCACCTCTATATCTCCTCCTCATCCGAATATGGCGTATATTATTTACTTTTGACGAGGTCCAAAAGCACTACGCGCTGTAGTTTTGTTTTTAAACACGTTCTGTTTGCATGTTCTCATTTGTTTGTCGAATTTGAGCGCGGCCGGGGCCGGGGGCGATCTGCAACACCTACACGCGAACGACACGCTCGTTACCTCGACAGTGTCGTTTTCAAAACGTACACACGGAAAATTGAATTTTTTTCTCTCGTCTGTAGAATTGCATACATTGTAGAATTGCAATGTACCCTCGGCAGTAAACTAGAGCATTTTAAGCTCCCTAATTATGATAGAGAAGCTGAATACGCTATTAAACCTAATCAAATACTATATCAGAGAAAGAGTTAACGTCAAAGAAACCCGTGCGAGCGATTTAAGGGGCAATTTCGGTGGATAATAGAATTTCGTGCGCCCTTCGCTAATTTACTTTTATCACTAGTGCCCATTAGGGCCGTACTCCACGCCGCGTGAGCCCGAGCGGCCTAAGCGGACTCAAACACGATCTCAAAATACAACAGCTGTTGCAAAACACGATTTTCATAAAAATATTTATCAAAGACATCCTTGTAACGTTAAATACATTTATTTATCTAATTGAAGCTATATTTTTACACCAGAAAAAATACATTGCAAAGCACTTAGAATTTTGGATGTTTCAAAAGATTAAGACGAATAATTGAACAGTCTAAGTCAAAAAGTCGGTAAGTTTGACTTTATTTCAATAATTAATTATTATCGGTTTGTTATCGCGAACCCATTAAAACAACATCTCTAATGAACAGACAAAGTTTCCTTTGACTTACCAATAGAATAATTAATTGAGGAAAATAATTCTTATTCAATGAATTTCTTATTCTTTTCAGAAACTAATAAAGTTTTTCAGTTGGTATAAAAAGTTGAAAACATCTTGTTTTACAAGTTTCTTATGGTCTAAGATCGGAGGTCAAAACGACCTTCACCGAGCTGGTTAATGGATGAAAAGTATTTTATATTCAATTACGCATATGTCAATAAATTTATTGCTATAGTCGGGGCATTTTAATAGGCCACATTTGACAGTTCATCAAAATTGCACAACGTAACCTTGTAGCGTACGTGCATAAAAAATAAGTATTTTCGTTTTGTTATAACTGCACAATTGATTAACTTATTTCAATTACGATTACTTAATTATTGTAAACATGACCGATACGAATTATTTAACGATTTGCTTTTAATGATAAACAATTCTAAACGTAATAAACAAATTCTGATCTTAATAATTGCACGCCGTTACAATGTTACGTCAGCTGACCTTTTTTCGTTTTAAACTCTAGGGATGTTGCTTTAAAAATCGAAAGCTAATAAATAGTATCGATGCATTTATTACTTGTAACGAAATATCCCCATAAATTAATAACCACGTTGTGAAAAGTAACACATATTTATGTGAAATGAATAATGTTAATACTAAATTTAACAATTTTTATAATTCAAGCGAATAAATGCATTTTTTTTGTAAATTATGTACTTATCAGTAGTTAGGGATTCGCCGGTTCTGGCTCACTGCCTCAATGTAGGGAAAAATGGGTTTTTCGATTAACTTTCGCCTAAAAAAAAAAAGTTTGGTGTCAAAATAGGAGTTTTAGACTATGCCCGATCGATATATGCGATCCGTTTCTGCGTATTTGCACTAGTTCCAAAGTTAGCTTTTGTGTTTAACCCTCATTATCTACTATCTCCACGCTCCATTGTTCCTTAATAATTACAATGGCTACTTATTGCATTGTTATGCTCGCCTCAGTGTCCTATTGTTCTGACTATCGGCTTATCGCTTACGTCACCTCACTTTCTTATAGGAGATTTATACTCGCGTCTCGTGGATCGGCTCGCGGCGCGTCTCGCGGCTCGCGTCGAAGCGCTAGTGTAAACACAAAGCTCGCGTCCCCCTCGAGCTCCTTTGAAAACCGCTCCCGATGGGAGCCCTGCAAGCCGCGAACCACGCCGCGAGACGAGTCGCGAGCTCGAGCTTACACACGGCTCGTGGGGAGTCTCGCGGCGGCTCAATTATGTATTACAAGATTTTAAATAAATAAAACTTGGTAAATTTTTTCATTACGTGTATTTTATTTCATTAAAACATGTATTACGCGCGCGAGTATAACTCATGTACTTATTACAAGATTTTAAATAAATATGAATGATAATTAACTAACTAATGAATTATTTCAAATTAAAAGTCATAATTAATTATGTAGGTCACCCGATCATTCGATGGACTTCGTAAACACACGACGACGCGGTGCGCAAACTGAGTTTTTTAGATTTTAAATAAATATGAATGATAATTAACTAATGAATTATTGCAAATTAAAACACAATTTTGGTACAAAATTTTATTTCATTATATCATTTTTATCGAATCGAAATCGAAAAGCGCCTGCAGGAATCAGAGTATTGACAAATGTCATTTTCATTGATGTGCATGGCTATCCTGTGGGGTCCATGTGTTATCAGTATCCAAGTTGCTAATAAATGTTTGAACATATTATGTTATATAGGCAGACGATTCGCAGTGTATACAATAATATTATCTTGTAAAGTCTAAACCTTCACAAATTCTTCTCAAATAATTACGTATCTCTATTGTGTTCATACTGTATTATCACAGAACCAAACTGGTATATGAATCTTGTATAATAATAATATGTCACATATCCGTATAATGTATGTTTTATGTATTTACTAAGAGGGGTATTACATATAAAATAATGAATGAATAAATAAAAGAAACATAACTTTGGTACAATATTTTATTTCATAATATCTACACACTATTAGGTAAACACTCACACATACACACGTTAAACATTATAACTCAAATATATATCATACATGTGACTTTTGTGTCCACAGTTGCATTACGGTTTTTATCTAGTTTTCTATAACATTATCAAACTCTGCAAATACAATACAGTTATTCGTTTGAGAGAGACTAGAGTCAATTGATATCCCATTTCCTTCATTAAGGAAATGTATAGTGCCGGAAAATAATGTATAAGAGACTGAAGTGAACATATTAGGTGCCATTGAAGGATGGTTGTAGAGTTTTTGAAGGCACGTGTTGTCTATCTATGTATAAACAATATGAATAATTCATACCTACCATAATTTTCAAAATTGAAAAGATTCTTACTAATGATTAAATGCTGCGTTATTTACTAATCCTATGATAAATCTTTTGAGTACTTGCCCCAAGAATATTATCAAGCGTTTTTTTTTTCTCGTCATTGGAAAGTCGTAATATCATAATTTCTTAGCTTCTATAGTCCACAGTTGCATTACGGTTTTTATCTAGTTAGATAAAAACCGTAATGCAACTGTGGACTATAGAAGCTAAGAAAAGTCACATGTATGATATATATTTGAGTTATAATGTTTAACGTGTGTATGTGTGAGTGTTTACCTAATAGTGTGTAGATATTATGAAATAAAATATTTTACCAAAGTTATGTTTCTTTTATTTATTCATTCATTATTTCATATGTAATGAATACATACTTAGTAAATACATAAAACATACATTATACGGATATGTGACATATTATTATTATACAAGATTCATATACCAGTTTGGTTCTGTGATAATACAGTATGAACACAATAGAGATATGTAATTATTTGAGAAGAATTTGTGAGATTTAGACTTTAGAAGATAATATTATTGTATACACTGCGAATCGTCTGCCTATATAACATAATATGTTCAAACATTTATTAGCAACTTGGGTACTGATAACACATGGACCCCACAGGATAGCCATGCACATCAATGAAAATGACATTTGTCAATACTCTGATTCCTGCAGGCGCTTTTCGATTTCGATTCGATAAAAATGATATAATGAAATAAAATTTTGTACCAAAATTGTGTTTTAATTTGCAATAATTCATTAGTTAATTATCATTCATATTTATTTAAAATCTAAAAAACTCAGTTTGCGCACCGCGTCGTCGTGTGTTTACGAAGTCCATCGAATGATCGGGTGACCTACATAATTAATTATGACTTTTAATTTGAAATAATTCATTAGTTAGTTAATTATCATTCATATTTATTTAAAATCTTGTAATAAGTACATGAGTTATACTCGCGCGCGTAATACATGTTTTAATGAAATAAAATACACGTAATGAAAAAATTTACCAAGTTTTATTTATTTAAAATCTTGTAATACATGATTGAGCCGCCGCGAGACTCCCCACGAGCCGTGTGTAAGCTCGAGCTCGCGACTCGTCTCGCGGCGTGGTTCGCGGCTTGCAGGGCTCCCATCGGGAGCGGTTTTCAAAGGAGCTCGAGGGGGACGCGAGCTTTGTGTTTACACTAGCGCTTCGACGCGAGCCGCGAGACGCGCCGCGAGCCGATCCACGAGACGCGAGTATAAATCTCCTATAAGAAAGTGAGGTGACGTAAGCGATAAGCCGATAGTCAGAACAATAGGACACTGAGGCGAGCATAACAATGCAATAAGTAGCCATTGTTATTATTAAGGAACAATGGAGCGTGGAGATAGTAGATAATGAGGGTTAAATACAAAAGCTAACTTTGGAACTAGTGCAAATACGCAGAAACGGATCGCATATATCGATCGGGCATAGTCGAAAGCCCCTATTTTGACACCTTTTTTTTTTTAGGCGAAAGTTCATCGAAAAACCCATTTTTCCCTACATTGAGGCAGTGATCCAGAACCGGCGAATCCCTAACTACTCTTATCTTATTTTGCTCCTTGAATTTTCGAAGAAAAAGTAATAAAGGGACAGGAATTTGTTTTTGGTTTTTATTTCAAGTCCGTATCGATTTATTCGTTTTGGTCGATGTTTTTACGCAGTTCACCTCACTATGGAGATTAATCTGACAGATGTCAAATGTGGCCTATTAATATGCCTAAATGGGTTGCCTAAATGTGGCCTATTAAAATGCCCTGACTGTAGTGGGTTGCCTAAAAATGACAGTCATGTCAGGGTCAGCTTGGGGAAGTCCGTCTGGGAGGTAAGTCCATCTAGCGGCAATAACTTCCATATTTAAACGACTAGTTTCATATGGCTCACTGGGTAATTAAACAGTATTGCAGAGTTAGTTTGATCTAAGAAACAGACATGTCGCTACTAACTACCTGTTTCAAAAAAAAACGATCGGCAATTTTCGAGCAAAAAGCCCGGTGAAGGTCGTTTATGGTGGGATCCTATACCATTAGTATTAAGCGCGCATCTTGTTTTCTTCCTTCCACGAATTGAAACAATTATGAATAAGCAATGAATGAGCAATGTCAAGTGATGTGTAACTATAAAGTCATACTTATTGGAACAAAGCACTGCTATTTTTATCATGCATTTTCCACTTTGATTTTCTAAAAACATTTGTTGAAATTACGCTTTCCAACAGCTGAAACAGTAACAAAACTAACGCGAGAAAAAAGGTGTCCACTTTTCACTTCATCTAATAATCACAGCTGCGTCCGTTTAAATGGACCGAGAATAAAAATAGACAATTTCGAATAAGCGTTTAAAGCGTTTGCAAAAAAGCCGCACAATTTCGATTCGGAGTGGTCATTAGCCGCGCGCCGCACGACGCCGGGAACTTCGCTATTGCATTGAAATGTCGCTTTTAATTTTTCAAATGCGAAGCGTAAATTCACATATGTGGCACAACCGCGCCTAAAAGCCGACGACGAGGTCCTCCGGCTTTGTTGCTGACACAAAGCATTCGCTCACACGTGTACTACAAAAACTTTCTCGCCTGCCGCCGCCGCCGCGCCGCGCTGCTGATAATTTTACAGCTGCCTATAATGACTACTATTTTTCACGAATGGTCGATATAAATTATAATTATTTTTAACCGACTTCCAAAAAACGAGGAGGTTATATGTTCGGCTGTGGATATATATTTTTTTTAAATATTTTTTGAAAGCGTGTCTGTTTAAGTTTAAGCTGCACGAAGAGTAAACAGACTCTGTGCTTAAACTTTAAGTCCTGGGAAAGGACATGCACTTTTCAGCGATGTAAACTATCCCACCAAAAACATTTCATGTAAAATTTTGCCAAGACGACCATATAAGGTTTGCCATGTGAAAAAGATATCAGATCTCATGTAGAGCCAAGTTTCTGAATTTACACGGCCTAACTCTACCGACCCTAACTTCAACAAATTCTACACATCAACGTAAACGTATGGCTTCGCCGTTTCGCTACCGTCATGGAGGTGATGCGATTATTTAGTTTCTAATCTGAAGTAAGTAACGTGGCCCCAGATTCTTTAATAATTTGTATCGCGAAAAATGTACGACACCTGTGCAATACACGATGTTGAAGTCTAATATTTTGTCTATTACGTTGTTTTAGCGGTGTGGGTCTGAATACACTTATAGTTTTATTTAATGTGTGTATATTATTATATACCTATTATTATACACATAAACAGTCATTTAATATGAAACATCTAAGTTAAAGTTACTAACTAACAGTTTAGCGAAATTGCAAGACCAATTTAGGCATTTTGCGGGGTCTGTTTAAGCGATAATGAAAATGACGTCACACTTTACACATAACACTACTGTTATGCTCAACATTTCGACCGTTTTGGGCTTTAGCTGCGATTACGTGCTATGGTGCTTGGGCTGTGATTCCCTACATTTTGTAACGATCCCTACATTCATTCCCTACATTTGAACGATAACACTGCCACCCGCGGAAATTCACCTGAATTCCTAAAACCGTGCCTATAAAGTATTTCGTACAAATGTCAGTAGACATGCACTAGAGTCTAGAAGTTGCCGACAACCAGCGGTGTAAGTTTGAAGAAATAACAGACAGACGTAGAGACAAATTTTGCGTATTTATATTGTATATCCTTCATGTTACATGCCCGCATTTTTTTAAAAACATATAAGTAGACATAATTAATATTTATGATAATAATATATTTTAATGAATACCCGTAATATTATAATACCTTTTTTATGTTGGGGTAATGCTTTAGGTACTCTTAAAAAAACTGAAGTTCAAAAACATAAATGGAAGCAATTTTCCCATATCTCGCCGAAAGATTTGAATTTACCGTGATTAAAAAAGAAACTAATATCAACTAGACGTATCCGAGGAGCAGTATTGTGCTTTTATCCGACGTCGCAAGATTAAAAAGTGGAGCAAGTACAATGGGGGGCGATGACAGGTATGCGGGGGTCGCGGGCGCAGTGGAGAGGGGGGGGGGGTGTCACAATAGGAATATGACGGCCCGCAGAATCTGCTGAATTGAAAATATTGAGGCGCACTCAATCCGAAACTACGGTTTACGCGATTAAGGGCCTGTTTCACCGCTTCCTGATAAGGTGCCCGATAGGCTTATTTGACAGATTCTCCATACTCTATGTGTCAAGTTAAATGGTGGATAGCCTTATCAGGAAGCGGTGAAACAGGCCCTAAGTTTTCTACGTACCTAATAAGTTCGTATTAGAGAATTTTAATTGCAGTTAAAATATATGTTTTGGTTAATTTAAAACTATCCCCTGTCCACGAGACTCTGCCTCTTTTACCTTTCACATAAAAAAATAACAAAATCGATTAAACAGTAATAAATTTAAACAGTAGATTAATGTGTATGGTTACCATAAAATCAACTTATTTTTGTAGTTTATTTTTCGTTGTTAACTGCTCACATAGTAACTCATATTCCTAAGTTTATAAATCTATTCGCTAGCGACCTTTTTTTTGTTAGCGTCAAAATTATAACCAATCAACAAGGTTATCAAATACATAAACTCCTGTCAAATGATCCTAAAAAATATACATATTAATATTAATAATGTAGAGCCTAAGCTAGTGCAGTATTCAGTTCACCTATTATCAGGCAAGTCCAGGCGCTCACCACGTACTATCGCGTCACGCTGTATTAGATGCGTTGAATAGATGACGGATTGGACGCGATCGTAATTCGCTGATATATCTCATTGTCACCACCACAATGCGTGTCCGTCAATATTCAGCGGCCTAATGTGGATCTATTTTCTTCGATGTAACTGCAAGTATTGGAAAAGTTTCGTTCTCTTTCTCTTTCCATACACCCAAATTAGCTCTACAGCTGTTGTGTATTAGGGTGGGATGAAAATAATTATTTATTTTTTAACCCATCAAGCCCCGTAAGGCCCATATGGGCCGCGATAGCAAAATATTTCCAGGAATTGGTGATAGACGGATTAACCCATCTAGCCCCATAAAGACACCGGTGACCGCGACAACAATAGAATAACAATAGATTCCCAAGAATCCGCGATCGAAGGATCTCCTGTGTCATTAATCAATGACCGTATATATTATGAATGCTGCATTCGTGCAAAAAAGAAAAATTATATGTCTATTCTTTATTTTACATTTAAATTACTATCAAATGCGGTAATGAAATAGAATACGAAATATCTGGAATTTGAATTAAGGAGGCACTCGTAAAACAATTAATATCCCATAGCAGCAGGAAGCAACTAGAAATTCCACGCCTGTCCCGATTCGCCAGACAAAAGGTACTCTACCTTTGTAAGTGTGATTTATAGTATGATAATTTGGTAAAATGTCAGTGCAGTACCGTTATCCATCACAGATACGCCTGTCTCTGGCCTGGAGAATGCGACTATGATATATATTAGCATGGAAAATACGTAGAATCAAATAAACTATTCTAATGGTTATGGTGCTTAGCTAATCATCTCCATCATCACCGTTATCAGCTGATAAAACTTATTCCTTTAAAAAACGATGACTGTCGAGAACTAATGACAAAATTATTGACCCACAATTTAACGCTGAAGAGAGAATTATTTTATATTACGCTGCTATCAAAACCAAACAATATAAGGTAAAGCAACTAAATGCGCATATTGTCAAGCTGACCGACTAGAATGTAAATTTAATCAAATGTCCCATGGAGCCAGGAATAAATTAGGTATCGCGATAGTACGTCAGGTACTTAACAGATCGCTGGCTACCGGCCCGACGGCCCGGCTCAGATACGTATTGTAGCTGTTTAGGAGCGACAAGTCCGATGTATGGCCTGATTTATCCTCACATCCGTAAATCCAAAGACTTTCGAACGCGCTCCACGAGAGTGAAACGGATCCGACAACGATCTCGAATTTGTGCTGTGCAGCTTATTCATAGCTTATCTCGAGACTTCACTGCTAAGTCCCCATTCTGTGTACAAAATAGAATGCTCAATTTTATTTAGAATTTTGATCTTAATTTTCTACCTGACCTAGTTCTGCCAGATGTAACCATTTTAATTCAGCCAAACGTGATTCTGGCATAACTGTTTATAGACTAAAAAGCGGTGCCCGGGGCTTCTATTGCTAAGTGATGTAGTTAATGTGGTAATCGAGTTGCGCTAGCTGCGGCGACAGAACTGCTCCGGGGTACACCCGGAGTGAGCGCTATCGAGTTACGCCTACCGCCTAAACGATCAGCTTAACTGTAACAAACCAGAAGACGTCCGGGGATTCCCCATGTAAATTTTAATCCGTTCACGCCCGAATTATCTATCGACTGACTGTATCGAGCGCTCGGTTTATGTGTGTGTTAGTTTCCTCCTAACGCCCAACTTTATTTCTATTATGTTCGTATAACTTTCGCGGGCTGTATCCTATAGGTGAAGTTGTAACTTTTATTTGGTTTCATTTTTATAAGTTAAATTACATACAGATTAGGCAATAGACATTTACCCTTTTAATATTATATAACAGAAAAAATATTAAAGCTGCATCTACCTTACATCCTACGAATAATAAAAACTAAGGAAGAGTAACTCCGTCAAAAAACATGCTCCAAAATACTTGTCAAAAAAGTGTACCTTAGGTTCACTTTTCATACATTTGCAATATTTAGGCGACCTTGAGAGGTATAAAGGCTGACGTTACATGACAGTTCGAATGGAACCAAATTTAAAACTGTATTAGTATGGGAGTTACGTTTCCTTAGGTTTTATTATTCGTAGCTTACATCACTATTACAGAAATATCATAGCTGATGCTTTCTACAAAATATGTAACTTAAATATATCATCAGTTTTTACTGACATATTATGACACAAATATTCCACACGAAAGACATATTATTCCATCTGCTTGTCCATTTTCGCCCGAACCGTGTCAGAGCTATTAATTTTGAGCTGGGGTTGCGACGTTAAAGGATTTTACACGTAACTTAAGCACTGCAATATTTGTACAGTATATAAGGTCGTTCTAACCAACACTTTCAGCGGTTTGCCTCATTAAAATCTGATTTAAGCTTATGTAGTGTCGGGCTTTTTTGTGTAAATTGTGTAAATCGAGTTAAAAGTTTGCGAGCACTTAAAAATGTCTTGAAGTTGAGAGTTGAGACAAGGTGGTCTCTACGGTAAAATTGTTTTAAACAATTAAAGAAATCAACATCCCTGGTACAAAATAATAAAAACATTTTTAGGAGATAAAATGATATTGTAAAAGTTTTGTTTTTATTGCTACGATTTCGTAGCGCGTAGAGGTTGCTACGGTTCGTAGCAGAGCTGTTATATGATTATTGACAAAGAGAATATAATCACTACGTTTATTATTGATTACAAGACGTTATGTTTCAAGTAGATCGACAGCTATCTATAATAATAATTTTGATACCATGCTCTGTCTATATATCCCAATTTCGTATTACGTTATGAGCATTATGGTATTCGTATGAAATTTGTTTTGAAATTTGTAAGTTTTTTATTTGCATAAGCATTGATAGGCAAAGCATATTCTGTCCTTCGTGAAAATTGTGTACCTTTCATGAATATCAACACAAGTTAAATCTCTGGCACACTGCCATTGTTTAGACTCGTGAAATATCAGATCAAAATTTTGAGAAGAATAATGTTTATTTAACCCAGATATAATTTCAATGCATTTCCATAAAATCAAGTCTTCGCTGTTTTAAAGAAGAATTAGTTGATTGCATTAGCATGAACACAAAGCTAGCACCAGCGCCGTCTCTATGCTAAGCAGATGCGAGAAACAACAATTAATTCAATTTCTTAAAACATACCTTCGGTTGTTTTTCTAGGAAAAATTTTGACTCCAATACAATGATATTGTTCTCAAAGTCTATATAGAATGAGAGGCCTGGTTTCCTAAAATTGGTTATTCAGAATAAATGAACGGTTTACCTCAACCGATTAAGCGATCGAAACCTTTTTTGCAAATAAAGCTCAGCTCATATACAATTAAAAGGGGCAGAAGCGGAGCATCTGTCGTTAAAATCTGGATCATTTCATTTCCATTCACACCGTGAATTATTGCGAGCTATCACGAGAAGGATTATTTTACGAAAGTACTTCTGTATCCGAATGTACTAGGCTAGGGGCTCGATTCTCGTATCCTCATATCACTTCGATCACAGGCTGTCTGTCTGTGTAAATGTACACATAATATTATGCACTATGCAGGTCGCTAGGGTCCATAAGTCTATGCTAGGGACTACGCATACAATTGTTGGCCCATCTTTATTAGGAAGACTACTAACCATAACATCCTAAAAAAAGTTATCCAATAATAATTATCTATATAATATATAATAATTAATAACCAATTATTGTTGTCTTATTTATGTGTTCCACACATTACACCTACGCAGGAATCTAGTTCTCTTTTAAAATTGGATTCACAGATATAAGCAGTCAATTTCACGATTGAGACAGTAGCTTTCAAGGGGTGAGGATAGGGCTCCTGAGCCCCTACCAAGATCGCGACACCGACAATGACATTTGCTATAATCCGACTTGAAGCATCGCCGAAAGCTAGATTTGGAGACGTGCAATCATATACTGAAATTGGTCACTCTGATAGCAGTTTATGATCCCAGCTGACAGTCCATCCATTACTTTAGTAAAATATATAACATGGAAAATTCTTGTCATTTAGATAAAATATAAAAATAATAAAATATATAAACGATTGTTAATACTTTACATGATGACACACCACTGGTTGGTAACTAATCTTGTAAGATGAACCGACGAAAAACTATAACTGTAAACTGACAATAATAATTTTAGGCCACAAAATTCGTTAATTACTGAATATTAATTGGGTTTCTAAACTAAAAGTAAGCCAACAAATCCAAGTTATAGCAAATTAACAGGTCAGATTCTAAGATTAAGATAATATTTAAACAAGTACTTAAAACTTGGATTAAACCCTGTTAGCATGGGTCGACGAGCCAACTAGCAACCCGCAACATTTCAACTGTTTGTAGTTCACACTAGTGACTAGTCGTTAGTAAGTTCTGTAACCAAAAAGTGAATTCAAAGCACAGCAATACATGCAAATCATTTTTCATTGTGTGGCATAAAAATGGTTTTATTAGGAGTCTGTTATAACTAAACTTCCGCACAAGCTTAGACTCTAGAAAAGTCTTTCTCAAAGTTGTCGATAACGCTGAAGGTTTTAAGGGGGGCGGCATGGAACCCAGAAAAAAAATGGAGGCGTTGTGTAGAGGCGGGGGGGGTGATTTAGTTCATCTAAATGCATTTTAAATTGAAACAATGGGCGCGCTAAAACATAATTTGTTCTCAAAGCAGGCAGCTGTAAACAAAATAAGTTTGGGAATCCCTGGTCTAGAATCTTAGGATCAGACCGAAACGATACGTAAGGATATGTGACGTGAAGATGCATGCATCTTGTGTCACAGTACTTGTGCGCGAACTCCTTCAAAACGGCTCAATCGATTTTAATGAAATTATGCAGGTATGTACATTCGATAGGCCTGAGAATAGGTTTGTAGCTACTTTTATATATTGATGCTAAAAATAATTTCAATTTCAAAACAACGTTTGTCGGGTCAGCTAGTATTGTGATAAATGTGAAAAATATAATAAATGCGAAATATCATAATATTTGACATTTTCATTGTGTTGCTTCCATGCATCGTCAAGTAGTGCCTCGTCGTCCTGGTGTGAACTGATCTCTAAAACATGAATATACTGGTCAGTGGACACTAAACAGTAAATTAATCGATCTTTCATACAAAAAGTGTGACAGATAACATATTGCCTGGTCTGCGTATTCGTGCACTTGCAATAACTTACCCTACCGTGTTCTACGAGCGACATAAAGCTTACTATATTTCATGACATGGTCGGTTTGCTTTTAAATCGACCTCATAGTGCTTACCGTGTGGAATCTTTACAGCTGATAATGTAGGATAGACGTAAAAGTTTGTGGTATATCCACGAAATTCTTCCAGACTATGGCGAAGCTGACAAAGAATGACGGGGCAATGATTTCGGTGATAAAAAATCAATATTTTTTTAAAATCACTCTGTATGTAGACCCTGTACATCCTACGAAATAATTTTACCGTTTTGGTACTTTTATTTAAAAAGCATATTTTTTTAAAGTAAGAAAGTTGTTGTCATAGAAACAGTTGCAAAAAACTTATATTGGAGTGTACTCAGTACCGCGCGGTGAAGTGGCGGAACCAGGTAAAAAATCACCCTATATTTGTTTAATATTATGAATTTTTTAATCCATATCCATACTAATATTATAAATGCGAAAGTGTGTCTGTCTGTCTGTCTGTCCGTCTGTCTGTCTGTCTGTCCGTCTGTCTATCTGTCCGTCTGTCTGTCTGCCTGTTACCTCTTCACGCCCAAGCCGCTGAACCGATTTCTCTGTTTGTCATGGAGATACTTTGAGTCCCAGGAAAGGACATAGGATACTTTTTGTTCCGAAGAAATGTACGGTCCCCGCGCGATAAACGAATTTTGGCGCAATGGAGTTGCGGGCATCAACTAGTAATATTTATGTTACGCTCAAAGACCGAAATCGCTCAGTGAGCGAAAAAATAGCTCACAACGCGTTGTGGTCACAGTGAAACAGCCACGACGCGAAATTCGCGTCGTGGCTCTAATGAAAACGGCCACGACGCGTTCTAGCAATCACGAAAAGGCCATATCGCGAAATTCGTGTCATGGCTGAAATGCTATTCATTTTTCTTGATATGTTCTTGATTGATTAATCATCCATAGGTATGGAAGATTATATTTGAATTACCAGGCACGAGTACTACAAAATATTTTTTCTTTTACTAAATCACTGCATAACGTGCTTGTCATTATATTATTTATAAAATATCCATAGTTCCATACTATCCGTACTAATATTATCTGTCTGTCTGTCTGGCGCAACGTGTTGTTGTTTTTTGTTGCTTTTTTTAAATATATGTATAAGTAAAATAATCTGATCTCAATTAATAATAAAAATATAGTTTTATTTTAATTAATATAATTTAAATATAATACTACTAGTTGATGTCCGCTACTACGTTGCGCCAGACAGACAGAGAGACAGATATTAATAATAATTATTAGTACGGATAGTATAAAACTATGGATATTTTATAAATAATAATGATAAACATGTGTGTAAACAGTGATGTAGTAAAAGAAAAACTATTTTGTAGTACGCGTGGTAAGTAATTCAAATATAATCTTCCATACCTATGGATGATTAATCAATCAAGAACAAATCAAGAAAAACGAATAACATATCAGCCACGACACGAATTTCGCGTTATGGCCTTTTTGTGATTGTCAGAACGCGTCGTGGCCGTTTTCATCACTGTGACCACAACGCGTTGTGAGCTATTTTTTCGCTCACTGAGGGATTTCGGTCTTTGAGCGTAACATATAATATATTTCATTTTAATATTGGTTGCTACGCGATACAATATGCAGCGAAGCATTACGTGTTATCTAGAATCGGACACGAGTTGTAATGGGATTGTGCCGGTATTAGTCTAACGTAGTGTGATTGTTCATTAATTAAATCAGATAAATTACAGCTTATAATATTATACTTTAATCTTTGTTTAGAGCAAAAAATACTGGTTAGCTCGCAAATAGTTTGCAAACTATACTTTGATAGGTAGGGTGGAGTGATGCTAATACAATATGACAATATTTTATCGTTAAGGTTATCCATTGATTTGTTCGTCAGATTACATTTTGCTAAACTATTTTTTTTAATAGAAAGACATGAAAAATAACCTCCTCCTTTTTGAAAGTCGGTTAAAAAAGATATTTCTATAATGGCCTTTGGAAATGTATCAATTTCTTCCAAACCAAGTGGCACATAAAGCCTCTACCACAAACCGGGAAACGTTTCCCGCCGTGTGTCAATGCACCGCAGGCTGACCGGCTAACGTCCAGCCGCCCACGTCGCCCGCCCTCGCCACCCGCCCTCACCGGCAAAGTCAATCCAATTTGCGGTGACAGGACGGTGACCGCTACATTTTTATTACCCCACGATACCCCACATGTCGCGACAAAAGATTTACACTTCCCCTTTAATTTTTATTGAACAGTTTATCATCATTTTTGGAGCTGAATTGAGGTAAATCTTCGAACTGACGATATCAAAGGTAATAAACAGGTCGCTGACTCAATCATCACAGACGTGTATTTTTTATTTATATATGAATCGATAAACTATGATTTAATACCTTGTAATAACTCTTACATAATACATTTAATTAAGTAATTATTTGTATTTTTTTAAATTATTTGTAGATCAATTTTACGTATTTAACAGTACCAAGAACAAATACGAACTAATTGTATCATATGATTCGGTACGAAATCAACCAGTACTATCCAGTGCTCCATAATATTTCAGATTCCATATACGGACTTTCCTCCATAAATCACAATATTAGTGATATCTCTAATAACGCTGAAAGCAATGGGAATACATAAATTTGTTTCGGAAAGGAATTGCTTTTACTTTTGATTGCGATTTTATGCTATTCTTATTGGCTATATACATGTAAATGAACTGTGCGGGTAAGATCATTGTAAAGGCTGCGATACGCATGTTTTTATTAAGCCTAATTTAGATACTACGTATACGAGTAGTTTACTGCGTTCGTTGATGTTGTGTTGGAAATCAACAGAGAGTACAATCGTATACAATTTATTAAGACTCTATCACGCCAGCCATATCATATTTTTAAATAATAATCATAGCCTTAATCCTTCGATCGGGGATTCTCGGAAATGCTATTGTATTATATTGTTGTCGCGATCACCGGTGCTCTATGGGGCTTGAAGGATCTACCTTTCAAACGATCATCAGACTGTATAAGTTATTATTTTTTAACAAAAAATTAAAACCGACTTCCAAGATGAAAACAAAAGTAATACTTATTCTTAATCTAAAAAGAATCAAATAATTCTTATTCCTTATTATAGTGGCGTCTTCAGACTTCGCCTAAACCTCAACTATTTCTGTACTCAATCTTCATGCTTTTGAAGTCGGTACCAGCCCGGAAAAGTTCTGAGATCCTTGACATAGCAATTACGCCAAGGTAAGCTGGTACCGACTTCAAAAGCATGAAGATTGAGTACAGAAATAGTTGAGGTTTAGGCGAAGTCTGAAGACGCCACTATAATAAGGAATAAGAATTATTTGATTCTTTTTAGATTAAGAATAAGTATTACTTTTGTTTTTCTTAGAAGTCGGTTTTAATTTTTTGTTAAAAAATAATAATTTTACCCTTTTTACATAATATGAGACGACAAGGCTATAATATTATAGCTTGTTGTCTTAGAGTTGTACATATTACTAGCGGTCGCCTGCGGCTCTGCCCGCGTGGATGTCTGTTACGGCTGCAAAAAGCCTGCCAAGGAAAGACTCGGTCAGCAAAATGATTCCCAGGTCAATTCACAGACTCCGACACTGACATCGACGACGCGGACGCAGTCATTATCCGAAGGGTGTATAACAGTGCACACTGCACAGATTGTCTTCCCGCAAGCGCATCCCGCTTGGTGACGCCCACTATCGTAATATTTTAATTTCGGCATAATTTCAAAACCAAACGTCCAATTTTAATCATTCAAAGACCAAATTTTATCTACATAAACTGTACTTAGTGATGAAATAAACGCGTTTAATAGTTGTCCAAAAAAATTCAAGACTTTTAAATAAAAAAATGGTTATTGTGCCTCACTCGACATAGATAAGTATAGTGTGTCGCGGACTTTTTTATAGATATTTATAAGATCTACAATACTTAGAAGATTTTATGGTTCTATCTTTTATAGTTTCGGCAGCGTACGCAAAATAAGTAACTTTTCTGGTTGATTTTTTATACATGTTTTCAGCACAAATAATGTAGGATTTGCATGGAGTAGTTTAAATAAAGCCAAAATCCTCAAACTTGTATCTATAAGGATTCAAACGTTCTGCTGGGTACCTTCAGAACCAGGATACATCCTGGTGCAAAATCTTACTTTTTGGTAGTATATGCCTGAAATACTTCAGAAAAAATCGAAATCACCATATGTTCCAATATAAATTTCAAAGAGTCCCCTCGATTTCTCATGGATCCCATCATCAGATCACTTTTTTGTGAACATGGTACCAACCTCGGATTCAACCCTGTACAACAACAAAAGAATCAGGAAAATCAGGAAAATGTTTATATATATATATATATATATATATAAACAGACGAACGTATAACCTCCTCCTTTTTGGAAGTCGGTTAAAAAGTGTCGCACACCTATCAGTGCAAAATTTAATTACTTAAAATAATTCTGTGTTCTGGAATTTTGAACGTAAGTTTTGGAAGTGATTACGAGTTCATATCATATTATCAAACTTAGATTTAACTTCACTCCTTAAGAACGTAAGATTAAAGCTTATTTGTATAATAAAGTTTCTCTTTACAGAACATTTGTTGAATGAACATGTTACCTTCTATTACAAAGTTTAAAGTAATTTGCTTTGAGCACACGTCGAAGCAAGTTCGAAAAGATTGTACTCGGTTAACGTCCTTACCGGGTATTAATTTTATCGATACACGGATTACCGGTAAGTATTTTGTCTGGCAAATAATTGTTTAATAATATTAACTAGCTATTTGACCGAGCTTTGCTCGATATTCGATAAAACACGAATAAAATAACATTTTCTAAAAATGATTCCTAGCTAGATCGATTTATCACCCTGTATACTAAATTTCATGTAAATCGTTGAAGCCGATTCCGAGATTCCAATTATATATATATATATATATATATATATATATATATACAAGAATTGGTCGTTTAAAGATATAAGATAAGATTTGGTCGTATATTGTTATGGATAAACAGTTATTTAATGTTTTTCTTTTTATAGCAACTGTTAAATAATGCTCACGCTTATCAGGTCGTGTTCCATGTAAATACCTTTTCACCCGTTTGATGTTTGTTTAAGGCATGTGTTTTTTAGAAAACGCTAGGAAAAGTCTATTCAAGATGCACAACGCGGAGCGTGTATCATTGCATTCTTAAAGACCTCTTCAGCGATAGAGTGGACGACTGCGCGATGAAGTGGCGGAAAAATCATCTCGCTGTGTACACACACAGAGCTCTCATAAATATTAATTGCTCTGCAACAATGTAAAATTTTATTCGCCGTTCGAACCGGTCAGGGACAAGTCTAGGAAAAAAACCGGCCAAGTGCATGTCGAGCCACGCGCAATATAGGGTTCCGTAGTACCGCTAGTTTTTAAAATTTGTGTATGGTCAATGATTGTACATTTATAACGTGTTTTACACTACTAACAACATCATATCAGTTGCTTTCAAAGGAATTTGAAAGAAAAGTTCGGACTATTAACTCAGCGCCGAAAACATTTTTTTTAGTTGATCGACTATTACTCAATAACTTGTGAAGTCTTCTTAGCCGTGATAGTTTTCCTTTTAAATTCACCATATTTCCTACTCCTGTAAATTTTTCACATTTCCAGAAGCTACCGTTTAGCAGGTAGAAGGTTTTTTCAACTTTAAAACTTAACATTTCACAAACGGATACTTAAAAATGATCTTTATATACTCATAATATTTTTAAAAAAACCTATCCAACGACATCCCACACGATGGAGTGGACGTGAAAAAAAAAATTCATCCCCGCTTGCTGTGTAGGGAAGGTACCATAAAAAAAAACATTTTTTTAAGATCTCATGTACCATTTTGTCGGCATCAATAATATGTGCATTAATGCCAAATTACAGCTTTGTAGGTCCTATAGTCTCTGAGAAAAACCGCGGACAGACAGACAGACAGACGGACGGACAGACCGAAACTATAACGGTTCCTTGTTGACTACGGAACCCTAAAAAGAGGACAGATTACGGAAAAACTCATTATTACTTTCGCAGATTAATCCTAAAGCATCTGGCGATCACGTTTCGTTTCCGTAGATTATAAAGTTTGCGGATATAATCTTAATATATATAAATCTCGTGTCACAATGTTTGTCCTCAATGGACTCCTAAACCACTTAACCGATTATAATAAAATTCGCACACCATGTGCAGCTCGATCCAACTTGAGAGATAGGATAGTTTAAATCTCAAATTATAGTCGCAATTTTATTTTATTGCAAATTATTTGTCTATAAAGAGCGACCATTGTTTATGCGACGCGGGTCACGGGATAGCGATGGACGTTGCCATGGTGATATACTTATATTTTAGTCACTAATTCAATAAAATAATACGGGCGATATACTTACTATAATATGGCAAAGAAACGTTTGCCGGGACAGCTAGTAGTTATATATATTGTGATAATGATGAACCTCGTGTTTCGACCGAAGTTTAATGAATACGAACGATTTGCGGATCATTATAATATGAAAACAAAATGATGCCACGACGTACAATAGGGGGTGGTAGTTAATGCAGTGCGCTTTGTCACGGGTAATGTGATCTTTATGATTTTGGGAAGAAGAAAATTTAAATTTGGTCGCTTTCCAAGCGCGTCCCTTGCCAACAATCTCTCCAACGGATTTACGAGCTCCGCGCCCGCGCCCTGGGAATCCTCCCATAAGGGTTACAGTTACGGCCGACCGACTGACCCTTATGTAAACAAATACTGATTACCTATGAAAATTCGACCTCCGTTTATTATGGTATAGATTAATATGGGTTATGAAGTTGATTGGAGATTAATACGTATGGGGCTACGGGTCAGGAATTGTTGTTTATGGATTTTATTAAATCTCAAAGATTTTACAGCTATGTTTCATTTCTAGATAGCTTTTGGCCAACACTTGGGAACGTCGCGATTAAGATATTGGTCCTATCGTACGATCACGATGTGCAAACTGTTCCGTGTACAGTACGTAGTCAAATGGGAGTCGGAATTAGGGCAGTAATATGGATCAGCCGCCGTCTGGGGTAGTTTGCGCCGAACGTGCTTACGAGTAATCACACCGGTCCGTAATCACCCAACTATCTCCCGAATGGTACGCATTCAATTATGCAAAGTGACTACCCTCCGCCTAACTAGCTTCACCAAACACTTTTATTAAAAACTTCACTTTTTGCATCTGCTGCGCTAAGCGCTATAAAACTTATGATACTGTCTTTCTTAGAGTGGTTGTGTTATTGATGGTTTCAGCTGAGGAAGATAGACCAATTCAATTTTTATTCGCTGTAATAGAATGAGAAAAATTGATGCAGTTTTTATATCGAACTTGTCTGCAGCGGTGAACTCCGATTGATTAATATAATTTTAAAATAGTTTTGATCCGTTAGATATAAGATTCAACTTCATATTATTTTTTCGATGTTTGTATACAGGGTGTAACAGTGAACTATATAAAGGGACACAAACACTAAATTAATAACAACTAGATGACGCCCGCAACTCCGTTGTGCCGAAATTCGTTTATCGCGCGGGAACCGTAAATTTTTTCGGGATAAAAAGTATCCTATGTCCTTTCCCGGGGCTCAAAGTATTCCCATACCAAATTTCATCAAAATCGGTTCAGCGGTTTGAGCGTGAAGAGGTAACAGAGAGACAGACACACACACTTTCGCATTTATAATATTAGTATGGATGTATGGAAGTATGGATTAGTTTTCTAATTTGTTACACCCTGTATACAAAACATTATCTAAATGATTATAAAACGTTTGTACCTTTAATTATTATCAAAGTGAGACTGGCAGGTCAATAAATTTTATTAAAACTAATCTCGCACTTGATGGGGCGCTCAGCCATCGAATGCCTCATTGCTCTCGCCTCTCCTTGTGTTTATGTTGTATGTATTATACGCGAGGATTATTATACCACCACAACTATTTCATTAAGGACGCCTCTGACGAGTCACGCTATATTACAGAGCATCGTCTCACGGTCATTTTGTTTCATTGTGCTGGAAGTAAAACTGATGTATATGCAATACGAGAGATTTTTATAGAAAACTAGATGACGCCCGCAATTCCGTTGCGCCAAAATTTGTTTATCGCGCAGGAACTGTACATCAGTAAGTAAGTATTATGGATCTAAGAGCTTGTGATAAGCCTGCAGCGGTTTCGACGTGCAGAGGTAAAAGACAAACAGACGCACAGACAGACAGACACACTTTCGCATTTATAATATTATTATGGAAATGAATAATTTAATAAACTCCATCCACATTGAAAGTAAGAAAAAAAAATTAATTATAATGGCTGAGCTGTTTGCAAACGAAATTCTTAATTTAATAATCACCTTCAGTTAACTGTACATCAGGTTTCAATAACTAGAAATAGAAATATTATAGTTTCCAGAAATTGCATTTTGGACGATCAAACTGTGTAAGTTGAATTGGCAGGGAGCCGGTCAAGGAAACAGATGGCCGGCTATCGTCACTTCATAGGCGATGAATTAACTCGACTCACTGAATCTAAAACTGAATGAAACGCGATTTTCACCCTTTGTAATAATATCTTGCAGGGAATTACCCATATTGTAACTCACATTGGAATTGACACCTTAGGACGGTTTCTGCAGTCTCTATCACATGAAATAATTTTACCGTTCCTCCTTTATATTTCCTTTCCATCCTTTACTTGAGGATTGCAAAACCTATTGTGCGGGTAATATTCTTAACAATATTTTGGTAAGTATTC
This sequence comes from Lysandra bellargus, assembly GCA_905333045.1. Taxonomy (NCBI): domain Eukaryota; kingdom Metazoa; phylum Arthropoda; class Insecta; order Lepidoptera; family Lycaenidae; genus Lysandra; species Lysandra bellargus. The sequence goes on from HG995349.1 coordinate 8,521,313, forward strand.
AAGGTAACTAATTGTAAATTTTACGAGTAATAAATAATATTAAAAATATGTTGTTTTGTACACACAATACATATAAGTCATAGTATTATGCTAAGTGCATACCAAAACAATACAGTAACAGCAATACTTTACTTCTTATTGGCGGGCATGTATTAAATTTTATAATGACCTTATTTCTAAATCAGCCTATACAAATCGGAACAATTCATTATGGTGGTAGGGTAGGGTGGGAGGTGACTTTGTTACAAAGTACAGTTAATTAATAATAATCACTTTGGCGACACGACACGCGCATCTACCGTATTGCGTATGAAATATGTCGTGGAATTTCTGTATTCGGACGCGTCCCATCTGGCCGTTTCCGCAGGCGGGGATAAAATGGCGATGCGTTAATCCGCTTACGGCCGCGGACCAAGACACAATAACGAAACGTGGCCGATTAACTTATATTATTACATATTTGTTCCATGACTCGACGTGTTTCTATGTTAGCGGAGATTAATGTCATACAGACACATAACGAAATAAGATATGGAATAATTATTATTATTTTCTGTGACTATGCCACCAATATTACCTGCAAACTGAAGGTTTGCAGGTAATATTGAAGAATACGCTACGAAGAGAGCGTATTCCCTCTTAGAAGGCCGACTGCCACTCTTCTGATATTATGACGTATCCATGGGCGACGGTAGTTGCTTTCCATCAGGTGACCCATTGGCTTAAATACAATTTACGCGCGAATCTTGGAGAAACAAAGTCAAGAAGATAATTCATAAAGAAAATATTATACATTAACAAGTTTCAAACTGTATTATTTTTTTCAAAATATTATATTAAAATATGTAAGTACTGTAATATTTTGTATGTGGCAATAGTAGTTGTCTTATTAATCTGTAGGGGATGGATTTGCATCGCTCGTATCGCGCCGCACTACGCTAAACGGTGCCGAACCAACTGGAGGTCTTAATTTGCCGGGTGTAAAATGCAAATATTTTAAGGCGCTATATGGAAAGTAATTTTACCGCGAGGGCAATTTTATACTCAATTTGTATGACTATAAAGTCGTAAATACGCTGCGGCCAGAAGATATCGGCTCGCTTGGAAAACATGCGAAAAACGTAATTTTAATTATTTAAAAAATAACTCGGAGCATTTAAGCAAAATGCTTCTATACGATTTTGAGTTGCAAAGATGTCTATCAATCAGACTAATTTCCTACAATACATCTATTTCCGTTTAAAAATAATCTTCAAATTTCGTATTTTCAAGAGGTCATTTCGATCGAGAAATGTATCGAGGCAAAATACATTAATCGTGTTTCTGGTTCTTCTCAAACCTAGATAAGGCTATGAAGATATTATGTACATCTCATTACCAGATTTGTAACATTTCTGAGGGTCCTATAGTATTACGTCAAAAAGGACAGTTTTTTCAATACAGCGCCTTAAGCGCAGCTTAAATGCCGCTTAAGCGTCTCTATTTCAGCTAGGATCTTTAACTTACCTTTATATTACTTTTGTTCTCACAACTTAGGGCGGAATTAAATTATTTTAGCAGAATTTATAAGAGATTGCTTAATGTATTTACTACTAGAGAAAAAAATTGAGTTTTCGTCTATGTAAGGGTCTATACAGATGAACTGCAATCCTGCAGTTTGAATGCAGTTGACACGACTGCAATAGAACTGCAAACCATTGGACCAAACCATCAACTGCATTCACACTGTATTTGGACTGCAATTTGCGGTTGGATTGCAGTTGAAATGCGGTCCGTCTGTGTAGACCCTAAGTAACGTACTAACGAAGCGCGGACGGCCGGCGCGGGCGGCAGGCGGCAGGCCCCACCATTTGTCATCCTCACATGTCACACACAGACACACTATTGGACAGATCGTTTTGTTTCCTTTTTTATGTGCTTGTATGAAACTGGTAAACGTAAACAAAAATAATGTTATTCCTTTCTTCATCCAATTTCGTGTCAATTTCATATCACGGAAAGTTTTTGTGATTTGGCTACTTCAACATAGATAACAGGAAAGTTTTTCGTATAAAGGTAGTGTTTCTTGGCTGACATTTCATTATTTACTCGAGCCACTACAATTAAATCTCGCTTTCTGTTTCATTACCGGTCCGGTTTGGTATTTTCACAAGAAACACAATTATTAGTCCCTCGTCCGGACCGCTCCGCGCTCACTCTATTTTATTTGCCATCCTTATGTCTCTCAATACAAAACTAAGTACCATACGAGTAAACTCCTTAAAGTAGTTTACTATATTTTCTCGGCACCTTCAGTTGCTTATAGTCCCTACTTCCTATTGAGAGGGTTTCATATAGGTGCGGACTGAAAACTTCATATTATGTACCGTATTAGTATCAAAGAGGTACAAACCTTGCTTGTATCAATCAAAGACTCTTAAAGCTAATGGACCAATTTTGATGAAATTTGACTCAGATGCAGTGCGGTACACGCAGCATAAAGTGCACTATAATAGTAGGCTATTTCATATCGTAAGAAAATTTTGGGTTTCCCCGGACTCTATTTCGTACGAAGTAGCATCATTAAACTTATTAAATAAAATATGTTAACAAAATGGTGGACTCGTTCAAAGATACGTTACCCAAAATGAAATAATATGATACTTCCACATCAATTTACAATGGATTTTCCATTGCAACATAATGATCATTTTGTGATCAATCATTCATTAAAACGTCGAACAAATCAAAGTAAAATAAATCACCCAACTGTCGGACACTTAACAACCATTAATTATATAGTACCTCCTCACACAAGTCGCTAAACAATACTTCCCCAGTTGTTGCCGACTAAATAAAGTTATGACACTTAAATCTATTTATTGAAGTTACTCCGTAGAACACAATTTAGTGCAGTTCGAGCTCCGAGCCGCTCGCAGCTTAGATTATGACTATCGCCAGCTTAACTGGCGTGGATTATTTAATAAGCCGTGCGCGTATCGATAAACAAACGCGGCTAGTAATTTGTTGCTTTATTCGGTCTAATATCGGCAGTAATTAATTCCTAAACAGGAATATATATTCCTCGTACTGACTATCGGAGTTAACATTATTAAACCGTGGATTTCGATAATGATAGACGAAAATCCGGTACTGTCTAATGTGGCGTGAAATTCAAAACATACAGCGGCTTTGAAATTAATTGAAATAATATTATAATTCGAATAAAAGCACTTTTTGTAGAAAAACATTAAAGACGTCGAATTCACAAGATATTTTTCACGCACTCGAAAGTAATTTGACATTAAGCAGTTTAATACGGTTATAGTCCACGTATTTCAAAACAATCCGGCATTCTCGGAAAACTCATATGGGCTCAGTTCGGCCGCTTCAAAACCTATATTACTCAATTCGACATGAAATTTCAACGTGGAATTTCTTTTCTCTTGTCTTGCGCCAAATATTAAATTCCTTCGAACATTAATATTCACACACCTCCTCCGAAAATATTTTACTTGAAATTCATTTCAAATGATTGCTCAAAGCACTTCTGGTGTTCTTAATTCCTTTTCTCAGTAACGAATAATGGCGTTTCATTGTGAATACGAATCATACTCACACGGTATATTAATGATCTTCAAGATAAACCTAGTTGCTAGACATTTTTATCGTACTTTTTTGTGTTTTTATGGACTAATTCAATTTGACCAACAACCTTATCTGCTAAGATCTAGGAATACAATTAATATCTTGATCGTGGGAATCGCAGACACAATAGATTTTCAATTATTATGCGATTGCCGGGTGCCGGTTGGGGATTGATGGGTTAAAAAAAAGTCAATTCCATACACTTTTATCGAGGATTCTATAAAGAAGCGATAAAAAACGTCTTAGCTAAAGGGCCAGGTGATTAAAGAGACTTAAACCACAATATTATACATCATAATAAGGACTAATAAGGAAAATTATTATTTTCGTGCAAGAACCGACCGGCTGTAAAAATGTTATAGCCAACGCAAAAACGGTAAAGAGTGTCTTATAAGCCGGAAAATGGCGAAAATTTGTAATGAATAAGCATTTATCAGGCAGAGGAAAACAAGATCGTTAGCGCGGCGTAGGAGAGGAAGTGGGGTCTTATAGATAGGGAGCTGGCGAGCAAAATTTCTATATGATCAGCACGCATGGCAGACGTTATTAATGGTGATAATTATTATACCTTAAGAAACATAAAGAACCTCGTCTGCCACCATGGTGGCGCTGCGTTGTAAATTTAAAGCGTTTCAAAAATGTTGAAAAAAATGGTGGGTGATATTATATGCACATGTCTGCCTCTGGGGCTGATGATCATAGTCATCCTGTAAACACAAAAATTCGTAGAGGCAGACATCCAGGGCTCTGACTACAAAAGTAGTTTTCAATTTTTTAAGTTTTTTTTTTATGATTTAAAAAACTTCATAAAGTGCACACTTGGCAGATTGAAATTGTTAGATTAATAACAATGAGAAGGACCACAGAAAAATAGTCTGTCAGCATGTTGCCTCTGCGTTCGCTATGGACAGCGTTTCAAAAATGTAAAAAATAAATAAGTGCTATATTATGCGCACATGTCTGCCTCTTGGATTGATGTTTGAATTTATCATGAAAACCAAGAAACTCGATGAGGCAGACGTTCAGGCCCAGACCATTAAATTTTTTTTTTCTACCCGACGCTGTGCCAAGCAAAGTACAAAATTCAATTTTGAACACGCGTCAGAAATATTCGGCTTCTACCTGTTAACTACGTCTCCGCAGGTATGAAATTTCTCCACAGTGATTCCATATGTGATTCCATAGATTTCAGCTTCAGAAGAAGTTAAATCGTTACCGCGACTTCAGCGAATAATATCAAACTAAATAATGACAATAATCCCATGCAATACCGGATACCCGCTTCTCCTTGATAATATACACTTAAAAATCAGTGAGCAAAATGTCTGCCAAATGTTTTTTCATATCCACGGAGACATAATGAATCGAATGGGCGCAATGGGAACCGTGTGCAAATTACTTAGTAGAGCTTTTTTTTAAAACATTTTTACAACTCCGTCCTATAATAATGCAGAGCCCTGAATGTCTGCCTCTTCGATTTTCTTCGTTTCCAAGCTGTTTGTGACCATGAACCCCAGAGGCATACATGTGAAAATGATTTAATGTCCCCTTTTTTAAGCAACTTCAATTGGCTGTAACGCGAAAACGCAGCGACGTAGGACCATAATTGACTGGACCAAATCAATTCGCAATGAACTGCAATCTACCTCGATGTGAAACTTGTGCAAATCATATACCTAAATGCTTACCACCTCCCTAATTATTATCTCTACAGCGAATAGCGATACGAAAAGTTTTGTCTACTCTTTTTTCTGCTGTTTCATTTTTATTTTCGCCAGTACAGCTCCTAGCACGGTCATCTTAGCACTTATTTAGTTACTGCGTTCTAGGCGTTTTTTTTTCACTTATCTGTAGGTACCAAATTGAAGGAACTCCAAAAATATTGGCACGGTCACTTAGCGCTTATTTAGTTACTGTGTTCTAGGCATTTTTTTTTTTACTTATCTGTACCAAATTGAAGATACCTTAAAATATTACAAAGCCATAATTACTGTTAAATTGGTAATATTACTTCCGCGTTGTTCCAAAACAGTATAATGTTTGGTTGAATTTCTGCCTACTATTAGAGCGTCGTTTACTATATGATGTAATGTCAAAGTCTGTACATAAAGCCATTAAGGTCTCGCTGTAAACAGGATAAATATGTAAATGCTGTATTCCTTACATTATTCACCAATGATCTTAAACTCCTCTAACTATCAAAGTTCAAAGCTTAACGACGTTTGCCTTGTTAACTAAGTTTTGATAGTTAGTCGCAGTACTGGGCTGGCGTACCTATAAACAATGAGGCATTACACACTTGATGATTTCCAATTAAAACTTAGGGTCAGTCGCACTGAGGTGAGTTTTGATGCCTAATAGCACAATACAAAATTTAAGTTTCTCGAAGCTTGTCGGCGCTAGACATATTGTAATGCTATATCATCGTCGCGTTGCATTTTGCTACGTCTAGATTCAATGCGAACTGACCCTCATATTTGCAAATTATGCTTGCGATAATCCATTATTGGACGAGAACTCTTGAATTAAGCTTTCAAACATCTAAACTAGGCCTTTGCATCCATTGTGGATGATTTATACAGCATTTTCAGAGCGAAGTAACCACTCTTCAAATACTGTAGTGCCTGGGACAAGATTTTAAATGCCTGTATAGTTGCCCAAGCGCATACGGCACTCTCGCAACATAGTCGGTCTAGTCCAGAGGAAAGAACCTCTCTGGGACCAACCATGTGCGGATTTCCTCACGATGTTTTCCTTCACCGTACGAGCGTCCGTATTGTGTACTACTACTTGAGATCAGAAAATGTCTCATTGGTACACGCCTCCACCCGGGACCGAACCACCCTCTGTGCGAACCAAAGGTCTACCCAATAGGCCATGGACGCTCTCAACACCGTTACATATTACCCCAATTTCACCTTGCGTTTTCCGGGCAGAATTTTCATTTGAATCGCAACAGAATCTTGAAACTAGCATCTCACAAACGAGATAAGTCAATCTGGGACGTTATAAACTTGTGTTTTAACAGCATCGTCAGTGCGAGCAGGATATTAGTGCGAGCGGCTGCGGGGTCACGTAGCGAGTCGAGTGGCTGGTGTCGAAGGATGCACACGAGCTTATGCCGCTGCACGCGCCGTCTTCGCGCTGCCTCGGAATATATTATAACTTGTTGGAAAAATATTATTAAAACCTACCGTGATACAATGTATTAAGTCACGTTATATCGTGATGGATTTTCATATTGTGATTAGATGATAGATATGGATAACATCATTGTTTCATATTTGAAGGGTAACAAGTTTCTGCGTACTCATTGTTGCTGTTCATCATGTTCCGTACATTTTTACGTACAAATATCTACTCCCATACAGTTTGCCTGCTGAAATCATCGTATTTTTAGCTAAGGCATAACTAATAAAACTCTTTTTCAATTCAGTGTTTTCAAACAATAAATATAGAATATAAACCGACACGACTGATTTTAATAATAGCGGGTTATTTCCTCTCGTTTCTCCATTAATTTTGATTCTAATTAGTATATTGTTCTTAAGATAACAAGAACCTTTGATATAACAAAACAGATGGCTCGAAACACAAATAAACCTATTCATGGAAACTTCGTAACTTATTGGTCGAAAATTTGAGTAGAAGGTGTCTCGAACTTCTTAAAATGTTAATATTAAAGTTTGGAGAAGATAAGCGAAGTTCTTTCCATTGCGGGGCCTTTTTATACCTTAGCAGGTACCTGTTGAAAAAAGGAAAGTTCACTTCGAATCCGGTGTCTACTTTTAAAATGAGAACGGCGCTGTCTAAAGAGGTAGGTACGTATGTAAAAACTTTGTGGATGTAGTCTTTGTGAACACGTTTGTCTATATTCTAGATTCTAGAAGCTCGAAGACTTTTAGCTGTTCTATTCAAATTGCTTTTTAAGTTCATTGACCGTCGGATGAAATGTATGATAATATCACGGACTTAAAAAAAATACGGACGTAATCTTGTCTAATCCCGAGTGAAGCATAGTAGGAGACGTAGTAGGATGTGTGCGTGTCATTGGCGTCGTCACTCAATGTACAATGGCAGCGGGTTGTAGTACCTAGTTGCGTGTGTGAGTGTCGGTCACGTGTACAATATAAACGAAATTGTCGTACCTTGCATGCTTCACCTCTTTATTTTTTATTTTTATTTTATTTGGAAAACAAACAGTGATATAATACTAATTACATATTCATAGTAGGTATCAGAGCACCATTTATATGTTTTCACATACAGATAACTATATAAGAAATAGAAAAACAAATAACTTGCAACTTAATACTAATAAATACAAAGCGAATTAGTGAATGATAAAAAATTTTGTTGGAACAGGAGAAAAAGAAAGCAAAAACTAAGCAGAGAATCAGAGAATCGCATCGAACCAGTGCTGTGTTAACTTTTGTTTCAAAGCAGAAGGTGAAGTTATAAACAAATCAAAATCAAGTTCTGGAGTATCATTCAAGCTGTTAATTAATTTTGAAGATCTAATGATAAAGGAGTTTCTTCGGTAATTTGTATTGCAGAATGGGATATACAGGGGAGTCTGGACTCGGACTGACCTTGTTGGTACCTTTAAAGAAATTTTAGAAAGGAGTAATGGGGTGTCAATTTTGTTTTGAATGAGTTTGAGTAGGAAAAGGATATCCGAGATACGGCGTCTTTCGAAAAGAGGGAAATATAGTGTGATGCTCCATCCGTTTTTTTTTAAATCCGTGGATAAAATATATTTTTTTCTTGGAATTGCAAATGTGAATGAATTACTTTTTCAGTGAATCATTAAAACGTGCGGTATAATTCAGGGAATATTATATTATTATTGACGTGGTAAAACTAGTACTAATCTATACTGATTGTCGAATAAAATAATGTGACTCTGGAAATTCCGAATGTATAGCTTACGTTGCCTTCAATTAAAAGGCGCACCATACACATAAGCTACCTGTGCAAACGTATTTCTTTTCCTTTATTCCTTTGTAACATCGGCGTATGAGAGTAAAAAGTTCCTGAGATAGGTAATGTCTAGCGAGCATTTAGTAACCTCTTTCCTGTGCGCCGGCACGCGAACACGCTGAAAGCACAACAAAGAGCTATAACTGTAAAATAGGCCTTAAAGTTGGAGCCACGGCGGGAACATTACAGCTATCTTCAGTCTACATAATATTATAGGCTATATTGTTACAAAATCTTTTGGCTGCTCAGGTAAACTTCACATGTTTATTTAGTTTACAAGAAGTTAACAATTTAGTAAATCGAATAGTTATCACACCTTATTGATGGTAGGAGTGGCAATAAGTTAAATGATGATAAACAGGAAGGACAATAAGAATAAGGGCCTGTCTCACCACTTCCTGATAAGTGACGAATAGGCTATCCACAAATTAATTTGACAGATCAATTAAGGATAATGTGCCAAAAAAGTTGTGAATAGCCTATTCGGAACTTTATCAGAAAGTGGTGAAACAGGCCCTAAGTTTCATAAAATATAGACAACAATATAGATTAGGCTCAACCTGAACTATTGAGTTATTTTATGATATTTTTATTAAAAGATGGCAGTGAAATATTGGCGCGAGTCTGATGGCGCGGCGGACGGCACGGCGGCGGCGCGGGGACGGCTAAACGAGTTTACGAGCGTCAAGTGAACGTAAAATCCGCTTTACGTAGCAGTTCACAGTTCACGCCAATTTCAAACAGCAATCTACACTTTGAAACATTACTTCTAAATATTATCTTCATAAAGTTCTTGGAGCCGTTTCACTTGTTGGAACAAGGTTTGAGTGTATTGTAAGGTTGAGCTATTGCGCAAGGAAGATTTTTTTATATATTAAATAAGGGAGCAAACGAGCAAACGGGTCACTTGATGGAAAGCAACTACCGTCGCCCATGGACACTCGCAACATCAAAAGAGCTGCAGGTGCGTTGCCGGCCTTTTAAGAGGGAATACGCTCTCGTCTTGAAGGTTTGCAGGTCGTAAAGGTCCGGAAATACTGTTGGTGACAATTCGTTCCAGAGTTTCACAGATTTTTTTTTTATTAGATAAGGGGGCAAACGAGCAAACGGGTCACCTGATGGTAAGCAACTACCGTCGCCCATGGACACTCGCAACATCAGAAGAGCTGCAGGTGCCTTGCCGGCATTTTAAGAGGGAATACGCTCTTATCTTGAAGGTTTGCAGGTCGTATAGGTCCGGAAATACTGCTGGTGACAGATTGCTACGTAGCAATTGATTGATATTCATTTAATTTGTACGGAAACTTTATTTAATTAGACACTTAAATTGTATGGATTTTATGTATAAACACACTCGTAAATAAATATAAAACTGAAAATGTTTACTTAATTCTTAAACACCCTTATTTTTGGTACAAATTAACTTTTAACATTTAAATAAATTACTAACTTCTGACGGTCTAATAATAGCCATTCAAAATATATCTGACGCGGAGACGGGCAGAGAAAGATATCTTTACAAATTTTAGATGATTTGACAAAACAACAATAGGATTGTCTATCTTTAAATGAGTTGAGCTCCGGCTGAAACAATAGCCTCATTCAGAGCCTCCCTCAAGCGCTGGAATAACTACAGCTACGTTAACGGGTTCTACACAGGGAAATAATTACTTTTAAATTCATGCTAAATACTTTTATGCTGCTGCCAACTAAATATTTAAACTTAACAACTTCACGGAAAACAAGTTTATATAAAGCTTTTGATTGCTGTTTACGAACCGTATTCCCGATCAAATCGTTTTGAAACTATCGTACAGTGCTTATGTTTAAGCTTACCAATATTTGTATTTAAGTATTTAAAACCTACCTTATTTATACCTATTACAAAATGAGAATTATATTAGGAACTAGCTGTTGCCCGCGACTCCGTCCGCGTAGACTTCAGTTTACAGCGCGTGTTTTCGTGAGAATACCGGGATAAAATGCAGCCTAAATGACTGCAAAGTTTCCTCCAGTTTAAAAGTAGCCTATGTCCTTTCTCTTTTGGCTCTAGACTTTATCTGTTTGTAAAATTTCATTACAATCGGTTCAGTAGATTGGGCGTGATTGCGAGACAGACAGAAAGAGCTACTTTCACATTTATAATTTTAGTATGGAATGAAGCGGATTATTAAGTAATATTTTCCAAAGAAAAAATCATAATAGAATTAACTCTGTAATAAATATATTACACACGGTGCTGCAGTTCAATTAGTATATACAGAACTGGCGCTGTTATATACTTGAACTTGGCTTGACACGCTACCGCGTGTCTAGATGGCATACTTCCTTTTTCGACGCTGAACGCTAACGTTCGGAATATTATAATTTATAACATATCATAATATATTTTCTATTATGCACTTAGCAATAGTGCTGGTAAAAATATTAGCAATAGTTAACGGAAAAAACAGTGGCTTAACTAGCGGAGATACGGTAAAGTTTATGTGAGGGGATATGACAGATACGATCGCGGAGGCCGTAAAGCACGTTCGCCGCAGCCCACAGACTTCCTCTTATCATTCGGAGGAACCCTTGTCACTTCCATTACGTCTCCCGCCCGCTCCGCCCTGTCCCTCGATCAGAGCCCTTAGTCAAAATATATTCGCTAGTTTGAATAGTGAAGTTAGATGTCAAAAAGATACAGGATTTGATATTAAGTTTTATGGCGCTTGCGATGCGTTATTTCAAATTCCATACTTTTAACCCTCGACAAAAAGTGAGGAGTTATAAGTTTGACGTGTCTGTCTGTTTGTCTGTGCGTGTGCGTGTGTATGCGTCTAGAATGTTCTTAGCTGTAGCTCATTAGCTATTTCAGTGCTAGAAAATTTGGATTTATCTATATTTTAATGAATGCTTGTAGGTGGCCTCAAGTGATTTTATCGGTTTAATCACAGAATATCCTACTAATATTATAAAGGCGAAAGTTTGTATGTATGGAATAAGGATGTATTTATTATTATATACTTACTTAATTAACTGTACTCCGTTCAATATTCTGATTCCTGACATTGACATTGACATGGGTTGATAACTTCAATTTAACCTTATTGACATATTTGCTATCAAAACCAACGATTGCATTTTGACTAAGGGCTCTGATATGGCCTTCTCATATTCCGTCACAACCGAACTGTCTTGACAAATTTAAACACCGCACTTAGTTTGACAGGCACATTTCACACTAATGGTTTATTTGGTTTAATAACGTTTAAAGCACATTTTTATCATAGTCGATATTATATTATTATAGTACCAATTACCAAATATAGCAGGTGCTGGTAATTTTTTAACACATTATAATTAACAATGATGCTTAGATTAGATGTTTTATTTATTTTTATTTAATGGTTTATTGTGCACAAGAAATATTAACAAAATAATTTACACAGTAAGATGACACAAAGTATCTGCTTATTAATTCTAATATAAATCTCTTCCAGCAGCCCTACGGAGAGAGATTGGATAAGGATAGCAGATAGGACGTGCACAATCATGAATGTAATATTATATCAACATATACTTCTCACAATAAAACTAATAAAATAATAGTTATAATAATAATAATGATCAGATATTATAATATTATATGAATGACAAAATAAATAAATTATAAGTATACCAAATGCTATAGCTACAACATACAATAAATAATAAATAGTAATATTAAGTACATAAAATCAGTACTGTAACATGATTATAACTCAGCTTTGGTTAAAAGCCATATCTTTGGTATCAAAACTATGTCAATTGCTAACCATATTTGTATTTTGTAAAGAATCATGTCACGAAAGTATTTTGTAATTAAAGAGTTTAAAGCTCATAGAACAAATCCTGTATTATGATCATACTTAATATGTATGTGTTGCCAATTTAATAATACTAGCTATTTGACCGAGCTTTGCTCAGTATTCGATAAAACACGAACAAAATGACATTTTCTAAAAATAATTCCTAGCTAGATCGATGTATCGCCCCCGAAACCCGCTATATACTAAATTTCATGAAAATCGTTGGAGCCGATTCCGAGATTCCAATTATATATATATGCTACAAGGTGCAGGTGCCAAGTTGGTACCATATTATAATATTATATTTTATTATTATTATATTTTATCTTATACCTTTAAACGAGCAATTCTTATTCTATATATATATATAATATACATATATATATATATATATATATATATATATATATATATATATATATATATATATATATATATATATATATATATATATATATATATATATATATATATATATATAGAATAAGAATTGCTCGTTTAAAGATATAAGATAAAATATAATAATAATAAAATATAATATTATAACATGGTACCAACTTGGCACCTGCACCTTGTAGCAACCTGTTACCAAGACCGTGACCCCCTACCAGCGAACTGCACACAACATGACAACTCCTGGACATTGGCCAATTCTAGGTTAGATAGAATTTAAGATTCTTCACTATATTATACTTTTTGCGCTGTCTGTCGCGCGGATAATTTATCTGAGAAAAGTGAATTTATTGAGTCGGCTGGATATGGTCTTATAGTGAGATTTTTAAGAAAGTGACAAAATAGTTTAATACCAGTCTTTGGTTTTTTAATTATTTTAATTTTGTATTTTTAAGTGTGAATAAATATAACTTGTTCAATGTATCTATGATGATAATAAAATTTTATAGTTAAAAACAATATTTATTCGTAAAAACGTATAATTTAATAAACTGAATAAATTTTTTATAAAAATAGTAACCAAGATAACCTTGCTTAGTTATTAAAAAAATGTGTTATTAGAGCAATCACTATGCAATAGTACTATATAGTTAACTTTCAGTAATATTTAACATTTCTTTCCATAAAATGTGCAAATATTGAAGACGCTATTAAAAAATAATTTCCACATTCATGTTTTTGCGCAGCAATGTGTGTTTTGTTGCTTTTTTGCGGATTCCGTGGAACGCTAAAATGTGAGAATCCTTTTGAAAGGTGGAGGTGAATGAAGATGAGGCCGGCATTATGGTCTTGTACTGCTTCACTTGATTGAATCACGGTATTAACGAATACCTTTCTCCGCGCCAGTTAAGCAGAGAGCTTTTCCTTATACGCAATTAAATGCTCTACCTTCCTTTTTATTTCATTTTCTTATCTATAGATAGTAGAAATATTATATTATGTAATATAAAAACGAATATTTACGGCCTCTGTCATTGAGTGGTTGTATAATTTATATAATATGCTCACGTCAGGGCTGTGGCTTTACAAGCCGTTGTCTTCTTCTCGAAAAGGAAAACACACCTATTAGACACAAACGAACGATATTCATGTTTGTTGAAACCGCTCTTTTATTAAGTAACAAATAATGTCTGCTATAAAATAAATTCACGTTGATTGTGACCATAAAACAAAGACATTCTTGTACAAGATTTAACCTAAATAAGTAAACCACAGAGACAGTAAATTAATGGCACAGGCACAGCAGTCGTCGAATGCGACCTACATAAAGCAGGGCCGGTTATGCTGTTTACATCCACTCGTTTCCTTTAAAACGTATTTATCCATTCTAAAAGTACTCGTTTAGCTAGAGTAGCTTGTGGCATCTAGTTTGAAGAGAATCATGCACTAGGACTGAAAAAATATTATTTATAGTACAATATCATGCAATATTATAATAATAATGATTGATAAGTAATATATATAGACCATAATATCAATGGCCCCGACGAATAAACGTGCAATCGAAAAAAGACAACTTTTCAGGAAGGCAAAAAAACGTTTGGAACCACATAACTTTGACTACATAATAAATAGACAAATATAATGTATAATCAAATTAAAGGTAAAAAAAAATATATTTCAAGTCATATATTTATTAAAAATCAAATATTAACTTACCACTCTTTTATTAATATATATATATATATATATATATATATATATATATATATATATATATATATATATATATATAGTGGTAAGTATAAGTAATAAGTATATATTTATTAATTATTATTCTAGTGAATAATATGTGACTTGTTAACACTATTGTATTAATGCACGTTTATTCGTGTCATAAATGAAGTTTTAACAAGTTGCTCATGCAACAAGAAATGTTGCATGAGCATTGAGCCATGCTCTGGTCATTTACACGGTTATTTTTGTATATTTTATTGCTTTTACATGTTTGCAAAGATAAAAGTCCGTATATTGGTGTTAAGAAGGTCGACTCATTATTTATGCAATACGATCTTATTAGTGCATGGTATAAAATGTAAATCTATACTAATATTATGAAGTGGAAGAGTTTGTTTGTTTGAACGCGGTAATCTCTGGAACTACTGGTCGGATTTGAAAAAATATTTCGTTGTTAGATGGACTATTTATAGAGAAACGCTATAGACTATAAATTATCACTCTAAGACTAATAGAAGCGAAGAAACATAGGAAAATGTAAAAAAAACCGGGAAAATTATTTGAAAGCGCTTATCTCGCGAACTACTGGATGAATTTGTTAGTTATTTGCCACAGATGTAGAGTAAACCATGACGTGAAGGAACATAGGCTATTTTTTGCGGGAAAATGTACGGTTTCCGTAAAATTTCTCATTTATGCAGGCGAGGCCACGTGGAACGTTCAATTAGCTAATATTATGTTGTTGTTGATTAAATATATTGACCTCCCTTGGCGCTTATGCGTGGACACATATATATAAAATGGAGTACAACCTTGCCTATAGATCCTTCAAGAGGGAGATCACTCGAGGAAAGAAGCAGCACGTCAATAGTATTGGTGAGGGACTCAAGTACCTTTGTTTAGGAACCCGTGAATTCTGGTCTCTGGCCTAAGCTATTGAAGAATATTTTTAAAAGCCATCCTACTATCCCTACAAGTAGGAAATGGATCGTTGGCCCACGACGCAAAATACAAAGACGTTCTTCTGGGTAAGCTCTTTGCATCAAATTCGGCCCTTGATGACCTTGGGATAAAATCCTCCGACCATACCACGATGCAGGGGCATCATGTCGGATATTAGGTTACATCAGCGCTCAGTTTCAATAGCCCTGCATGCCCTTGATATCCAAAAGTCGAGGAGCCTGACGGAATCCCTCCTATTGTGTTGAAAAAGTGTGCTTTAGAGTTGGCTCCGGTCTTAACGCGTCGTTTACGGTTTTCGGTCGGTCGTTTTAGGTCACAAGTTTTTTGGCAGATCAATGACATGTTACAGATCAACGGCATTTTTGCTATGCGGATGATTGTACAGGTGATGCCCTATCAACCGGTTTCCACCATATTTCTCGTCTAAATGTCATTGACAGTCGAAACAAACTTATGTCTTAAATAGAGAATTCACAGGAGAAAGTCTCTGAATGGGGTAGACGATACTTAGTCCAATTCAGCCCCGCCAAGTCTGCGCGTTCACAACTAAAAAGTCACCAATGGTCGTATATCCTCGTTTTCAGGGCACCTCTTTAACAATCCCCTCCCAGCATTGAAATACTTGGCGTAAACATATCGAGCGAAGTCCAGTCCCGATGTCACCTAGAGGGTGAGGCCAAGTTAGCCTCGAAAAAACTTGGTGTTCTTAGCAGGATGAGACAGTATTTCAGTCTGGACCAATGCCTGCAACTCTACAAGATGCAGGTTCGGCCTCATATGGAATACTGTTTTCATATCTGGGCAGGGACCCCAAAATAACTAACAAAATAACACAAAACTAATCCCTTTGGATCGTATCAAACGAAGGGCAGCTCGAATTGTTGACTGCCATAATGTTTCAAACAGGCTGAACTCCTTGGAATTACGCCGAGACATAAATAGCATCACTCTGCATCCTCAATCGGTTGTATCACGGGGAGTGCTCTAAGGAATTGTTCGGAATCATACCTCCTGCAACTTTTCGCCATCGTTCCACGTGAAAAATATACCATCCTCATAACCTTGATGAGTGGCAGTCTTCCGCCGTGTGTTTTTTCGTGTAACTTTCTGCCGCGCACTGTAAAATTTATAATAAACTGTCACCAGCAGTATTTCCGGACCTATACGACCTGCAAACTTTCAAGAAGAGAGCGTATTCCCTCTTAAAAGACCAGAAACTCACCAGCAGCTCTTCTAATAAGCTTTACAATTGCTCTTCGAATAACCTTTAAGAAAACAGAAAAGACAAGAGAAATTACTAAGAGATAATAGCTGTGATTATTATATTCAAAGTCTCACCATCTGCAATGAGGCATTACTCATAGAAGTCGCTTGCATTTTTACACGAATAAGCGTGCAAGAGATATAACCCAAAGGAAAGGATAGACACGTGCGCCAGATTGTTTTAACACGTTTATTCCGGTGAACTCAAATAAGCAAATAATCTGCAATTAGCGCATGTCTTATTATTAATGTGATATCTGTTATTATTTTTTCCGTACAATAAAGGTTTACATTGCTATAAAATCGTTATTTTAAATCAAAAAAAATCAAAAAAAATTTACATAGGTGTATCATAGGCCATGCAAACGAAAAATCAAAATGTTTTTTTTTGGGTAAGAGCTCTTGCACGTTTATTCGTTGGGGCCATCGATACTATCGTATAAGATGTATACTCATTTGATGTAAGCAATTTATGCTTACCGAAGCACATCTTTGTAATATTATGAAGATAGGAAGTAAACTTGCTTACACTAATCAGTCTCATTACTCACCAATTATAATAATATGCCAGGTAAAGTTTAATTTGATGCGTCATAAATGAAGATCAAACGAGCACGTACAGCCGATATAAACAAAAATTCAAAATGTGTACGTAATTTTAGCTGCAAAACCAATATCAGACTTATTTCGGATCTATATCGGGAAATACGGAGTCGAATGCGATAATTTGAACGATAATTGAATAAGCTCGTGCGAACCCAGATATGAGATTCGGTATTTTTTAAAAATGCATAGGAATATTGTGGTGTAAATTCTTTCAATTCGATGCGGACCGAAAAACTCTTGAGTTTCATTGTAGGTATTTGGCTTATTTCTGTCTATTACTGTAACAGAAGGCGCCGTCGAGCTCACAGTGAAATTAAAGTTGGAGCAAATTGGAATTATGCGCGTACCCATCTTGAGGGAGACAATAGATGTCGGTGACCTAGATCTTTTCGAAGCGACGTCAATTAATTGTTTGGCACAAACGCATTACTTGCAGAGATTTAGCTTTTTCTCGAGAGTTTCTCATACAATTTTTTGTGGCCTTAATTTTCCCTAGAAAGTATAAACTACAAAGAAAGGTTATTAACGTATTATTATTTTTTAACAAAAAATTAAAACCGACTTCCAAGATAAAAACAAAAGTAATACTTATTCTTAATCTAAAAAGAATCAAATAATTATTATTCCTTATTATAGTGGCGTCTTCAGACTTCGCCTAAGCCTCAACTATTTCTGTGCTCAATCTTCGTACTTTTGAAGTCGGTACCAGCCCGGAAAAGTTCTGAGATCCTTGACATAGCAATTACGCTAAGGTAAGCTGGTACCGACTTCAAAAGCATGAAGATTGAATACAGAAATAGTTGAGGTTTAGGCGAAGTCTGAAGACGCCACTATAATAAGGAATAAGAATTATTTGATTATTTTTAGATTAAGAATAAGTATTACTTTTGTTTTTATCTTGGAAGTCGGTTTTAATTTTTTGTTAAAAAATAATAATTTTACCCTTTCTAGTTAGGTACATAATATGAGACGACAAGGCTATAATATTATAGCTTGTTGTCTTAGAGTTGTACATATTACTAGCGGTCGCATGCGGCTCTGCCCGCGTGGATGTCGGTTACGGCTGCAAAAAGCCTACCAAGGAAAGACTCGGTCAGCAAAATGATTCCCCGCAGTCATTATCCGAAGGGTGTATAACAGTGCACACTGCACAGATTGTCTTCCCGCAAGCGCATCCCGCTTGGTGACGCCCACTATCGTAATATTTTAATTTCGCCATAATTTCAAAACCAAACGTCCAATTTTAATCATTCAAAGACCAAATTTTATCTACATAAACTGTACTTAGTGATGAAATAATTTATTTTGATAAGGATAAATGGCATGAGTAAAATAAACGCGTTTAATAGTTGTCCAAAAAATTCAAGATTTTTAAATAAAAAAAATGGTTATTGTGCCTCACTCGACATAGATAAGTATAGTGTGTCGCTTACTTTTTGTAGATATTTATAAGATCTACAATACTTAGAAGATTTTATGGTTCTATCTTTTATAGTTTCGGCAGCGTACGCAAAATAAGTAACTTTTCTGGTTGATTTTTTCACCTGGCGTCCGAAAAACCCAAATATCTTACGAAACCCTATTTTTTCCAAAATACAATTTAGCCTATGTTCAGCACAAATAATGTAGGATTTGCTTGGAGTAGTTTAAATAAAGCCAAAATCCTCAAACTTGTATCTATAAGAATTCAAAAGTTCTGTTGGGTACCTTCAGAACCAGGGTATATCCTGGTGCAAAATCTTACTTCTTGGTAGTATATGCCTGAAATACTTCAGAAAAAATTGAAATCACCATATGTTCCCATATAAATTTCAAAGAGTCCCCTCGATTCCTCATGGATCCCATCATCAGATCACCATTTTTGTGAACATGGTACCAACCTCGGATTCAACCCTGTACAACAACAAAAGAATCATGAAAATCGGTTCATAAACGGCGAAGTTATGGTTGAACATACAAAAAATATATATATAAACAGACGAACGTATAACCTCCTCCTTTTTGAAAGTCGGTTAAAAACCATAACAATTTCAAAAAATTTAACGAAAGAAGCGAAGAAACAGTATATTTAAATACTTAGGTTTAATTTTACAATTTTATGTCACTCAGATCTGAAGCTATATTGATCCGCTAGTTCAATAAAAATGAAATATAGCGTCTATTTTTCAGGTGACGGGTTTTCTATAAATAAAATATAATTATACCTACTCAGACCTCTCTCGGTCATTATTGTCATACGGCAACTTTACGTGAAATGTCAGGGTCGTAGTCAAGTTTAATCTGGACGCACCTTTATTAATTTATATGTACAATTAGTAAGCTTTGTACCAATAACAAGGTGAACGTTACTTCAAAACGTGACTAGACGCAACAACTACGGGCCCATGTACAAATAATATACTCCTTGACTCAATATACTATCCCCACGTCCCGCTATTACATATCCAAATAAATTGGTCAATTTATATTGTCGATCCGCATCATTTCTATATATATTTTCTATTGGATCTTTCAATTACAAGAGTCGCATATTGCATCATGTCCATTACGATTTACGCGCAAACTGACCCCAAGTCATCTTTCTATTTTACGCCATTGTACCAGTAAAGGTGTCAGCGAGCTCACTACATACGGCGACTCATATATCCGTCCCTCTTATGTCGAGATGTCGCATCTCGAGATTGATCTGTTTTTAGCATAAGAAACCGAAGTGTAAAAATGCTCAAGTGAACGAAAAATAGGATACCACGCTCGGCTCATGAATATAACACGTTCTATACAAATCGAGATAAAAGAAAGGCCAAGAATGTTTCGCTTATTTCTGTTACGTAATGTGACGAATGTGAGATCAGTGGTTTAAGAAATTTATTTCGTGAATCTTATATTTTCATGCTAGTTTAGTATTAATCTGATTTTATTTTCGTATTTCGGCGTAAGTTATTTGAGCCACGAAAATCTGTTGTATTCAATATGTTTAATAATAATACACATTATATTTCCCCCAACATAGACCCACAATAAAGAAATGCCCAAGAGCTTCCGGCACGGAATACAAAATAAGCGTTTACCGTGAAGAAAAGTCAGCGCGCCTGAGTTTGTATAATTTATAAGTTGTATTAATATTATGAACCACGAATTCGACATGATATATTTTTGGAGCTTTGTTATGAAATATCTGATATTTAGTATACAAGTACACCATAAATAATAATTAATGATCTACGTTTAATATAGAAAATCTGGTAACCATAAAAATAATCATGTAAATATTATGGATAAGTATTGGATTTTTTTTTCACTTTACATTGCATTCAAAGTTTTGTTGAATCTTAAAAGAGTGTTTAATCTAAAGAAATGTTGAATGTAATCGACTCCGGAGACTAACTGGCCCAGTGTTGGTAATTGGCACACAAGCTTTGGAAACAGTCTACAGAATCTTGACAAACAAGAAATTTCCAACATCTTGTAGTTGGACGTTCATATATTATTAGTCTTTATATTTTTAATAATTTAGCTTTTGAGTTACTAATTAAACTACATATTTTGCATCAAATATAAATATGATAATTTAAGCTTCAAGTAATTTAACATAAATCACTACTTTTATTCAGAATTATTGAGGCTTTGCTAATGAGTTACGGTTAAAGCTGTATCTCGTACAGAAAATTATTAATAATTAAAAGTTATAATAGAAGCAGCTGTTATGGTAAGATCTTCACGGAAGTGCAATCAAACTGAATCACTTCCTAAAATGTTTTAACGGTTACGAAATATAAAATTATAACCGATGTAATTCAAATTTACGCAAACCTATAGAATTTTTTGGACTTTTTATCAGAAAAGGTCGACTTAAAGTCTAAAAAGTAATTTACGATAGCCGTCTGGGCCCTGAGCGTAGTTCTGAGGATGCGTACGTCGCTCGTAAGCCTCCAGTCATAAAGTAAGACAGGAACCGACCAACTTAAACCCATAAAATGGAACAATACTTAGGTTTCGTTAGTAAGCTATAAGATAAGGAGCCTTACATTTTTAGGGCTCCATACATAAAAGTCAAAAACTCTGTCTATCCGCATAAAATATTTTTAATAAGTGGGGGATTAATAGTAATTAATTAGATTAGATTGCTACCTAGTAATAAGACCGCCATTGTGATACCTGAATATTTTGAGTTATTTTATGTATTCCTTTTGTATCTATCAAAGTGCGCAAAATAAAGAATATTTCATTCAATATTTCAATAAATTAGATTATTTCCCATTAGTATTAAAATACATTAAGGATTGTTGTAACGCGAACACTACTCAACATAAAACACTGTAGGTAACACATTGTAGGTAAAACACCTTTTTAGAGGTATTACAAGTAACATACTTTTTATTTGTTAATAAGAAGATTTACAATAAACACGAAACGTTTAATAATATGTACCAGAAAACTAGTGTTAAAAGTTACTGAGAAAGCTAATAAAATTGCCCTTCGATACATATACCATAATATTGTTCTTGAATGTGGTAAAATTAACCCATGATTAACCCATCAAGCCCCGTACGAGCACCGGTGATCGCGACAACAATAGAATGCAATAGCATGTCAAGCCATTTTCCACATAATCTACATAAAAATTACAATTTATTTGCCTACTAACTCGGCCTAAATGAAAGAGATATTTTAAGCACGTTCGCATAGGATTATGTAAAATTCATTTAGGCAGGCATTTAATAATAAGTAAGACAACCGCCACCGCCGCGCGCCGGCCAAACGTATCCCTTTATAGGTGGAGCGAGGCAAAAGAATTTATAACAAGATCCAAGCAACCCGGAATATTTGAACAACATTATATCAAATTTTTGTACAAATATTAACTTTTTTTTCGCTATCTGTAGACAGATTTGCTTGATGCTTTTTGTGTTATTACTAATTTTGATTCCGTATTTATTGTAAGAATTCTATTGTATTCAGTGTAAAGTTGTAATGACTGTGAAAATAAACATTGCTATTATTATTATTATTGGCAAAACGTGATATAATTTGGTTCTTCATTTTAATTACGAGATTTACATTATTTTAACCAACTTAGTTCATTTTTGGGTGAATAATACCAGCCTTTTGTTTTACCTCTTGCTTCTGTCAACGAAACGATATATCTTCGTAACGGAGCCATCAACTTAACCAACCTACCTCATTTATTTTGGTGCAGCGAAAACATTGTGTTCATTTATTTGGTACTATAGGTGAGAAGGTAAAAGATAAAGAAGCGTTAGATTTTACGATTTCGATGTATAAGTTTTTAAACTATCTTATCGATTGTAAACAACTATTATTTCTAATTAAATCCTAACTACTAATTGGTTAGGTTTTAAATTATTTCAAATATCCCTTCATCTACCCATCTCCTGTTACCTCAAGGACAGAACCGCCCGTTATTCAAATCAGTAATTATCCGACGAAAAAAGAAACTCGATATAATTGGGGAGTACAAGGAAAGGGTGTTCTTAAATCACTAAGATTAATTTTCAGCGTCCGTAATTTATATCAGCGGACCGAGAGGCGGTTCGATGAAACCATCAGGCAATTTACAAACTCGAAAATCGTGAAAGTTCGTTAATTATTTGAAGGGAACGATAGGCTTCAGTGTCCCGGGACTCGCATTTATTGACAATTAAGAGGACGCCTTACCGATCCGCTCGAAGGTTCTTCCTCCATCGAGCCTCCGTCCGATCGATTACAATCATATAAAACATACTCGCGACTGACGCAGCTTACCGTAACAGACCAAATTAATGTATTAAACTTGATAAGTCATTGAACAAAAATATCGTTAGGGATTAATTTGTTTTATGTTCTCGCGTTATTACTTAACGAAAAAAGCCTCGGGCTCGAAACGGAGTTAAAAGGGAATAAGGAAGCCATTAAAATATTTCTGCAAAAGTTCACTTCGAGGTGTGGTTTCTCGCAAAAAAGTCTTAAAAATATAAGCGCAACTTTTGTGCCTCAGGTAAAATAGTTGATAGCTCGCGTTTAAAATTTTATGAATAACACACACAATTTCTCTTTAATAACGATACACCGCATAAAAGGACGTAGCCACTATAGCTAATAGAAAATTCTGCTGAAAATTGCGCTTAAAGTGCAGCGCTTCTAAGCCCATTTATACGAGTATGCTGAAAATACGTAAGGCACATTCGACGCAATAAAAAAAATGATTTTAACCTTATACCTATAACTGAACAGTTTTTATTATCATTAATTATAATTAAATTAAAATATTATAATAATACTATATTTTTTAAGTTCTAGAAATTTTTTCAACGTCTGGCACGATAAGTTTAATATTCACGTAGAATTGTTTACCATTATAGTATTTACTGTTCGTTTTTTTCCTCACTATGTCAGCTCAAAAAAAGATACCAAAATATGACGACCGCAATTCATAATTGAACATTGTTAAAATGCCTCGAACACCGGCAAATATTAGAATAGAATTGATGATAACCTTAAAGTTTGTTAAATATCTTAATTAAAGGGTTAGGCCCCTGGAAGTTTGAACCCTTGTACATATATATTTATATCTATTTATATAAAACTCAAAAGTGACTGACTGACATGGTGATCTATCAACGCACAGCTTAAACCACTGGACGGATCGGGCTGAAATTTGGTATGCAGGTACATGTTATGACGTAGGCATCCGCTAAGAAAGGATTTTGATAAATTCCAACCTCAAAGGGTTAAAATAGGGGATGAAAGTTTGTATTCAATAATACTTCTTAACGCGAGCGAAGCCGCGGGCAAAAGCTCGTCTGAAATATTTAGTAGCAATATTACCGTTATCGTGACTCACTCCCTGGGTAAAAGAAAGAGCAAAATTTTTTTTGTGATTTGTTTGGGCAAGCGCCCCCGCGTCATAAAGTTTTTCATAGAAAGGTGAAAAAAGTTACTCCTTCAGCGCTGCTACTTTCACAGCAAACTCTATATAATGGACCCATAGACTCCCAAAAATATTATCACCTTTGTTACACCCTGTATAAAAGCGTTAAAAAGTTGAAAGGCGGCGGCGTTACGACTATACGACGTTTCAAATTCGTATTTCATATTTTATGCTTCGTCAAGTCACGTCACGTTTTATTTCATTTCTGAATTGACTTAAAGTGTAGTATACTGTAAACCCCCGCTCTTCATTACCTACATTATGGAGGTACTCGTAGCGGCGCCAATGCTTTGTTTTTTCTGCTGCTTTTTGCCTCTGTATTCTCGTCTCTCCTGTACGTACCACTTTGTGACAGCAATAATTATTTTCACCGTATAAACTTTAAAAACAGAAAGAATTCGTGTAAATTTTAGTGCACAGTTAATATATATGTAAGGTGAATCTAATACTGTTTTTTTGAAAATTAATTTTTTCGTATGTTACAACATAAAATTGAATTTTTACTCGACATAACATTTTTGATTTTAATGTCTTTTACTTAAACGTTTTGTGTATCTCAAAATATAATGTCAGGAATATTATAATCATAATTAAGATGTAAGCTAAATCGAATGCATTTAAAAGACGTCAAGCATAATTTTATTGCGTAATTGACGAGAAAAATCGGCATCATAAAGATACAATGTTACCATTCACGCATTTTTATTTAATCCTGGACGTAAAAGTACGTCGTCGTACGTCGTATAATACATAATAATATTGCTTCAGACAATATCACTGTAAGGACATTACTAGCAAACTCACAAGTACAAAAATACTTGTCATAAGGTCACTAATGTCCGGTTTCTGAGGTATTTTGAGAGACGTTTTGTATTTGCTGGCACCTTTGATTAGCTAACGTTGAAATATTAACCAAATGTCAAAAATCTCATAAAACTAGCATTGGTCGCAATCTGTTCTCTATTGAATATCAAAGTTTAAACAAATCTGACCAGATATTCCAAATACTTATTCAAACTAAAAATTTAATCAAACCGCCCGAAAAAGCTCAAGTTTTTCTTCATTTCCCTAACAACTCGCCAAACACTGATCGCAGTCGAATGAATTAATGAAAAATAAAGGAACCCTTCGGTTGTTTAGAATGAATGCAAAACAAAGAGAAGTTAAAAGTTGAATTTATTATAACATTAATTGTCTACTTCTGAGTCCGGTTTGAGTGGGCTAAATGAACAAGCGCTGAAATTATATTTAGACTTAGCTTTACACAAGAACATTTCGGACTTTAACGACGACCTCCGTGGCGCAGTGGTGAGCGCGTTGGTAGCTCAAGCCGGAGGTCGCGGGTTCGAATCCCGCCGACGGAACAAAAAGCTTATAAAGTTCCTGGGTCATGGACGTGTATTAAATATGTGTATCATATAATAAAAATCTTAAATATATGTATAGTATAAAAAAAAGTATTAAATATATTTCCGTTGTCTGGTACCTGTAACACAAGTCCTTCAGGTACTTAGCACGGGGCCAGACTGACGTGGTGTGAAGCGTCCATAGATATTATTATTATTATTATTTAAGTTTCTTTATTGACCGAAATATACTACCTACGTTCAATTTAACTCCATAATGTGTGTACAGTTTAGGCGTATCCACAATTATTCAGATTGTCCTACATTGATTTTGATATTTAATCAGTTTATGTATATGCCTGCTATATAATAATAGTTTACATAAGCAACACAACACAGTGTCGCGTCACTAGAATAGG
Organism: Lysandra bellargus; assembly: GCA_905333045.1. Lineage (NCBI taxonomy): Eukaryota > Metazoa > Arthropoda > Insecta > Lepidoptera > Lycaenidae > Lysandra > Lysandra bellargus. The sequence goes on from HG995349.1 coordinate 8,547,408, forward strand.
CAATCTCTTTTACGACCGCCGCTTAGCATAAACGATTCGCTCGGACAAAAATTTACGATTACATAACATAATATGACGCCATCATTTTTATTTTCCATGCATCACTCTTTATTTATTGGTGTAGGTTATAAAACTATTGCTGTAATTTATAACGAGCATAAAAACTTATGCTTCTAAGTAATCGATTTGAAAATTTCGTAAACTCGATGTCTTCATTCAACATCCTCGCCGTCCAAGGAATATTTAGCTGACTGTAATTTTTTACCGACTTCGAAAAAGGAGGACGTTATTATTTCTTTATTTTCATAAAACACGTAATATATGATTGAAAATATAACCTCCATAAACCACAAAGGTTTTTCCAAAGTATAAAGTATATTGATATGATAAACTTATACCTTAAAATCCCGGCTATGCCTTAGCTGGATAATTACAGTTTCAGTCTAGTAAACCCAAATTCAAAGTATTAAAGTTACCTTCTATAATATTTAATATTTAAAAAAAACATGACGACATAAAGAATAAATAAATCTGTTGTTTTAATACTTTCATTATACTTTTAGTGCTTTTTGGCACGGGTGCCAGAGCTAGCTGCGATTATATTTCATAGAGAAATATTATCCGAATATGTTATGTATGCAGCCGAGGACTGTACACATTATTAGAATTCTCCACATCACTGAATTTACATTAGTAGAGCTACGTATTCCGTTTATATAAATTATGCTTAAGTTAATTTTTATATTAATATGTTACATTGCTATCATATTATAACTAGACACTTTAGAGGCGTTTGCCTAGCAGTAAAATAGATCAACTCTTAAGAGCCCGTCCTCTATTTTCTACTGCTCTCTTCACACTCACGCCCGTCTTTCATATGCCAGGTGAAAAAGGACGATCGCCAAGTTAGCGGGCAGATAGAGGTTTTCTGTTTTTAAAGGGTTTTTTATATTGAAGTGGTAAAAAGTAATTCCAACACTTTATAGACGACTTTCTCAACAGTACATTGCATTTTTTTCATACCGTTAAGACGTCAATACAATCCATAAAAAGGTGATATTCTAAACCTTTTACAGCAAAAATCACAAAACTGTCGCGGGTTTGAGTTGGATTATTTAAAGATACTTAAAAAAAATAAAAAATCTAGCTCCAACACTATATTATAATTGAAATGATCTTACATGTTGTGCATTAAAACTTATAGAAATACTGTATTTTAACTGTTAAATCACGTCTGTTAAATGAGCGAAATCGGCAAAATTTTGTATACGGACTCTTAAATAAACATCAAATTATTTATTTATTAAATCTAGCATTACCTATAATTGTAAAGGCTAGCATCAAAGCAAAGTAACACTTTTCGCATAATCCTCTTAAACGTATAACAATGAATTCTGATAATTAATGTAATAAGGAATTAGGAAATGTTAATATTAAAATAAAGTTGGGCAGTGTCGGAGCCGAATTCCGCGAACGCGTGAAATAGATTGCGGAGCGGAGCGCCCGACCGCGGCCGCCCAAGTTAAAACATGGAATATACGAATAATTGATATCTTTACGAGTATCACATCCAGCTTTCATCCGATATCACAATCATTATCACCTTTGATTAAACGTTTACGTTTTCCTTAAAATTATTTATGGACGCATTTATGTTGGGGCGTAATCTCTCGCGGATTTAAATAATTTATCGAATCCGGCCGGCGATGTGGAGTCGCAAAAAACGGTTTACGAGTGCGGAGCGGACGACGCCCGCGCTCGGGAGGAGGGAGCAAATTGGATGCTTTAAAATTCAATTTAAAGGTTTCATGGCCCGCCTCATGCCGGACTCACACGCGGACGGATCGCAATTATTTTGCTGCGACTTGGGAGTATTCAAATGTTTATCGGCGAGTCGCGTCGTACGCCCGCAGAGTACTGCGCTGGACAACTGTACCTTGATATTACTTGGTTTTTCTATAAAAGAATCGAGGTTTCAAACTGCATTAAGTCCGTTTCCTACCAAACAGCAAAACAGTGTTATCATATACGTTATATAAACGTTGCAAATCTATACTTATAAAATTACATGTCCTGACTTACTGACTGACTGACTGATTCATCATCGCTGAGCAAAAACTGTTAAAGTTACAGCCACGAAATTTGGTGAACAGGGTTTTTTTTATTAAGTAGACACCCACTAAGGAAGGAATTTTGAAAATTTTACCCCGAAGGGGGTGAAATAGGAGTTAAAAGTTTGAATGAAAGTCCGTCATTTCTTAAGTTAGGAACATGAAACCCATCTCCGTTATTATACTATCTATGCTAACGCGGACGAAGTCGCGGGCAATAGCTAGTATATTATACTTTGCAAGCACTTTTTTCAATACATGAGATTCGATAATAATAATAATATTAAATTCTTTATTTGCACACACAAAAGAAAACACATAAAAGCACATAAGAGAGACAAAAAACAAAAGAAATAACAGCAACAACAAAAGTATAAAAAATTACAAAATTGTGCAAAAAGGCGGTCTTACTGCTTTAAGCGGTTTCTTCCAGACAACCTATAATATAATACTTATGGACAGGAACAAAACTGCATTAACATTACATTAAATACTAATATAGAATCGGGGTATTGTGAAGCTGAAAATAGAACAACGATATAACTTAATTGAATTGTTTGCACTAGAATTTGAAGTACACACACGAGCGGAATCAGCATAATACACTTACTGCGCTACTTATTATCATATTTTGTTACGTACCGACGCCTGCAGGTGCCAGCTTTTCCACCGATTACGTGCGGACTTGCAACTTATGTCCTGCATTGAAAATGCAAAAATATCGCAAAAAGACTAATAGAAAATAAGAGAAATTTATTATTTTGTATGGTTAGGCACCCAAAAATTAATTCTGGCATATTATACTACAAAATATAATCCTGGCGTCATGGTATTTCCAACCAAAAAATGAAAGGTGCCATGATAGAATGACTGCCAATAATTGGGTATGTTGCATTTTATTATGTAACTAACGGCTTCGCACGAGTGTAAAATATATAGCCTATATCACTCACTGAAAAAATTGTTAAAATCGATTCAGTAGTTTTGATTTATGTTCATTACTACCCGTGGCCCGCATTGGTCGGTACCGCCGAAAATCAACAAAACTGGGTTGACTACTGAACCCTAAAACGAAACCCTAACCAGCTGATATTTTATATATTTATAGGTTAAAAGGTAGGTGAATAATAATATGTACAGCCAATAATATAATTAAATTAAATAAATAGCGTTAGAAAATATGTAAAACTGAAATCTTGACGTAGGTTAATAGAACTTACATTCTTTAAAAGTAACATTGTCCTACAAATAGAACAATCTATATTTTAGGACCATCAATTCAGAGTATGAAATACTTTCTATCTCTGTTAGCTACCACATTCGAGATTTTTCGCAAATAAAATTGTTGTTCGTCTTATCAAAATGAAGATACTCACAAAAAATTAGCTTGATAATAATAAAAAAAAATATTCTAGGAAACCCGAACAAGTAATAATATATTCAATTATCAAATTCAAAACTAGTCGATGTAAAAGGAACCTTAATAAAATGAAGATACAAATAATATTCAGAATATTTCCATCGGCATTCAAATCTGTACATTATTAGTTTCAATAACTTACACTCAACTTGCTTCTGTATTAAATAAATATTATTGAAGTATGCTCGAGTTTCCAATAAGTTCCGAGAGTCCTGAAACAAATTGTAAAATAGCATGAAATTGGTAATGCTGCCCGCGTACAAGTATTTCGTAATACTTACTATACACAAGTTTTCTCTACAACTTATGCAAATTAGTTTTAAAACCTCATGAACTCGTTTAAATATAGAAGTTATTTAAAACATGTTATTTATATGATTTCATTTATCATTTTGTCGTCTATTTATCATTAATTAAAAACGTTTTACTATCGAAAGAACAATTTCACATCATATTATATTATATTATAACGTATTCATTATAATAATTGTACGAAATCCGGTCATATATTCGTTAATTGTGGCAGTTCCCTCAACAAAGTAAATTTCATTATTTATTATTTAATAAATAAGTTTGATGAAAATTAATTGATAATGGTTGAAATTAAAATAATTGGTTGAAATGGCGTAGCGGTGGCGCTACGCCCGGCGTAGCGTTAACTCGCGCTACGGTAATTCGTAGCGCGTCGTAGCGTCGTCATTGTGCTACGGGCTACGACACGCCGCTAACACACCACTTAATTCGACAACTAGTTATATAACCAATTTAATATTACTGCATAACCAATAAGTAATAACCATGCTTCCAAACTTCTATACATATCATAAAACAAAGTCGCTTTTTTTCCCTCATGTCCCTTTGTTCCCTTTAATCTTTAAAACTACGCAACGGATTTTGATGATTCTTTCAGTCTTAGATAGCCCATTTATCGAGGAAGGCTTAGGCTATACTTTATCATGCTAAGACTAATAGGAGCGAAGAAATAGAGGAAAATGTGAAAAAAATGGGGAAAATTATTTGAAACAGCTAACTTTAACGCGCTAGTCTCAGGAACTACTGGTCCGATTTGAAAAATTATTTCAGTGTTAGATAGCCTATTTATTGAGGAGGGCTATATTTTATCACGATAAGACTAATAGGAGAATATGGAAAAAAACGGGGGAAATTATTTAAAAGGGATTAACTCGCGAACTACTGAAACAATTTTTATGTTATTTGGCACAGATAAAAAGTACGGGCCGACCACGTGAAGGCTATCAATTTTATTCATTTTGTCAGTGGCTATTTATTTTATACCCGTACGACGCCGGGACGGGTCGCTAGTAATATTATAAAGGAAAAAGTGTGTCTGTCTGTCTGTTACCTCTTCACGCCTAAACCTATGTAAGCTAAATCGATGTAACTGAAATTTGGTAAGAAGATACTTAATGTCCCTGGAAGGACATAGGATGATTTTTGTCCCGGAAAATATACCCGTACCCGGTTCCCACACGATAAACGAATTTAGGCGCAACGGAGTTGCGGGCGTCATTTAGTTACTTGTGATTTATAAATTGCTGTATAGTATACCAAAATTGCTCACATTTTATTATTTTGTCGCGATAGAATGTATCCTATACCCTACCTTGTGGTCTCTTCTATATACTTTGTGCTAATTACTTAAAAAAACGGTCCAGTAACTTAAAAACATGTTCGTTGCAAAAAAATAAACAAGTTATCTTCGGTTGAAGCTAAACATGGTTGCCAACTTAATATATTATATCAGATAACAAAAAAAGCAATAATACAAGCAGTATATTCATTATATAATTAAAATTAATTATGTATGATCTATATTTCGCAACTAGTATTATTGAAGATGTTTCCTCCAATGTACAGTTATGCTCTCATCAAAGATTAATTATTGTTGATGAATGTGTAATTAAAAGGGGCCAACCCGAAAGTGATTTTAATGACTTCATAAGTTTTGAGTGGCACGTGACCTAGATGTAGGAGCTCGATTACGGCGTATCTGATATACCGCCTACTTGGTAACGCTCTTATTAGGGGCCATTTAAAGCCTTATTATCTTAAAAAGATTTACGTATACAGGGTGTAACAAATAAAGTGATAATACTTTAGGGTGTGTATGAGTAGAGTATAGAGTTCGTTGTGTGTGTGGCAAGTGAAGAAAAGAGAAATAATTCAATATTTAGTATTAATAACAATAGAGAATATTTTCTGAAACAGTAAAATAAAATTGAACAGTGTGCATCACAAGAGCTACAGCTGAGAAGTTATAAGGCCAATGCAAGTGGCAGTGCCATTATATGATTTAGAGTCTTAGAACACACCAAATTTTTAAACAAGGCATGCATTAAATGTAAATTCGGTAAGGAAATTTGTAGACCAAAACTATAATTTAGCTTGTATTGCCACGCACGCGTAGGCGGAATAATCCCTCAAAATCACGCATGAAGCAGACGGAAGTAATATTTCGTGACAGAAGATGACATTTATTATTGCCAAATTAAACTTTTGTGATATAACATCAGCGTATCATTGAAAACAATTGTTATTACGGAACAGAACTTGTCGTAATCTCCGTGAGTCATTCGACGACGTTCTCGAGACCGTCTCAGAGTTCCAAGATTGAATGATTTCGAGAACTAGCGCCATGCTTAATGCATATTTGATATTACATAATTAAATATGATATGAATCGTTGTGTCATGATATGTGACATTATGTTGCTCGCAAGTTGTAAAGATTGGTTTTGTTGTTGTTGGTTTTAGTTGTGGCTAGTTGATGGTTCAATAAAATGCAGAAATGTTTTTAAATTTTATTTTACATATTTTACGCACTCCATTAAACACCAAATTGTAACAAAATGTTCATTTTAAATATATAATTATCTATCAACAAACAATTTGGAAAATTATATTTCGACTAGTCAATGAGAGATAAGCTACGATAACGTGGCGCGCCCCTCCAAAATTCAAAACGTTTGAAGTGCGTTGTCTTGCGCGGTCGGCTAGTTATGATTAGTAATGCTGAAACCAACATATCTTGGTAAAAAGTGGCATTAAGTAAAATATTACGGGAACTGGTTGCTTGGTTGAATACTTACTACATTGAAACAGTCATTTGGAGGGGCGCGCCATGTTATCATATTTTATCTCTACGGAGGTTTCGTTACAACCCTCGAATAGAATATCGCGTAACAATCACTACTCACTAAAATTCAATTCACAATTCACATAAAAATGATAAAGCTGCAGGTGGTCATTAAACTAGTAAATACAATTCCTTGTAGGAATAACAGTATTCTCGATTTAGACTTTGAAGGTTATAATATAAAATTTAGTACAAATAAAAACAGCTCGATATACAATAGATACCCATGATTGGGGTTAACGCAGACTTAGCCGCACCGCTTTACCGCACATGCTTCAGTCTTCCTTTCTTTTACTAACATTCACCGCCGCGAATATGGTGACAAAAAACAAAAAACAAAAAACTTCAATATCGCGTCTAACGGGTGCAAAAATTGACTTTAAGTGGAGTTTCGTTGAAGGGCCAAAACTGAGTTATTCGACGAAGATATAACTAGGATGTAATCGTAAATTTAATTTTTAAATTACAAATACTGCAAAATCCTACAAGCCGCGTAGGTGAAAGTTACTCGGAGTTTATCGGTTCACTAGTGCTGCAGCTGATTGACTTACGTCACAATATTATCCAATGATCAGTGCCGTTGAATTTTTTTTTTTCATTAAATAAGGGGGCAAACGAGAAAACGGGTCACCTGATGGTAAGCAACTACCGTCGCCCATGGACACTCGCAACATCAGAAGAGCTGCCGGCGCGTTCCCGGCCTTTTAAGAAGGAATACGCTCTCTTCTTGAAGGTTTGCAGGTCGTATAGATCCGGAAATACTGCTGGTGACAGTTCGTTCCAGAGTTTTACAGTGCGCGGCGTGCGTAAATATATTAACTTCTATCAAAAACTTTAGACACTTGACCCTATTCAATTACGAGCACCGCGGTGCATGCGGTGCGGCGCTTGTCTGCGTCACCTTTATGGGTGATGATAAAAGGGATTGCCTCACTGGTGGTGGTAGTTAAAAAGAAGCTACATATATAGTTACTCTGTGAACTGATATTAGCGCTAGCCCAATTTCTAGCGGCACAACCTCGATGTCCCAGTGAGCGAGGGTCCTAATGTTATATAATAATTTAGATCAATTCCACTATAACATTTTAAATATTTGGGTTACTAAAACACAATAAACACACGTTCTTTTCTAAGGACAAACCATAAAAGATTTGATTTCCGTCCGATAATAAACAGTCAACATAGGTAGAAAGAAATTCATCAATTTTTAAGCACAATATTAACGATTTTTTAAGCACGATCGTTTTATCAGCCTTGTTTAGAATTTAACATTTTGGCTGACATTTACAAAGTAATATTATGACACTTGAGCTAAGTATTATACTACATCAAGGCCGTAAGAAATATAAATGCAAACGTAACGCGAGTCTCAGTATGTTACATTTTGTCACAATATGGACAGATTCATAGTTTACAGGTTAATTTAAACGCTCACCAAAACTATAACAAAACTAAAACTTTTTAATAAACTCGTAATAATATAATAATAAATGATTTTGTGTTTAATATGATTATTTATCTTCATAATACATTTTTTTGTCATGAATATAATATTAAAACAAAATATTTCGATGCTGATTTTCATGACTGTGATAGAGCAATTAATTATTATAAAAAACAAGTATGAATTGAGCAAAGACGTGTACTGACTAAGATACTGTTTTAAATGATCGATGTTAAGATTTTTTTTCTGGTAAACGTTTAAATATTATATTTATAAAGATCCCTCATCATTTAGTCATCAATTCCTGTGAAGATAAAAACTAGGACGAGCACACAGATCGACTGTGAGAAAAAATTAAATATACGTGTATTAGATAATATACTGTTTGTTTCAGGTGGTTTATTTACGTATATATCATGGGGCACACAACATGATACAGAACCATGTTTCAACTTGACACGAAATAGTAACAAAAACACCTGTAGTGCTCGCCGATGTGTCATCGAATTAATATTACTTATCAAAAACTACTTAGATAACACTCATTATTTTACAAAAGATCACAACATACTCAATAATATACATATTCTTCTACTATTATTTGAGACACTTTGTTATTAAAATTTATTTTTACAATATCCAACTTCTGGTTGCGTTTAGTGTTCCGCCGTACGCGTTATGTTATTGTAATATTCACATTAATTATTATGTTTAATGTTTTGTATGGAATAATATAATAAATACTATCTAGGATTAAGCCAAAAGTAAACAATCTTAAATAAATACTGAGCATTAATTCAATAATAAATATCATTGACTGACAAACACATTTTTTACTGTACATTCTTTAACGGTAATTAGTGTTTGGTTCATTAAATTATAAAAGTTGTGCAAGTCATCAGAATGTTGGTGCATCATACCTATTTATGTATCAGGTAATGAAATTTTAACATCTGCCTGCAACATTTACCATCCATCTTTTCAAATATTAAAAAAATAACCTTTTGAATCAAATGAACATATTTTATCTAACTCAAATAATAAGTAACTTGGCAACGATAATAATCTTTAAATATTTACAATTATTATTTTATCTATTTGTATAGTAAAACTTTGAAGTCTTAGAGTTCAATTCACATTTTCAATACTTAAAAGTCACAGCTATGTACATAATATAATTTATATGTTTCACAAGTGACACATCACTTTTATTTACACCTTTTATTCACAACTTAGTCCGCGTGTTCACCACGACCTCCGCAGAGTCCAACTTCTCCAACTCTCATACCGATATCTCCTGTATCTGCACGCGCTTCTTCATGATGCCGGGCGGCGCGGGCGCGGTGGGGGCGGGCGGGACCCGCAGGATGCCCGACCCGCCCGCCGCGCCCGGCTCCGACTCGTCGTGCGACTCGGCCGCCTCGGTCCCCTCGGGCACCGGACCGAACTTCACCTGCGTCGAGCTGTCGGCGACCCGCGGCTCGAACGTACTCGTCCTGCTCACGACGTCCTGTATTCGAGCCTCGATTTTTTGTATGTCGGGCTTCTGCGTGTCGATGCATACGACGCTCCCCGCCTCGATCGCGCTCCCGACGCTGACGTCCGGCAGCGAGCTCCGCGCCGCGCGGTGCTTCTCGTCGTAGCAGCTGTACTCGCCGAACGTCGGCTCCCCGCAGTCCGACAGAGTCCGCAAGTCGAACTTGGAGCCGATGCTCCGCGGCACGTGAGCGGACTTGCAGTCGAACCCGAATCCCTTGCCGTTGAACGTGTGAACCTCGTAATCTAGTTTGCCGTCGTAGTTATCGGACGAGGACGAGCTCCCGGCCTCCGCCAGGTCGTCTTTGCAGCGGCGAGGCCGGGAGCCCCTCTGGTGGTAGATGCCGGCGAAGATGAGGACGTTGAGGAGGAGAAGGAAGCATCCGACGGCTATCGTGACCGTGAGGGCCGCGGTGTAGGACTGGTAGTGGGACGAGGCCAGCCTCCGAAGAAGGGCGTCGTCGGTCTGCGGGGGCGCGGACGTCGCGTTAGGGGGGCACTCGGTGGACTGCGCCGGGGGAGCCGCCGACGGCTTGGGCAGGGCCGTCCGGGCCGTCGGCGTGCTGCGGGGCTCACCGCGCGACGTCCCGCTGTCCACGTGCACCACGTGAGGGATGCTGGCGCGGGACAGGGATTGTGTTCTCACTGCACCTAAATGGGAACGTGATCTATTAGAAAAATTATTTACTAATAAAACAAAGCAGAACTTTGAAGCGGTACATCGCATCTAACCTTCGTAGTAGTTGGCGCTGTCGTCCTGGAAGTGGTGGTGCCTCATGGCGGCATCGGGCAACTCGGGGCCGGGCCGGTGCAACTGCGGGATGAGCGACAGCCACAGCGACATCTTGTGGCCGCGGTAGTGGCTTCGCATCTCGGACTTGCCGCCTACGCAAGCGGAAGCGTTCCAATTAATAAATCAGGCTTAGTAATAAAATAGCGAAACTCGACGAAAGCCCCTAACTTTAAATTACCTAATTTTTATTTTTAGAGTTTCCGTAGACTCGGTATCGACTTACTTATTTCCATGTAGAGTTGGTTGATAGTGTCGTACGTGTCCCAGTAGGGAGTTTGGTCCGGGCCCAGGCGGGGGGTCTCGCCCAGCAGGGGGCTGGGGGGCGGGGTTGCCGAGGGGTCGTTTGGATTTCTAAAAACGTTATCGAATATTATAATCTTACACTGCTAAGCAACACAAATAATATATTATTTTAAAACCCTAACCGCTATCGAATAAGTATGGCTCTACGTTAGTTAATTAATGTTCGACTTTGTAGTTTAAGCGCTGGCAATCGAGTTTAACGTACAAACGCTTTGGCAAAGTCTAAACACTTTGTAGTTACAGGTGTCGGAAATCACTCACGATAAGATGCCGCCGTCGCGGGCTTCCTGTGACGCGAAGAAATACTTCAAACAACAAACTTAGTAGTTCCGAACTACGTGGCGCTGGCCAAACTTATTACTCACCCGTATTTAACGAAATTCGAAACATAATGCATACAAAGCTTCGAAACTTTTTGCTCCTGCTGTGTAAAGTTGCGCAGATGGTGCGACAGCGATAAAGGGACCCCGAGGTAGTACGGGAGCTCCTCCCCGTGAACGGAACCCGGCCTCTGTTAAAAATTAACTAAGTCACATTTCCTTCATACGTATTCTAATTATTGTGAATATGCATTCACCCCTTATATATGAGCAGCCATTTATTTTTTGTTTAAAATCTAACCAAACCATCACAATTTGCTATCGATCAATATAATAAAAATATGAGTCAGCTATACCTGCGGATAGTCCTTGTCGGGAGAGAGGTGGTGGAAGTGCGTGAAGAATGTGGTCCCTCCGCGCAGCGCGTGCAGGTATCCCAGCCGGATGAGCGGCGCCGCCGTACGACCGTCGCTCAGTACCTGGCGGACATACTTAATTACACCACAATGATTATACGAATCTTGACTACGGGACCCTATTTTTTTTCGTATAATGGTTGCCCTTAGATAAGAAATAAGAATTAAGAACAATAAAAATATTAATGCTAAAATACGCGAGTAACTATCTGGGAGTCACCTAAATTGTTTCGATTATAAGGTATTTGTTTGCCGCAAACCAATAAAAGTGCTTAGCTAGGAAAAGTCGCTTAGTTCGGCGTCGATCATGATTGAGGAGGGCCGGAGTCGGGGACCCGTTGACACTTCACGAAAATATATCGCCCCTCAAATGGGGTACACGCTAACATTTTGGTAGTGTCGGGTTAACTCATAGATCAAGTACACATCCGATTAGTTATCCTTACACCGAAATACCATTTTTGTTTAATCGAAAAGTAAATATGGGATTTATTTTGGGAAAATCTTTTTATCTGGTTAGTGGCGGTAGATTACCTCCCCCTAGATAATATTCTTAAAGTAGTTTCTTGAATTGCAGCTTCGAGGATATAGAAAAGGGTTTTTATGTCTCCATAAACTGTGCTTATTATAGGTATTGGGTCGCTATATTCACTAACGGCCCACCTAGCGCTAAGTGGGTATCGTAGTCGCTACTAACATTTGTGGTTTTAGTGGCTACTGGCTATATCAGGGGTTCCCAAACTGTGCGCCGCGGCGCCCTGGTGCGCCGCGGAAAGGCAAAAGGGGCGCCGCCGCGCGTCTATCATTATCCATAACCACAAATATTATAAAATTAAATTATAATATTATTTATGCAAAACAGACAGAAGAATATAATATTTATTATTATTTACTTGCTTAACCTACCTATAAATCCTATAATAATCATTAAATGTGTTTTTTGTGTATCTTTTAGTAATTCCTAGGTAAAGTAGGGCGCCGTGACAAAATTTGGACTTGTAAGTGCGCCGCAGGCTGAAAAAGATTGGGAACCTCTGGGCTATATAATATGATCGCTAAAACATTAGCCTATGTTACTGCCTACGCAACACGTACAGCAATTAAGAATACAAAAGGGTATTTCAGAGTCCTACAAATTAACATTCGGAAAAATAAGATTTTTTTTTTTTTAATTTAACTAACGTAAGCATTATTTACGGAACTTTAGTCTCCATTTGACTGTAAATTCAAAACACGTTCTTATGTCTTCGTGATACGTTTCCGCATGTAAACTTTTCTAAATCATGCTTCGGCCATGACTGGCGCTAAACTTTTTTATTTGTGTTTAAACTTAAGTCGTGAGTTGGAAAAATACAAGTCATGGTTGTATAGGAAAATTTCTAAGCCATTAGTTTACGGACGGCGGCGGAGTGAGAAACACAGTAAAGTATTTTATAATTACATGACTTCCAAATATACAATTACTATAACCTTAACTATTTTCAAGACACGTTGAAATGGCTGTGCGACAAAAACGCTTAGAAAGTTTTTCAAAATTAAGGATTCTTTAGATAGGAAATGAGAATTCTCTTGAAATTGCTGAGTTGTGTAAACATAAATACTACACAGCAGCTATGTTAAGATCGGCGAACGGTTCAGTCAATACATACGATCACCCTTGTATGTTTAGCGTACTATCTTCGTATGGTAAATGAGAACCCGCCTTCTGCCTTTCTCTCCTGAGGTTAATATAAAGTAATGGTTAAGGATAAAACAGAAACTGTAGTACAACACTTGATATAGATCCTCCTTTATACAATGTATTTATTTTTATCTGAAACGTCGCGGAGTTTTTAAAGAAGGTCTGAAAACATTTAAAGATAAAATATTTCGTATATTTTCATGTAATAACAACTTTTAATCTTAATACATTATATTCAAAGTAATCTTTTTTTTTGCAAAATAAAAGCCTTGCCGTCGCTGTATGGCCCAAGTAACTCCTGAAGTAACCGCGACTGAAGTTCCATAGTCGCTGGTCGTGACTTCTATGGGGGTCGTGACCTCAATAGGAAAACTTTCAGCTTTTATAAAGTAAGGTAAATAATAATATTATGGTTACTTGACTGTTCATTGTAACGACACATAATAACCACAAGCGCTTAGCCACATGTCAATATGAAATCGACAATTACCAGTCGACTTGCGGCCCCTTTGTCGGCGGCCTGAGTGCTTCAATTAGACAAATCGGCAACTATATTACGTGCTAACGCCAATATAACGCCAGCGATGGAAATAAACATTAATTTCCCGTAACGATTGTTTGCCGAACGCATAGCTAATTGTTTCTCGATTCTCGATTGTTTGTCTAAACTCTAGCATCGACGTGTACTTGTTTGACTATACTTTGAAAATTAACAGCCTTTGTTGGTAATTATTGAAGTTAGGAGATTATCGCTTTGAGCAACCATGAGAGCAGAAATTAATCGTGAATTGTTTAATTGACTAATTACGGTACTAACTTTGTGAGATTATTGAATATATTTTAATACAATCTACTTAAACTTTTTAGTATAAATGAACAACAATAACATTTATTATTATCATACTAATGTTATTATTATTACTTGCTTATTAACCTCTTTATAAAAAATCTGTCCGCAAGCCATATATAATTCAGCGAAATGTCATAGTTTTTGATACAAAGCAAAATAAGTTTCCCAAGAACCAAAGGGACCCAGGTTCGAGATGTCCTGAAAACTAGATAAAATTGACGGAGTTATTCGTAATTAAGAGGCCATCAACAGAAAGACGGCCAGATAGACACACTTTCACATATTATTTTATAGAATTAATTGTATGGATATCTGTTGAGCTGACCTTTCTGAAACATGTACCTATATATTTAAGATAGGTACCTATACAAGGTATTACAAAACAAAGTGTTTTTATTAGTCCCATTTATAGAGTCTACTGTGAAAATAGCAGTGTTGAATCTTTCGACGCTGCTACTTTCACAGTGAACTCTATATAAGGGACACAATACACATCCTAAAGTAATATCACTTTGTTTTGTCACACCTTGTACAATTAATGATAAAATCAGTAAGAAAATTCATTTAACACAAATCATGAAACTTTTTTTTCATTTGTGAAAAATAAAAAGGGTGGCGTTAAGTTTGAAAAGCTTATTAAGTCTCGGTCGAGTTTACTGATTGAGAACGGCGAACAGGAAAAAACAAAAGCAGAAAATCATTAACTCCACAATTCGCAATTCATTGGATTTTCCATCACATTGTGCCTCTCAACACGTGCGATATGCAAATTATACAAATTACATCTCACACTGTCGAGAGGTTTAATACTTCTATTTTTTTTTTCTCGAAAAGTTATAATTTTATATTTTAGAGGTATATAGCTGCATAACTATATAGCTATGGTTAGCTATTTAAAAGACCTAGACCTATTAGTTTCAACTAATATTTTTTGTGTTATGCAGCGTCAATGCAAATTTATAAGTCTTAAATATTTTTATATCACTTATATATGTGTAATAAAACAATTAATCCCACAGTGGACTTAAAAGGATAGGCATGTCGATATTGAAAATATTTCAAGAACCCTTCCAAACTGAGGGAAAATCATTGTTTCAAACTTCGAATAAATGTATATTTTACAGAATAATCTACTTAATATCGTTTCGAAGTCTCAAATACGCTTTAACACTTCCTAAATTGTATTACGGGTCTCTGAAAATGGAAATAAATTTAAAAGTTATAGACGACGAATTCTTGAACAGATGTTTGCTTTTGTTACAAATTTTATTTTAAAAATCTGCAACATTATCTCTCTTAGGTCCTCTTTCCCATATCTGAGTTAGAGCTAATCCTGTGTTAAATATCATATATTGTAATATTTTATAAGTAGCCAGAACGACAAAACCAAAGTTAATTTTAACCCAGACCTAGGCAAGCGGGGCTTAGCCACATAAAATAATTTAAGGAAGATAATTCATATTGTTTGCCTTGAGTTAAAATTAAATTAATTATTTAAGCTGTAAAATTACATTGTCGTAATATACATAATATTATTCATTTAACTCAAATATCGCAATAGCTCGATAGTGTAAAATGCAAAACGAACAAAGCAGTACCAGAAAATGTATAAGAGAATAAAACTGTGGTGTTTAAAATAAGAAGAGTGCGAACATGCGGCAAACTTCACACACGAGAAGAATCGCTGAGGCCGAACTCGATAAATATTCAGCGGGAAACTACGAACTTCGTCATTTATCTGTTGTTTTCCGCGACTCGCTGGATTTCGTCGCACAATATCATCATTATAATTCACCGGATCGCTTTAACTTTCGACTCGGAAGTTTTTTAAGGATTTTCAAGTTGTATTGTAACTTAAAAATTTTTAAAAAATCCTTACTTCAAGTTTACACCGATGAATCCGATGATGACAATATTTAATAAAGAAAATAGATATTTTTTTTAAACATAACTGTGTTATTAGATTTATACTTATATAAATATAATATCATTGTTGTGTTTAAAAAAAGCTTTTTGTGCTATTTATTTTGGTAGACGACCAGTGATATTGTACACAAATCTGCGTCTTAAATTTCGCAAATCGTCGGACGTGAACGGAAGTCTAATTCCGAGTCGTCGCTTCTGAAGCAACGAGCAATTAGAGAAACGAACCCAATGAAATAGCGTAAATGATATTTAAGTACGCCAAAGTGACCGAGTGCGGACGCTTGGAATATTAAATAAAACACTAAGACGCGTTTTATGCAGCCATTCGCCGTAATCCCGGGAGCCGATGTTTGCCGGGGGCGTTCGCCTTATCCCGTAAATCTCGAATAAAAACTTTTTAAACGCCATCGGCATACTAATAAACTTGCCATGTTACAAATAAACTTTCATTTTAAAATAAATTCGGCGATGTATCTTTTATAAGTATCCATGTAAAATTAAAAAACAATCTTTACTTACAAAATAATATAAAATTGTATACCAAATAAAATACTTTCATGATACATATATTTTGGATGTACTGGCTAATTTTAAAATAGTTTCAATTAAGTTATAGTACGGGAGCCCTAGAACAAATTTTTTTGTTATTACTAACAAGCTAATTTTTTGTGAGTAGCTTCATTTTGATAAGACAAACAACTTTTTAATCTGCGAAATATCTTGAAAGTGGTAGCTAACAGAGCTAAAAAGTATTAATTATTAATAAGATTTGGTAGTCCTAAAATATGGATTGTTCTATTTGTAAGACAATGTTACTCTTAAATTATATAGCTATTAACCTATCAATATACAAAATATCAGCTGATTAGGGTTTCGTTTTAGGGTACCGTAGTCAACCAAGTTTTGTTGATTGACTGACATAGTGATGAGCCCAAACTACTGGACGGATCGGGCTGAAATTTGGCATGCAAGTAGATGTCATGACGTAGCAATCCGCTAAGAAAGGATTTTGATCAATCCTACCCCCAACGGGTTAAAATATTGGATGAAAATTTGTATATAATAATACTTGTTAACGCGAGCGAAGCCGCGGGCAAAAGCTCGTTTATTTCATAAAACCTTGGATTTTCTGGTGAAACGTTGGACTATGACCAGTATTCGAGCTTTTACAGTTGTACCTGAGCTGTTCTAGTATAGGTCTACCAGAATCTGATGGCAATTTTTGACAGCAGATTTTCAAAAAGTATCCTTGATCATTGGATAAATTTATATATTTGCATGTTACACACACAGAATTAGGCGCGGAAAGAAATAAAAAGGATCAAAATGTTTTATTCCAATTAACCCGGTATTGCTAGAGTCAATATTTTATTTTCCCACTTTTTGCCATCAGATTCTGGTACACCTATAAAAGCCTGAATTAGTGATGAGCAAAGCAAGACCAAGACCAAGACTCGATCAGTCTTATTCTTGGTCTTGGTCTTGCTTGTGCAGTCTTGGTCTTGGTCTTGCTCAAATCTGTCTGGTCTTGGTCTTGGTCTTGGTCTTGCACGCCTAGTCTTGGTCTTGGTCTTACAAAAAGCAAGATTCTTGCAAACATTTTGTAAGTTTTAAAACCTTAATTATTAGACTAGCTCAACATGATCTTATCTTAACTTGTTAAGAGAATTCTTGAATTGAAACTACTAATAAAAATTAAAAGGTCGAAAGCCAACTAGGCTGATCTTTTAGCGGAAATAATGTCCTTAAAAAAATGAAAATTTTGAAAAATAAGAACTTTTCCTAGGATTTCTTCTAGAATCTAGAGTATTTTTAGGTCCGTAGCCAAATGGCGAAAAACGGAACCCTTATAGATTCGTCATGTCTCTCTGTCCGTCTGGCCGTCCGTCCGTATGTCACAGCCATTTTTCTCCGAAAGTATAAGAGCTATAAATTGAAACTTGGTAAGTAGATGTAGTCTGTGAACCGCATTAATTTTTGATTTTGATACAAAAATAGAAAAATTATTAAAAATTGTAGGGGTCCCCATAGGTAGGTACAACTGAAACAAAAAAATATTGGAACGAAGTTCTTTATCCCGCGTTGCGAAAGGGGGCTAGACGGAAAAAGCTGTAACGACATTTTTTGACCGACACTTTTTGCCCCAGACATAGATCAAGATAGATGCGGTATCTATCTTGATCTACATCTGTACTTTTTGCTATAGTTGTAAGCCGTGCGTCATGCGCGTCTTTCTCTGTCTGTCTCTCTCTCTCTCTCATAGAAAGCAAGCCAGTTATGATTTTCTTTGTTTTTTTTCTTTTTTTTTTTGTGTATAGAGGTTATTTGTACATAAGAAATAACTTCGTCCTAAGAAATAACTTCCGGGTGTCCCTTGGGCCACCCGGAAAAAAAATTGATTTTTTCATCTAACCTATGCGTGTGGGGTATTATGTATAGGTCTTTCAAAATCATATTATTGAGATTTTTATGATAAGTCTAAAAAAAATATATGATGTAAATTACTATAAAAACTTTCAAGGAAAATTGGTTTGAACGAGAACTAGCAAGTAGTTTTTTTTATACGTCATAAATGGTAAACCTTAATTTAACTTTCATTAAAATCCCTTTAAATTAATAAAGATTAAAAAAAAATTAAATCAACTGAAATATAAAAATAAATCAATAACCTTTTAATTTCATAAAATAAACCTTTTTGCTGCTGCGGAACCCTTCATGGGCGAGTCCAACTCGCACTTGGCCGGATTTTGGAAAAAAAATAGTCATCATGCCAATTTGGCATGATGAAAGTAGTTTCATAACAAAAATTGCTTTAAATTACATAAGTTATCGAATGGTATACAAATATTAAGAAATTTTATAGAAAAAAAAAATTGACTTGAAAATCCAACTTTGAAGGCGCATAACAAAAAATATACAAAAGCTATCAAGCTGAAATTTCGGAAACACTTATTTTTTATCGTTATTTTTTTATTTTAATAACAGAATTTGCTAATCTTTGACCTTGTCATCATCCCATTCGGCCGTCGCGTATATTCCCAAATTTTAATGCATGGTTACATAATCAAAACGCTAAAACGGGACCCAATTACCTACACATCGCTGCCTGTTTCCAGGCTGTATCAGAAGAACTTGAAATTCATGTTAAGTGGATATATTGTTTTAAATATTTTATCTCATATTACAGTCACTGCGACTAAGTAAAAATTTTTAGCAAGAGTCTTGCATGGAGCAAGACTCTTGCATAGTCGGTCTTGGTCTTGGTCTTGTTCTTGCTAGTCTTAGGGTAGTCTTGGTCTTGGTCTTGGTCTCGCATTTTTTGCAAGACCAAGACCAAGACTGCAAGACCAAGACCAATTTTGCTCATCAGTAGCCTGAATATTGGTTATGAGTTAAAGAGTGAATAAAATATCAAACGTCACTTAAATATATCTGTTATTGAATTGACGATAACTTTATTTTTTATTTTAAAGCTTTTTACATTAAAAATGCGATATCAAAAGTGCTACGTCAATGGAAATATTACCTCAAAAATACATGTTTTATATTCAATGCAAACTGAACTTACGTTAAAATATAAATAACGCAACGAAATATTTTAGTAAAGATATAATATCCTTTGTGGTCACTTTTATATTGGCAGCTCAGAGTTACGAACGCTTTAATATTATGTATTTTACATGTCACATTGCACATTTTCGTGTTTCATTTCAAACGCAATTTAAGGTTATGCATTTCAACGACTCGCTCATCGCGAAAACAAGCAAATGCACATCTATTCCACTTTCCGCAGACGAACACTTCATGATGTTCAAAAGTCTGACGTTTAAGAAAAATTTCAAAAGATTTGTTCTTTTAATTCAATCAGAAATCTTTTAATTTAAAAAATCTAAAGGTGCATTGATATCGTAACATAATACCAGACATTTATACAAAATGGCAATTAACATGCCACAATGTGGAACACGGAGCGAGGGTCGAGGGGCGGGCGGGGTGTTCCGGAGATATTTTACGTAATAAAGCGTTTCGACGATACCATCTTGTATTCAGCGTGCGGAGCGTCATTACTTCCTTTGTACGCCGCAAGCCGGTGAGTTGTGAAAACCACTTGACGGCTAAATTAAGATCGTCTGATGCCCGACAATACTCCGCGATCGAGTGCGGAGTGCGGAGTGCCTCCACTGTCATTGTCGCCGCTTTCATCTCCATTACTATTCTCTAAGCTGCTTATTACTTAAATAAGTGTAAAACGAACTGGAGGGTCGTTCCGTTTGAAGAAAAGGAATCACTCGAGATCGAAAGATACGAAAGAAGACTTCCCTAAGTGGATTATCCTTCTCAAAAATAGCGTCTCATTTTCTAGCGCAAGTCGTAAGATAAATTTTATTACAATATTTAAATCTAGATCAGCTTCATAATATTATGAAACCTTTTTGCTCTCCACATCACAGGGAGGAACAATCATTCAAACAACTTTTCCAATTTTAATTTTCATCCACTACGCGACGCCGCCTTCTCCCCTCTCTTCTACGAGTAACGAAATATAAAATCAGCATGTCGAGTGATTTATGTGAAAGAAAAAGTTCGTACATAACGCTAGGCACTCGAGGATATGAGGCAGTTCGAGTGAATATCAATGACGAGATTAGTTTGCAAATATATATTGTCGTTCAATCTTTGTCGGCGAAATTGAAATACGCTCCAGGACCTGGCGTGACGCCTCCGCAATTACTGTCTCCGGTCGCTCCTCGCGTCGAGCTCACGGGAACACAAGTGAGCATTATACACGTATCGTCTTTGTAGTTTCGCTTTAGCGACATTTTGGTGTAAGCCTATATACGAGTTTCGATTTAGCGATTCATATCATCCATCACTTTTATTGTAAAAGGTAAAGAACAATGGCATTATATACGAGTTACCTCGAGCGTGGCGTCGCGAACGCTGAGCGGGTTCTGGACGGGCTTGTCCCAGTCGGTGTACTCGTTCTTGAGGGTGGAGTATATCTCGTTGAGATGGAAGTAGTAGGCATTGCGGACGAAAGTGCGCAGTATTCGGTCTCTCCGGCTCTCGTTGAAACCGAACTCCAAGTCTTGAGCGTTGAATTCCAAGTAAGACTCTGCAAGTAATGGCATGTCATTCATTTGCATAAATTTATGAGCCGCCGCTGCGGCATTTATATTTAATTAAAAAAGGGGAAAAGTTCTCTGAATGTAAAACGCTTTACATAGTTGTTTCAGCGCGCCTTTCATAAACCTAGTTCTTAATTTGAATATCACTTTCGAATCGACTCTGTATGCTAACGGCGTAATTATTTATATTTTAAAAATGCAAAGCACTCGCGAGCTCGCCTGAAACGAAATATTTAAATTATTTTATTCGGGACTTACAGTGCTCGCTATTCAGAAAGCGTGAGAACAAAGTTAATGTAAATTTATTACTACTGATCAGTACGCAGACGATAATTTCGAATATTCAATCTTAGCATAATGCATGCATATTGCATGCGCGCTACTATTATCATATTGCGCAGTCGTTGATTTTGCATCAATAATGTAGAATAATTACGAAGATTTCATTTCGCATAAGTACCTACCTATTGTAAACTATTGGTCCCATTCTATATTAACGTACATAATATTATCAATATCCGCATTAACGAGCGAAAGAGCTCGGTCGATCCAACAGAATCCTTTAGACTACTGAGGACTAAAATGTAGCGAAGCCGGCCCAGGCCTTATTCTAATACGTTAGGAGCCTTATCTCTATTTGCAGCAGAATAAACTATAAAATCTTATTTCGCACAATCGTGTACCTTCTCCTATTTACGTCGGTACAAAAGGAAAAGGTCCATACGGGTGCTTCGTTTGAAACAGTCCCTCGCCGGAGGGTAAAGTCGTTGAATAAAACGGATCCCGACTATTCTATTGGCTTTCCTTATCTTGTCTCAACACTCGAAAAACATTGCGAACTTCTAGAGTTATCGCTTCAATTTTTTTACGTCGGCCGTCGTAAGGAACTAATTAAAAAGCGTTGTACTTTTGCCGGCAAAAGACAACCTTTTCACTCGAATGACTGAATTGTTTATTATAATAATAACAAGTTTGATAAAAACAATGATACCTGGAACGTTGTTTAAATAAATATTTAAAATGAAATTATACAAGAGGTATGTAATACAGGACGAGTAACAAAACAAAGTTAAAATACTTAAGTAAGGCTTGTGTGTGTCCTTTATATAGGGGGTAAACCGTGAAAGTAGCAGTATTGAATGTCCTTTTTTTGTAATTTGTATAGGTAAGCACCCCAGCGTCATGAAATTGCCGATACAAAAGTATACTACCAGAATCTGATGGCAAAAAGTGAGAAAATAAAACTCTAGCAATACCGGGGTAGTTGGAATAAAACATTTTGATCCTTTTTTTCGTTATAACGGCTGATTCTGTATGTGAAACATGGAAATAATATTTAAATTTATCCAATGAACAAGGATATTTTTTGAAAATTTGCCGTCAAAATTTGTCATCAGATTCTGGTAGAGCTATAGCTACTTTTACAGTGAACTCTACACAGGGGACTCATACACATCCCAAAGTATTATCATTTTGTTTTGTAACACCCTGTATGTGATGAACTGAGTTATATTTTGTACTTCCAATGGATATTTTAATGATAATTTAATAATTATGGACTTTGTTTTGTTTTGTAGATTTTAATTTAGTAATTCTATAAAATAATTTTCAATATATTTTATGTTATCCTTTACTTTTGCACGCCACCTGGATAGCAGAATGTTTAGAATAGTAATTTATAATTTGAAGACCTATGTTATGCACTACGTTCTTGCAATAGATATATTTCATTTCATATTATTAATATTTATTGTAATAAATCATACCGGTAGTGGTGAGGCCGAACATGAGTTCTCTGTGTGAAAAATCAGCTAATTCGTGTCCTGCTGCGTTGGCCACGGCCGCGGCGCCCGCGCCCAGCCGCGAGCTGTCTGTCGGAGGTGGACCCTGGGAAACATTACCACTTAGGGCCCATTTCACCACTTACTGATAAGTGTCAGATAGGCTATCGACAACTAAACTGACAGATAATCGACTCTCCATCCGTCAGATAAGTTGTTTATAGCCTATCCGGCACTTATCAGTAAGTGGTGAAAGCTAGGCCTTTGCATCCATTGTGAATGATTTATACAGTATTTTCAGAGTGAAGTTATACCACTTAACAAATACGCAAAATAGTCGGCCTAGTTCAGAGGAAAGAATTAGTCAATACGTCTGGGACCAACCATGTGCGGGTTTCCTCACGATGTTTTCCTTCACATTACGAGCATCCGTATTATGTACTTGAGACCTGAAAATGTCTCCTCGATACACGCCTCCACCCGGGATCGAACCTGCACCCTCTGCGAGTGTGAACTAAAATGGCCCATTCACTATCCTGCATTGCAGTCCTGTTGCAGGCCTGCACGGCGGACTGCAACAGGACTGCAATGCAGGATAGTGAATGGGCCCTTTAAAGGTTAGGCCACGGATGCTCTAGTAAGTGGTGAAACATGCCTTTTCTATTTCTATACTGCCTTAAGTGAAGTAGCTTATCCTTAAATCTTTGCTTAGAAATGACCATCTACAAAACTTAATATTTTTTTTATTATTTATAGTAATTTAACTTTATTAAAAATTTAACCTTTTTTAATAAGATTAAATTAAGTACTATTGATTTTTAAACTTTGGATACCTATCCAAAGTCAAAGGTTAAAATCATTCCAAATGAATAAATGTGCTCTACGAATTTGGGCGGATCAGATATTAAAGTAATCAATTAAACTAGTCGGACCGAGTCGCTAGTTGGAGTGGATAATGAAAATCTATTGAACCTATTCTAATTTTAAGCTCGTAAGCAAAGCTCACATACTTTCAGACTCGGCGGCTTTAGTGGTAACTACACGCTCGAGAACCTAAAGCCCCAAAGTATTGCAAATACTTAGTAATTAAAAGTACTTTATTTAATGTTATGTTGAAGAAAATATTTTCTCTTTGTTTTTGTGACACGGTCGTAGAACAATATAGTATTTGTTGCTTACAGAAGACGGATTGACGATAACTGTGCCATCGACGAACGGCGCAAATCCTGGCAAGAATCGCGGCGGGTCCAGCCGTATCGCCAGCAGCTCGGCCAGCGGCTTGTTCCGCAGGCACGGTGCCAGGTCGTCCTCCAACAAGTCACCGTGGCAGCCAGTCTGCTCCGCGACCTAATAAACATTCGAGAACTTTTTTCTCCGTCGGAAAACAAAGTGCTTTAATCAAAAATCGATCCGGAATCCGGGGCGCCCGACATAGAGCCCCGATTGATTCTGACGGTGTAGTTTACTGAAACTAATTTATTCAAATGACTCGCGTCGCCTCGCTCCAAGCTGACGCTCAGTATGCCTTAATGCAGCATTATCTATCTACCTTTCTTTTTATCGTGAGCGGCTCCCTCTGCAACGCCCACGAGCTCAGCCCCGACCCGCTTAACAAGATGACGCGCCTCAGTAGTTCTGAAACGGATAACCTAATTTAATTTTGTTATTTCCGTGGATCACTGGCATAATGGAGTTTTCTCAGCGAAAACAAATCGATTAATTAAACGTCTGTCGGCTCTTTCCGTTTTAACATTTCTTTTATCACAATTAGATTATACTTGCGTTCAGGAATCAGGATTACAATATCGATACGCATTGTTATTATATTTTATAGATGACGAGCTTTTGCCAGCGGCTTCGCTCGCGTTAAGAAGTATTATTATATACAAATTTTCATCCCCTATTTGAACCCCTTGGGGTTGGTATTTATGAAAATCCTTTCTTAGCGGATGCAGGTGCAGTGGTTTGGGCTGTGCGTTGATAGATCACCATGTCAGTCAGTCACCTTTGAGTTTTATAATAAATAAATAAATAGATAGATATTTGCAAACAAGTAGGCGTAATATTTAAACGTCATGTCACTGTTAAAAACAACGTTTAATAACATTAATAATCTGCTTAGATGATTTATGAGATGAAAATGGATTAAAATGTACCCGTCGACAACAATAGGCAGGCCATACGTCAGGCCGTCCCTACGCGGTGAGCGCGGTCGCCTCGACGGTGATTATGAAGACACTAGCGTGTTCTCTAATTTAAATCCTTTGAAATTGTGTTATTAAAATCCTATTCATTACAATATAATAGGCATTTTTTCATAATTATTCTGGTTATTTAAACTATTGATGGTCATAAAATCAATACATTTATAATTTCTTTATGGGTGTAACTAAACTAACAACTTTCGTATTTTGAATTAAATGAAGCTAATTAACATCAAACCAACCTCTGGCGACTGGTGAAACGGCAAGGAAGTTGGCCAGCGCCGCGCCCGTCCCGTGACCCATTAGCGTAACCTTTTCTGGGTCACCACCGAAAGCAGGCAGGTTTTCCCGCAACCAGTGCAGACCGGCTACTAGGTCCATTAGACCGAAGTTACCCTGCGCCGAACCCTTGGCACCAGTCTTCAGGAAACCTGGACGGAACGTCGGCAAATATTAATATCGTCGAAATTAAAATCTCTCATGTAATAAAAATATAAAGTTTTATATTGCTCCAGTCTCCACAAACATTGCTTAGGACATTGAGATAATATTTTATCACGATTTTGCCGCTTTAAGTAAAAAATGGCGTCACAAATTGCCGTTGTCGGAGATAATCTCTTGTGTCTACGAATAAAGTCCCGGAATAAAATACAAGTGTCTATTGTCCCATAAATATGGATATTATGTTCAGGTATTTTTTGCACAAGCGGGCTAATGGGCAATCAGGCAATTTCTACGACATTTTCCTTATCGAAACTGTCCTAACAGCATGTTAGGACAGTTTCATACTTTCCTGCTGTCTGACCGTTTTATTATTATGTGTGCTCCGTCCGATTTCGTTCCAGGTAATTGGTAAGAAGTTTGTTTATTCTTTCATATGTCTCATCAAAATGCGATAGTGTCTAATTTTTACATATGGCACACTCAATACAACAAATAGCAAGTTTATCAGGATCGACGAAAGATCATTATCTCATAATATAATAATTAGAAAATATAAAGGACGAAGTTCGTATTAAAATTATGTACTTAGGTTGTTTTAATCCCCATAGATAAATTTTAACTATACATAATATAGTTTAGTGTTCGCGACACAACTCTGCCAGTGTCTGTTCACTTACAGGGACTTAGCACGCCTATCTTAGTCAAATATTAATAGGTACGGATGTTTTCGTGGTATACGCGGCACATTTTTGTCTGTTCAAATAAATAGAAAACTCGATTTTGAGGTTTTTCGACTTAATACAGTGTTGTGTTAGTTGAGCGATGCTGTGTTTAACCAACAGGTAATCTATTATAGTTTTTGGTTTCAAATGTTTTTAGATGAAATGATTAAAGCAACATTTGCAAAATTTTCAAAGTAACTGGATACTTTTTAATGCACATTAAAATTATAATAACTTTGTACTGCAACATAATATTCTTTCATATATTTTTTTAATATGAATTAAGGGGGCAAACGAGCAAACGGGTCACCTAATGGAAAGTAACTTCCGTCGCGCATGGACACTCGCAGCACCAGAAGAGCTGCAGGTGCGTTGCCGGCCTTTTAAGAGGGAATAGGGCAATAGGGGAAGGTAGGGATGGGAAGGGAAAGGAATAGGGGAGGGAAGGGAAGGGAAAAGGGTAGGGGATTGGGCCTCCGGTAAACTCACTCACTCGGCGAAACACAGCACAAGCGCTGTTTCACGCCGGTTTTCTGTCAGAACGTGGTATTTCTCCGGTCGAGCCGGCCCATTCGTGCCGAAGCATGACTCTCCCACGTATAATATTTAAATTCAGAACGCACGCATGCACACCATACGTTAAATTACTGCGAGGCGCAAATGCATTTGTTATTTATATAAAATCCGTGTTAAATTACACTTCGAGTAAAACTGAAAGTATTTATCGTGCAACACAATTAATGCCTGCACTTTTAATCCAGATAATGAAGTGTTTGGTTTGGGCGCGTGGGATGCGTGTTGACATATTGCGTGTTGCGCCGGAAACCCGTGGACAGTGGACACGTCAATTTGAGGGCGACGTGGTCCGGAACACGGATGTACCTATCAGGAACGATATCCGACGTTTCATTACGGAATTAATTAATCACTATTAACTGACGCAAACTCTATTATAAAATGGGCAAGCCGCAAAATTGATATATATATTTTTGTTAAAATGCAAGGCAGTATGAAATAACACTCTAAAAAAACTTTAGAGCTGGTATAACACGCCACAGCTTTCACTTTCATACATTTTAAAACAAACATACAAAATCCGCATTTAAATTCCAGTCTGCGGTAGAACCTTAAATAGACGTGCTTAAAATAGATTAATAAATCAAAGGTCAAGGCGGTGGCGTAACTAATAAAGGGGCAAGATGGGGCGATGCACCGGGGCACCCAAGCTCAGGGGGCCCTTATAATATCTGATTTACAATGTATAAATTTTAATCGTTTTATGGGTGTGCATTTGTTTCTTAGGGTCTACACAGACGGACCGCATTTCAACTGCAATCCAACCGCAAATTGCAGGTCAAATGCAGTTTGAATGCAGTTGACATGACTGCAATACGACTGCAATAGAACTGCAAACCAAACGCGCAGTCGGATTGCAGTTCAGTTGCAGTTGGCGCGCAGTCGTGTGAACTGTTTGGTTCTTGCAAATCTGTCATATCCATTGTATGGATATGACAGATTTGCAATATTTAGAAATGCATCTGCGCGTCACGTTGCGGTTTGAATTAACTCAAGTTGTCTTAAATACTATTATAAACATTTTTGCTTGCAGAAGTTTACAGGCACGAGACGTCAAATTTTCATATCATAAAACAATTCCACTTGCGTCACCACTGATTGAGGCCCTACTACATTTTATGTCCCAGGGTCTTCGGTTACCCCGCTACGAAAGTGGGTCAAAGTAATTACCAAGTACTCCAAGTCTGAAGTTGATGGTAACGACGATGATGTTGCCGTGGGCGGCCAGCGTGGTGCCCTCGTACGCGTTGCCCGAGCTCCACTCGTACGACTCCCCGTGCACGAACACCAGGCACGGCAGCCCGCCGCCCTCGCTTTCGCCCTCCGCACCTGAGTACAAATCGTAGCTATGCCCCTGCACATACATAACAGCTGGGACTCCATTCTCATGCACCGAACGTCGCTTCGCATGTAGACTTTCTGTCGCTACTCGCGAGTAAGACAGCCTGCGCTTGAAGGCACATTCGAAGCATAGGAATATTGCTTTATATAATTGCTTTCAAGTAATAAGGCCGCCCTTGTGTACATGTCTCATTTATTAAATATGTTTGTTAATGTTAATTTTACTGTTATGTTTGTGCACAATAAAGTATATTTGATTTGATTTGATATAAGAAATTCAATTGCATATTAAGCTACTGGCTACGGTATAATGTATAACATAAATACATATAAAAAAGCAAGTCCAGATATTCGTAGGATTCTGGCGCGATTCTAGTGTCTGTCTTATTTCACAGATAGTATATAAGAAACACAATGTAGAGTTACTTAGAATACAAAACTGTGGGCTTACCAATTTGAATAACAAACATAAACTAAGTTTAAACATCATCAACCGTAAACTTACGTAACATGTATTTTCATATTAATTAATAAGCTCGTAGTGTGGGAAATTACGACCGCTTATAACACACGAAATCATCGGCCGGACGAAATTGCGGCGGTAGAGACAAAAGCCCGCCCAAGTGCGAAACGCCAGCGGTGCGAGTCCGAGCGATACTACACATAGTACACTCAATAGAACTAACGAGTGACGCGTCAATCAAACATTAACCTTTTTCAGGAACGCCTTGTTTTTCTGTTCAGATATATATTATTATTATTAAATGGATTCTATTAGGAATACTTAATTGGGTTGATAAACGTTTAAACCGATATCAATTATGTTCGTTTAAATTCCAGTTATCTTCGCATTTCGCCACCTTTATTCTTCACAAGTTAGTGTATTTCTTGGAGCGTAGCTGTGGAGTGTCTCAGCCTCACTTCCGCACTGCTTGCAGGGGCGACACGCACTGCAATGCACTACGGAATTGAAGCCTTGACGCCCTGACCGAGGCCGCCACTGATCTTCACATAATATCTTGTTCCGTCATGCCTTGGACTTCGAATTTACATTGTAATTATTATAAGTAAGCAATATTAAACTATTTATTACATGAATACCTATCTACAATAAATTCAGTGTAGTAAATGTAAATTTACGGCCTCAAACAAAAACAAGCCAGTTATTAATAACACAGAAGTTTTAAAAGTATCTAAACAAAGGTGAAAAATTCCTGGAAAACGTGATGATAAAGTTTAAAATATCTATAGCGCAAAAAATCCTTTCCATAAATCGTTAAAATATACTTACTCCTAAATTAAAAGTTTAGCTGAGCTAAAATGGGTGAAAAATTTCACAGAGCGTGCTTTTAAAATACGTGACTAATTTTATACGCGAAATTTCTAAAAATGCTTTAAAAGTGTTGTCCAGTTATTTTCGGTTGGGTTTTAAAACCGCTCCGGTCACAAGTATACATTAGCACAGTCAGCTAATTTCAACTGTGTGTGCATATTGTTGTACTCGTACACTGGTATACCTATCTATATTATGATATTACAATTAGTTTATACATATCGCTTTACGATAAAACTCTGCTAAGTTGTTTTAAAATAGTAATAATTTAGTCTTATAAATAAAATACAAAATGTATATTACGAGTACGTATTTCTTAAGCCTCGGAAGAAGGTTTGGGCTGATAAATATGTAAATAAGTTTCTCTCCCTTTGATAAATGACTGAATTATTTAAAGTCGATATATTCAAGCCATGCAAGTAAAAAGGAATTCATAAATAAAATTAATGATCTTACTTAAGTATATTGTTCAAATGATAAATATAAGAAAATGTGAACCTCTCACTGAAAGCTTTGAAGTAAAATATCGAGGAAAAGAAACTGATCTTTTAAATTATATGAGTCGTATGAGACAAAATACTGACCATTAACTGGCACGTAGAGGTTGACGTAGAGGCAGTCCTCGCTCTGGTTGGCCAACATTGGTAGTAGTCGCTCGAGCTGTTTGATCTTTGCGCGCGGGTGCAACAGGAGGGCTTCCTCCCGGGGCGTCGCGCTGGGCGGCACTTGGGGGCAGACGGGCCCGACGGCGTCTGCCAAGCGCGTAGTCCGCCACTGAGATGGTGTTACCGGTGGCATATATCTATAAATATATCCTAACATGTTATTTTTACCTTTAACACAATTTACGTGTCTACTGACTATCTATAGTTGAAATTTTTGACTACTTTTATGTGCTTGCATAGAGTACATGTTGACTGTAGATTTACCCCTCACAAAATAAGTTTAGTTGTACAATATTTTATCATGTCTGTCGAACCATTTCTCTGACGTATCAGACAACAACAAAACGCTGTATAATCATAACGCCTGGAGGTACAGTGTACGCACAGCTTTGTACAAAAATACTATGCACTTCAATCACCTTAGACTTCCTAGTGGAGGGGTCGCGTACGGGACTCCGAGGTAGGCTTCGACTTGCGGATGCGAGTGGACCACGATCCCTCGCAGCGGGCCGTACTTGGTGCGTATGACGCGCGTACTGTACTTGTGCGTAGATATGGCGGCGGCGCAGCACACGAGCCACGCGTACAGCGCGGCGTGATCCGCGCGCATCACGCGCACGGGCCAGGCGCGGGCGCGGGCGACGCGCCGCGGACGCGCACGCTGCGGCGCATCACGCGGCCCGCTGCTGTGCGCGCGCGCTCCGCCCCTGAAGCCCTCCGCTCATCCTAGTACACCCTTCACTCGTGCGCGTGGCCACTGCGTTTATTTCAGACAAAACAAATATCGTAAGTGGGCCCCTAAACGATCAATTTTATTGTGCTGTGGAATATTATTGACAGTCTAGGGGGCCAACGATATCAATACTTTAGAGGCTGCCTAAGAAAAAGTAACTAAACTCACAGACTTTATTCACATCATTGTGAGGATGACACAATTAGGTCCAAATTAACGCCAGTAAATTGAAAACTCTCAAAACAATACCTGTTCACATATTTAGCCTAATACACAAAAACCGATCCCCGATACACAGGTCGTAGCCATTATAATTAATAATGATTGTAATACACATCATAATCCGTTACACATAATATTTGTGACGAACAAACAAATTGTAACTGGGATATTGTACCTTTCATCACATTTTGCATTTGATAACATCAAATCTGAATTAATAATGTCATCATCATGATCAAATGTTATTTAGTAGGTCGGATACGCAATATGAGATTCATATAAGTACATTTTTCAAATAAATTTAAGTAAGGTAAAAAATAATAATTAAAACTCACCCAAATCATTGTTTCGTTTCAATGTAATTGTACATTAATATACCAGTCATTGAACAGATCTGAAACAAATAAACACAACGTTAAAACCGTCTTTCATTACAATCTGAAAATAGAACGGATAATATTCGGAACGTCGGAGGAACTATTTAATTTCAAATCAATGCGGCGCGTCCCCGAGGAACTAGCGGAGTAATTTCCGGTAATTTTCGAGTTTAATTTTCCTGTAATCATAAGCTCCAAATTTAGAAAGCGAAATCTGAAGCTCGGCATCGAGTCCCTCGGTAAATTTACTACAGAAAATGTCTTATCCAAAAATCTTCGGCTATGCTAAGCTTAATAATTTCGTAAGCCCTTATAACAATTGAACATGCGCAGAGCGGCTCGTCCTGAGGCGAGTCGAGCTGGTTGCCAGGCTTAATGATGTCATATTCGAGATAGCTTTTAGGATCCCCTTGATAAGACAAAGCCGAGGGCTTGTTACTTCTCGTAAACTACAAGACCAGCCGAACATTACATTTTCAGTTTCCTTCGCTGAGGTTACTACAAGTGTCGATAATAATCGTTGTCAAACTTAGTTGATATCAAGTATGGCTCATATTAATTTAATGTATACCTTATTTTTTTAATGAGGCTTTAATATTTTTGTAGGAGTTCAAATATTTGAATATATTTTAATGTCTTGTGAATTTATATTAACAAACATTACAAAAGTCACGTAGTCTGCTATCATGTTTTAATGCAATTAATTTGTAAGTACTAACGATAATTTACGTAAATTTTGACTGGATAAAAGGAACCACACATTACTTATTAGTGTTATTGAGAGGATCTCAACAGCAGGAAAATTAATCACCGATCCCTTCTTATTAAGTCTCACTTAATCAGCTGAAGAGATTACTCGTCCCACCGCGCCGATATGAAGACTGTCAATACACCGGTTGAGGAGCGACTCAATAATCATTTAAAGGTGTGCTAGTCTAATTTGACACCGTCGCAAAATATAACGAGATTAAAAGTTAATTAATTTAACGAAACCGTTACCCAATTTGCGTGAAACAAAATATTTAATTATTTATATAAAATTTTCCATTTTCAAAAACACTTGCAAAAATTCTCTCCCGATAACAAATGAGCGTAATTAAAAAGGTTCGCTCGGAATTATTCTCCCTTCACTTTATTAATTTTAGGAAATTATATTTGTGGTGCCCAAATGTGATTATTGAGTACGGCGAACATTTTTAATCCTTTATTTTACAAAATTTTGCGATGTTACAAAGTGTAAAGGATTTTGTATTTTTGGATTTAATTAAGGTGCTTTTACTTTGTGAATCCCGTACTTTAACAATTATATAGCTCAGCAAAGGAATAGCTCGGGAGGTATTATAATTATTTTCATTACTGTAAAAATTATTATACCACCAATCATCATACCATATAATTTGCTATAATATCTCTTCCCCGGCATTGCGCGCGTAAAACGGCGTAGAAGCAAAGGAATTTTGAGACTCCCTTAGGGGTTGTATAAAAAATATCCTTTTATTTTTTAGCCAGCGGCCATAAAGAAAACTAGTGCAAAATTTAAGTTTCTAGCTTTAGGATATGGCCTATGCAGTAATATTATACTAACAATCCAACAACTTTACCTTTTACACTATATTCGCTTGTGACATGTCTTTTAGCTTGGACCTTTTAAATTACATTCCGTATATTACTATCATTTTCGTTTAGCTACACGATTTCTCAAAAAACACATTCATGACTCTGCCAAAAAGTTTCGCCCCTAGTGATAATAAATTTATTGATGTTTTTTATAGCTGACATTGCAGTGCGTATCTGGACATCAGTGTCTGCAACAAAATGCGGGCTGGCAACAAAGATTGTGCGCGTCACGCGAGTGATTGATGCCCGGCCCCCAGCTCTGGCCCCCAGCCCCCGGCCCCCGGCCGCAACCAAACGGCCGTAAATACCCGCACGCCACAATAAAGAACAAGTGTCACACGTTACGTCACAGGAGCAGCCCCCGAATTTGCAAAACCAATATATTCATAGCCTCGTTTGTCAAGAAAGCGTTGAAAACTAACGTGATATCATGATATGATTTATGAAGAAGATACTGTTTTTGAGACTTTTACGGTTTCGTAGCTCAGCCTCGTAACGCAGTTTATATCTTGGTCATGTCCGTCCCGTCCCTTCGATGTTTGGTCTGCCGTCCAAAAATTTTTTAAAACACTTCATCGCATAGATATTTTAACTAAATTTACCAAAAAAGCTAAAGCTAGCTAACAGAAGGTAACTTTTTATTCATCAAAAGCTGTAATATTCGTGGGGCTATGTTGTTCTACTCGGACAGAAGTTTAGCAACTTAGTGTTCGTCAGGTATACAAGTTCTGAGTAACAAATAGCTTAGACGCAAGACGCTCGCTCTACATTGACTGGTGGCCACAAAGAGCGGTCTGACTTCTGCGATTTGAATTCACTTAATAGCTTTGATGGAATGCAATTATTATTAGCGACGATCTCTTGACCAAATACTTGAAATAAGTAATAATAACAAAAAATTAAAACCGACTTCCAAGGTAAAAACAATAATAACATTAATATGAACTAAAAAGTATTAAATAATTTTTACTATCTAATGGTGCCTTTTTCCGAATTCGGCTAAACCTCAACTATTTCTGTATTCAATCTTCATTATTTTGAAGTCGGTACCAGATAGCTGAATCTTCAGTCCTCTGACAGAATATTTGAAACTTTTGGAACTGGCACCGACTTCAAAATTATGAAGATTGAATACAGAAATAGTTGAGGTTTAGCCGAATTCGGAAAAAGGCACCATTAGATAGTAAAAATTATTTAATACTTTTTAGTTCATATTAATGTTATTATTGTTTTTACCTTGGAAGTCGGTTTTAATTTTTTGTTAAAAATAATAATAATTTCACTCTTTTTAGTTACACTAGTAGGTAAACCTTCGCGTATATTTTACGTATCTTATTACAATTTGTCAAGAGTCACAACTCGCACTCACAAAATCATATATTATCAGTGAAGTGAACAGATTGTGCTAAGTAATTTAACAATTTTAGTGCTTCAAGCCCCAAGCGGTCACCGGCGATTGAGATAACAATAGAAAGGCTATTGTGTCTCGTTTTTCCACGATCGAAGGATCTATCAGATAAAAAATTGTATAAACTTGCATAGGATGTAGCGTAGCTACTCATAATATTTAATATTATCATAATTATTGACAGCTCTGTTCTTGTAAAGCGCTTATTCCACTTATCCTAGCTAGGATCCTAGCTTTCTAAATGTTATTCCACTTGACTAAATTTTTTCCGATTTAGGATCCTAGCTAGGATCCTAGCTTCTAAATGTTATTCCACTTGACTAAATTTTTTAGGACCCTAGCTAGGACTTCCTAGCTAGGATAAGTGCAATAAGCGCTTAATCAAGAATTCAAATCGATACTTAGTGCGCCATCTATCGATTAATAAGTATAACTGATTAAAAAGACACTTAATGACTTTGTTTTGTGTAAACGCTCTTTTTAAAATAACTTTATTTTAATTCTATTTGTCTATTTAAATTTTATAAAGTAATTAGTAAAGTATTCGATCTGTTGTCTGCCGCCACGCGCCACGCGGCGCGGCGGCGCGGCGACGCCGTCGCCTCTGCGGCGCCGCGACGCCGTCGCCTCTGCGGCGCCGACCGCCATGTATTAAACAAACAGGTGTTGTTTTACAGTACATAATTATTATTATTAGTATATCCATACCTATGCCTTGTACTATTATTAATTCTGTGCCATGAGACATTGGTGACCTTAATGATGATGATGACGATGATGATGATGATTATGATGATGAATATGAATTGCATAGTAGCATATGCTTTCTGTTCTTAAAACAACGCCGAAACTCCCGAACGTGTATCTATAAGGAGTCAGGAGTTCTCTCAGCATCTTCGAAACCATGGTATACTTTGACCCAATATTTGACTTTTTGGTAGCATATTCTTAGTACACTTCACATAAAACCAAAATCACCATATGTTTCCATATAAATTTCGAGGAGTTCCCTCGATTACTCATGGATCCCATCATCAGGTCACCACTTTTGTGAACATGGTACCAAATTGGAGTGAAACCTAATACAACAAAATAAAAATTTCGAAAATCGGTTCACAAACGGCGGAGTAATCGTTGAACATACAAAAATAAAAAAAATAAAAAAAAAAAAATCCACAGCCGAACATATAACCTCCTCGTTTTTTGGAAGTCGGTTAAAAAGGGCAGCCCGTTGTTTTCTTCGAGCGCAATGCAACTACTCCTAGAGTATTAGCAGAAGTGAAAACCAAACAGAAGGCGAAGGCATACATTTTCCGCGGGATAAGAAGAAGACATCCGTTTTACAAATTTAAATACATACATACATGCAGGTCAAAATCATAAACCTCCTTTTTTAGTTGGGTAAAAAATATACCAAATAAGTTTTCAACGCCGCTAATAAAATTTTGGATGGAAATAATTAATTTAAAAATCTATAACTGCATTAAATCAAACTATGATAATGTAATGAATTCATATTGTAAAGTATGCAAATGTTGACGGGGCCGGGTATTATTAAATAATTAATTTAAATATAGAGTCAATACCGCAACCATTTAACTAAAACAAAATGTAACATTCAATTGAATTAGCTCCACATGTCAGGAAGTTTAACATGCCGACATCGAACAGTCTGTGATTTAAAAAATACCCCTCAAATGTAACACTTGAAATATGGCGTAACTCAAAAATAACACAACGTGTGGTCGTATCTGTATATAGAAAATATTAACCATCCTTTAAAAAATACGTATGTCACCTCCACATGCTTAAACCGCAAAATTTTAAGGTAAGTACTTTATCTGATAGGATAGTTTTTGTTCCAAAAAGAACAACGTGTTGAACTCTAAGAGTACCGCCAAAAATGAACAAATCAACTCTGATATAATTATGTTCTTCTTTCCCACGCCGCGCTTTCCAATTATATCTTAAAATTTTCGATCAGGTTATATTCTGACTCGAGTTTAACATTTTTGCCCCTTCCAATAAAGGGACACAACGCCGCCGTTTTTTTTTCAAAGCAAAGGCCCAAAGGGATTACTTATCTAACATTTACTGGCTCTAGCACATTTTTTTCCAAAAAGGTTTTCGTCCCAAAAAATACGCTCGCACGATACACCTACGCAGCGAAGTTGGGGGCAAATTCTAGTTTGAATATGAGTGGATTACCAAAGGCGGTGTCGGCGTCAAACGGCGGCTAACATGTTAATCTTTTTCAGCTCGATCGAGCTGCACTCGTTGGAGATAACGCCGCGCCGGGTCTTAACCTATCAACAATCTATGTCACAACAAAATATATTCGTCGAATTCCTTTATATTTTACTCGAATAACTATTGACATATTGGGTAAGTCACAGACAAAACAAATTACTACATTTATTAATTAGTAGAATACAATATAGTCACCTAGTAAGCTCACAAATTAAAAAAAAGTTAAAACGTATAAAAATAAATTACTTATTTAAGCATTCTAGGCGCTCTCCCTAAAGCAGCCTAGATGAGAATCTATTTTATTAACCGACTTCCAAAAAGGAGGAGGTTATATTTAAACTGTTCATCCTAGTTCTTTTTTAATTATATTGTATTAATAGTATAAGTTTTTTTTTATTAAATAAGGGGGCAAACGAGCAAACGGGTCACCTGATAGTAAGCAGCTACCGTCGCCCATGGACACTCGCAACATCAGAAGAGCTGCAGGTGTGTTGCCGGCCTTTTAAGAGGGAATACGCTCTTTTCTTGAAGGTTTGCAGGTCGTATAGGTCCGGAAATACTGCTGGTGACAGTTCATTCCAGAGTTTTACAGTGCGCGGCAGAAAGTTACGCGAAAAACGCACTGTGGAAGACTGCCACTCATCAAGGTGATGAGGATGGTATATTTTTCGCGTGAGACGATGGCGAAAAGTTGCAGGTGATATGATTCCGAACAAATCCGCAGAGCACTTCCCGTGATACAACCGATAGAGGATACAGAGTGAAGCTACATCTCGGCGTAATTCAAAGGGGTCCAAGCTGTTTGAAACACTATGGCAGTCAAACAATTCGAGCGGCCCTTCGTTGGATACGATCCAGAGGGAGCAGTTGGTATTTTGGCGCCCCTGCCCAGAGATGAGAACAATATTCCATATGAGGCCGAACCTGCGCCTTGTAGAGTTGTAGGCTGTCTCGCTCTGTTAAGAACACCAAGCTTATTCGAGGCTAATTTGGCCTTACCCTCTAGATGATATCGGAACTGGACTTCGCTCGATATTTGCATTTCAATGTTGTGTAAATAAATTTAATAAAATATACAATGTCGATGTAATGTTATCGACAATGTAATGTTGGATAGAAATCATAAAATGTTGCACAGCAGATTCTGGGTATAGGACGCAGGTGAACACAGTCATTAATTACGTACGTACAAATTCAGTGGAAGTTAGCTAATTGATTAATACAACATCGCGCGTGTAGCTCCCGATTTCATTACACAGACACGGGCGACGCTGTACCAATTAAATTAATGGCGAGATGCGACGCTTCCGATACTGACTTTAACGACTTTCTTAAAGTGGGAATTAAGAGAAGCTAGGAGTATGGGAGTTTAAAATCTATCAATAATAATAATAATAAACATTTATTCAGTAATACACTACACCACATTACAATAAACATTTCACAGAAAAGACAATCAGTATATAAATAACATAAAAAAAGAACATTAAATTAATAGATAAGTGTATATAAGGACATAATATAGATAAGTGTCTATTTGGATACAAGTAACAAAATACAATGCAGTGTAATGCGAATTCTACCGAAAAGGACCCCACTCAGGTGATGATCACAGTAAGTATAGTGCCTACACCGCGATCACTGGTGTTCTATGAGGCCTTGTCATGCTATTAGCCGATAGCCACTCAACCATAGCAATATTATCATTTCCTAATCCTAATGGCGTATAGTGTTTACGTCTGAACCTAAAAAGGATGTAGGATTGTTTCTATCGCGCCAACATGTACGGTTCCCGCGCTATAGATGAATTACATGTTACAGGAACCCTCCTGTAACATGTAATTTTTTAAGTTGAGTGGCTATCGGCTAATAGCATGACAAGGCCTCATAGAACACCAGTGATTGCGGTGTAGGCACTATACTTACTGTGATCATCACCTGAGTGGGGTCCTTTTCGGTAGAATTCGCATTACACTGCATTGTATTTTGTTACTTGTATCCAAATAGACACTTATCTATATTATGTCCTTATCTATATTATGTCCTTATAACAGATAGACAAACAGAAAGAGAAAACTTTTGCATTTATACAATTTTCCATTTAATGAAACCATTGTGTTTTACATTCAGAAATAATGTAAGACACAGCCCTTATCTAGAGATTGAGGATTAGTCAAATACTTTACAAATAATCCTTTTCTAGCGCCAAAGAACTCACATCAAAGGCAAAGAAAACATATCAAATAATATTGTGATTCATAAAATAATATTATGAGAGTTGGTATCGTTGGAGGCTCTGACATATGATACATTACAAAGAGTTACTTTGTCTTATGATTATTACCCAAAAACTTTGCTTATTATGTGAGACAAAGTACACAATGATGACGATACTTCAGTCTTCAAGACTTTTAAGGTCAGTCAAACTAACTGTCTATAACTTTATCTCTCTTTTGTAGCTATTCCACAACTTTAGGTTAAATGCAAATTTAGGTAGTACTTGATCACCTTTGTATCACTTTCCGCTTAATATAAACCTTCCCCGGACTTCCACTAGTATTTCGAGACTAAAATTGTCTAGATCGGTTTAGCCGTTCTCGAGTTTTAGTGAGACAAACAAATTCTAAACAATAATTTTATTTCTATACTTCAAAACTTTGAAACCTGGCGTAATATTAAAAAGTTGCGCTACGACGTAGAATGAAGAGCAAAATGTTGATATGATTTTTATTGCGCTAATAAAAATGATAATAGCATTTTAAAAGTAATAGCATGGGTCGTATTAGAGCAGTTTTCTCGGGGCCATTACAGCGGGCTACTCCGTGATTGATGAAGTTAATTCGCCCCTGTCCGCCGTTCGCCGCCCGCCGACAGCCGCCCGCCGTGCTCAAATAAAATGTTTCAGTGCTGCACTTTACCCCTACAAAATGTTCTACACATTTGCTCTCCTACTAAATCTCCAATAGAAAGATATTTACTCTGCACTATTTACGCCTCGTCTTCATTGATGCACTCAGCCTTGTAAGTTATAATATATGCGGAAAACAAATCATGTGCGTGACAAAAACTGCCGTTCCTCCAAAAGTAAGGTTTTTTTTTTTTTTTTCGAAAGGGTCTAAGCTACTGGTCTGGTTAAGACCATGGTAGTTTAATCGTGGCTATAACTAGTCTGTTGCTAGTTGGTTTGGAGATAAACAATGAGGGGGCCTGGCCCCCTCCCCTAAAGTCACACGTGTGACATTCTAATCGGGCAATATTGGGGAGAGCTACGAAAATAAGCTATTTTCATCTGACGTGGAAGAGTAAGGAAAAAATACTATTATAGGAGAACAAATAACGTAATTTTCCCCGCATCAATAACTGAAAGCGCCAAAAAAACTTTTCATCAATTTCTCACAAAATAATAGCGAATTCCCTTTGACGGATCATTAATCATTGTCTACAACTCAACTTTTATATGTGCACACAAAATAAGCTATTCAGATTTTCCGTCGACTCGTTAAATTGAATTGAAATTTAAATCGACTAGAGACAATATGAAAAATCATCGCCTCGATATTATTCATATTTTTCCATCGACTGTTTCATCTTTTAATTACTACATTGCCTTTATTGGCATTAAAGACTTTGATTCCAGTTACAAAGGGGAAATCGTTAATGATGAATTAACGAAGAATCAATTTACAAATATCAATGTAAAATTATTGTTATTCTATAAGTCTATTATGATTTCAAAATTATAATCTCTTTTGTAAATGGTAGCTGCTAATTTTGAGTTTAAACGGTGCAAATCCGGTTTTCATGCATTTATTATATTTACATTGGGTGACTAAACAAAAATAAATATACTATCATTCTATACTCTACACCTGCTTATTAGAAACTACCCTCCAGTCATTTTTGTTCCTACCTCAATCTATAATATGTACGGACAGCTCCCAAGGTGCTCATCTAACTATAACCACAAAATTTAACAGGGGTCCATATGATATTATGTATTGAGCAATCATTGCCCCGCGTTGAACGAAATTCAATTTGAAAACAGACCAAGTAGTTTCGGAAACGATACAAGATAATATCGGAGGTTCGTGTTTCGTAGTAAAACAGTTTATCTGAAACAAAAACTGTTCGAAAGTCCGAGTATTTTGTAGCTCACGACTCACGGCGGCCGACAAATCCGCAATACACATAAAATCAATTTAGGAAAGCCGCGCTGAGCCGTGCCGACTACTACAACTTCACATGTAACAAATTAATGTGCTGACTCCTAATTATTTTTTGTACATATTGGAAAGTAATCTTCAATGTAATATCTCCGTTATATTATAATAAATAGATGTCCCGCGCGGCTTCGCCCGCGTAAATTAGGAATTTTACAAAAACCTTACCTTTTCCCCCAAAAAAAAAGCTTATGTTATGATCCTTCACGTGGTTTACTCTATATCTGTGCCAAATAATGTCAAAAATGCTCCAGTAGTTCGTAAGATAAGCCCTTTTTAACATTTTTCCCGGTTTTTTCACATTTTCATCTGTTTCTTTGGTCCTATTATTCTTAGCGTGATAATATATTACAGCCTTCCTCGATAAATGAGCTATCTAATACTGAAATAATTTTTTAAATTGGACCAGTGTCCAGTAGTTCCTGAAATTAGCGTGTTCAGGCAAAAAACAAACAAACTCTTCAGGTTTATAATACCTAACCTTAATATATAACCTTAATTTTACACAACTCGCGGCAAAATACTTGATATAATGTGTCAGCCGCACGAGAAGAATCTAAAAACTCTACACATTAGTCAAAATCGGTGGCCTGGCCATTTTGTTGCGGTTTATATAAAATTAATTAAGTACAACAGAAGAGTAGTTCAAAGCTCATAGCATGACCAATAACAAAATGGCCAAGTCACCTATTTTGACTAATGTGTAGAGTTTTTAGATTCTTCTAGTGCGGCTGACACATTATATCAAGTATTTTGCCGCGATTTATGTGTAAAATTAAGGTTTTTAGATTTAGGGCTGAGTGTGTCAGATTTGAAACTTGGCTCTGCATGAGATCCCACTACTTTTTGACATCACGAACTATTATGTTCTCATCTTGGCAGCATTTTTGCATGAAAATGTTTTTTGGTGGGATTTCATTTCTTTTTGAAGTTTTACCACACACGTTTTTATGAAATTAAGGGGCATAAGAGCATGTGCACTCGTATTATTAGAAAAGTTGCAAGTGCTTTAGCAGCCTTTAAGAGGGGATCCGTTATATTATATAAAATTAGGGGACAAACGAGCAAAAAGGTCACCTGATGGAAAGTACTACCGTCGCCGAGTTGCCATACTTTAATTATTGAGGGAATAGGCAAAAGGGGTATCCCTATTCCCCTGTTATCTTTCCCTTTTCCATAAAATTAGGGGGCAAACAAGCAGACGGGTCACCTGATGGAAAGCAACTGCCATCGCCCATGGACACTGTAACATTAGAAGAGTTGCAAGTGCGTTTCCGGCCTTTTTGTGAAGGAATGGCTTAGGGAATAAGCAGAAGAGAATAGGGATAGGGAATAATGTATTGGCATAGAATGCAGTTGGGCCTCCGCTAAACTCACTCACTAGACGAAACACAGCGCAAGGATAACACGTATTTTTTAGGGTTCCGTAACCATAGGGTAAAAACGGGAACCTATTACTAAGACTTTGTTGTCTGTCCGTCTGTCTGTCTGTCTGTCTCCAGTCTGTAACTCAAGAATAATAGCTAGAGAGTTGAAATTTTCACAGATTATGTATATTTCTTGCCGCTATAACAAAAAATACTAAAAACAAAATAAAATAAATATTAAGGGGGGCTCCCATACAACAAACGTGATTTTTTTGGCCTCTTTTGCTCTATATCAATAATGGCAACAGGTAGGTGCTTGATTTTTTCTCAAAGCCCTTAATAATATGTCTACTTTAATATTTCATAATAATATTAAAATAAAATAAAAAAATAAGAGGGCTCCCATAAAAAAACACAATTTTGGCCTAATTTTGCTCTATAAGTGTACGGA
The DNA here is from genome assembly GCA_905333045.1 of Lysandra bellargus. Lineage (NCBI taxonomy): Eukaryota > Metazoa > Arthropoda > Insecta > Lepidoptera > Lycaenidae > Lysandra > Lysandra bellargus. The sequence goes on from HG995349.1 coordinate 8,590,204, forward strand.
AATAGGTTAGGTTGGGTTTGATAATTTTTTTGTTGTTTCTAGACTAATAATATGTTACATACCAAATTTCAGCTTTCTCAGGCTTCCCCTACCAGTTTTGATGATAGGTGAGTCAGTGTCCAAAATTGCGGGTTTTTGGACACCTATAAAATCTAAACTATAATAGCTACGATATTCAAACTTTGCACATTTCATAGTTTCACTCGTGTCATTATATCCCAAAAATTTCAAGTATCTGGCACTATCCAAACCAATGTTACGAGCCACGAGGGTTAAAAAATACGACGAAACGATTCGAGAAAAGGTAGGTGGTGCCCTTGCGCGCTTCGCTTGGCTCATCTTGGCGGGGGCACTCCCGTGCCCCCAGATATAAGGCATAACGTACTTGAACAATAACCTCAAGGTATTTTACTGTAATATTGGAAACACGACAGACACAAACAATAAACCTTAAAGGGGTAAGTGATTTGTTTGTTTTATAAATAATTCTACAGCTGACTATAATATCCTGCTGCTAAAGATTTAACCCCAATGCAACGATCAGGTTGCACTCGACACGGGCCTTTTTGAGCTAATATTTTAAGTAGTTTTAGTTATACTCTAAAATATATTTTATGAAACACTGAACACACAATATAATATAATAATAATAATAGAATAATAATAATTTATATATAATAATTATTATAGTATAGCGTGTCTGACAAAGTTGATTCTTATTACCATGACGTTATGTAAGGCACAATAATAATTAATGTTGTAATCTTTTAATTAATCAGGTTGAAAGTATAGTATTTATTAATTATTATAAACGATAAAGCTAATTAATATCGGTTGGAGAAAAACGTAAAGTCTATTAAAGTTCTTAATAATATAAGGACTTTAATAGACTTTACGTTAATATTAACGCAATACATTTTACAAACATAAAGGCCGGGACACAAAAACACGACACGACGTCGTACGATGCCGCACGACGCCGTGTCGTGGGAATCCACGACGCGCGTCGTAAAAAACCACGACACGGCGTCGTAGAAACTCATCTTTGAATTTATTGATTTGATATTGACTATTGAATTTATTAAAAGTATAAAAAAGGTAATTAAAAAGAATATGTGTTTTACTTGTCTGTCAACCGACTAACAGCCTGTTCACATCTCCACGTCACGACATCGTCAACGTGGAACGGTGCGGTAACGTAGCACGGTACGTTGTCGTGACATGAAAATTTACGTCAACGTAACGTGACAATGCACGTCACGGTATAGCAACTTTTTACGTCTTTTTTTTCTTAATTCTCTCTCTCCGTCTTCTTAAAGCGTCTCACAGACAGACGCGGCCTGCGGTGGCGGTTGCGGTGGCGGTCAGTCAGATGGCTTGGCCGCGTGGCCGCATGTGTCTGTGTCGTTCCTAGAACTCTCAAGTCATCCAACTGACCGCCACCACAACTGCTACCGCAGGCCGCGTCTGTCTGTGAGACGCTTAACAATAGCAGATACAGAATACGTATTGTGCGGTCCATATCTAGATAAGTAGTAAAGAATGTGGCAGTTTTACAAGCCATGGTGACGTAGGTACAATGTTGATACATCATGTCGTGCATATTTACGTTACGCTGACGTAAATTTTCACGTCACGACAACGTACCGTGCCACGTTACCGCATCGTTGACGACGTCGCGTCGTGACGTAGCGCGTGGAGATGTGGACAGACCGTTATAAGCATAACACGAGGCAAAATATTGTAAAACACGTCAATATGCACATTGCACAGTGTAATATTTTTTATTAGTACGGTTTAGTCCATCGTAGACTGTAGAGTGAAGAGGGGTCAATGCAGACCGCAACGCGACGCGTATAATTTGACAGATTAGCAAGACGCAATTGAAGTCTGTCAATTCAGTACAAATTTTGAAATGCATCTACGCGTCGCGTTGCGGTCTGAATTGACCCTTAGGCAAATGTACTGGGCACTTAATTAACACCACGCTTGATTTTTCTAAACCATAAATATTAAAATAATATAATGACCACTGTCAGCCGAAATACTCGTATAAACATTAAACAGACAGCCTTTCTAACAATAGAGCCATTGTTAAATTTCATAATAGTAGCGGTGTATTCGTCGGATTTTAAACTGATTTATACGCTTTTATACTTCAATGGACATTTTTAATTATAGTGCCTTCCATTTTATCAGTGAAAAACCTTTACTTGTTTTCAATAAAGAAAAACTTGAATCCAAATTATATCCTTTACTTATTAATCATCATCATGGTATTGTATGAATGCGCTAAGAAAATTTGATAAGAATCGTGCATACTTACAGAGAAATGTGATATTTGAAAACAATATTATAAAGTAAGGCTTATTGTAAATGGTCTTGAAATAACCACAACATATACATCGCACAGATCCGCACTCAGACTTATGTATACAGTAGCACGTTGGCATTAACAATTAACATACTTAAAATATACGGATATAATATTATGGGTAAATTTTGACTACAGATGAATTTCGTTTGATTGTGGCTGTAGGGTTTCTCACCTATCAAGCAAATGGAAACAGAATAATCCCCCAGTATTGTGTCGGCTTGACTATGACATCTATTGGTATTTTTATACTGACAGGCAGCTTACACAGAGCTCAGACCTTGGTATATTAGCTATACTGTTCTCGGCGAAACATGGCGGTAGCGGTCATTGACTCCCTGCCAAAAACTTGTCATTTTCTATAAAAAACCGCGAATGACAATGAAGACGTGTTGTAAATCGTGGCTTTGTGTAGAAAATGTCAAGTTTTTGACAGGGAGTCAACGACCGCTATCGCCATGTTTCGTCGAGTACAGTATAGAATCTATTTGGATTTCTGACAAATTTATTATCCCCGATATCCAGGTATTCTTGAAATTTTCTTTCTTTATATATTAATTTTAGTCGTGTGTAATCTATCCATCCATACTAATATTATAAATGCGACAGTGTGTCCGTCTGTTACCTCTTCACGCCCAAACCGCTGAACCGATTTTGCTGAAATTTGGTATCTATGAAAATACTTTGAGTCTCGGGAAAGGGCATAGGATATTTTATATCCCGGAAAAATATACGGTTCCCGCGCGATAAACAAATTTGGCGCAATGGAGTTGCGGGCGTCATCTAGTACTATACAGGGTGCAATTAAACCTTCCTGCCAAATTTTTTCCAGGGCTTAGGTATCATTAAGAGATTCCATTTAACCAACAAAAATTGGTGTTATTTTTTTATGACATAATATTTTATCCCATTTAAAATCGTTGTAGAACGGTCACTAGCGGCGCGGGGGAATCGTCGGGGGTGACGCGGGAGAGGCGCGCGCGCGGAGGCACGTCACAGGCGGACGACGCGTCGTGTCCGTTAATTGTAGTGTTTTATAGGATAGCTTTCGGTAGCTTTTTCTCAACATTTTAGTACTTTATAAAAGAAAAAATACGTGTATTTTAATTTTTATAGATCAACTACGATAACATGGCGCGCCCCTCCAAAATTCAAAACTTTTGAAGTGCGTTGTCTTGCGCGGTAGGCTAGTTGAGTAGTTGATTGCAAATCTTGGTAATGAGTGACATTAAGTGAAATATTACGTGTACTGTGATTGGTTGAACACTTACTACATACAAACTCTTTCATAAGGATGTGACTACACACATTGAAACAGTCATTTGGAGGGGCGTGCCAAGTTATCGTAGTTAATCTCTAACAAGGATCAATATATCAAAATTTGGCAGGAAGGTTTAATTGCACCCTGTATACTTTTATTTTATTTTAACATTATAAATGCGAAAGTGTGTCTGTCTGTCTGTTACCTCTTCACGCCCAAACCGCTTAATTGATTTTTCTGAAATTTGGTATGGAGATACTTTGAGTTCCGGGAAAGGACATAGGATACTTTTTATCCCGGAAAAAAGTACAGTTTGAATGTAATGTACGAATTAAGGCGCAACGGATTTCCGGGCGACATCTATTAATATTATTTAAATGAATTTTGTGTTTGTCTGTCTCGCTAAAACTCGAGTCTTGTAATATTCGTGAGAGAGTCTCGTAATATTTGTGGAAATCCAGGGAAGGTCTATCTTAGCTGGAACTTCATACGTAGTCCGGTTAGTTTAGGATAGAGGTGGTATAAATTATTTAATACGTTTATTGTATTGTAGAATATTATGTGTAACTACTACTAACAAGCTACAATCTTAGGACAAATTTAATGGTTTTTACCAAATTGTACCATAGTCCCTAGTAATATGATGCCAACATGATAATGTGTAATGTTAATTAACAGAACATTCTCGAATAGTCATTAATAAATCACAATCGTAAACACATCATAATAATTAACATTATTACTAGGCTTTTGTTTGAAACAAACATTGCAGAGTTAAACCAAGCGAAATCTGCAAAATTGCCTTTAGTTCGTATTGAGCGCTTAAGCCCCGAGTACTTCATTCAAATTGTTTACTTCCTTTTATGTAATAAGCATCCACTTTTACACGTAAAATCTAGTGTTTTGTTTTAAACAAGAAAGTGGAAACTGTACTGAAATTTTAGAGAACGAATAGACGGATCGGTTAATATTTATTTGCGTTTCATGCAAAAAGTGCAACAATATAGAATAAATAATAATATAAAGTGTATCTACGGCTTGTAATAAAATTAAAATGTTGACAAATGGCTTAGCAGCCATTCAATATGCTCTCTATGTAATAACTAAAATGGATATTTTATACAAGAATGCTAAGACATTTTTAATTACTATAAATCAGTAAAAAAGTATGTTATTATATTGTGCGTTATATTTTATTTTACAAGTGTCTAAATTCTACGCAGCATTAGATAGTTGAAACTGGTTCATTATGAATAATAAAGCAGAAAATCAGAAAGAAAAAAAAAATATAATTCATTTACATAAGAGTTTTAACTACTTATAGGAATTGTGTGTGCAAGTTTCCTTTAAACCTCAAGGTGTAAATAAACAAAAGAACAAAGCGCAAATTGAATTGTTCGTTGTTTTAATTGGAACTTGTTATCCGCGATTCGTTTTATTGTGATGTGCAGCGTCTGCAGCGAGCTAATACTACTAACACATACAAATACATACAGTAGCGTAACTCCGCCGCGTTCTTGAAACCAATTTAGGGTAACACAAAGCTTGGCTTACAGCTCAACTACGACGAAACCGTCGTTAGAATGACTTTTAGAATGTTTAATATAATACGTACACTCGAAACAAAAGCGTCGTATAGACTAAAGTCTAAGCTGTAGCGACAAATCTGACAACTGCAGACTACTACTAATTTTGTTTTATATATTCAAGACTGTCGAAAGACTTCGTTGTTCGCACAGTACGTCCCAACCCAACTAAGGCTTTGAATTCTCGGCTTTGTCTTTATGTAGTGTGACTTAGAAGTTAATTTACTACAGTTTAGTTGTGAACAACTAGTTGACGACTAGGCGCCAACTGGCTGTCCACGTGGTGCGAGTTGACACCCTTACGTCCTAGCAATACAGCTTACATTTCCATACCATGCTGTGGCCAGTGAGCCGGGATGCAGTGGAGTCGGTGTAATATGCCCTTAAGGCGCGTGAAACGCGATATCGTATAGAATCCTACATTTCAAATATGTAAATAAATCACGCAAAATCACGAAGATAGTTGACTGCATATTATCATTTATACTGTGGTATTAAAAGGGCACGCTGCACTCTTTCCACTTTTAAGAATTGAGTTTTGTAAGTTTACCCCACTAAAGTACAGGACAACATTTTCCGAATTAAAGTTACTCTCTAACAAAAAGTTATGAAAGTAAAAGAAGTGCCAAAATAAACAGTAAGTAAACTGACGATAAGAAAAATGAACAGTAAATTTTCTTAATAGTGCAGCTATTAACTATAACATACGAATAATCCATAATAATATTACAAATACGAAAGTGTGTCTGTCTGTCTGTCTGATTACCTCTTCACGCCCAAACCGCTGAACCGATTTTGCTGAAATTTGGTATGGAGATACTTTGAGTCCCGCGAAAAAATATAGGATACGTCTTGTTATCCCGGAAAAATGTACGGTTCCCGCGCGATAAACTAATTTTGGCGCAACGGAGTTGCGGGTGTCATCTAGTTAATAATAATATTTAAAGACGTAAGTGGATGAAGTGGATAACTAACATTTTATTGCATAATTACTCATGTTTTCCCTTATAATTCGAATATATTTACCTTGGGGGTGTGCAAAAATGTTTTCGTTTTCGCTTCGTTATAAAATCGCCGATGAAAATGTATGGAATTGACATAAGCGTTCGTTAATATGACGTTGACGTTCGACTCGTCTTATGTCAATTCCATACATTTTGATCGGCGATTCTATAACGAAGCGAAAACGAAAAAGTTTCGACTAAATGGCCTTGTTACTTACCCTCTTCATAATCTGGCTCATATATCTAGCTATACATTAAATTCACATTTTTGATTTCAAATCATTTTCCCGGTCCTAAAGCCTCCATTTATCCAAAAAAACTTAAATTGCAAGTTACCCACTTCATCCACTTACATCTTCATTTGAATATTTAAAAAACCTTAGAATTATTAACATTACACCATACTCTTGCTCACAGGGTTAAAAAATAATGTGAACCTACATAAAAAACCTCACGCTAAAGCTTTATATTGTACTAGCTGTTGCCCGCGACTTCGTCCGCGTTAGCATAGTAGATCACATCCCAAGTATTATTTATTGTACAAAAATATTCAATGTACAGAATTGAGTTTCCTACGGTTTTATTATATAAAGATGTTCCGTACGGCTTCGCTTGCGTAATTTAGGAATTTCTCGTAACCGTACATTTTTTTCGCAAAAAATAGCCTATGTCTCTTCACGTGGTCTATTCTTCATGTTTGCAAAATAACATAAAAATTGCTCCAGTAGTTCTTAAGATAATAAGCAATTTTATATAATTTCCCCCGTTTTTTCCATATTTTCCTCTATTTCTTCGCTCCTATTAGTCTTAGTGTGATTAAATATCCTATAGCCTTTTTAGATAAATGGGCTATGTAACACTGAAATAATTTTTCAAATCGGACCAGTAGTTCCTGAGATTAGCGCGTTCAAATAAGCCATTTCATATAATTTCCCCCGTTTTTTCCACATTTTCCTCTATTTCTTCGTTCCTATTAGTTTTAGCGTAAAAAAATATAGCCTGTAGCCTTCATCGATCAATAGGCTATCTAACACTGAAAGAATTTTTCAAATCGGACCAGTAGTTCCTGAGATTAGCGCGTTCAAATAAGCCCTTTCAAATAATTTCCCCCCATTTATCCCACATTTTCCTCTATTTCTTCGCTCCTATTAGCCCAAGCGTGATAAAATTAGCCTATAGCCTTCCTCGATAAATGTGCTATCCAACACTAAAATAATTTTTCAAATCGGACTAGTAGTTCCTGAGATTAGCGCGTTCAAACAAACAAACAAACAAACTCTGCAGAATTATAATATTAGCATAGATATTGCGGGTTGGTACTCACTGGAAGTTACTAGGCAGTGAAATCATTCTACGGCAGCAAAGTAAAGTGAGTGTAAAAATACAACCGCCGACTATTTTTAAAAGAGAGTGATAAATGTGAGCCGTAAGTCTCGTAACTCGTGAAAATGATGTCCTCGAAAATACGACGTCGTTGAATAATAGGTCAATAATCTCACCTTCCGGGAGGCCAAATATTCTATTTTTTGGTGTATTAATTTAATACAAACAAACCAGTTAGGTCCTAAATGATTAATTGTGACTGTGATCGGCGACGCGGACAACCGCCGAGTTGCGGCGGGTTGATCGTGCCCGGAACTATGCCTAAGCGGAGAGTGGAGTACCATATTATGGGGTTTTAGTGGGCAGATCGAGGAGTCCCACATAGCACATACTCCGGCCGATGACACCAATCCCCCAAGGATTTTTTTTTTTATGAAATAAGGGGGCAAACCACAGAAATGAAAATGTTACGATGGTCTGGAGGGGTAACTAAACTTGACAAAATTAGAAATGAATATATCCGGGGAAGCTTCAAGATAACTACAGTGTCCGAAAAACTAACCGAGAGACGCTTAACATGGTATGGCCACATTATGCGCAGAGACGACAACTACATTGTCAAAAAGGCGTTGAGTCTCCCAGAAGCTAAGAGAGCTAGAAGCAGACCTCCAGCCACATGGTGGACCAGTATGACCAAAGCACTAGCTGTAAATAAATTGCCTAAATCGACAACCCAAGATAGAATTTCTTGGCGCAAATGTACTAGGAGAGCCGACCCTACGTAAAGTGGGAATGAGCTAAGAATAAGAAGAAGAAGAATGAAATAAGGGGGCAAACGAGCAAACGGGTCACCTGATGGAAAGCAACTTCCGTCGTCCATGGACACTCGCAGCGTCAGAAGAGCTGCAGGTGCGTTGCCGGCCTTTTAAGAGGGAATAGGGTAATAGGTAAGGGTAGGGATGGGAAGGGAAGGGAATAGGGTAGGGGATTGGGCCTCCGGTAAACTCACTCACTCGGCGAAACACAGCGCAAGCGCTATTTCACGACGGTTTTCTGTGAGAACGTGGTATTTCTCCGGTCGAGCCGGCCCATTCGTGCCGAAGCATGGCTCTCCCACGTATGTGGGATGCGTAAAGCATTTCCCCATAAAGAAATAAAAAGGGGGTTGAATAATTGTAGAGTATCGGCGTGGTCAGCATAGGGGCTGGCCGATAATGATAAATTATGGCTGAACACTTTCAATCATGTTCTTTTTATTTATTTTTACAAAAAATCTGCAAATTTTTCAAACAAAACAATGTAAAGTAGACCAAAAATTCCCCCTCTCTGTGTGTACCCAACTCACAGTGAGAGAGAAAGAGAGACGACAAATGTATAAAACCTACTGCTTAGTCGGGGGTTACAACCCTTTCTTTAACCCTTTAAACCTTCATACCTAGTTAATAAATTAATTATGAGCTTGATGCTTACAAAAACAATTATAAAGTATCACTTTTTATGACGTCTCGTCTATTAGATGTAATATAAAAGTTATTGCCACACGAGGTACGTGTAGTTGTGTAGCACCGTGAACAGCACTCGGAACTGCAATATTAACGAACTTCACTCTTCACAATTAATTGCCTGCTGCAAAAGT